>CANSGD010000298.1:1985000-3200163 GCA_947645195.1 Patellifolia procumbens
ATGAGTGGTTCGAAGGGGTGTGGGTTTGAAGGGGTTGGTGGTTTCGGTGGTTCAAGTGGTGTGGTTGGGTCTAGGCTTCAATAAGGGTTTAAGGTTGCTGGCGGGGGTGTAAAGGTGGTGGTGGTGATGGGGTTTAAGGTGGTTGCTGGATTAGAAAACTGATGAGAGGAGAGAGAGTATGGTGTGATTAATGACAATAATATGATGCATTAGGTGATATAATAGGTTTAATTAAGTATTAATGATAATTTAAGGATTTACATTCAATTTATTAATGTTTTTAATAATGGCATTTATATAAATAAGTGGACTTTTTTACCAAAAATAAAAAGAAAAGGAATTGTTGAAAGTTTTTTGTTACGCCCTAATAGAAAATGTTGAAAGTTTTTTTTGTTACGGGGGGAGTAAGTTGTATCATAAAAAGTCCATTTTTATTCATAAATTTTCATTCCTACTCAAAATCATATTATTACCCAAGTTGTGATGGGTAGTAATGAAAATTCATGAAGAATCATAAGAAATTATGTCCCCATTGAGGAAAAACATAAGTTTTGAGGTAAGATAGTGAACAAATTGATTCTCCATAGAGATTTTAAAAGTTCATCCTTATTTAGATTATACTTAAAATTCATTATCATTACCTCTGTTTAGTCTCAATTACCAAATGGGCCGTAAAAGGTACTTCCAACTATTGACGTTTCTATTTTATAAGTGCCAACTTTGCATTCAGCATCAACTATGACGTTAAATTGCAATGTGTGGAGTCCCTTTACAGGTTACCTGTTGAAGTGGTTAACACATCAAAATAATTCTCTCCAATCCATTCCCTCCAAAACAAATTTAATGATTGTAATAACTTTTTTTGTCCATTTACTCTAAAATTCGAAGAGAAGCTCATCCTTGGCTTCCCTCTTTTGCATGAACTAAAATCTCTGATAATTTGAATCTGAAATTGCTCTTTCATTCCATTATTGACTTTCAAAATTGAGGGAGCCTTTGCAATTCAATCCAGAAAGCAATTGAAGGAGGGCCAATTGGATTGAAGAACAAGAATCCAATTCACTACAATGGCAAGTAGGTAAATTCTTCTCCTCCCTCCCTTTTTTTAACTTTTAATTGTGTTTCTTAAATTTTGTGCCTGACATGTTTTTATTTTACCATTTCTAAGGGATTTGTTAGCTTAAAAGCTGAAAATATTGAAGTCCGATTTTCCGCGTCGGTTCCTTGCCCATCTTGGCCCAACTCCTAACTCAGGTAACATTTTTGAGCGATTCCAAAGCCGGACATGATTTTTTTTACCATTTCTAAGGGGTTCGTGGGCTCAAAAGCTGAAAATATTGAAGTCTGATTTTTTTGCGTCGGTTCCTTGCTCATATAGGCCCAAATCGTATTTTGGGTCTTACTCCTGGCTCGGATAACATTTTTGAGCGATTCCATAAGCCTAATATGTTTTTTTTTTACCATTTCTAAGGGGTTCATGAGCTCAGAAGCTGAAAATATTGAAAATCCGATTTTTCGCGTTAGTTCCTTGCTCCATTGGGCTCAAATCGTAGTTTGGGTCTAACTCTTAGCTCGGATAACATTTTTTGAGCGATTCCAAAGCCTGACATGTTTTTTTTTACCATTTTTAAGAGGTTCCTCAGCTTAGAAGTTGAAAATATAGCAGTCTGATTTTTTCCGTCGGTTCCTTGTTACTCTAGCCCAAACAGTATTTTGGGCGAAACTCCTAACTCGAATAAAATTTTTGAGCGCTTCCAAAGGATGACATATTTTTTTAGTATTTCTAAAGCCCTCGTGAGCTCAGAAGCTGAAAATATAGAAATCCTATTTTTCGCGTCGATTCCTTGTTCCTCTAGGCTCAAATCGTATTTTGGGCCTAACTCCTACCTCGGATAACATTTTTGAGCCATTCCAAAGCGTGACATGTTTTTTTTAATATTTCTAAGGAGCTTGAAGCTCAGAAACTGAAAATATTGAATTTCAATTTTCGCGTCGGTTCCATGCTCCACTCGACCCAAATAATATTTTGGGTATAACTCCTAACTCGGATAACATTCTTGAGCGATTCGAAAGACTGACATGCTCTTTTTACAATTTTTAAGAGGCCTATGAGCCTAGAAGTTGAAAATATTATAGTCAAATTTGTTGCGTCGGTTCCTTGTTACTCTGGGCTCAAATTGTATTTTTGGTGAAACTCCTAGCTCGGATAAAATTTTTGACCGAGATCAAAGCCTAACATGTTTTTTTTCACCATTTCTAAGGCGTTCGTGAGCTTAGAAGCTGAAAATATTGAATTCCTATCTTTCGTGTCGATTGCTTGCTCCTCTAGGCCCAAAATACTAACTCCTAGCTCAGATAACATTTTTGAGCGATTCCAAAGCCTAACATATTTTTGTACAATTTCTAAGCAATTGAAGTTCGATTTGTCGCGTCGGCTTCTTGCTCCTCTGGGCCCAAATCGATTTTTTGGGGGCTAACTTCAAGCTCGGATAACATTTTTGAGCGATTCATAAGCCTGACATATTTTTTAAACATTTCTAAGGGGTTCTTGAGCTTAGAAGCTCAAAATATTGAAGTCCGATTTTTCGCATCGGTTCCTTCTTCCTCTGGGCCTAAATAGTGTTTTTGGTCTAACTCCTAACTCGGATAACATTTTTGAGCGATTCCAAAGCCTGATACATTTATTAACCATTTCTAATGAGTTCGTGAGCTTAGAAACTGAAAATATTGAAGTCTGATTTTTTCGCGTCGGTTCCTTGCTCAAATAGGCCCAAATCGTATTTTGGGCCTAACTCCTAACTCATATAACATATTTGAGCGATTCCAAAGCCTGGCATATTTTTTTTAACCATTTATAAGGCGTCCTTGAGCTCAGAAGCTGAAAATATTAAAGCCCTATTTTTCATGTCGATTCATTGCTCTTGTACGCCCAAATCGTATTTTGGGCCGAACTCCTAACTCGGATAACATTTTTGAGCGATTCCAAAGCTGGACATGTTTTTTTTTACCATTTCAGGAATTTGTGAGCTCAGAAACTGAAAATATTGAAGCTCAATTTTTCGCGTCGGTTCCTTGCCCCCACTGGGCCAAAATCATTGTTTGGGTCTAACTGCTAGCTTGGGTAACATTTTTGAGCGATTTCAAAGCCTTACATGTTTTTTTACCATTTCTAAGGAACTTGTGAGCTCATAAACTGAAAAATATGTAATTTCCATTTTTCGCGTCGATTCCTTGCTCCACTCGGCCCAAATCATATTTTGGGTATAGCTCCTAACTCGGATAACATTTTTGAGCGATTCCAAAGCGTGACATGTTCATTTTACCATTTCTAAGGTGTTATTGAGGTATGAAACTGAAAATATTGAAGTTCGATTTGTCGCGTCGGCTTATTGCTCCTATGGGCCTAATTCGTTTTTTTGGGCCTAACTTCAAGCTTGGATAACATTTTTGAGCGATTCATAAGCCTGGCATGTCTTTGAACATTTTAAAGGGGTTCGTGAGCTTAGAAGTTGAAAATATGGAAGTCCAATTTTTCGCGTCGGTTCCTTCCTCCTCTGGGCCTAAATAGTGTTTTTGGTCTCACTCCTAACACGGATAATATTTTTGAGCGATTTCAAAGCCTGATATGTTTATTTACCATTTCTAAGGGGTTCGTGAGCTCAGATGCTGAAAATATTGAATTCTAATTTCTCGCGTCGGCTCCTTGCTCCTCTAGGCCCAAATCGGTTTTTTGGGCCTAACTTCTAACTCTGAATACTTGGATAATATTTTTGAGTGACTCTAAATCCTGACATGAACTTTTTTAACATTGCTAAGGGGTTCGTGAGCTCAAAAGCTGAAAATATTGAAGTCCGATTTTTTCGCGTCGGCTCCTTTCTCATATAGTCCCAAATCGTATTTTGGGCCTAACTCCTAACTCAGATAACATATTTGAGAGATACCAAAGCCTAGCATGTTTTTTTACCGTATCTAAGGGGTTCGTGAGCTCAGAAGCTGAAAATTATTGAAAATCCGGTTTTTCGCGTCGGTTCCTTGCTCCAGTGGGCCCAAATCATAATTTTGGTCTAATTACTAGCTCGGGTAAAATTTTTGAGCGATTCCAAATCCTGACATATATTTTTTACCATTTCTAAGGCGTCCGTGAGCTTAGAAGCTGAAAATGTTAAATTCCTCTTTTTCATGTCGATTCCTTGCTCCTCTAGACCCAAATTGTAACTCCTCGCATAACATTTTTGAGCGATTCCAAAGCGTGACATGTTCTTTTACCATTTGTAAGGAAATTGTGAGCTTAGTAACAGAAAATATTGAAGTTCAATTTTTCACGTCGGTTCCTTGTCCTACTGGGCCAAAATCATATTTTGGGTCTAACTCCTAGCTCAGATAACATTTTTGAGCGATTCCAAAGCGTGATATGTTTTTTTTTACCATTTTTAAGAGGTTCCTGAGCTTAGAAGTTGAAAATATTGCATTCCAATTTGTGGCGTCGGTTCCTTGTTATTATATGCCCAAATTGTATTTTTGGCGAAACTCTTAGCTCGGATAAATTTTTTGACTGATTCCATAGCCTAACATGTTTTTTTTTACCATTTCTAAGGCTTTCGCGAGCTTAGAAGCTTAAAATATTGAAGTTTTATTTTTCGTATCGAAGCTTGCTCCTGTAGGTCGGATAACATTTTTGAGCGATTCCAAAGCCTGACATGTTTTAATACCATTTTTAAGGAGTGCTTGAGCTCAGAAACTGAATACATTCAAGTTCGATTTGTCGTGTCGACTTCTTGTTCCTCTAGGCCCAAATCGTTTTTTTGGGCCTAACTTCAAGCTCGGATAACATTTTTGAGCGACTAATAAGCCTGAGATGTTTTTTTTTCCATTCTAAGGCGTTCGTGAGTTTAGAAGCTAAAAATATTCAATTCCAAATTTTCGCGTCGGTTCCTTCCTCTTCTTGCTCGTATTTTTGGTCTAGCTCCTAATCCGGATAACATTTTTGAGCGATTCCAAAGCCTGACATGTTTATTTACCATTTCTAAGGGGTTTGTGAGCTCAGACACTGAAAATATTGAAGTCCATTTTTTCAAGTCGGTTCCTTGCTCCTCTAGTCCCAAATCGATGTTTTGGGCCTAACTTCTAACTTGGAAGCCTTGGATAACATTTTTTAGCGATTCCAAATCCTGACATAATTTTTTACCATTTCCAAGGGGTTCGAGATCTCAAAAGCTGAAAATTTTGAAGTCTCATTTTTCGCGTTAGTTCCATGCTCTTTTCGGCCCAAATCGTATTTTGGGCCTAACTCAGGTAAAATATTTGAGAGATTCTAAAGGCTGACATGTTTTTTTAACATTCCTAAGGGGTTCGTGAGCTCAAAAGCTGAAAATATTGACAACTTGATTTTTCGCGTCGGTTGCTTGCTCCAGAGGGCCCAAATCGTATTTTAGGTCTAATTACTAGCTCGGATAACATTTTTGAGTGATTCCAAAGCTTGACTTGTTTTTTTTTTTACCATTTTTAAGAGGTTCGTGAGCTTAGAAGTTGAAAATATAGCAGTCTGCTTTTTTTCGTCAGTTCCTTGTTACTCTAGCCCAAATTGTATTTTGGGCGAAAGATCTAACTCGGATAAAAATTATTGGCGATTCCAAAGCCTGACATATTTTTTTACCATTTATAAGGCGTATGTGAGCTCAGATTCCGAAAATATTGAAATCCTATTTTTCATGTCGATTCCTTGCTCCTCTAGGCCCAAATCGTATTTTGGGCCTAACTCCTAGCTCGGATAACATTTTTGAACGAATCCAAAGCGTGACATGTTTTTTTACCATTTCTAAGGAATTTGTGATCTCAGAAACTGAAAATATTGAATTTCAATTTTTCGCTTCGATTCCTTGTCCCAATGGGCCAAAATTATATTTTGGGTCTAACTCCTAGTTCGGGTAACATTTTTGAGCTATTCCAAAGCCTGACATATTTTATTACCATTTTTGAGGCGTCCGTGAGTTCACAAGCTTAAAATATTGAAGTCCTATGTTTCATGTCGATTCGTTGCTCCGCTAGGCCCTTTTGGGCCTAACTCCTAACTTGGATAACCTTTTTTTGGCCTAACTCCTAGCTCGGATAAAATATTTGAGCGATTTCATACATGTTTTTTTACCATTTCTAATGGGTTCGTGAGCTTAGAAGTTGAAAATATTGAAGTTAACTTTTCGCGTCAATTCCTTTCTCCTTTGCGCCGAAATCGATTTTTCGACCTAATTCCTAACTCGGATAACATTTTTAAGAGATTCCAAAGCCTGAAATATTTTTTACATTTCTAAGGGGTTCAAAAATTTTCCGATTTTCGCGTCGTTTCCTTGCTCATGTGGGTCCAAATTGGTTTTTAGGCCTAACTCCTAGCTCGGATAACATTTTTGAGTGATTCCAAAGCTTGACATTTTTTTTGACCATTTCTTAGGGGTTCGTAAGCTCAGAAGCAGAAAATAATGATGTATGATTTTTAGCGTCGATTCCTTGCTCCTTTGGGATCAAATAGTATTTTGGGCCTAACTCCTTGCTCGGATTGCATTTTTGAGCGATTGAAAGGCTATCAAGTTTTATTTTACAAATTTTAAGAGGTTCGTAAGCTCAGAAGTTGAAAATATTGCAGTCAGATTTTTCTCGTCGATTGCTTGCTCCTCTAGGCCAGAATAGTATTTTGGGCCTAACTCCTAGCTCGGATAACATTTTTAAGCGATTCCAAAGCCTGACATGTTTTTGTACCATTTCTAAGGAGTTCTTGAGTCGATTGAACTGAAAATATTGAAGTTCGGTTTTTCCCGTCGGCTGGTTGCTCCTCTACGCCCAAATCGTTTTTTGGGCCTAACTTGAAGCTCGTATAACATTTTTGAGTGATTCATAAGCCTCACATGTTTTATTTTACCATTTCTAAGGAGTTCGTGAGCTCAGAAGCAGAAAATATTAAAGCCCTATTTTGCTTGTCGATTCCTTGCTCTTGTACGCCCAAATCGTATTTTGGGCCTAACTTCTAGCTCGGATAACATTTTTTAGCGATTACAAAGCGGGACATGTTTTTTACCATTTCTACGGAATTTGTGAGTTAAGAAACTGAAAATATTGAAGTTCAATTTTTCGCGTCGGTTGCCCCACTGGGCAAAATCATATTTTGGGTCTAAATCCTAGCTCGGATAACATTTTTGAGCGATTCCAAAGCCTGACATGTTCATTTTACCATTTCTAAGGTGTTATTGAGCTCTGAAACTAAAAATATTGAATTTTGATTTGTCGCATCAGCTTCTTGCTCCTTTGGGCCCAAATCGTTTTTTTGGGTCTAACTTCAAGCTCGGATAACATTTTTGAGCGATTCGTAAGCTTGACATATCTTTTACCATTTTGAAAGGGTTCGTAAGCTTAGAAGTTGAAAATATGGAAGTCCAATTTTTCGCGTCGGTTCCTTCCTCCTCTAGGCCTAAATCGTATTTTTAGTCTAACTCCTAACTCGGGTAATGATTTTGAGCGAATTCAAAGCCCGATATGTCTAGTTACCATTTCTAAGGGGTTCGTGAGCTCAGATGCTGAAAGTATTAAATTCTAATTTCTCGCGTCGGTTCCTTGCTCCTTTAGGCCGAAATCGATTTTTTGGGCCTAAATACTAGCTTGAAATACTTGGATAACATTTTTGAGCGATTCCATTGCCTGACATATTTTTTTACCATTTCTAAGACGTCCGTGTGCTTAGAAGCTGAAAATATTAAATTCTTATTTTTCATGTCGATTCTTTGCTCCTCTAGACCCAAATTGTAAGTCCTAGCTCGCATAACATTTTTGAGCGATTTCAAAGCGTGACATGTGTTTTTTACCATTTTTTAAGGAAATTGTGAGCTCAAAAACATAAAATATTGAAAATAAATTTTTCACGTTGGTTCCTTGCCCTAACTGGGCCAAAATCATATTTTGGGTCTAACTCCTAGCTCGGATAACATTTTTGAGCGATTCGAAAGCGTGATATGTTTTTTTTTACCATTTTTAAGAGGTTCAAGAGCTTAGAAGTTGAAAATATTGCAGTCCAATTTGTGGCGTCGTTCCTTGTTATTATATGCCCAAATTGTATTTTTGGCGAAACTCCTAGCTCAGATAAAATGATTCCAAAGCCTAACATGTTTTTTTTTAACCATTTCTAAGGCTTTCGCGAGCTTAGAAGCTTAAAATATTGAAGTCCTATTTTTCGTATCGATTGCTTGCTCCTGTAGTTCGGATAACATTTTTGAGCGATTCCAAAGCCTGACATGTTTTAATACCATTTTTTAGGAGTTCTTGAGCTCAGAAACTATAATATACAAGTTCGATTTTTCGTGTCGAATTCTTGCTCCTCTACGCCCAAATTGATTTTTTGGGCCTAACTTCTAACTTGGAAGCCTTAGATAACGTTGTTTAGCGATTCCAAATCCTAACATGATTTTTTGCCATTTCCAAGGGGTTCGAGACCTCAAAAGCTGAAAATATTGAAGTCCGATTTTTGGCGTTAGTTCCTTGCTCCTTTCGGCCCAAATCGTATTTTGGGCCTAACTCAGATAAAATATTTGAGAGATTCTAAAGGATGACATGTTTTTTTAAACATTTCTAAGGGGTTCGTGAGCTCAGAAGCTGAAAAATTGAGAACTCGATTTTTCGCGTCGGTTCCTTGCTCTAGAGGGGCCAAATCGTATTTTAGGTCTAACTATTAGCTCGGATAACATTTTTGAGCGATTCCAAAGCCTGACATGTTTTTATTTACCATTTTTAAGAGGTTCATGATCTTAGAAGTTGAAAATATAGCAGTCCGCTTTTTTCCGTCAGTTCCTTGTTACCCTAGCCCAAATTGTATTTTGGGCGAAGGATCTAACTCGGATAAAAATTATTGGCGATTCCAAAGCCTGACATATTTTTTTACCATTTCTAAGGCGTATGTGAGCTCAGAAGCCGTAAATATTAAAATCCTATTTTTCATGTCGATTCCTTGCTCCTCTAGGCCCAAATCGTATTTTGGGTCTAACTCCTAGCTCGGATAACATTTTTTAGCCATTCCAAAGCGTGACATGTTTTTTTATACCATATATAAGGATGTGATCTCAGAAACTGAAAATATTGAATTTCAAATTTTTCGTGTCGATTCCTTGCCCCAATGGGCCAAAATTATATTTTGGTCTAACTCCTAGCTCGGTTAACATTTTTGAGCTATTTCAAAGCCTGGCATATTTTTTTTACCATTTTTGAGGCGTTCGTGAGATCACAAGCTTAAAATATTGAAGTCCTATATTTCATGTCGATTCCTTGCTCCGCTAGGCCCAAAATTTGAATTTTGGGCCGAAATTCAAACTCGGATAACCTTTTTTTGGCCTTACTCCTAGCTCGAATAACATTTTTGAGCGATTTCTGACATGTTTTTTTTACCATTTCTAATGGGTTCGTGAGCTTAGAAGCTGAATATATTGAAGTTCACTTTTCGAGTCAATTCCTTTCTCCTCTGCGCCGAAATCGATTTTTTCGACCTAACTCCTAACTCGGTTAACATTTTTAAGCGATTCCAAAGCCTGAAATATTTTTTACATTTCTAAGGGGCTCAAAAATATTTAAGTCCGATTTTTCGCGTCCGTTCCTTGCTCCTGTGGGTCAAAATTGGTTTTTAGGCCTAACTCCTAACTCGGATAACATTTTTGAGCGATTCCAAAGCTTGACATTTTTTTGACCATTTCTTAGGGGTTCGTAAGCTCAGACGCAGAAAATAATGATGTCCGATTTTTCGCGTCGATTCTTTGCTCCTTTGGGATCAAATCGTATTTTGGGCCTAACTCCTTGCTCGGATTGCATTTTTGAGCGATTCAAAGGCTAACCAACCTGTTTTATTTTACAATTTTTAAGAGGTTCATGAGCTCAGAAGTTGAAAGTATTGCAGTCAAATTTTTCTCGTCGATTGCTTGCTCCTCTAGGCCAGAATAGTATTTAAGGTCTAAATCCTAGTTCGGATAACATTTTTGAGCGATTCCAAAGTCTAACATGCTTTTTTTTACCATTTCTAAGGAGCTTGTGAGCTCAGAAACTGAAAATATTGAATTTCAATTTTTCGCGTAGGTTCCTTGCTCCACTCGGCCTAAATCATATTTTGGGTATAACTTCTAACTCGGATAGCATTTGTGAGCGATTCCAAAGCCAGACATGTTCATTTTACCATTGCTAAGGTGTTATTGAGCTCTGAAACTGAAAATATTGAAGTTTGATTTGTCGCGTCGGTTCTTGCTCCTCCGGGCCCAAATGGTTTTTTTTGGCCTAACTTCAAGCTCGGATAACATTTTTGAACGATTCATAAGCCTGACATATCTTTTACCATTTTGAAAGGGTTTGTGAGCTTAGAAGTTGAAAATATGGAAGTCCAATTTTTCGCGTCGGTTCGTTCCTCCTCTGGGCCTAAATCGTATTTTTAGTCTAACTCCTAACTCGGGTAATAATTTTGAGCGATTTCAAAGCCCGATATGTTTATTTACCATTTCTAAGGGGTTCGTGAGCTCAAATGCTAAAAATATTAAAGTCTAATTTCTCGCGTCGGTTCCTTGAACCTCTAGGCCCAAATCGATTTTTTGGGCCTAACACCTAGCTTGGAATACTTGGATAACATTTTTGAGCGATTTCAAGTCCTGACATGATTTATTTTTACCATTTCTATGGGGTTCGTGAGCTCAAAAGCTGAAAATATTGAAGTCCGATTTTTTCGCGTCGGTTCCTTGCTCATATAGGCCCAAATCGTATTTTGGGCCTAACTCCTTACTCAGATAACATTTGAAGATACCAAAGCTTGACATGTTTTTTTTACCGTTTCTAAGGGGGTTCATGAGCTCAGAAGCTGAAAATATTGAAAATTTGATTTTTTGCGTCGGTTCCTTGTTCCATTGGGCCCAAATCGTATTTTGGGTCTAACTACTAGCTCGGATAAAATTTTTGAGCAATTCCAAAGCCTGACATATTTTTTTTACCATTCCTAAGGCGTTCGTGAGCTTAGAAGCTGAAAATATTGAAGTCCTATTTTTCTTGTCGATTCCTTGCTTCTCTAGGCCCAAATCGTATATTTGGTCCAATTACTAGCTCGGATAAAATTTTTGAGCGATTACAAAGCCTGACATATTTTTTTACCATTTCTAAGACGTCCGTGTGCTTAGAAGCTGAAAATATTGAATTCTTATTTTTCATGTCGATTCGTTGCTCCTATAGACCCAAATTGTAACTCCTAGTGTCACGGTCCGAAAGTTCTGACCTCGGAACGTGTGACACACCCTTGCCTTCTGAGGGCAAGTGCGCTAGCCTTAATGCGAAAAAGGATCTTTTGAGGCTCGAGGGACACGAGCACTCGGTATCTGAAAGGGTACTCTTGCCTATTGGCGACAAGAGCACGAGAAGAGGGTCGATCGGGGCGCTCGTGTGCACAAGGCGGGCACGAGCGGGGCTGACGACGAGATGTACCTGTTTTGAGTTTGGGTGGGCGCTCTATAATAAGTGGCGGCACAAGCTCTAAGTTGGCCAACAACAACAACATAATATTATAAAGCAAGCATACAACTGATAGGAGGCCTTAGTGGTGAACAAACATTTCATTCATCATCTCCCCCTAAAGAGGCTTAAGTTTGAGATAGTACATATTTCCAGTGAACACTGGATTTACAGTAACTCAATAATGGAACCTTAAGCCTATACAAGAGTGCTAAAACATAAACTAAAGCATAAGAAAGCATAAATTAAGGAAAATACAACTAAAGGCAGGTTGGATTGTAACACCTAGCTCGCATAACATTTTTGAGAGATTTCAAAGCGTGACATGTTTTTTCACCATTTTTAAGGAAATTGTGAGCTCAGAAACATAAAATATTGAAGTTCAATTTTTCACGTCGGTTCCTTGCACTACTGGGCCAAAATCATATTTTGGGTCTAACTCCTCGCTCGGATAACATTATTGAGCGATTCCAAAGCGTGATATGTTTTTTCTTAACCATTTTTAAGAGTTTCATGAGCTTAGAAGTTGAAAATATTGCAGTCCAATTTGTGGCGTCGGTTCCTTGTTATTATATGCCCAAATTGTATTTTTGGTGAAACTCCTAGCTCAGATAAATTTTTTGACTGATTCCAAAGCCTAACTTGTTTTTTTTAACCATTTCTAAGGCTTTCAAGAGCTTAGAAGCTTAAAATATTGAAGTCCTATTTTTCGTATCGATTGCTTCCTCCTGTAGGTCGGATAACATTTTTCAGCGATTCCAAAGCCTGACATGATTTAATGCCATTTTTTTGGAGTTCTTGAGCTCAGAAACTGAAAATATTCAAGTTCGATTTTTCGTGTCGACTTCTTGCTCCTCTAAGCCCAAATCGTTTTTTTGGGCTTAACTTCAAGCTCGGATAACATTTTTGAGCGACTGATAAGCCTGACATGTTTTTTTGCCATTCTAAGGCGTTCGTGAGTTTAGTAACTAAAAATATTAAATTTCAAATTTTCGCGTCGGTTCCTTCCTCTTCTTGCTCGTATTTTTGGTCTAACTCCTAATCCATATAACATTTTTGAGCGATTCCGAAGCCTGACATGTTTATCTACCATTTCTAAGGGGTTTGTGAGCTCAGACACTGAAAATATTGAAGTCAAAATTTTCACGTCGGTTCCTTGCTCCTCTAGGCCCAAATCAATTTTTTGGGCCTAACTTCTAACTTGGAAACCTTGGATAACATTTTTTAGCGATTCCAAATCCTAACATGATTTTTTACCATTTCTAAGGGGTTCAAGATCTCAAAAGCTGAAAATATTGAAGTCCTATTTTTCGCGTTAGTTCCTTGCTTTTTTCGGCCCAAATCGTATTTTTGGCCTAACTCAGATAAAATATTTGAGAGATTCTAAAGGCTGACATGTTTTTTTAACATTTCTAAGGGGTTCGTGATCTCAAGCTGAAAATATTGAAAACTCAATTTTTCGCGTCGGTTCCTTGCTCCAAAGGGCTTAAATCATATCTTAGGTCTAACTACTAGCTCGGATAACATTTTTGAGCGATTCCAGAGCCTGACATGTTTTTTTTTACCATTTTAAAGAGGTTCCTGAGATTAGAAGTTGAAAATATAGCAGTCCGCTTTTTTCGGTCAGTTTCTTGTTACTCTAGCCCAAATTGTATGTTGGGCGAAAGATCTAACTCAGATAAATATTATTAGCGATTCCAAAACCTGACATATTTTTTTTACCATTTCTAAGGAGTATGTGAGCTCAGAAGCCGAAAATATTGAAATCTTATTTTTCATGTCGATTCCTTGCTCCTCTAGGCCCAAATTGTATTCTGGGCGTAACTCCTAACTCGGATAACATTTTTGAGCGATTCCAAAGCGTGACATGTTTTTTTTACCATGTCTAAGGAATTTGTTATCTCAGATACTGGAAATATTGAATTTCAATTTTTCGCGTCGGTTCCTTGCCCCAATGGGCCAAAATTATATTTTGGGTCTAACTCCTAGATCGGATAACATTTTTGAGCTATTTCAAAGCCTGGCATTTTTTTTACCATTTTTGAGGCGTCCGTGAGCTCTCAAGCTTAAAATATTGAAGTCCTATGTTTCATGTCGATTCCTTGCTCCGCTAGGCCCAAATTGTATTTTGGGCCTAACTCCTAACTTGGATTACCTTTTTTTGGCCTAACTCCTAGCTCGGATAACATTTTTGAGCGATTTCTGACATATTTTTTTTACCATTTCTAATGGGTTCGTGAGCTTTGAAGCTGAAAGTATTGAAGTTCACTTTTCGCGTCAATTCCTTTTTCCTCTGCGCCGAAATCGATTTTTTCGACCTAACTCCTAACGCGGATAACATTTTTAAGCGATTCCAAAGCCTGAAATATTATTTACATTTCTAAGGGGTTGAAAAATATTTAAGTCCGATTTTTCGCGTCCGTTCCTTGCTCCTGTGGGTCCAAATTGGTGTTTAGGCCTAACTCGTAGCTCGGATAACATTTTGGAGCGATTCCATTTGTACCATTTCTAAGGAGTTCTTGAGTCGGTTGAACTGAAAATATTGAAGTTCGGTTTTTCGCGTCGGCTGCTTGCTCCTCTAGGCCCAAATCGTTTTTTTAGGCCTAACTTCAAGCTCGTATAACATTTTTGAGTGATTCATAAGCCTCACATGTTTTTTTTTATCATTTCTAAGGAGTTACGAGAGCTCATAAGCTGAAAATATTAAAGCCCTATTTTTCATGTCGATTCCTTGCTCTTGTACGCCCAAATTGTATTTTGGGCCTAACTCTTAACTCGGATAACATTTTTTAGCGATTACAAAGCGGGACATGCTTTTACCATTTCTAAGGAACTTGTGAGCTCAGAAACTGAAAATATTGAAGTTCAATTTTTCCCTTCGGTTGCCCCATTGGGCCAAATCATATTTTGGGTCTTAATCCTAGCTCGGATAACATTTTTGAGCGATTCCAAAGCCTGACAAGTTTTTTTTTACCATTTCTAAGGAGCTTGTGAGCTCAGAAACTGAAAATATTGAATTTCAATTTTTCGCGTAGGTTCCTTGGTCCACTCGGCCTAAATCATATTTTGGGTATAACTTCTAACTCGGATAACATTTTTGAGCGATTCCAAAGCCAGACATGTTTATTTTTCCATTTCTAAGGTGTTATTGAGCTCTGAAACTGAAAATATTTAAGTTCGATTTGTCGCGTCGGCTTCTTGCTCCTCTGGGCCCAAATTGTTTTTTTGGGCCTAACTTCAAGCTCGGATAACATTTTTGAGCGTATCATAAGCCTGACATATATTTCACCATTTTGAAAGGGTTCGTGAGCTTAGAAGTTGAAAATATGGAAGTGCAATTTTTCGCGTCGACTCCTTCCTCGTCTGGGCCTAAATCGTATTTTTAGTCTAACTCCTAACTCGTATAATATTTTTGAGCGATTTTAAAGCCTGATATGTTTATTTACCATTTCTAAGGGGTTCGTGAGCTCAGATGCTGAAAATATTGAATTCTAATTTCTCGCGAGGTTCGTTGCTCCTCTAGGCCCAAATCGATTGTTTGGGCCTAACTCCTACCTTGGAATACTTGGATAACGTTTTTGAGCTATTCCAAATCTTGACATGAATTGTTTTTACCATTTATTAGGGGTTCGTGAGCTCAAAAGCTGAAAATAATGAATTTTGATTTTTTCGCGTCGGTTCCTTGCTCATATAGGCCCAAATTGTATTTTGGGCCTAACTCCTAACTCAGATAACATATTTGAAGATACCAAAGCTTGACATGTTTTTTTTACCGTTTCTAGGGGGTTCATGAGCTCAGAAGTTAAAAATATTGAAAATCCGATTTTTCGCATCGGTTTCTTGCTCCATTGAGCCCAAATCGTATTTTGGGTCTAACTACTAGCTGGGATAAAATTTTTGAGCAATTCAAAAGCCTGACATATTTTTTTACCATTCCTAAGGCGTTCGTGAGCTTAGAAGCTGAAAATATTGAAATCGTATTTTGGGCCTAAATCCTAGCTCGGATAACATTTTTGAGTGATTTCAAAGCGTGATATGTTTTTACCATTTCTAAGGAATTTGTGATCTCAGAAACCGAAAATATTGAATTACAATTTTTCGCGTCGATTTCTTGCCCCAATGGGCCAAAATTATATTTTGGGTCTAACTCCTAGCTCGGATAACATTTTTGAGCGATTCCATAGCCTGACATTTTTTTTTACCATTTTTAAGGCGCCCGTGAGCTCAGAAGTTGAAAATATTGAAGTCCTATTTTTCATGTCGATTCCTTGCACCGCTAGGCCCAAATCGTATTTTGGGCCTAACTCCTAACTCAGATAACCTTTTTTTACCATTTCTAACGCGTTTGAGGGCTAAGAAGCTGAAATATTGAACTCCGATTTTTCGCGTCGGTTCCTTGCTCATTTAGGCCCAAATCGTATCTTTGGCCTAACTCCTAGTTCGGATAATATTTTTGATCGATTCCAAAGGCTGACATGTTCTTTTTACCATTTTTAAGGCATTCGTGTGCTCATAAGGTGAAGATATTAAAATCCAATTTTCGCGTCGATTCCTTTCCTTTAGGCCCAAATCGTATTTTTGCCCATAGTCCTAGCTCGGATAAATTTTTTGAGCGATTCCAAAGCCTGACATTTCTTATTTATCATTCCTAAGGCGTTTGGGTGCTTAGAATCGGAAAATATTGATGTCAGATTTTTCGCGTCGGCTCCTTTCTCCTCTAGGCCTAAATCATATTTTGTGCCTAACTCCTAGTTCGGATAACTTTTTTAAGCGATTCCAAAGACTGACATGATTTTTTACTAGTTCTAAGGCTTTGGTGTGCTCGGAAGTTGAAAATAATGAATTCCTATTTTTCGCGTTGATTCCTTGCTCCTCTAGGCCCAAATCGTAGTTTTAGCCTTACTCCTAGCTCAGATAAAATTTTTGAGCGATTCCAAAGCCTCGCATGTTTTTTCTTATCATTTCTAAGGCGTTCATGTGCTCAGAAATTGAAAATATTGAATTCCGATTTTTCGCGTCGGTTCCTTCCTCCTTTGCGTGTAAATCGCATTTTTGGACTAACTCCTAAATCAGATGACATCTTTGAGCGATTCCAAAGCCTGACATGTTTTTTTTACCATTTCTAGGGCCTTCATGTGCTCAGAAGTTGAAAATATTGTAGTCCTATTTTTCGCGTTGATTACTTGTGGTTGTAGGCCTAAATTGTATTTTAGCCTTATACCTAGCTCGGATAACATTTTTCAGCGATTCCAAAGCCTCACATGTTTTTTTACCATTTCATAGGGGTTCGTGAGTTCAGAAACTGAAAATATTGAAGTGCGATATTTCGCGGCGGTTCCTTGCACAAGTGGGCCCAAATCATATTTTGGGTTTAACTCCTAGCTTGGATAACATTTTTGAGCGATTCCAAACCTCACATGTTTTTGTTACCATTTCTAAGGAGTTCGAGAGATCTCAAACTGAAAGAATTGCAATTCGAATTTTCGCGTCGGTTTCTTTTGCTCCTGTGGGCCCAAATTGCTTTTTTGGGCATAACTCCAATAACATTTTTGAGCATTAAAAGCCTAACATGTTTTTTTACCATTTCTACGGGGTTCGTGAGGTTAGAAGTTCAAAATATTGAAGTCCGATTTTTCGCGTCGGTTCCTTGTTACTCTGAGCCCAAATTTTATTTAGGGCCTAACTCCTAGCTAATAAATTTTTTGAACGATTAAGACTGACATGTTTTTTTTACCATTTCTAAGGCGTTCGTGTGCACATAAGCTGAAAATATTGAAGTTCGATTTTTCGGGTCGATTCCTTTCTCCTCTAGGCCCCAATCGTATTTTTGGCCTTACTCCAAACTCGAATAACATTTTTGAGCGATTTCAAACGCTGAAATGTTTTTTTTACCATTTCTAAGGGGTTCATGAGCTTATAAGCTGAAAATATTAAACTCCGATTTTTCACGTCGGTTCCTTACTCATGTGAGTCGAAATCGTATTTTTGGTCTAACTACTAGCTCGGATAACATTTTTGAACGATTCCAAAGCTTGACATCTTTTTTTTTTACCATTTTTAAGAGCCTTGTGCGATTAAAAGTTGAAAATATTTAAGTTCGATTTTTTTCGTCGTTTCCTTATTAATCTGGCCCTAAATTATATTTTGGGCCTAACTCCTAGCTCAGATTATTTTTTGAGCGAATCCAAAGCCTGACATGTTTTTTTTACATTTCTAAGGCTTTTGTGTGCTCAGAAGCTGAAAATATTGAAGTTTGACTTTTCGCGTCCGTTGCTGCTTCCTATAGGCCTAAATCGTATTTTTGGCCTGACTTCTAATTCATATAACATTTTTGAGCGGTTTCAAAGCCTGACATTTTTTTTAACCATTTCTAAGTCGTTCTTGTGCTCAGAAGCTGAAAATATTGAAATCCGATTTTTCGCGTTGGTCCCTTCCTCCTTTGGGCCTAAATCGTATATTCTCCTAACTCGTATAACATTTTTGAGCGATTCTAAAGCCTTACATGTATTTTTTTTTACCATTTCTAAGGTGTTAGTGAGCTCAGAAACTGAAATTTTGAAGTTCGATTTTCGCGTCAATTTTTTTGCTTCTCTAGGCCCAAATCGATTTTTTGGGCCTAACTCCAATTCGGATAACATTTTTGAGCGATTCATAAGTCCGACATGTTTTTTACATTGCTAAGGGGTTCGTGTGCTTGAAAGCTGAAAATATTGAAGTTCGATTTTTCGTGTCGGTTCCTTGTTACTCTGGGCCCAAATTGTAATTTGGGCCTAACTTCTAGCTCGGATATAATTATGAGTGATTCCAAAACCTGGCATGTTTTTTTTACAATTTCTAAGGCGTTCTGTGTTCAGAAGCTGAAAATTTTAAGTCCGATTTTTCGCGTCGGTTCTTTCCTCCTTTGGGTCTAAATCGTATTTTTAACCTAACTCGTAGCTCGCATTACGTTTTTGAGTGATTCCAAAGCCTGACATGTACTTTTTACCATTTCTACGGTGTTCGTGTGGTCATAAGATGAAAATATTGAAGTCCTATTTTCGGGTCGATTCGTTGCTTTCTAGGCCCAAATCGTATTTTTGGCCTTACTCCTAGCTCAGATAACATTTTTGAGCGATTTCAAAGCCTGACATGTTCTTTTTACCATTTCTAATGGGTTCGTGAGCTAGGAAGCCTGAAAATATTGAAGTCCGCTTTTTCGTATCGGTTCCTTGCTCATGTGGGCCTAAATGGTATTTTGGGCCTAACTTCTAGCTCGGATAACATTATTGATCGATTCCAAATCCTGACATGTTTTTTTTTTACCATTTTAAAGAGGTTCGTGAGCTTAAAAAGTATTGAAATTCGATTTGTAGTGTAAGTTTTTTACTCCTCAGCGCCCAAATCAATTTTTTGGGCCTAACTCCAATTCGGATAACATTTTTGAGCGATGAATAAGCCCGACATGTTTTTATACCATTTCTAAGTGGTTCGTGAATTTAGAAGCTGAAAATATTGAATTCCGATTTTTCGCGTTAGGTTCCTAGATACTATGGGCCGAAATTGTATTTTAGGCCTAAAATCCTAGCTCCGATAAAATTTTTGAACGATTCCAAAGCCTGACATATTGTTTTTTACTATTTGTAAGGCGTTCGTGTGCTAAGAAGTTGAAAATATTGAACTCCAATGTTTCGCATCGGTTCCTTTTTCCTCTAGGCCCAAATCGTATTTTTGGCCTCACTCCAAGCTCGGATAACATTTTTGAGCGATTCCAGAGCTTGGAATGTTTTTTTACCATATCTAAGGGGTATGTGAGCTCAGAAGCTGCAAAACATTGAACTCCGATTTTTCGCGTCGTTTCCTAGCTCATGTGGGTCGAAATTGTATTTTGGGTCTAACTCCTAGCTCAGATAACATTTTTGAGCGATTCAAAAGCCTGACATCTTTTTGTACCTTTTTAAGTGGTTTGTGCGATTAGAAGTTGAAAATATTTTAGTTCGATTTTTTGCGTCATTTCCTTGTTAGTGTAGGCCTAAATTGTATTTTGGGCCTAACTCATAGCTCAGATAAATTTTTTGAGCGATTCCAAAGCCTGACATGTTTTTTTTACCATATCTAAGGCTTTTGTGTGCGCAAAAGCTAAAAATATTAAAGTCCGACTTTTCGCGTCGGTTCCTTGTTACTTTGGCCCCAAATTGATTTTGGGCCTAAACCCTAACTGGATAAATTTTTTGAACGATTCCAAACCTTGACCTATTTTTTTTACCATTTCTAAGAGTTCGTGAGCTCAAAAGGTGAAAATATTGAAGTCCGAGTTTTCGCGTCGATTCCTTGCTATTTTTTTTTACCATTTATAAGGCACACGTTTGTTCAGAAGCTAAAAACATTGCTGTTTAATTTTTTGCGTCATTTCTTTGTTTGTCTGGGCCCAAATTATATTTTGGGCTTAACTCCTAGCTCGGATAAAATTTTGGAGCGATTCTAAAGCCTGACATATTTTTTTACCATTTCTAAGGCTTTTGTGTGCTTAAAAGCTGAAAATATGGATGTCCGTTTTTTGCAGTTTCTTCCTCCTCTAGGCCTAAAGAGTATCTTTGGCATTACTCCTATTTCGGATATTATTTTTGATCGATTCCAAAGCCTGACTTTTTTTTTTTACCATTTCTAAGGCGTTCGAGTGCTCAGAAGCTGAAAATACTAAAGTCCTATTTTTCGCATCGTTCCTTAATCCTCTAGGCCCAAATCCTATTTTTGGCATTACTCCTAGCTCGGAGAAATTTTTGAGCGATTCCATGGTCTGACATGTTTTTTTCTACCATTTATAAGGCACACGTTTGTTCAGAAGCTAAAAACATTGAAATCTGAAAATATTGAAGTCCGATTTTTCGCCTCGGTTCCTTGCTCAAGTGGGCCCAAATCGTATTTTAGGTCTAACTCTTAGCTCGGATAACAGTTTTCAGTGATTCCGAAGCCTGACATGTTTTTTTTATACCATTTTTAAGGAGTTTGTGAGCTTATAAGTTGAAATAATTGCAGTTCGATTTTTTGCGTCATTTCCTTGTTTGTCTCGGCCCCAATTGTATTTTGGGCCTAACTCCTATCTTGGATAAATGTTTTGAGCGATTCCAAAGCCTGACATGTTTTTTTTAATCATTTCTACAGCTTTTGTCTGCTTAAAAGCTGAAAATATTGAAGTCCGATTTTTCGCGTCGATTTCTTCCTCCTCTAGGCCTTTATCGTATTTTGGCCTGACTCCTAGTTAGGATAACATTTTTGAGCGATTACAAAACCTTACATGTTATTTTACCGTTTTTAAAGCGCTCGTGTGCTCAGAAGCTGAAAATATTGAAGTCCTATTTTTCGCATCGTTCCTTAATCCTCTAGGCCCAAATCCTATTTTTGGCCTTACTCCTATCTCGGAGAAAATTTTTGAACGATTCCAAAGTCTGACCTGTTTTTTTCTACCATTTATAAGGCACACGTTTGTTCAGAAGCTAAAAACATTGAAATATGATTTTTCGTGTCGGTTCCTTCCTCCTTTGGGCCTAAATCGTATTTTTGGCCTAACTTCTAACTCGAATTATATTTTTTTGCGATTTCAAAGCCTGACATGTTTTTTTACCATTTCTAAGGAGTTCTTGAGCTCAAAAGCTGAAAGTATTGAAGTTCGATTTTTCGCGTCGGTTTTTTTTGCTCATTTGGGCCCACATCGATTTTTTGGGCCGAACTCCAACTCGGATAACATTTTTGAGCGATTCATAAGCCTGACATGTTTTTTTTTATCATTTCTATGGGGTTCGTGAGCTCCGAAGCTGAAAATATTGAAGTCCGATATTTCGCTCGGTTCCTTACTCAAGTGGGCCCAAATCATATTTTTGGTCTAACTCCTAGCTCAGATAACAGTTTTTGCGATTTCAAAGCATGACATGTTTTCATACCACTTTTAAGGAGTTTGTGAGTTTATTAGTTGAAAATATTGCAGTTTTGATTTTTTGCGTCATTTCCTTATTAGTGTGGCCCAAGTTGTATTTTTAGCGATTTCAATGTCTGACATGTTTTTTTTATACCATTTTTAAGGATGTTGTGTGCTCAAAAGCTAAAAAATTTTAATTCCGAATTTTCGCGTTGGTTTCTTCCTCCTTCAGGCCTAAATCGTATTTTTGGCCTAACTCTCAGTTAGGATAACATTTTTGAGCGATACTAAAGCTTGGCATTTTTTTTATACCATTTTTACGGTGTTCGTGTGCTCAGAAGCTGAAAATATTAAAGTCCTATTTTTCCCATCGATTCCTTGCTCCTCTAGGCCCAAATCGTATTTTTGGCCTTACACCTAGCACAGATAAAATTTTTGAGCGATTCCAAAGCCTGACATGTTTTTTTACCATTTATAAGGCGCTCGTTTGCTTAGAAAATGAAAATATTGAAATCCGATTTTTCGCGGCGGTTCCTACCTCCTTTGGGCCTAAATCGTATTTTTGGCCTAACTCCTAACTCGAATAATATTTTTGAGGGATTCTAAAGCCTGACATATTTTTTTTACCATTTCTAAGGCGTTCATGTCCTCAGAAGCTGAAAAATATTGAAGCCCTTTTTCGCGTCAATTCATTGCTCCTCTAGGCCCCAAATCGTATTTTTGGTCTTACACCTAGCTCGGATAATATTTTTGAGCGATTCCAAAGCGTAACATCTTCTTTTATTATTTCTAAAGGGTTCGTGAGCTCAGAAGCAGAAGATATTGAATTCCGATTTTTCGCGTCAGTTCCTTGCTCATGTGGGCCTAAATCATATTTTGGCTCTAACTCCTAGCTCGGATAACATTTTAGAGCAATTCCAAAGCCTGACATGTTGTTTTTACCATTTCTAAGGAGTTCGTGAGCTCAAAAGCTGAAAGTATTGAAATTCAATTTTTCGCGTCGGTTTTTTTGCTCCTTTTGGCCCAAAATCGATTTTTTGGGCGTAACTCTAACTCGGATACCATTTTTGAGCGATTCATAAGCCTGACATGGTTTTTTACCATTTCTAAGGGGTTCGTGAGCTTAGAAGCTGAAAATATTGAACTCCGATTTCTCGCGTCAGTTCGCTGTTACTTTAGGCCCAAATTGTATTTTGGGCCTAACTCATAACTCGGATAAATTATTTGAACGATTCCAAAGCCTCACATTTTTTTACCATTTCAAAGGGGATCGTGAGCTCATAATCTGAAAATATTGAAGTCCGATTTTTCGCCTCGGTTCCTTGCTCAAGTGGGCCCAAATCGTATTTTAGGTCTAACTCTTAGCTCGGATAACAGTTTTCAAACGATTCCGAAGCCTGACATGTTTTTTTTTACCATTTTAAGGAGTTTGTGAGCTTAGAAGTTGAAATAGTTGCAGTTCGATTTTTTGCGTCATTTCCTTGTTTGTCTCGGCCCCAATTGTATTTTGGGCCTAACTCCTAGCTTGGATAAATGTTTTGAGCGATTCCAAAGCCTGACATGTTTTTTTTTATCATTTCTACTGCTTTTGTCTGTTCAAAAGCTGAAAATATTGAAGTCCGATTTTTCGCGTCGATTTCTTCCTTCTCTACGCCTTTATCGTTTTTTTGGCCTGACTCCTAGTTAGGATAACATTTTTGAGCGATTACAAAACCTTACATGTTATTTTACCGTTTTTAAGGCGTTCGTGTGCCCGAAGCTGAAAATATTTAAGTCCTATTTTTCGCATCGATTTGTTGCTCCTCTCGGCCCAAATCGTATTTTTGCCCTTACTTGTAGCTCAGATAAATTTTTTGAGTGATTCCAAAGTCTGACATGTTTTTTATACCATTTCTAAGCCGTTCGTGTGCTCAGAAGTTCAAAATATTGAAATTCGATTTTTCGCGTCGTTTCCTTCCTCTTCTAGGCCTAACTCGATTTTTCCCAGACGAATCAACAATGTTCTTCGTCCGGGGCTGCAGGCCATTGTAGAAAGTTTGTGTCAGAAACCATTTATCCATATTATGGTGTGGACACTCCCTCTGTAAGTCTCTGAATCTAATCCACGCTTCCCTCAATGTCTCATCCAGCTGTTGGGAAAACGTGGCCAACTTGTTTCTGATCTCTGCTGTCTTTGTGGGAGGGGAATACTCTTTGAGAAACGCAGCATAAATTCCCGACCATTCTGTCTCAGTGATGTCATTGAACCAATTTTGAGCTTTGTCTCTGAGTGAAAACTCAAACAACATAACCTTCAACTGCTCAGGTGCGACTCCTTGATGTTTAACAGTTCTGCAGAGTTGTTGGAATCTCTGCAGATGATTGGTCAGATCTTCAGTAGGATGCCCACCAAACTGATTTTGCTGAACCATGTTGATGAGTCTAGGCTTAATCTCGATATTGTTAGCGGCGATGGTGGGCATTGGCGGGCCAGTGGGAATGTCGTCAGGAGTAGGCACCCCATATGAATTTAATGATTTGGCCATAGCTAACTCGAAGTGTCTGCTTCAGGGGTGGTCAGCTGAACAGACTGCTTTTCTTTCTGAATTTTCTTTCGAAGTTGGCTGAGAGTCTTTGTAAGATTGGGATCCTCTAGGATGGGGGTACCGTTTCTTTGAGACTTGGGCATACAAAAGAAATAAAAAAGCAGTAAAACGTACCTCAATTGGAACTATGAAGTTCCAATGAGGCAGAGAGAAGTAAACCAAATAACTAAATAAAAACTTAGAATACTTGTCGTCTCCCCGGCAACGACGCCAAAATTTGATAGGCTAAAGTCGTATCACCTAATCAAAGATAAATCCTAAATTCCTTTAATAGCAATAGTCAAGGGAAGTAAGGTCGAATCGACAAAGAGATAGAGTTTCTAAGTTAATATTCAGCTAAACACTTACTTCAGACAAGATCAGATAGGAATCAGCTGAAATACTATTTAGACTATAGAAAACAATATAAAAGAGGGATTGAAACTACAAATTAGACGTCTAGGGCATTAGATCGGCCGACCATTCTTATACCAATCAAAAGGATCAAACAATTATCAATACCTAGGTCAAGAGCCGAGGGATCAGAGCACGTGTTAAGCTATGGTTAAGTTTTAACGCTCATAATTCAACATATGCCGCCTGTTCACTAACATAATCAGAATTACTGATGTGTACTAGGCCTCTAAAAGTAAGACGGATCTGTGCAAACCATTACTAACCACACACAATTAATGAACTAAGCAATAACATTAATTACTCATCTAGAACAAATCACATCACAATCACTCTAATCATGTAACATCCCCGTCCAAAACCAATAGAGAAAAGATTAAAAGAGATACTTATGGTAGCGGAAATACCATCAAGACGGGTATGCCACTACTAAAGCGGAGATAAATCAATGCTAAGCTTTAACAAAAGAAGTAAAAGACGACAAAGCTTGAAATATTATATAAAAAGGATTGAGTTCCCATACCCTCAACCTTAACCAAAAGATCCAAAGAACAAGGCTAGTAACGAACCCAAAACTAAGACTGTGGCTCAAAACATGGCTGAAATCCAAAGAGTCAACAACTGTCTAAAAGAAGTAAAACAACTACTTAAGACCAACTATGAAGCTAGTCCTAATCCCCGAGCTATAATGCTCGTCCACAACTACCAAGACTACATCCAAGCTCACGGGGTTAAGTCGCACAATCCCAGTCCAAACCGTAACAACTCTAAATTGCATCGGCATCTGCAAATATATCAACAACTTCCACAATCAGTGGGGAGTAACTAGCAGTTCTCCCAGCCCAATATAGGAAACAAGTAATAAGCTTAAAGAAGCTAGAAACAACGTTAAGACAACACAAACAACAGGACAAACATGCTTAAAACCGACTCTAAACATGCTACTACAGCGGAAATGAAATAAAAGAAAAATCACCCAATCACAAAGCACAAATCACAACCAAAAACACATACATCCAATTCAACCAAACAGACCATGCCGTCTGCCAGATAGACCCAATGGACCATGCCGCCCAAGGGCCCACCCTTGCATATCCGAGGACCATCCCGCCCTTTCCGGAATGCAACGACGCATTCGAGGACCATGCCGCCCGTACCAAATAACGTCCTTATCGGACCATGCCGCCCGTGAGTACCTATGGACCATGCCGCCCAAGGTTAAGTAACCAAAACAGACCATGCCGCCTGCCGGTAGACTCAATAGACCATGCCGCCCATGAGAATACCTATGCTTATTCGAGGACCATGCCGCCCTTACCGAATGGCATACTCAACGAACCATGCCGCTCGTGAGTGAACCTTTGGACCATGCCGCCCAAGGTTATCGAACACAACATTAAAGCATCCACAACCAAGACTTACAATCACATAACACACCAAAGGAAGGCACACTCAAACACATAATCATGCTATACACAAAATCAACCAATCGTCATCTGAGTTTGGGTACGAAAGCTATTACGATAACTCATAATATTTCCCGTACATAACTCTTGGCGAAGATATGCTAAGGGCAGTGTAATTCTTCCCCCGAGCATAACCACGTCAACAAATCACTCATCACACCCCAACATGGTTCTAAGAAAAATGGTACTCAAACTACCCAAACATAACCTAACCCAACTCTTAACAAAAGTACTTAGAAACCAATAAAAACATCCTTAGCCATGCTCTCTAATAACCAAAATAAAGCTTAAACGACAAAAGAACATGCTGTAAACATAAATAGACCAAAAGCCGAAACTCGAGCAAGCTGGAAATAGAAGACGGTCGCGGGGTGCGACGGTGGTCGCGGGGCGCGACCAAGACATCGCGAGTCGCGAGCTGCCACTGCTCGTGGCCTGCGACTGTGCTCGTACGCCTTGCTTCGTCCACAAAGCATACCTCAAAGTCTCAAGCAACAAAATCCAACAACAACACACACCCATACTCATCCAAGACAACACCCTAGCATGATACTAGCATCATCAACAACCAAAACTCAAACTCCAACAATTAATCAAGTTACTCTAATCAACATAACAACAAAACATTAAACTTGACAAACCGACTAACAAGAACTAGCAACATGAACATAACCACACGTTCACTCATGGAAATACCACAACACAACCTTCCTAATCATGATACTACACTAAACCATAATCACACAATCATCCAAGTTCCACCTAACATGAATCTAAGTTCTCTAACGCGCATCTAAACATCCTAAAATCACTTCCTATTCCCTAACGTGCTAGAATAACGCTAGTTACCTTGATCTTTGAGAGGAGTGCCGCAAAACATAATATAAAAGCCTAGAAAACGTGCGGATCATCAAAACCTTCTTCTCCCTTGAAGACTTTTCCTCCATTGAGCAAAGTATTTTCATCTTAAACAACTTTAGGGTCCTCTAAAACAGTCAGTGACGTTCCGACCCAGATTTCCGATGATCTAAAGCTCGGATTAAAAATTCCTCCGGTCAAAATGAAGGTCTGGATGTTAAGAATATGCTGTCCAAAAACGGGAAGACGTTTCCTCTTCCTTTCTTTCTTTGAAAGTGGCGTGTGAAAAGAGGGGAAATGAGTGATGAATTTCTGATGAAGGGGATAGCAAAAGGGAGGGGTTTAAAAGGGTGTTTAATAGGGTGTTAATGATGGCTTAATGATCACCATAAGGGGGGTTTATGAGGGAGTTTAATGGAGGGGATGAAGAGACGCAACTCTTAGCATCCTATGGTTACAAACAATCTATGGAGTCTTCTAGAAATCTCTAGGTGGTTAACCTTTTCGGCCCTATAGGAATAAAAATGGTGGACTAAAGTTCGTTACATGGTTGGTCTGCAAAACGACGATTAAACTAAATTAACATATTAGCCTAAGTAAGACTAACTCAAAAATTATACAAATAATAATAATAATAATAATAATAATAATAATAATAATAATAATAATAATAATAATAATAATAGTAAAATGTATGATCACATTTTCATATATCAAAATAAGCTCAACTTAAAATAAATAACATTAAGTTATAGCTTAACTTACAAATCAAATCATCGGAGCAATCTTAAAGATAGTTGCACCGTATAAAATATAAGGTTAAAGAAAAAATGATATAACCAAATAAATTAATAAAAAAAATTAAAATTAAATCAAAGAACACAAGTTAAATTAAGAAGCAAGGGTCTAGATGAAAATTAATAGTCTTATAGATAATTTAGCTTAATAGGTAAAGCTAAGCAAATTTACAAAATATAAATACTATGAACATCGTAAAATAATTACACGTCCATCGACTATACTCATTTTGAAAATAAGGTACGTATGCACAATACATTGTCCACCGAAATATTTTCCGGTTTCAAATACGACTATTTATTTAATAGAATATAGTTTTTATAAACGAAATTATATTTAGATTTATAAATAACAATGTAAACCATATAAATTAACACGCGAAATTTATAGTGAAATTACGGGGTGTTACAAATCAAGCGCTAGAAACTAATAGGTATTCAAAAGTAATTCATGGTCTAAACATGGTTTTCCTCCCTAAAACCCTACAAATAAGACTAGTCACTCATAATCGAATCAACAATAATAAAACTAATGTAAAACCCTAATCTTTGCATCCTAAATGAATTCAACAATCAAACTAAGCAACCAAGAAATAACTAAAGAAATTAAGGGAGAAGAATAGTACCAATTGACGGAAAGCAATAACCTTTTTTGAAATTAATGGCACCTATAGATGGGTTTGGGTGGAGGTGGTGGTATAGGGGGAAGGAGTCGGGAAAGAAGACGCTTTTCAACGAGAGGTATGAAGTGACTCGACTGAAAGAATGGAGAGGAATCGCATCCCTTTCCTAACGTAAAGCTGTTTTCAACCGTTTAATGCCTAACAAAAACAAACCTAGAAAGAAAAAAATGTACAGGTTCAATCACCTTTGAAACTCATCAAAAGTGTTAATCTAAGAAAAGCTCTAATACTAAATAAAGCTGAATAAAGATAAGCAAAAAGTGCCTTCAAAATACTGAAGCTTAGCTATTTATAATAGCTACTAAAACTAATTAGAAAACAGAAATAAAAAGATAGAATTTGGGCTCCACGTGCCCGCTATCCGATCGGGCAACCATTGCCCTATGGCATCGCGCTGGTACAAAGTGGCCCATCTTGCTTCTCCTTTGTAAACAACACGCTGAAGGTAAGATTGCTACTAACAACAAATGAACTTAGGCTTCAACCGATTGGATCGGGCTGGGCCAAAAAATGCCAAACACCTTTCTCTTCTTTTCTGGCGAACAACATAGCAACATCAACATCTTTTGTTTTTCGCCCGATGGGCTCGGCCTAAGACTTTTCCACCCGATCAAATATAATCGGCCTGATCGGGCCATCCTATGCCCGACCGTAACACGTCTTTCCAGGCTTTCTTATCTTTTGGCACTCGATCTTCAAGTTTAGAGGTCTCAAGACCTCATAATTCATTTATAATGCTCGTGATGACTTCTACGTGACTCATAACAACTTGTAAAGCCGTGGTTCCTTCAATATGGCTCGAAAAAGGGAGAAAATTTCATAAAATCTGCAATTCAACTCGAAAACACAAAACCACGACTATATACGATAATTAGTATAGAATAGCTACGAAGATCTCCATTGACGCACGATTTAGCTCATAAATAAGGGGAAAACTCTATAAATAATCATGTTATCAAACTCCCCCAAGATAAACCTTTGCTTGTCCTCAAGCAAATAAAACATGAACATGGAATAACTGCCTCACCCGATAGATAAACATTCAAAGCTCAAAAACGTTTTCAAGACTAAGAATCGTTCAAGCAGGCAAAATTCAAGCTCAGCTATTCAAATCCATCCAACTACCAATCATCCAAGCAAACCATCAAATTCAACTCATCTACATGGCATACAAATGTTGAAAAGGCTATCACAAAGGTGTCACTCCTCTCAATTTTGGGCAGGCAAAGAATATGCCCGAACACTCACCAACCCCACCCTAGATGCCCTTGCCACTCACATTCTCATGTGTTTAAGAAGGTTAAATGATGCTCATTCTAATTAAGTCAGCTCAATTAGCAGACATACTCTTCAACTTTGACAAACTGACTCGAAATCAATTCAACAAACAATGCAAACACAAGCTCAAGAGGACTTTATAGTGTTGTAATGGGGCTTAGGCAAGAGGTAGGGGATTTTTTAGGAAATGTGGTGGAAAACAGAGAATGAGGGAGCAAAGATCACTCAAACAAGGTTGAAGATGGATGAAACAACTCCAAACAACACCAAATAACCACAAAACATAATTGTGAATCGATAAAAACTCACAATAAACCCAGTTTTCAAGCAATGTAGCACATTTTTCTTTGTAAACAACGTGAATGAAGGAACTTTGAACTCTTCTGAACTTTTATTTCTTTTTCTTTCATTTTTTGAACCAAGAATTCACGCAACTCAGACTTCGCCTTTTCTTTTCTTTTTCTCACACTTAAAACACATCAAATACACTTTTATTCCCCATACCAAATCAAACCAAACCATAAAACCAATTTTATAACCCAACCCAACAATGCTCCCCCAAGCTAGGCTTGGAAATAGTATCGAAATAAAGGCCATGGGCTCATAGTAGGGGTTTTAGTAACACGAAACAGGCCATTAGGCTCAGCGGGGCTAAGGAGGATAAAAGTATATCAAAAATTCACTCCGAGGCTCAAGATTCAGACAAAAGAACGCCTTTATCACAACAAATGCTACAAGTCATCGAATTTCAGACAAGTACGATGTCAAAGTCAAGATCAGTCAACTAAAGAGGAACTAACACACCAAAACAGACTGGAGAATCATATGAATTCAATAAGCTACAAAAGGCCTCACAGTCTAACCAATTCAGGCATGCAGCACAATGTCGTGTATAATAATCAAAATTCGCCCGAAATCATAGCAATCAAACATCAAATCATAGCCTCAAGATCTCAAATGCCCAAGAAAACAAAGTCAAATCACTTTCATTAAGAGCACAATGGGCACGGGGAGGCAACTAAACCTGTCATCTGAATCATTTTTTTTTATTTTTTCAGTATTTTTTGAAAGAATAAATCTATCCTAAAAAGCAGTAAAAGAGAAAGAGAATACAAACAGAAATCCTCCCCTATAATGAACTTGGCAGTGTCCTCAATGCCAAAAGGTGAACAAAAGGATGCTAAGAGGAAAAACAACATTAGTGTTCTCTCATTCTCTCTCACTCTAAAAAAATTTAAACAAAAAGGAAAAGGAATAAGGGGAAATTACGGGTTACCTCCCGCACAACGCTGGTTTATAAAGGTCCCACACGACCATAATACCTCCTTATCTTAAATCGGAGGGGCTGTGCAGCGAGTGCCATCGTCATCAAACATTTTCCTTCTCCAAATGTTCTTGATCTTATCTCCAGAATGTGAGGCAACCTTAGGTGCATTTTGAATCTTCTCTACACCCACCTCATCCAAAATATCAACCCTGCAACAAGTTTGTTCAAGCATAGGTGCCTTAACAGCATTGGTTAGTTTATAAGAAACTTTATCATCACCAACACTCAGAGTTAAAAACCCAGACTTAACATCAATAACAGCACCAACAGTTGACAAAAATGGATTATCATCTGGGCATCCTCATCCATATCAAGTACCACAAAATCAATAAGAATGTATAATTTCTCGACCCTAACATAAACGTCCTCTAAAACACCTAGGTGTATTTTATAGAACCATCAGCCATCTGTAAAGTGATTTTTGTGCATTTAAATGCTCCCATATTCAGTTTCTTATAAACAGATACAGGCGTAACAACCAGGATCTTACAGGCGTAACAGAAACAGAAGCACCTAAATCACACAAAGCCTTGTCAATAAAAATAGGTATAAAATGGCAGGGAATAGAAAAACAACCAGGATCTTTCATCTTAGGTGGTGTTTTATTCTGTATAAAAGCATTTCACTCTGCAGTAAGAGCAACACATTTTACCCCATCAAAGTCTCTCTTCTTAGTTATCATGTCTTTCAGAAAGTTGACATACACAGGGACTTGAGTAATTAATTCAGTGAAAAGAATCGTTACCTCAAGGTTCTTGACCATAGACAAGAGCTTACCAAACTGCTGTTTGACCTTTGATTTCTGAATCCTATGAGGAAAAGGTAGCCTTGGTGTAAAAGGAGTTTCAGAAACCTTTTCCTTGTTCTTCCCTGTCTGTTCAGCTTCCTCAGATAATTCGACCTCAGACGTCGAACTCTTCCCTTCTCCTTCCTCTACCACCTCTTTCCCCTTAGTCGGGGCAGCATCATCAATGGGCAATGGAGGAGCTTCGTAAGCAATGCCACTACGAAGAGTAATGGCATTTACTTGCTCCCTCTGAATGGGTTGCCCAGGAAATTGTCCCTACTGCCTCTAAGCATTGTTTTTGCCAATTGGGCAATCTGAGTCTCGAGAAGTTTGATGTGCTTCTCTTGAGCTCTTTGTGCCTCCTCATTAGTTTTATAAATAGCCAGCATCTGCTTCATCAATTCAGAGGTGGTAGGTTCTTATGGGGCTATATTTTGTGGTGCTGTCTGAGAATTCCGTGGGACAAGTCTTTGGAAACCAGGGGGATTGTGAGAATTCCCTTGGTTTTGGTAGTAGTTGGGTTTTGGGTGATTTTGTGGAGGCTGATATGAATTTTGTGGTTGTTGCTAGTTGTTTTGTGGAGGCTGATATGAATTTTGTGGTTGTTGGTAGTTGTTTTGTGGAGGGTGAGGGTTGTGAACATTGTTGCTGTGAAAGGAGAGAAGTGGGTTGTCTCTCGAACCAGGATTGCATGTATTGGAGTAGGGGTATTTGGCTGTCTCTACTCTAAGGTATTCGCCTATTCCATTTGAATCTGACTGAGCTGACAAACGTGGCCAAAGTGACCCTGAATCCCACATACCTCGCAGTAAGATGAGGTAACGGGTGCAACGGCTCACACTTCATTTATACTCATAGGTGGAGGTGTCGAACTAGAAGGCTTCAATGCGTTAAATTTCATGTTCAGTTGCGCCACTTGAGAAGCAAGTAATGAGATGGCGTTAACATCTAAAACCTTCTTAGTTTGACTCTTCGATGAGGAGTGATCATTGGTCGTAAGATTGGCTAGGAAATCATAGCCTTCATCAACTGCCTTGTCTAATAAGACTCCTCCTGCAGACGAATCAACAGTATTCTTCGTTCGGGGTTGTAGACCATTATAGAAAGTCTGTGTCAGAAACCATTTGTCCATATTATGGTGTAGAAACTCCCTCTATAAGTCTCTGAATCTAGTCCACGCTTCCCTCAATGTCTCCTCCGGCTCTTGGGAAAATGTGGCCAACTTGTTTCTGAGCTCTGTTGTCTTTGTTGGAGGGTAATACTCTTTGAGAAATGCAACAGAAATCCCCGAACATTCTGTCTCAGTGATGTCATTGAACCACTTCTGAGCTTTGTCTCTGAGTGAAAACTCAAACAACATAACCTTCAACTGCTCAGGTGTGACTCCTTGATGTTTAACAGTTCTGCAGAGTTGTTGGAATCTATGCAGATGATTGGCCGGATCTTCAGTAGGATGCCCACCAAACTGATTTTGCTGAACCATGTTGACGAGTCCAAGCTTAATCTCGAAATTGTTAGAGGCGATAGTGGGAATTGTCGGGCTAGTAGGAATGCCGTCAGGATTAGGCACCCCATATGAATTCAATGATTTGGCCATTGCTGAACTCGAAGTGTCTACTTCAGGGGTGTTTAGCTTAACAAACTGCTTTTCTTTCTGAATTTTCTTTCGAAGTTGCCTTAGAGTCTTTGTAAGATTGGGATCCTCTAGGATGGGAATACCGTTTCTTTGAGACTTGGGCATATAAAAGAAAACAAAAAAAGTAGTAAAACGTATCTCCATTGGAACTGTGAAGTTCCAATGTGGCAGAGAGAATTAAACCAAATAACTAAATAAAAACTTAGAAAACTAGTCGTCTCCCCGGCAACGGGGTCAAAATTTGATAGGCTAAAGTCGTATCACCTAATCAAAGATAAATCCTAAATTCCTCTAACAGCAATAGTCAAGGGAAGTAGGTTCGAATCAACAGAGAGACAGAGTTTCTAAGTTAATATTCAGCTAAACAGCTACTTCAGACAAGATCAGATAGGAATCAGCTGAACTACTATTTAGACTATAGAAAACAATATAAAAGAGGGATTTAAACTACGCAAATTAAAGGTCTAGGGTATTAGTTCGGTCCACCATTCTTATACCAATCAAAAGGATCTAAAAACTATTAATAACTAGGTCAAGAGTCGAGGGATTAGAGCACGTGTTTAGCTATGGTTAAATCTTAACGCTCATAATTAAACATATGCCGCATGTTCACTAACATAATCAGAATTACTGATGTGTATTAGGCCTCTAAAAGTAAGACGGATCTGTGAAAACTGCAAACCATTATTAACCACAAGCAATTAGTGAAACTGTGCAATAACATTAATTACTCATCAAGACCATTTTCACATCACAATCACATTAATCAAGCGCTAGAAACTAATTGCTATTCAAAAGTAATTCATGGTATAAACATGGTTTTCCTCCCTAAAACCCTAGAAATAAGAATACTCACTCATAATCGAATCAACAATAATAAAACTAATATAAAACCCTAATCTTTGCATCATAAATCAATTCAATAATTAAACTAAGCAACCAAGAAATAACGAAATAAATTAAGGGAGAAGAATAGTACCAATTGAAGGAAAACAATAACCTTTGTTGAAATTAATCCAAGCTTCAGTCACCTTTGAAACTCATCTAAAGTGTTTAGGAAAAATTGTCAGAAAATACCAAGGTTATAACACTTTTTCAAAATAAATACCAAACAGTTCCGAAATGTGAAATAAATACCAAGAAGTTTTAGTTTTCTTCAAAATCCATACCAAGTAACGGATCTCCGTCTAATTTATCGTTTGTGGACCCCACATATATGCTTTTTACTAACTGTCATAAATTTCCAACAACCACTTTTTCATTTACATTGAACTTAGTTGCTGGCGAATAGAGAAAAGCTCAGAACTTATGCAAGGAACGGAGATTCAACAATGATTTCATCTCTCAACCACAACAAATCAAAGGTGAGTTAAATTTAAGTTTTTCACTTTTAATTTCTTCATTTTAGATTAAGTAAACAACTTAGTTGGTCAATTTGGGGAGTTTTAACAAAGGGGCAAATTTTTGGAAATTAGGGGTTTTTTCTATTCGAAAATTGGGGGAATTATTTTTGGTAGAATTTTGTCCTCTGAAAATTTATTAATATATTAAGTTGGATATGAATTTGTTTATGGTCAATTGCAATATTGATTAAAGTCCATGTTTTTTTGGTTTCTCAATTTAGGAAATGAGATGCAAATGTGGTATTCCTGCCAACACATTGACTTCTTGGACTCATAATGATGCATATGAATTTAGAACAAGGAGAGCATTAGACTAAGAAATAAAAAATTGAAAACTTGAAAACAATTCGTGTGCGAATGAACGAACTACCACCACTTTCACTAACCCAAGGAACAACCAAACTAAGGTATTTTTAATGCAATTAGAAATTAATAATAAACCTACTTTATCCCTTCAATTGGAATTGACATGCAAAGAGAATTAAGATTTTAGGATAAATAACTTAGCTTCACTCACTAAGTCACCAAGAAAACGTTACGGTTTTCTCTTAAGAGTTTCACACTCTAACTTTCATTCATTTCATTGCATAAAACTATATTTTACAATCTAAGCTAATACTTATTATAGAGTACAATAAAGGGTAGCTTTAACATCAAAAATAAAATAATAAAAGTACAAAAGAAAGTTTAAAATATTCCAACTATGCTGCTGCCAAATTACAGTCAGCATACCTTCCACCATTTTTGCCTTTTCTCCCTACTGGTTGATCTTTTGGCTACGAAACTAATTGGAGGGTCCTCTAAACTTAATTGGCTTTCCAGCCGTAGGTCCGACACCCCATTTGGATAATAAATGGCTGCTGCCCAAAGCAGAACGAAACGAAGGCTGCTGAACATGTTGAACTGCGTGTAATATTATGGTCCAATGAGAGGCTTTCCTACCTAAGTAAACTTGCTTATTAGTGGAACAAATTAAGCATTCACGTCAATAAGCTTAATAATGAAGCTAGGAGCTTGATTTTTTTTGCTTATTACGTCCAAAACCCTCTCATCTAAAGTTCTTTAAAATCGGGCAGTTTTAAGGCCAAAATTCTATGTCTGATATTTGTTGCTATTGCGACTTCATTTCTCAATGAAATACCACCAAATTTTGTAGGATGAATGTTCACGATGTTAGTGAACCAATTCAATTGGAATCACTCAAAAATTCCAAGTAAATGGCTTGAAATCATCAAAACAATTTTGTTGCGCCAACATCCAACCTAACGAAATAATATCTAGTAAAAACAACTTAAAGCTATGTTACTAATCGACCATAATGAACATTTTAGGGTGACTAATGTTAATTAAGCAATTTTTTATCTTCTTAAATTTAAAAAATAACCACAACCAATAATTAAATAAACTTATTAAGAGTCTTAGGTTGGTTAGGTTAGAGAAGCTCGATGCGTATGTATGATACTCCCCTTCTTAGAAAAAGACCGAATCTTGCTGTGTGAGTTTGAATTTGGAATGAAGAAACTCTCTGGACATGCCTCTTCTTCTTTTGATTTTTCTCCATTCACCTTTTGTTCTTCATAGGGCTTGACAAAAACCCTATTTGGTGCATCTTTAACAATCAAATGTTTGTCTTCTTCCTCTTCTATTCTTTGATGATTATTGCGGAGTTGTTGAGCTTCTACCAGTTCTATTTTCCCCTCTACTTGATTTTCCATGAGTGCATGAGAACCTATGACTGGAACTACTTGAGCCTCCTCCATCTTGGTATCTTCTTCTGGATTAGCTTCAATCACCTGGTCCATCTCGCTTCTTCTTCTTCTTCTTCTTCTTCTTCTTCTTCTTCATGCTTTTGAACTTCTTCTTCCAAGAAAGCCTGTTCAATAGGGAACGATTCTTTGAAAATTTCAAATTCTCCATGAGGTTTTCGAAGTTGTTGGAAATCCTCTTTGATTATTTGAAGTTGTTGAGCCATAGAATAGAGTTTTTCCTCAATGCAAGGATTGCATGAACAACCCTTCTTTTCATAGGAATTTGATAAGTATTCCTTCTTAAGCTCATACCTCATCTTACTTCAAGTGTCAATATTTTGTTTTCCATTTCTCTTTCTCTTGGATTTCAACTCTTCCCACCAATGTGATGCATCTTTTCTAAAAGATGATTTCACAAGCTTAATCAAAGCATAATCAGAAATATCAAACCTTTCATAAAGCTTATCAACCTTGTGAAGCCAATTCTTAAATTTGTATGGACAAGGATGTCCCCTCAAATTTAGGAATACAAATTCTTTCATGGCTATCATAAATATAATTCGTGGCTTAGAAGAAAATCCAGTTATAAAAAGGCTAGAAACGGCTTCAATTTTTGGGCGTTTGGTGGGGGTTTGTGTTTAAGGCTTAGGTAAGTATTTTGGGAAGAATATGGGGGTGTTTAAAGCTCTCAAATCCAACCTTAAGCTCTAATACCAAATGATGCATATGGATTTAGAACAAGGAGATCATTAGACTAAGAAATAACAAATTGAAAACTTGATAACAATCCGTGTTCGAATGAACGAACTACCACCACTTTCACTAACACAATGAACCACCAAACTAAGGTATTATTAATGCAATTAGAAATTAATAATCAACCTATTTGATCCCTAACACTTAATTGTAATTGACATGCAAAGAGAATTAAGATTTTATGATAAAAAATAACTTAGCTTCACTCACTAAGTCACCAAGAAAACGTTACGGATTTCTCTTAAGAGTTTCAAACTCTAACTTCCATTCATTTCATTGCATAAATCTCTATTTTACAAGCTAAGATAATACTTCTTATATAGTACAATAAAGGGTAGCTTTACCTTACAAAATAAAATAATAAAAGTACAAAAGAAAGCTTAAAATATTCTAACTATGCTGCTGCCAAATTTCAGTCAGCGCACCTTCCACTATTTTTGCCTTTTCTCCCTACTGGTTGATCTTTTGGCTACGAAATCAACTGGAGGGTCTTTTACACAAAATTAGATTTCCAACCATAGGTCCCACACCCCATTTGGATAAGAAATGATTGCTGCCCAAAGCAGAAAGAAAAGGAGGCTGCTGAATATGTTGAACTGCGCGTAACATTGTGGTCCGAAGAGAGGCTTTCCTACCTAAGTAAACTTGCTTATTAGTGGAAAAAATTAAGCATTCACGTCAATAAGATTAATAATGAAGCTAGGAGCTTGATTTTGTTTGCTTATTACGTCCAAAACCCTCTCATCTAAACTTCTTTAAAACCGGGCAGTTTTAAGGCCAAAATTCTATGTCTGATATATGTTGCTGTTGCGACTTCATTTCTCAATGAAATACCACCAAATTTTGTAGGATTAATCTTCAAGATGTTATTGAACCAATTCAATTGGAATCACTCAAAAATTCCAAGTAAGTTGCTCGAAATCATCAAAACGATTTTGTGGCGTCACCAGCAAAAGTAACGAAACAATATCTAGTAAAAACAACTTAAAGCTATGTTACTAATCTAGCATAATGAACATTTTAGGGTGACTAATGTTAATTAAGATATTTTTTATATTCTTAAATCTCAAAACTAACCATAACCAATAATTAAATAAACTTATTAAGAATCTCAGGTTGGTTAGGTTAGAGCAGCTCGATGCGTATGCATCACATAAAAATCCAGGCAGAATATTTTAATCATGCAAATTCTCAGATATGCAAGCTTGAAAAGAAAAGGATGTGGCTTTTTTATGATGATGAAGGAAGTACAGAATGGCAGAGACTTATCATCAATGAGTTGTTGTTAAAGAAGAGAATGCTGCAACAAGAAGTGAGTTACTTGAGGTCTGAGGTTTGCAAGCTCGAAGACGTTAATTCAGTAAAGAACAATGATGGCAGAGGGGGAATCAATGTTTTTGTAAATGGTGGGGGTTAGGTTTGTGTTGTTTTCATTTTAGTTGCAATGGCAGCTTTGGGATTGAAATGGTCGTCTGTATTGTAGGATGCAGATGTATGAAATGAACACTTTGAATGTTAGTGTAATGTTTTGGCCGTATGAAACTCTCATGTAATCTTTCCAATTTGATGAATGGAAAGATGGTGGTTTCTTGATGCAATCATTAAGAACCTGTTTTGCACACTTTGATTCATACAAATTGTACTCAATATTACACATTCTGTGAACATTGATTTCAAGCAATATTTGTTCAATATATGTTCACAAAATAACTTGTACACAATATCTGTGAACATTGATTGACATACAACTTGTACTCAATATCTGTTCAAACAACAATGTAAATTAATCATTTCTTACACAACCTGTCAACATTATGTGTTCAAACAAGCTATCTACATTGATTAAAAATGGCAAGGTGTCTATCCTAACACCAAAAACTGTTATGATCACAGGAGCTTAATCATACATCTAATAAAAATTGTTCAAAAACTAATGTCATACAAATCACCCTAGTTAATAATACAGAACACCAAAAAGCAACTGATAACCCTTAAAAATAATCTTCCAAAGCTGCTTTTTCCCTTTGAAATGGTTGCCAACTTTTGCCTTGGCTGTTGAGTTGGTTGGTGTTGAATTAGTAGCTGAACAAAACCTTGTTGAGTACTTCTTGTCTGACTGCATTAAGGAGGTGTATTAGATGTAATAGGTTGACTGTGTGCACTTGAACCTTCCCCTATTGCAGATGGTGTAGGCATGTAACAAGAGAAAAAAATAAAGAAAATGTTAGTTAGCAGTTACTTATCATAATCCTGTTGCAATTCATTCAACCAAAGTAATATAGCATATACTTACCTGAACTGATGTCTTAACTTGTTTTTTTCTTCCTTTGAGCTTGAACCCATATGTCATTTGCTGCAGGTGGTCTTCCTGGTTGCTTTTTCTCTCATAACAGTTGTATTCTTGCATGAAGTCTTCTTATGCCCACACTGTTGACAGTTTGAGCACTTGTTCTGTGCTTTGCCCTTCTTAGCCAGCTGCTCACCTTCTTCACCAACCTCCTTCTTCCTTTTTTTGTGATGGTCTACCAGGCATAGATCTAATAAGCGGGGGTAGTGGTTGGGTTTGTCCACTCATCTCCCAGTGATTTTCTCCTGGCATAGGCCTAGTATATGGACTGTAACTCTCAACATAACTGTGTTTACTATAGTACAGATCCAAAAAATCTTTTGGGCTCATTCTTCTTGCTATTATACATGCATATGCATGAGGGCATGGGATGTCAGTCAATTTCCAGTTGAAACAGGTGCAAGTTCTTAGGTTGAGGTTCACAATCAACCTATCATTCTATGTATCCACTTCCCACTCATCAAATCTACTTGGTTCAGCACTACATTTAACAGCTTTTTCCCTCACCCATTCCAAAACCTTACTCACATAAGGCAGAAACCTACACTCACAAGACTTTATCCACTCAAATTTCTGTGGTTTTCTTTTCATTACATACCTTCTAATACACTCTAAGCATGTAATAATAGGTTTGTCCCTTGCTTCTTTAATTACAGCATTAAATGTCTCACATAGGTTATTTAGAAGCTTATTAGACTTGGAAGTGGTACTAAAAGCTTGCCTCGCCCAATGTTTGGTTGGAATTTTGTCTAAGTAATTAAATGCATCTTCATTCAAAGCCTTAATCTTTAGTATCTCCTTCTGGAAAGTAGCCTGATTTTTTGTCATGAAGTTATAGGACACTATGTTACACAAAGCTTATCTTAAAAACAGAAACCATAATAGATTTTGACAAGAATAACAGAATGTTATAGATGTTGTTTGTCAAACAAAACAGGAACAAATCAGTGATTCTTTGCATGGAATTTTTCCAATGTTAGGAAGACAATTTTTCCTAAAAAACTGGAAGAGAATAATAAAACAAAGAAGATATACCTTAATGGTGGCTCTACATGTAGCCCAAAAGTGTTCTTTGAAAGCTTGTCCACTCAATTGTAGCTTGAAGTTGGCCCAGATATGCCTCACACAAAACCTAACTTCAGCTTTAGGCAACACATTTCCTATTGAATCTAACTATCCCTTCCAAAAATCAAACAACGGATAGATAACCAGTCAATGAAAAACAATTGTAAGAAATAAATACTTAGCTAATGGAAATAACCAAAAAATATGTTTACCTTCTATCTGTTGGACATTATTATCATTCCCTCTCCATTCACAAATCCTACGTCAATGACAAGTAGTTCCAAGAACCATTTCCAACTTTCTTTATTTTCAATTCCACCACTGACCAAGCCACCGAAAAATGTTGTTATTGCCATCTTTCGATACAACTACAAGTATCATGCCAGGATACGCTTCTTTTAGGTGGCAACCATCCACCCTTATCAATAGTCTACAACCATTCTTGAAACCCTTCTTCATTGCATCAAGACAAACGTACATTCTTTGAAAGTGTGGTGGTTTTGTTTGAATACCCTCAAGTGTAATCATAACTGATTTGCCGGGATTATGATGTAGTAAAGCATACCCGTAGTAAAAAAAAACCCTAGCATACTCCTTTGCAGCATCACCATACAACCTCAATTTTTCCCTTGCCCTAGCATACCATGCATTAGAGTACTTGATATGCACCCATATGTCCCTATAAACCCGATTAATTAATTTCTTTAGCTTATAAGGATCCGATCTCTATTCCTCCAAATATCTCTCGGCCAAATACTCAGAGGTGACTTTACTACTACAATGATGGAATCCACAATTGTGATTTAACCTTAGACTTCTAATTTGATTCTTGTCAGCCATTTTCAATCTAACAGCATATACCTTGAATAGGCACTTGTTTACATCATCACATTGACACTTTCTTAACTTAGAACGTTCCTTATCCCATGGACATTTGGTGCATCTATATCTACAATATGCTTTCAACACAAATCTATCATTGTTCAGCAAATAATAATCATATCTGTTTTTAATTGAATGAAACCTAAGTGCCTTTCTTAATTGATTAATATCATTGAATTTCAACCCTACAGTCAAGTTTATAGGTCTACTGAAATTTGTTTCAGGGTTGAATGTAGGAGAAGAATCTACCTCTTGGTCAGAGTCATCCAAGCTCCTCAGATCTTCAGAGTCATGGTCTACTTCAATTGGAACACCTACTTCAGATTCCCTCTGCTTGACTTCAGATCTGCTTGTTCCAGCACCAAAAACTTACTTCAAAAATCCTTCCCTGGTCAGTTTATGATGTTTCTCTTCCTCTACAACATCATCTCTTCTATCTTCTTCACCCATCTCAAAGTCAACATCATTCAAATCATCTTCACCAGATTCTGATTCAGAGAACATCTCCCCATCTTCACTTGAATCTCGACCATCCAAATGATAGCCACCACTCTCTTTGATTTTCTTCTCAGTTGTACCCTTTTTTTTTGCTTTTGTTGGCCCCTTGATTGCTTCTTTACAGTTGTATCACCTCTTCTTTATTCTCCCTCCCTTTCTTTGATTTCCCTTTTGTAGCAACATGCTTTCTCCTTGGCGTTCCTCTTGGTTTGACTGGTGATATTAGGAGATCAATTGGTGGATCTTCAGTTGTTATTGCCTCAGTTTGTTGCTGTTTCAGCGGTGCCTTATCCTTTTTTTTGTGGTGTTGATTGTGAGGTGTTGGGCTTCTTGGCTGTTTTCGGTGGATTTTTAATTGGGGTTTTTTTGAGGGTTTTCTTTTGCTGCAAAAGTGCCCATATATATAACATTTGGATCACTTTGCAATCTTGGGCTTCTCCTAACAAGGCTTGTGTATTAGTCTACAACTTCAGTTCCTTTTTCAAGTTTAGGTCTAACTATTGGTTTTTTGTTTTGTGAAGGGGGCATGAAAGGTAGAACATTTGGTTTTTGTTTTGTGAAGGGGGAATGAAAGGAGGATTTTATGAATAGAAACTTCTAAGTTTCTGATTCTGTTTTGGGAAATGTTCTTATTCCTCCACAACATGCACAATCATTCTATCACTGTTATCCCTCCATACCAACAATTCAGCCACATCAGTATCACACTCAATCTAACTTGCCCAATTACTGCCCTTTTTACTACATAAGAAATACATTCTGAATTGAGGTGCAACCCTCAGCTCCCATAGTGCAACCTCATTCCTTTACAAGCACTCTCTCTATATGATTCCACACTCAAATCTACAATATTCACATTGTTATCCAAAAACATTTTCCCAAACTCATACTCCATTATGTTTTTGTTTAGAAGCATTTTACCACCAACCTATAAATGCACATCAACAAATTTGGATGCCCCTTTACAGGAAAAAAAAGGAATATTGAGATTGGGAAATGTATATTAATCAAAGCAAGGAATCACAGAGAGTTGGTTATTTTAGCAATTTGTACACATTAACACACATATCTAAGCACATATAATACTAACAACACAAATCACTCTTTATAAAAAATCAATTAATTCAAATATAATAGTAGTTTACACCATTAATTTACTGTTAATTTCATTTAAAGTGAAGTATGGAACTGTAGAATACCTTTTACCCCCTCCTTTGCAGTTGCCACAGTTGCTTATCCTTTTTCCATGTGAAAACGCCTAAAAGAATTAATTCCAAAAGGAATCTGACGAATTTACTGAGGATGATATCAGGGTTGGTTGGATTGCAGAGAAATACCAATTTTGGGGTTAAATTTGGTGAGAATGTGATGATAATCTGGGTAAAAAAACCCCTAGATATTTGGGGGTGAGAGAGTAAGAGGGAAAGTGAGGTGGCAATGTAAATTAAATTGGGAAAAGTGGAGGGAAAGCATATATGTGGGGTCCACATACGATAAATTAGACGGAGATCCGTTGCTTGGTATGGATTTTGAAGAAAACTAAAACTTCTTGGTATTTATTTCACATTTCGGTACTGTTTGGTTATTATTTTGAAAAAGTGCTATAACCTTGGTATTTTCTGAAAAATTTTCCAGGTGTTTAATCTAATAAAAGCTCTAAACTAATATTAAACAAAGCCGAACAAAGATAAGCTAAAAGTGACTTTAAAATAATGAAGCTTAGCTATTTATAATAGCTCCTAAAACTAATTAGAAAACGGAAATAAAAAGATAGAGTATGGGCTCCGCGTGCCCGCTACCCGATCGGGCAACCATTGCCCTATGGCATCCGGCTGGTACAAAGTGGCACATCTTGCTTCTCCTTTGTAAACAACATGCTGAAGGTAAGATTTCTAGGCGCCAGACTGGATCGGGCCCAATACGCCCGATCGAGCTGAAGTAACCAGCCCATCTTGCTTACTTCCTTTGTACGCAGCAGCAACAAATGAACTTAGGCTTCACCCGGCTGTGCCTGCCCGATCGAGCTGAGCCAAAAATGCCTGACACCTTTCTCTTCTTTTCTGTCGAACAACATAGCAGCATCAACATCTTTTGATTTCGCCTGATGGGCTCGAGCAAGCCCGCTCGATCGGGCCCGAGACCCGATCAAATATAATCGGCCCGATCGAGCCATCCTATGCCCGACCCTAACACGTCTTTCCAGCCTTTCTTATCTTTTGGCACTCGATCTTCAAGTTTAGAGGTCTCTGGACCACGTAATTCATTTATAATACTCGTGATGACTTCTACGTGCCTCATAACAACTCGTAAAGGCGTGGTTCCGTCAATATGGTATGAAAAAGGGAGAAAACTCTCTAAAACCTGCAATTTAACACGAAAACACAAAACCACGAGTATATACGATAATTAGTATAGAGTAGCTTCTAAGAGCTCCATTGACGCACGATTTAGCTCATAAATTAGGGGGAAAACTCTATAAATAATCATGTCATCATGAAGTCCGATTTTTCGCGTCAGTTCCTTGTTACTCTGGGCCCAAATTGTATTTTGGGCCTAACTCCTAGCTCGGATAAATTTTTTGAGTGATTCCAAAGCCTGACATATTTTTTTACCATTTCTAAGGCGTTCATATGCTCAGAAGCTGAAAATATTGAAGTCCGATTTTTCGCGTCGGTTCCTTCCTCCTCTAGGCCTAAATCGTATTTTTGGCCTAACTTCTAGCTCAAATAACATTTTGAGCGATACCAAAGCCTGACATGTTTTTTTTACCATTTCTAAGGCATTCGTGTACTCAAAAGCTGAAAATATTGAAGTCTGATTTTTCGCGTCGGTTACTTGTTACTCTATGCCCAAATTGTATTTTGTGCCTAACTCCTAGCTTGAATAACATTTTTGAGCGATTCCAAATCCTAGCATGTTTTTTTACCATTTCTAACTCATTCGTGAGCTCAGAAGCGAAAAAAATTGAAATCCTTTTTTTCGCGTCGATTCCTTGCTCCTCTAGGCCCAAATCGTAATTTTGCACTTACAACTAACTCAGTTAACATTTTTGACCGATTCCAAAGCCTGACATGTTTTTTTACCATTCTTAAGAGGTTCGTGAGGTTAAAAGTTCAAAATATTGCAGTTCGATTTTTTGCGTCGGTTCCTTGGTTCCTTGTTACTCTAGGCCCATATTGTATTTTGGGCCTAACTCCTAACTCGGATAAAATTTTTGAGTGATTCCAAAGCCTGATGATGCGGATTCAATCATGCATAGTCCTTCTCTAATCTATCTTTATTGCTTTCCAGTTAATAAGGTCATAGTTAGTTATTTTAATTAAGTCATTCATTTTCAGCAAATAAGGACCGATTTTCTACTAATTTTCAGTTCTATTTAGGAGTCCTAGTTGAGTTGTAATTCCTTTTAGATAAGAATTGATTTAGGTAAGGGATAAGGAAGAGATAGGCGCGTGTAAATAAGATAGAAAGGGCCGAAATCCCTATCATATCTTATTAGATTATCTTCCTTACTTTTACTTTTATCTTTTCCTAAACTCTAAGGATTAAGATTTATATGATTTCTAGATAGAGTTTTGGTTTCCTAATCATACTAGAACTAGTCTAGTATATATAGGCGCTTGTTATCATCAATAAAGGTAGAGATTGTTGTGAGTTAAAACTTTCGTTTAAGAGTTTAATTGTTTTGCAAAATTATATTCGACCATTTAGTAATTTTCAAGAGTAATTATTATTGAGTGTTTAATCTAATTGATTCCAGGAGTGGTTTAAGTGAGATTAAGAGTTAATTAAAACTTTCAGGAGTGTTAGTTTTAATTATCATATCCGGTTACTTTGTTCCTTGTTTTCGGATTTAGGCAAATTAAACCTAAATTCCTTGACTCGGATTTCATTGATTGAGACTCTTGGAGTAGCAATCATATCACCTGACATGTTTTTTTTTACCATTTATATGGCGTTCGTGTGCTCAGAAGCCTAAAATATTGAAGTCCGATTTTTCGCGTCGATTCCTTTCTTCTCTAGGCCCAAATCGTATTTTTGGCCATACTCCAAGCTTATATATCATTTTTGAGCGATTTCAAAGCTTGACATGTTTTTTTTTACCATTTCTAAGGGGGTTCGTGATCTTAGAAGCTGGAGTTATTGAAGTCCGATTTATCGCGTCGACTCCTTTCTCCTTTAGGCGCAAATCGTATTTTTGGCTTAACTCCTAGCTCGGATAACATTTTTGAGCGAATCCAAAACCTGACATGTTTTTTTACCATTTCTAAGGTGTTCGTGTTTTCAGACGCTGAAAATTTGAAGTCCTATTTTTCGCGTCGATTCCTTGCTCCAATAGGCCCAAATCGTAATTTTGGCCTTACAACTAGCTCGTATATTATTTTTGAGCCATTCCAAAGCCCGACATGTTTTTTTAAAACCATTTTTAAGAGGTTTGTGCTCTTAGAAATTGAAAAAATTGTAGTTCGATTTTATGCGTCGGTTCCTTGTTATTGTCGCCCTAAATCGTAGTTTTGGCCTAACTCCTAACTCGGATAACAATTTTGACCAATTCCAAAGCCTGACATATTTTTTTACCATTTCAAAGTTGTTCGCGTGCTAGAAAGCGGAAAATATTAAAGTCCAAATTTTTTTTGCGTCGGTTCCTTTCTCCTCTGCGCCGAAAATCATATTTTTGGCCTAACTCCTTGCTCGGATAACATTTTTGAGCGATTCCAAAGCCTGACATGTGTTATACCATTTTCTAACGCTTTCGTGTGCTCTGAAGTTGAAAGTATTGAAGTCCGGTTTTCGCGTCGATTCCTTGCTCCAATAGGACCAAATCGTAATTTTGGCCTAACACCTAGCTTGGATAACATTTTTGAGCGATTCCAAAGCCCGACATGTTTTTTTTACCATTTCTAAGACGTTCATGTGATCAGAAGCTAAAAATATTGAAGTCCTATATTTCGCGTCGTTTACTTACTCCTCCATGCTTAAATCGTAATTTTGGCCTTACACCTAACTCGGATAACATTTTTGAGCGATTGCAAAGGCTGACATTTTTTTAAATTTTGCTAAGGGGTTCGTGAACTCAGAAGGTGAAGTTATTGAAGTACGATTCTTCAGTTGGTTCCTTGCTCATGTGGGCGCAAATCGTATTGTGGGTCTAACTCCTAGCAAGGATAACAATATTGAGCGAAGCACATGCCTGACATGTTTTTTTTACCATTTTTAAGAGGTTCGTGAACTTAGAAGTTGAAAATATTAAAATCTGATTTTTTGCGTAACTTCCTTGCTAATGTGGGCCCAAATTGTATTTGGGGCCTAACTACTAGCTCAGATAACATCAACTGGCGATTCCAAAGCTGACATGTTTAGTTACCGTTTCTATGGTGTTAGTGTGCTCAGAAGCTGAAAATATTAAAGTGCGATTTTTCACATCGGTTCCTTCTTCATTTGGGACGAAATCGTATTTTGGCTTAACTCCTAACTCGGATAACATTTTTGAGGCGATTTCAAAGCCTGACATGTTTTTATACCATTGCAAAGGGGTTCGTGAGCTAAGAAGGTAAAAATAATAAGTTCCAATTTTTCGCGTCGGTTCCTTACTTATGTGGGTTCAAATCGTATTTTGAGCCTAACTCCTAAGTCGGATAACATTCTCAAGTGATTTGAAAGCCTTACATGTTTTTTTTAACCATTTTTAAGAGGTTCGTAAGCTTAGAAGATGAAAATATTGAAGTCCGATTTTTCGCGTCGGTTACATGTTACTATAGGCCCAAATTGTATTTTGTATCTAACTCCTAACTCGGATAACATTTTTAGCGATTCCAGAGCATAACCTATTTTTTTTACCATTTCTAAGGCGTTCGTGTGCTCAGAAGCTGAAAATATTAAAGTCTGATTTTTCGCGTCGGTGCCTTTCTCCTTTAGGCCTAAATCGTATTTTTGGCCTTACTGCTATCTCGGATAATATTTTTGAGTCATTCCAAAGCCTCACATGTTTTTTTACCATTTCTAAGGGGTTCGTGAGCTCAGAAGTTGAAAATATTTAAGTCCAATTTTTCGCGTCGGTTCCTTGCTCATGTGGGCCCAAACAATATTTTGGGTCTAACTCGTAGCTCGAATGACAATCTTGGGCGGTTCCAAAGCTAGAAATGTTTTTATTTTACCATTTTAAAGAGGTTCGTGAGCTTAGAAACTGAAAATATTGAAGTCTGATTTTTATCGTCGGTTCCTTGTTACTCTAGGACCAAATGTATTTTGTGCCTAACTCCTAGCTCGGATAAAATTTTTGAGCGATACCAAAGCTCGACATGTTCTTTTTACCATTTCTATTGCGTTCGTGTACTTAGCTTGAAGTCCGATTTTTGCGTCGGTTCCTTCCTTCTTTAAGCCTAAATCGTATTTTTGGCCTAACTCCTAGCTCGTATAACAATTTTAAGCGATGCATAAGCCTGACATGTTCTTTTACCGTTTCTAAGGGGTTCGTGTGCTCAAAAACTGAAAATATAAACTCCGATTTTTCGTGTCGGTTCCTTGTTACTCTGGGACCAAATCGGATTTTGGGTCTAACTCTTAGTTCTAACCAAACTTTTAAACGATTCCAAAGCCATTCATGTTTTTTTTATACCATTTCTAAGGCGTTCATGTGCTAAGAAGCTGAAAATATTGAAATCCTATTTTTCGCCTCTATTTCTTGCTCCTCTAGGCCGAAATCGTATTTTGGGCCTAACACCTACCTCAGGTTACATTTTTGAGCCATTCCATGGCAAGACATGTTTTTTCACCATTTCTAATACATTCGTGAGCTCAGAAGCTGAAAATATTGAAGTCCAATTTTTCGTGCCGCTTCCTTCCTCCTCTGGGCCTAAATCGTATTTTTGGCCTAACTCCAAATCGTATAAAATTATTGAGCGATTCCAAAGCCTGACATGTTTTTTTACCTTTTCTAAGGGGTTCATGAGCTCAAAATATTGAAGTCTTATTTTTCGCATCGGTTGCTTGCTCATGGGGGTCGAAATCGTATTTTGGGTCTAACTCCTAGCTCGGATAACATTTTTAAGCGATCCCAAAGCCGGACATATTTTTTTTACCATTTTGACGGCATTTGTTTGCTCAGAAGCTGAAAATATTGAAGTCCGATTTTTCGCGTCGGATAACAGTTTTGAGCGATTTTAAAGCTGCACATGTTTTTTTACCATTTCTAAGGCGTTCGCGTGCTCAAAAATTGAAAATATTAAAGTCCTATTTTTGCATCTATTCCTTCCTCCACTAGGCCCAAATCGTATTTTAGGCCTTACTTGTAGCTCGGAAAACATTTTTGAACGATTCCAAAGCCTGACACGTTGTTTTACCATTTCTAAGGGGTTCGTTAGCTCAGAAGCTCAAAATATTGAAGTCCGATTTTTTCGCGTCGGTTCCTTGCTCATGTGGGCCTGACAGGATAAAGTCGTATCACCTAATCAAAGATAAATCTTAAGTCCTCTAACAATGATAGTTAAGGGAAGTAGGATCAAATCCACAGAGAGACGGAGTTCTAAGTTAATATTTAGCTAAACAGCTACTTCAGACAAAAATCAGGGAAGAATCAGTTGAACTACTATTTAGACCAAAGAAAGCAATATAAAAGAGAGATTTAAACGATGAATTAAAGGTCTAAGGTATTAGTTCGGTCCACTATGCTTATACCAATCAAAATGATCCAACAACTATTAATACCTAGGTTAAGAGTCGAGAGATTAGAGCACGTGTTAAGCTATGGTTAGGTCTTAACGCTCATAATTCAACATATGCCGCCTGTTCACTAACATAATCAGAATTAGTGATGTGTACTAGGGCCTCTAAAAGTAAGAAGGATCTGTGCAAACAATTATTAACCACAAGCAATCAATGAAACTGCGCAATAACATCAATCACTCATCAAGAACAAATCACAATATAATCAATCTAATCAAAACCCAGAAACTAATAGCAGTTCAAATATGAATCATGGTATAAATATGGTTTTCCTCCCTAAAACCCTAGATATAAGACTACTCAGACATGAAAGAATCAACAATAATAAACCTCATATAAAAACCTAAACTTTGCATCATGAATGAATTAAATAATAAACTAAGCAATTAAAAGTTAAAGAAAGGAATTAAGAGTGAAGAATAATACCAATCGACGGAAAGCAATAACTTTTGTTGAAAATAATCCAAGGTTCAATCACCTTTAAAACTAATCTAAAGTGTTTAAACTCTAAGAGAGCAAACTTAAAATATTGAAGTCTGATTTTTCGCGTCAGTTCCTTGTTACTCTAGGACCAAATTGTATTTTGTGCCTAACTACTAGCTCGAATAACATTTTTGAGCGATTTCAGTGCATGACTTGTTTTTTTCACTATTTGTAAGGCGTTCGTGTCCTAAGAAGCTGAAAATATTGAAGTCCGATTTTTCACGTCGGTGCCTTTCTCCTTTAGGCCTAAATAGTATTTTTGAGTCCTTCCAAAGGCTCACGTGTTTTTTTACCATTTCTAAGGGGTTCGTGAGCTTAGAAGCTGAAAATATTCAAGTCTGATTTTTGCGTAGGTTCCTTGCTCATGTGGGCCAAAACCGTATTTTGGGTCTAACTCCTAGTTCGGATAACAATCTTGGGCTATTTCGAAGCTTGAAAAGTTTATTTTACCAATTTTAAGAGGTTCGTGAGCTTTGAAACTGAAAATATTAAAGTCTGCTTTTTTCGCTTCGGTTCCTTGTTACTCTAGGACCAAATTGTATTTTGTGCCTAACTCCTAGCTCCGATAACATTTTTGAACGATTCCAAAGCAAGACATGTTTTTTTCACTATTTGTAAGGCGTTCGTGTGCTCAGAAGCTGAAAATATTGAAGTCCGATTTTTCACGTCTGTTCGCTCCTCCTATGGGCCTAAATCGTATTTTTCGGCTAACCCCTAGCTCAGATTACATTTTTGGGAGCTACCAAAGCCCGGCATATTTTTTAAACATTTTTTAAGGCGTTCGTGTGCTCAAAAGCTGAAAATCTTAAAGTCCTATTTTTTGAGTCGGTTCCTTCTTCATGTGGGACAAAATAGTATTTTGGCCTAACTCCTAGCTCGAATAACAATTTTGAGCAATTACAAAGCCTAACATGTTTTTTTACCATTTCTAAGGGGTTCCTAGATGAGAAGAAGAAAATATTGAAGTCCAATTTTTCGCGTCGGTTCCTTGCTAATGTGGGTCCAAATCGTATTTTAGGCCTAACTCCTAGGTCGGATAACCTTCTTAAGCGATTCCGATGCCTCACATATTATTATTTTTTTTATCATTTACAAGAGCTTCGTGAGCTTAGAAGTTAAAAATATTGAAGTCAGATTTTTCGCGTCGGTTACTTGTGACTCTAGGCCCAAATTATATTTTGTGCCTTACACCTACCTCTGATAACATTTTTTGGCGATTTCAAAGCCCGACATGTTTTTTTACCGTTTCTATGGTGTTGGTGTGCTCAGAAGCTGAAAATATTGATGTGCGATTTTTCGCGTCGGTTCCTCCTTCATGTGGGACAAAATCGTATTTTGGCCTAACTCCTATCTCGGATAACATTTTTGAGGCGATTTTAAAGCCTGACATGTTTGTTTACCATTTCTAAGGGGTTCGTGAGCTCAGAAGTTAAAAATATTAAATTCCAATTTTTCGCGGCGATTCCTTCTTGATGTGGGTCCAAATTGTATTTTGGGCCCAACTCCCAAGTCGGATAATATTCTTAAGCGATTCGAAAGCCTAAAATGTTTTTTAACCATTTTAAAGAGGTTCTTAAGCTTAGAAGCTCAAAATATTGAAGTCCGATATTTCGCGTTGGTTACTTGTTACTATAGGCCCAAACTGTATTTTGTACCTAACTCCTAGCTTTGAAAACATTTTTGAGCTATTCCAGAGCATGACCTGTTTTTTTTACCATTTCTAAGGGGTTCGTGAGCTCAGAAGCTGAAAATATTCAAGTCCGATTTTTCGCGTCGGTTCCTTGCTCATGTGGGCCCAAACCGTATTTTGGGTCTAACTCCTAGCTCGGATAACAATCTTGGGGATTTCATAGCCTGAAATGTTTGTTTTACCACTTTTAAGAGGTTCGTGAGCTTCGAAACTGGAAATATTGAAGTCTGATTTTTTCTCTTCGGTTCCTTGCTACTCTAGGACCAAATTGTATTTTGTGCCTAACTCCTAGCTCGGATAACATTTTTGAACGATTCAAAAGCATGACATGTTTTTTTGACTATTTGTAAGGCGTTCGTGTGCTCAGAAGCTGAAAATACTGAAGTCCATTCGTGTTCGTTCGCTCCTCCTATGGGCCTAAATCGTATTTTGGGGTTAACTCCTAACTCGAATAACATTTTTGAGCGATACAAAAGCACGACATGTTTTTTTTTGGACATTTTTAAGGCGTTCGTGTGCTCAGAAGCAGAAAATCTTAAACTCCTATTTTTCGAGTCGGTTCCTTCTTCATGTGGGACAAAATCGTATTTTGGCCTAACTCCTAACTGGAATAACAATTTTGCGCGATTATAAAGCCTGACATGTTTTTTTACCATTTTAAGGGGTTTCTGAGCTCAGAAGAAGAAAATATTGAAGTCCAATTTTTTTCGCGTCGGTTCCTTGCTCATGTGGGTACAATCGTGTTTTAGGCCTAACTCCTAGGTCCTATAACATTCTTAAGCGATTTCAACGCCTCACATATTATTAATTTTTTACCATTTTTAAGAGGCTCGTGAGCTTAGAAGCTGGAAATATTGAAGTCAGATTTTTCGAGTCGGTTACTTGTTACTCTAGGCCCAAATTATATTTTGTGCCTTACACCTACCTCGGATAACATTTTTTGGCGATTCCAAAGCCCGACATGTTTTTTTTTACCGTTTCTATAGTGTTGGTGTGCTCAGAAGCTGAAAATATTGATGTGCGATTTTTCGCGTCAATTCCTTGCTCATGTGTGCCGAAATTGTATTTTGGGTCTAACAACTAGCTCGGATAACATTTTTGTAAGATTCCAAAGAATGACATGTTTTTTTTTGCCATTTTTAAGAGGTTCATGGGCTTTGAAGTTGAAAATATTTCAGTTTTTTTTTGTCTCAGTTCCTTATTACTCTATTCCCAAATCATATTTTGGGCTTAACTCCTATCTCGGATCACGGTTTTGAGCAATTACAAAGCCTCACATGTTTTTTACCATTTCTAAGGAGTTCCTGAGCTCAATACTGAAAATATTAAAGTTTGATTATTTGCGTCGGTTTTTTTGCTTCTCTGGGCCCAAATATATTTTTTGGGCCTAACTCCAATTCGAATAACATTTTTGAGCGATTCATAAGGTGACATGTTCTTTTACCATTTCTAAGGGCTTCGTGAGCTTAGAATCTGAAAATATTGAAGTCTGATTTTTCTCGTAGGTTCCATGTTACTCTGGTGCCAAATTGTATTTTGGGCCTAACTCCTAGCTCGGATCACATTCTTGAGCGACTCCAAAGCCTGACATGTTTTTTACCATTTCTAAGGCGTTCGTGTGCTCAGAAGCTGCAAAATATTGAAGTTTGTTATTTCCCGTCGATTCCTTTCTCATGTCATCATGTGGGCCCAAATTGTACTTTTGGCTTTACTGCTAGCTCGGAGAACATTTTTGAGCGAAACATAAGCCGAACATGTTTTCTTTACCATTTTTAAGAGGTTCGTGAGCGTAAAAGTTGAAAATTTTGGAATCCGATTTTTGCGTTAGTTCCTCATTATTGTGGGCCTGACATGATTTTTTAAGCCATTTTTAAGGCGTTCATGTGCTCAAAAGCTGAAAATATTGAAGTCTGATTTTCCGTGTCAGTTCCTTCCTCCTCTGGGCCTAAATCGAATTTTTGGCGTAACTCCTAGCTCGGATAACATTTTTGAGCGATTTCTGACATGTTTTTTTTACCGATTCTAAGGGGTCGTGAGCTCAGAAGCTGAAAATATTGAAGTCTGATTTTTCGTGTCGGTTCCTTTCAAATGTGGGCCCAAATCGTATTTTGAGCCTAACTCCGAGCTCAGATAACATTATTGAGTGATTCCAAAGCCTGACATGTTGTTTTTACCATTTTTAAGAGGTTTGTGAGCTTAGAAGTTGAAAATATTGCAGTTCGGGTTTTTGCGTCGGTTCCTTGTTAATGTAGGCCAAATTGTATTTTGGGCCTAACTCCTAGCTCGGATAAAATTTTTGAGCGATGCCAAAGCCTGACGTGTTTTATTTACCATTTCTCATGCGTTTGTGTGCTCAAAAGCTGAAAATATTGAAATGCGATTTTTCGCGGTGGTTTCCTTCCTTCTATGGAACTAAATCGAATTTTGGGCCTAACTCGAATCGGATAACATTTTTGAGCAATTCCAAAGTCTGACATGTTTTTTTTTACCTTTTGTAAGGGGCATGTAAGCTCATAAGCTAAAAATATTCAAATCCGATTTTTCGCGTCGGTTCCTTGCTCATGTGGGCCCAAATCGTATTTTGTTCCTACTCCGAGCTAAGATAACATTCATGAGCGATTCCAAAGCCCGACATTTTTTTACCATTTTTACGAGGTTCGTGACCTTAGAAGTTGAAAATATTGAAGTTTGGGTTTTTGCGTCAGTTCCTTGTTATTCTAGACCCAAATTGTATTTTTGACTTAACTTCTAGCTCGGATAAAAATTTTGAGCGATTCCAAAGCCTGACGTGTTTATTTACCATTTGTAATGCGTTCGTGTGGTCAGAGGCTGAAAATATTGAAATCCGATTTTTCACGTCGGTTCGTTCTTTCTTTGGGCCTAAATCGAATTTTTGGGCCTAAATTCAATTCGGATAACATTTTTGAGCGATTCATAAGCCTCACATTGTTTTTACCATTTCTAAGGGGTTCGTGAGCTTAGAAGCTGCTAATATTGAATTTTTATTTTTCACATCTCTTCCTTGTTACTCTAGGCCTAAATTGTATTTTTAGGCTAACTCCTATCTTGTACAAATATTTTGAGTGATTCCAAAACCTGACATGTTATTTTACAAGTTCTAAGGGGTTCGTGAGCTTAGAAGCTGAAAATGTTGATGTTTGATTTTTCGCGTCCGTTCCTTGCTCATGTGGGCCTAAATCGTATTTTGGGCCTAACTCCTAGCTCAGATAACATTCTCGAGCGGTTCCAAAGCCTGACATGTTTTTTTTTACCATTTTTAAGAGGTTTGTGAGCTTTGAAGTTGAATATATTGCAGTTTGAGTTTTTGCATCGGTTCCTTGTTATTCTAGGCCCAAATTGTATTTTGGCCTAACTCCTAACTCGGATAAAATTTTTGAGCGAGTCCAAAGCCTGACGTGTTTTATTTACCATTTCTAATGCATTCGTCTTCTCAGAAGTTGAAAATATTGAAATTCGATTTTCAGCGTCGGTTCTTTCCTTCTCAGGGCCTAAATCAAATTTTTGGGCCTAAATCCAATTCGGATAACATTTTTGAGCAATGCATAAGCCTGACATATTTATTTTCAGCATTTATAAGGGGTTCGTGAGCTTAGAAGTGAGAGTAGTGAAGTTCGATTTTTCGCGTCAGTTCCTTTTTACTCTCGGCCGAAATTGTATTTTGGGGGTAACTCCTAACTCGGATAAATTTTTGAGTGATTCCAAAGCCTGACGTGTTTTTTTACCATTTCAAAGGCGTTCGTGTCCTCAAAAGCTGAATATATTGAAATCCGATTTTTCGCGTCGGTTCCTTCCTTCTTTAGGCCAAAACCGAATTTTTGGCCTAACTCCTAGTTCGTATAACATTTTTGATCGATTCCATAATCTCACGTGATTTTTTTTACGATTTCTAAGTAGCTCGTAAGCTCAGAAACTAAAAATATTGAAGTCCGATTTTTCGCGTCGGTTCCTTGCTCATGTGGGCCCAAATCGTATTTTGGGCCTAACTCCGAGCTCAGATTAGATTCTTGAGCGATTCCAAAGCCTGACATGTTTTTTTTATACCATTTTTAAGAGGTTCATGAGCTTAGAAGTGAAAATATTACAGTTCGAGTTTTTACGTCAGTTCCTTGTTACTCTAGGCCCAAATTGTATTTTGGGCCTAACTCCTAGCTCGGATAAAAATATTGAGCGATTCCAAAGCCTCACGTGTTTTATTTACTATTTCTAATGCATTCTTGTGCTCAGAAGCTGAAAATATTGAAATCTGATTTTTCGCGCCGATTCCTTCCTTTTCAGGGCCTAAATCGAATTTTTGGCCCTAACTCCAATCAGATAACATTTTTCGGCGATCTATAAGCTTGACTTGTTTTGTTTTTACCATTTCTAAGGGGTTGGTGAGCTCAGAAGTTAAAAATATTGATGTCCAATTTTTTGCGTCAGTTCCTTTTTACACTATGCCGAAATTGTATTTTGGGGTTCACTCCGAACTCGGATAAATTTTTTAGTGATTCCAAAGCCTAACATGTTTTTTTAAAATTTTTAAGGCATTCGTCTGCTCAGAAGCTGAAAATATTGAAGTCCCATTTTTTGCCTTGGTTCCTTCCTCCTTTGGGCCAAAATCGTATTTTTGGCCTAAATCCTAGATCGGAAAACATTTTTGAGCGATTCCAAACCTTGACATGTTTTTTTGGCCATTTCAAAGCAATTCGTGAGCTCAGAAACTGAAAATATTGAAGTCCGATTTTTCGCGTCACTTCCTTGCTCATGTGTGTGACCAAATCGATTTTTAGGGCTTAACTCCTAGCTAGGATAACATTCTTGAACGATTCATAAGCCTAACATGTATTTTTTAACCATTTTTAAGAAGTTCGTGAGCTTAGATACTGAAAATATGAAGTCTGATATTTTCATGTCGGTTCCTTCTTCCTATGGGCCTAAATCGTATTTTTGGCCTAACTACTAAGTCGGATAATATTTTTGAGCGATTCCAAAGCCTTGCATGTTTTTTCACCATTTCTAAGGGGTTCGTGAGCTCAGAAGTTGAAAATATTGAAGGCCGACTTTTCGCGTCGATTTCTTGCTCACGTGGGCCTAAATTGTATTTTGGGCCTAACTCCTAGCTCGAATAACATTCTTTAGCGATTCATAAGTTTGACATGTTTTTTTTATCATTTCTAAGGGGTTCGTGAGCTTATAAGCTGTAAATATTTAAGTCCAATTTTTCGCGTCTATTCCGTGTTACTCTAAGCCCAAATTTTATTTTGGGGCTAACTCCTAACTCGGATAATATTTTTCAGTGATTCCAAAGTCTGCCATGTTATTTTGCCAGTTCTAAGGGGATCGTGAGCTCAGAAACTAAAAATATTGAAGTCCGATTTTTCGCGACGTTTCCTTGCTCATGTGGGCCTATATCGTATTTGGGGCCAAACACCCAGCTCGGTTAAAATTTTTGAGCAATTCCTAAGCCTGACCTGTTTGTTTTTCCATTTTTAAGGCGTTCAAAAGATGAAAATATTGAAATCCGATTTTTCGTGTTAGTTCCTTCCTTCTCTGGGCCTAAATCGATTTTTTGGGCCTACCTCCACTTCGGATAACATTTTTGAGCGATTCATAAGCCTGACATGTTTTTTTACTATTTCTAAGGGGTTCGTGAGCTTAGAAGCTGAAAATATTTAAGTCCGATTTTTCCCTTTTGTTCCTTGTTACTCTAAGCCCAAATTGTATATTGGGGCTAACTCCTAACTCAGATAAATTTTTTGAGTGATTCCAAATCCTGAAATGTTTTTTTGTCAGTTGTAAGGGGTACGTGAGCTAAGAAGCTGAAAATATTGAAATCCGATTTTTCACGTCCGTTCCTTGCTCATGTGGGCCCTAATCGTAATTTGGGCCTGATATCACGTATTTATATAGAGTTTTCTTCCTTATTTGCAAGCTAATTTGTGCGTCATTGGAGCTCTTCGGAGCTATTTTGTGCTAACTATCGTATATAGTTGTGGTTTTGTTGTTTTAGTGTTGAATTGCAGGTTCTAAGGAGTTTTCTCCTTATTCCCGAGCTATTTGGAAGCAACCACGACTTTACGAGATGTTACGAGGCACGTAGGATGGCTCACGAGCTTTATGGGTAGTTTAGGAGGTCCCAAGACCTCTAAACGTGAAGAATTGAGAGCCAAAGAGTCAAAAAGGAGTTGTCCGTACTCTGATCGGGCAAAAATGGACCGATCGGGCGAAGATATTATGATCGGGTACAGAAGTTGCGGACCCGATCGGGCAGGCCTTGCCCGAACCGATCGGGCGAAAAGCCATGTGCCCAGACCCGATCGGGTGCTGACCGCCCGACCCGATCGGGTGGGCCACATCTTGATGGCTGCTGTACGCTGAAGCTGGGCCAAGTCATTGTGTGTGGACCCGATGAGCCACCCGATCGGGCAGCCCATCGGGTGAGCCTAATTTTGCGCTCCAGGCTCTCGTTGCTGCGTGGATGATAAAACGAAGTTGGTCGAAATTTTCACTATGGGCCCGATCGGGTGGCCCTTTGCCCGATCGGGTCCCATGCTCGTCTACGCGATTTTTATCATTTATTTTCTGCATTTAGTTAGACTTTGAGGGGTATTGTAAATACCTTTTCCTCATTATTTTCAGAGACATTTTTTTCTCTAGTTTTATTTTCCATAGTTCTTAGTTTAGTTTTATTTAGTTTAAACACTTTAGATTAGATTAAAGGTGATTGGACCTCGGATTCTATTTCAATAAAAGTTCTTGCTTTCTGTCAATTGGTATTTTTCTCTACTCTAATCTCTTTTATTATTCTTAATTGCTTAGCTTAATTATTTATTCATTCATGATGCAATTTTAGGGTTTCATATTAGATTGTTTATTGTTGATTCAATTATGAGTGAGTAGTTCTCTTTCGAGGGTGTTAGATAGGGAAGCCATGTTTATACCATGATTGTTATTTAGATTCCTATCGATTTCTAGGGCTTGACTAGAGTGATTGTGATGTGGTTTGTTCTTAATTAATGATTAATGTTAGTTGCGCAATTTCATTGATTGCTTGTGGTTAATAGTTGTTTGCACAGATCCGTCTTACGACTAGAGGCCTAGGACACATCAGTAGTTCTGATTACGTTAGTGAACATGCGGCGTATGTTGAACTATGAGCGTTGATTTTTAACCATAGCTCAACACATGTTCTAATCCCTCGACTCTTGACTTAGGTTTTGATAGTAGTTGACCTTGTTTGATTGGTATAAGCATGGTGGACCGACCTAATACCCTAGGTTTTTAGTCCATAGTTAATTCCTCGGTTTAATTCGTTGTCCTTAGCTTAATCATTAGTTCAGTTAATTCTCCCTGATTTCATCTGAAGTAGCTAATTGATTGAATATTAATTTAGAAAGTCTGTCTCCCTGTATGTGGATTCGACCCTGCTTCCATTGACTACCATAGTTAGAGGACTGTAGGTTGATCATTGATTAGGTGATACGACTAAATCCTATCAGGGCCTAACTCCTAGCTCAGATAACATTCTCGAGCGATTCCTAAGTCTGACGTTTTTTTTTTTACCATTTTAAGAGGTTCGTGAGCTTTGAAGTTGAGTATATTACAAGTCGACTTTTTGCATCGGTTCCTTGTTACTAGGCCCAAATTGTATTTTGGCCTAACTGCTAACTCGGATAAATTTTTTGAGCGATTCCAAAGCCTGACGTGTTTTATTTGCCATTTCTAATGCGTTCGTGTGCTCAGAAGTTGAAAATATTGAAATTCGATTTTTTGCGTCGGTTCCTTCATTCTGTGAGCCTAAATCGAATTTTTGGGCCTAACTCCAATTCGGATAACATTTTTGAGCGATTCATAAGCCTGATATGTTTATTTTTACCATTTCTTAGGGGTTCGTGAGCTTAGAAGCTGAGAATATTGAAGTCAGATTTTTTGATATAATTCTTTTCTACTATCGGCCAAAATTGTATTTGTGTGCTAACTCCTAACTCGGATAAAATTTTTGAGTGATTCCAAAGCCTGACAAGTTTTTTTTTACCATTTTCAAGCAGTTCGTGAGCTCAGAAACTTAAAATATTGAAATCTGATTTTTCGCTTCGATTTCTTGCTCATGTTTTCCCCAAATTGATTTTTAGGGACTAATTACTAGCTCGGATAACAATTTTTACAAAACATAAGCCTGACATGTGTTTATACCATTTTTAAGAGGTTCGTGAGTTTAGTAGTTGAAATATTGAAGTTAGTTTTTTTTTGTGTAAGTTCCTTATTATTGTGGGCTCAAATTGTATTGTTGGCCTAACGCCTAGCTCGGTTAACATTTTTGAGCAATTTCAAAGTCTGACATGTTTGTTTTACCATTTCTAAGGGGTTCTAGAGCTTAGAAGCTGAAATATTGAATGCCGATTTTTTGCGTCGGTTCCTTGCTCATGTGGGCCCAAATCGTATTTTGGGCCTAACTCCGAGCTCAGATAACATTATTGAGCAATTCCAAAGCCTGACATGTTTCTTTTACCATTTTTTAGAGGTTTGTGAGCTTAGAAGTTGAAAATATTGCAATTCGACTTTTGCGTCGGTTCCTGGTTACTCTAAGCTCAAATTATATTTTTGGCTTAACTCCTAACTCGGATAAAAATTTTGAGTGATGCCAAAGCCCGACGTGTTTTATTTACCATTTCTAATGCGTTCTTGTGCTCTGAAGCTAAAAATATTGAAATCCGATTTTCAGCGCCTATTCCTTCCTTCTCTGGACCTAACTCAAATTCGGATAACATTTTTGAGAGATTCATTAGCGTGACATGTTTTTTCTTACCATTTCTAAGAGGTTCGTGAGCTTAGAAACTGAAAATATTGAAGTCCGATTTTTCACGTCATTTCTGATAAGAGGTTTTTAGTGTGTCGTTAAGGCACTAAGAACCGCTTAGCAAACACAATTTATAAACCTAACGAGCAACTACTAAGTACGTAGTAATGGCAAGTCAAGGGTCGAACCACAAGGAAATTGGGATTGAGTTCAGTCCACTAAGTCCAAAACTACCTAAGTGAAGGGTTTTTGGGGTTGAGATTAAATAGAACACCAACTAATTACTAGCTAATGAATACCGACTAATACTTAAATAGAAGAATTAATATGATAGAGAAAACACTAGAGCTTTGGTTACTCGCATGAACTCGGGCAAGACACGACATGAATGCAACTACGAAGCTATTGTGAATAACATGCAAGGTTAAGTTTCCCTCTAAAGTCCTTGAGTCCTCTCTCGAATGGCCCTCAAGAGTAATCAATGAATCAATCGACTAACTCCTCTCTCGAATGGTCTTTGGCAAATTGATTAATGGATTCAATTTGATTGGAAAACCCCTAAATAGGATCCTCTTAATTTCTACCAAATCTCTTGGTCTAGAAATTAAGTTGATTCATGGGAATGACAAGACAACAACAATCAATTAAGATTAATTGAAATCTAAGCCCTAGCATAAACTTGATCAAGGTCTACCTTAAGGTGTCAAAACACCAAGAACAATGCATATTAGACATGAATAAAGCAATTACAAGAACATCTACATTAAGCCCCTAATTCATGCTTTCACCCAAACCCTAGATTAAGAACTACTCACTAACCATGGATTCTAAGCAATTAAGATTCAATAAATTAACCATCATAAACAAGCAATAGAATTAAAGGAAAGTGATTGAAGAAAAATTACTTGAATTGATTAACGAATTCGATCTTCAAAGATGAAACAATTGAGTTAACTAGTGTTTGGAGAGAGTTTAGGGCTAAGAGAGAGTACTTAGAAAGCTAGAGTATGAGATAATGACGAGTCTAAGCTAAGAATACTAATTAAAAAGAGTCATTAAAGTTTGACGGACAAAACGGGTCAACGCCCGAAAGCAGGTCACCACGGTCGTGGTGCCTTAAAAGCGTACTGGCAGTAACTTTACAAACAAGCCACTGATTCTGTGAAGATCAGGCGCCACGGCCGTGGCAAAATCACCACGACCGTGGTGACCTGATTTCATCGAATCAGTCTTCTACTCTTCATAACACTGCTTTGCATGCTACAGGTACCCACGACCGTGGTATATGTGCCACGGCCGTGGTGGCCCTCTTCCTTCAATTCCTCCAAGCTTGACTCACTTGAGCGTCTCCAACATACGAGCCATGCACCTCGAACATGCCCCAAGTCCCTAGATCACAAAAGTACTCCAACACGTGCCAATTCTCTTGAAATACATCAAAAACAACCAAACACTTGTGAAGTATAATTGAAATCCAGAGAAAGGAAAAACCATGCAATCCTAACTCTAAATGCTCTGAAGGTACATGCAATGAGACTTAAAATGAGCTATAAGTATGCACTAAAACGGACTGATCAAACTCCCCCAAACTTAAACAATTGCTTGTCCCCAAGCAATACAAACTGAAGCTCATGGGATAGAGTTATGACTCCTCAGGAAAACACGCATGCCATTTTTAAAAACCATTGAAAATCTTTCAAAGAAATATGTCTACTAAATGCCAAATGCTATCAAGTCTCAAAGTTTATAAGCCCAAGGAAAAGCAACCAAATCTTACCACTAGTTCTCCCCCAAGCTTGGCTCAGTCATATACTTCCTCCGTTTCGCAATACTCGCAACGTTTCTTGTTTTCACACTATCCAATGCAATACTTTGAACCTTAATATCTCTAATTATTGATAAGTAAAAATTATAAAAAGTTGATATTATGATAGTATGCATCAAGACGAATCAAATAAGACCCCACTTGACTATATTTTTTCTTATACACGTGTAAAAAAATATAACATAAGAATAGTAAATGAATAGTGGTTACTATGCTTATGTTGCGAGTATTGCGAAACGGAGGAAGTATATGGTGGCTCTCACTTTAGTCATGTGCACTTCTCTCGTGTGTTTAAATAGGTCAAATTAACGCTCAAAGCTCAATTCCATTGACTATATCCTACCATAAGCTTGCATATCATCTCACTCTCCATCGCATAAGGACCAAAATTTGCATCAAGAATCAAGAGGACTTAGTCAAGGTTGTAATGTAGGCTTAAGGTGAGGGTGTGGTAGCATTTGGAATCGTGGTGTAAAAGAGGGGAAAGTGAAACTTCCAACTCGGCACCTTTCTAAAAGAACAAAACCAACCCTACTAAAATTTAAACGCTATACACAACCTATCACAAGCACTCCTCTAATTTTAGCATCTGAATCTCCCTATTTGCGATTTTTGAACACACCACAAATCCCTTTTTTTTTTTTCTCTTTTTCATTATTTTTTTTTTGTTTTTGTGGATTGTGGTGATTTTAAAAGTAGGAAGAAAATGAGAACTTCAATGTATGGAAAGGAGGCGAACTCAAACAACTCATGCTTTTTAACCAAATACAAAGTAGAGCACCTACACCAAGTCATTCTCGTAACACCCATCAATATGTTTCACCCCATCTAAGTAGTTTCACAATCCCCTAGGTAAGGAGATAAGTAATAAGCTAGAGATGTGGTTAACAAATAAAACAAGCTTAGGCTCACAGGGGCTTCAAAGGAGGATAAGTTGGTCAGGGTGGCCTTTGGCAATGTAGCTCAAGTAACATGAAAGCCTTAATCACATTCAAGACGTAAACAAGTCAAGCGTATTCAAGGAGAATCAATGCAAGTTCTAGAGAATGGTCGTCAAGGAAGAGCATCACACATCAAGTAGAAAAGACTGAAAAGATGTCAGTGTAAAAGGCTCAAAGCAAAGGTATAGCTACCAAAATCGGCCGAACCGCACAAAGGGGAGACCAAACATTCCACAAACAGTCAACTCCTTAGCATACTAGAGACTATCAAAACCTTTCCTTATTTTGGTTATTCATATCAAAAATCATGTTCAAAAGCACACACGTGTCTTAACATCATCTTCGGAGATCAGCCCTAAGTGCAACCTACATGCATGCATGAATGCAACTAATGCAATCTTAACATGGATCTAAATGCTCAATGATGAATAAAAAATAAAAAGTATGCACTGAAAGCTACATGCTCTAACATGATATGGAAAAAATATACATCTTCCCCCAAGCTAAACCACACAGTGTCCTCACTGTGAATAGGCTAATACGATAAAAGCAAAGGAGGAGGAAAGAAAAGCTCACTCAGGAGGCGGCTGAGAGCTGGAACTACCTGGGAACCAACCACCACGGCTAGTCCAACTCTGTAAGTCATCATGAAAACCTTGGAAGGCCGAGGTCATCGTGTCGAAGCTCGCTTGCATGCTCTGGTAGTGGCGATCATGCTCAATGGTAGAATCTCTGAGCTGCTGCACATCTGTCCTGAGGTTCGCAAAATCCAACCTCATGTCGCCAAAGCCTACCTGCAAGGCAGCCAGTTGCTGCTCTATAGTACCAGAAGTGCCCCCAACCGGGGCATGCTCGGCAGTAGGGACATCGCCCTCCTCATCTACCTCCATCGCCTCCTCACCTCCGGCATTTGCGGTCGGTGGCCAGTCAAAATCTGGTGGAAACACCCAGTTCTCCATGTTAAAGATGGGGGTCTTGTCAACGTCAGGGAGAATGGCATAAGGACTGCCATTGACCTTCCCTATGTAACCGGCGTTAGGACCGTTAGACTCGATCTACGACATGGTTGCATAGGAATGGAGGTCAAGAAGGGTGTCTCCAGGCACAACCTGTAAACCTGTCAGATCAAGACCAAAATATAGCAATAAGTGTGATCATCCCGCCCATGGTGATTCCCCAGTGGGTTTCATAGCTAGGTTCTCAAAATGGTTCATCATCTAGGCCCCGGGGTTAAGTCGGGTATCTCCCTCGCTCATATGCCAAAGAAAGTAAAGCTTGCGGGCACTCACATTGCCCAAACTGTCACCACGAGCAAAGATGCTGTGGTTAAGGACACGGTGGGAAATGCGAAACCCGGGGCTAACCATAGAAGAGGCCTTGGCCCGGTTTGGATCAAAGGGAGAGAGCGATCAGCCATCTGTAAAGTGATTTTTGTGCATTTAAATGCTCCCATATTCAGTTTCTTATAAACAGATACAGGCGTAACAACCAGGATCTTACAGGCGTAATAGAAACAGAAGCACCTAAATCACACAAAGCCTTGTCAATAAAAATAGGTACAAAATGGCAGGGAATAGAAAAACAACCAGGATCTTTCATCTTAGGTGGTGTTTTATTCTGTATAAAAGCATTACACTCTGCAGTAAGAGCAACACATTTTACCCCATCAAAGTCTATCTTCTTAGTTATCATGTCTTTCAGAAATTTGACATACACAGGGACTTGAGTAATTAATTCAGTGAAAAGAATCGTTACCTCAATATTCTTGATCATAGCCAAGAGCTTACCAAACTGCTGTTTGACCTTTGATTTTTGAATCCTGTGTGGAAAGGTAGCCTTGGTGTAAAAGGCGTTTCAGAAACCTTTTCCTTGTTCTTCCCTGTCTGTTCAGCTTCCTCAGATAATTCGACCTCAGACGTCGAACCCTTCCTTCTCCTTCATCTACCACCTCTTTCCCCTTAGTCGGGGCAGCATCATCAATGGGCAATGGAGGAGCTTCGTAAGCAATGCCACTACGAAGAGTAATGGCATTTACTTGCTCCCTCTGAATGGGTTGCCCAGGCAATTGTCCCTATTGCCTCTAAGCATTATTTTTGCCAATTGGGTAATCTGAGTCTCGTGAAGTTTGATGTGCTTCTCTTGAGCTCTTTGTGCCTCCTCATTAGTTTTCTAAATAGCCAGCATCAGCTTCATCAATTCAGAGGTGGTAGGTTCTTATGGGGCTATATTTTGTGGTGCTGTCTGAGAATTTCGTGGGACAAGCCTTTGGAAACCAGGGGGATTGTGAGAATTCCCTTGGTTTTGGTAGTAGTTGGGTTTTGGGTGATTTTGTGGAGGCTGATATGAATTTTGTGGTTGTTGGTAGTTGTTTTGTGGAGGCTGATATGAATTTTGTGGTTATTGGTAGTTGTTTTGTGGAGGGTGAGGGTTGTGAACATTGTTGCTGTGAAAGGAGAGAAGTGGGTTGTCTCTCCAACCAGGATTGTATGTATTGGAGTAGGGGTATTTGGCTGTCTCTACTCTAAGGTATTCGCCTATTCCATCTGAATCTGACTGGGCTAACAAACGTGGCCAAAGTGACCCTGAATACCACATACCTCGCAGTAAGATGAGGTAACGGGTGCAACAGCTCACACTTCATTTATACTCATAGGTGGAGGTGTCGAACTAGAAGGCTTCAATGCGTCAAATTTAATGTTCAGTTGCGCCACTTGAGAAGCAAGTAATGAGATGGCGTTAACATCTAAAACCTTCTTAGTTTGACTGCTCGATGAGGAGTGATCATTGGCCGCAAGATTGGCTAGGAAATCATAGCCTTCATCAACTGCCTTGTCTAAAAAGACTCCTCCTGCAGACGAATCAATAGTATTCTTCGTTCGGGGTTGTAGACCATTATAGAAAGTTTGTGTCAGAAACCATTTGTCCATATTAAGGTGTGGACACTCCCTCTATAAGTCTCTGAATCTAGTCCACGCTTCCCTCAATGTCTCATCCGGCTCTTGGGAAAACGTGGCCAACTTGTTTCTGATCTCTGTTGTCTTTGTTGGAGGGTAATACTCTTTGAGAAATTCAACAGAAATCCCCGACCATTCTGTCTCAGTGATGTCATTGAACCACTTCTGAGCTTTGTCTCTGAGTGAAAACTCAAACAACATAACCTTCAACTGCTTAGGTGTGACTCCTTGATGTTTAACAGTTCTGCAGAGTTGTTGGAATCTCTGCAGATGATTGGTCGGATCTTCAGTAGGATGCCCACCAAACTGATTTTGCTGAACCATGTTGACGAGTCCAGGCTTAATCTCGAAATTGTTAGCGGTGATAGTGGGAATTGTCGGGCCAGTGGGAATGCTGTTAGGATTAGGCACCCCATATGAATTCAATGATTTGGCCATTGCTGAACTCGAAGTGTCTACTTCAGGGGTCTTTAGCTGAACAAACTGCTTTTCTTTCTGAATTTTCTTTCGAAGTTTCCTTAGAGTCTTTGTAAGATTGGGATCCTCTAGGATGGGGATACCGTTTCTTTGAGACTTGGGCATACAAAAGAAAACAAAAAAAGTAGTAAAACGTATCTCAATTGGAACTGTGAAGTTCCAATATGGCAGAGAGAAGTAAACCAAATAACTAAATAAAAACTTAGAAAAGTAGCCGTTTCCCCGGCAACGGGGTAAAAATTTGATAGGCTAAAGTCGTATCACATAATCAAAGATAAATCCTAAATTCCTCTAACAGCAATAGTCAAGGGAAGTAGGGTCGAATCAACAGAGAGACAAAGTTTCTAAGTTAATATTCAGCTAAACAGCTACTTCAGACAAGATCAGATAGGAATCAGTTGGACTACTATTTAGACTATAGAAAACAATATAAAAGAGGGATTTAAACTACGCGAATTAAAGGTCTAGGGCATTAGTTCGGTCCACCATTCTTATACCAATCAAAAGGATCTAACAACTATCAATAACTAGGTCAAGAGTCGAGGGATTAGAGCACGTGTTAAGCTATGGTTAAATTTTAACGCTCATAATTCAACATATGCCGCATGTTCACTAACATAATCAGAATTACTGATGTGTATTAGGCCTCTAAAAGTAAGACGGATCTGTGAAAACTGCAAACCATTAGTAACCACAAGCAATCAAGGAAACTGCGCAATAACATTAATTACTCATCAAGAACATTTTCACATTACAATCACACTAATCAAGCGCTAGAAACTAATTGCTATTCAAAAGTAATTCATGGTATAAACATGGTTTTCCTCCCTAAAACCCTAGAAATAAGAATACTCACTCATAATTGAATCAACAATAATAAAACTAATATAAAACCCTAATCTTTGCATCATAAATCAATTCAATAATTAAACTAAGCAATCAAGAAATAACGAAATAAATTAAGGGAGAAGAATAGTACCAATTGACGGAAAACAATAACCTTTGTTGAATTTAATCCAAGCTTCAGTCACCTTTGAAACTCATCTAAAGTGTTTAGGAAAAATTGTCAGAAAATACCAAGGTTATAGCACTTTTTCAAAATAAATACCAAACAGTTTCGAAATGTGAAATAAATACCAAAAAGTTTTAGTTTTCTTCAAAATCCAAACCAAGTAACGGATCTCCGTCTAATTTATCGTTTGTGGACCCCACATATATGCTTTTTACTAACTGTCATAAATTTCCAACGACCACTTTTTCATTTACATTAAACTTAGTTGCTGGCGATTAGAGAAAACTCAGAACTTATGCAAGGAACGGAGATTCAACAATGATTTCATCTCTCAACCACAACAAATCAAAGGTGAGTTAAATTTAAGTTTTTCACTTTTAATTTCTTCATTTTAGATTAAGTAAACAACTTAGTTGTTCAATTTGGGGTGTTTTAACAAAGGGGCAAATTTTTGGAAATTAGGGTTTTTTTGGATTCGAAAATTGGGGGAATTATTTTTGGTAGAATTTTGTCCTCTGTAAATTTATTAATATATTAAGTTGGATATGAATTTGTTTATGGTCAATTGCCATATTGATTAAAGTCCATGTTTTTTTGGTTTCTCAATTTAGGAAATGAGATGCAAATGTAGTAATCCTGCCAACACATTGACTTCTTGGACTCATAATGATGCATACGAATTTAGAACAAGGAGAGCATTAGACTAAGAAATAAAAAATTGAAAACTTGATAACAATCCGTGTGCGAATGAACGAACTACCACCACTTTCACTAACCCAATGAACCACCAAACTAAGGTATTATTAATGCAATTAGCAATTAATAATAAACCTACTTAATCCCTTCAATTGGAATTGACATGCAAAGAGAATTAAGATTTTAGGATAAATAACTTAGCTTCACTCACTAAGTCACCAAGAAAACGTTACGGTTTTCTCTTAAGAGTTTTACACTCTAACTTTCATTCATTTCATTGCATAAATCTATATTTTACAATCTAAGCTAATACTTATTATAGAGTACAATAAAGGGTAGCTTTAACTTAAAAAATAAAATAAGAAAAGTACAAAAGAAAGTTTAAAATATTCCAACTATGCTGCTGCCAAATTACAGTCAGCACACCTTCCACCATTTTTGTCTTTTCTCCCTACTGGTTGATCTTTGGCCTACGAAACTAATTGGAGGGTCCTCTACACTTAATTATCTTTCCATCCATAGGTCCCACGCCCCATTTGGATAAGAAATGGCTGCTTCCCAAAGCAGAAAGAAACGGAGGCTGCTGAACATGTTGAACTGCGTGAAACATTATGGTCCAATGAGAGGCTTTTCTACCTAAGTAAACTGGTATTAGTGGAAAAAATTAAGCATTCACGTCAACAAGCTTAATAATGAAGCTAGGAGCTTGATTCTTTTTGCTTATTATGTCCAAAACCCTCTCATCTAAACTTCTTTAAAACCGGGCAGTTTTAAGGCCAAAATTCTATGTCTGATATTTGTTGCTATTGCGACTTCATTTATCAATGAAATACCACCAAATTTTTTAGGATGAATGTTCAAGATGATAGTGAACCAATTCAATTGGAATCACTCAAAAATTCCAAGTAACTGGCTCGAAATCATCAAAACAATTTTGTTGCGCCAACATCAAACGTAACGAAATAATATCTAGTAAAAACAACTTAAAGCTATGTTACTAATCGACCATAATGAACATTTTAGGGTGACTAATGTTAATTAAGAAATTTTTTATCTTCTTAAATTTCAAAAATAACCATAACCAATAATTAAATAAACTTATTAAGAATCTTAGGTTGGTTAGGCTAGAGAAGATCGATGCGTATGCATCATACTCCCCTTCTTAGAAAAAGATCGAATCTTGCTGTGTGAGTTTGAATTTTGAATGAAGAAACTCTCTGGACATGCCTCTTCTTCTTTTGATTTTTCTCCATTCACCTTTGTTCTTCATAGGGCTTGACAAAACCCCTATTTGGTGCATCTTCAACAATCAAATGTTTGTCTTCTTCCTCTTCTATTCTTTGATGATTATTGCGGAGTTGTTGAGCTTCTACCAGTTCTATTTTCCCCTCTACTTGATTTTCCATGAGTGCATGAGAACCTATGACTGGACCTACTTGAGCCTCTTCCATCTTGGTATCTTCTTCTGGATTAGCTTCAACCAACTGGTCCATCTCGCCTTCTTCTTCTTCTTCTTCATGCTTTTGAACTTCTTCTTCCAAGAAAGCCTGTTTAATAGGGAAGGATTATTTGAAAATTTTAAATTCTCCATGAGGTTTTCGAAGTTGTTGGAAATCCTCTTTGATTGTTTGAAGTTGTTGAGCCATAGAATAGAGTTTTTCCTCAATGCAAGGATTGCATGAACAACCCTTCTTTTCATAGGAATTTGATAAGTATTCCTTCTTAAGCTCATACCTCATCTTACTTCAAGTTTCAATATTTTGTTTTCCATTTCTCTTTCTCTTGGATTTCAACTCTTCCCACCAATGTGATGCATCTTTTCTAAAAGATGATTTCAAAAGCTTAATCAAAGCATAATCAGAAATATCATACCTTTCATAAAGCTTATCAACCTTGTGAAGCCAATTCTTGAATTTGTATGGACAAGGGTGTCCCCCCAAATTTAGGAATATGAATGCTTTCATGGCTATCATAAATAGAATTCGTGGCTTAGAAGAAAATCCAGTTATAAAAAGGCTAGAAACGGCTTTAATTTTTGGGCGTTTTGTGGGGGTTTGTGTTTAAGGCTTAGGTAAGTATTTTGGGACGAATATGGGGGTGTTTAAAGCTCTCAAATCCAACCTTAAGCTCTAATACCAAATGATGCATATGGATTTAGAACAAGGAGATCATTAGACTAAGAAATAACAAATTGAAAACTTGATAACAATCCGTGTTCGAATGAACGAACTACCACCACTTTCACTAACCCAATGAACCACCAAACTAAGGTATTATTAATGCAATTAGAAATTAGAAATCAACCTATTTAATCCCTAACACTCAATTGTAATTTACATGCAAAGAGAATTAAGATTTTAGGATAAATAACTTAGCTTCACTCACTAAGTCACCAAGAAAACGTTACGGATTTCTCTTAAGAGTTTCAAACTCTAACTTCCATTCATTTCATTGCATAAATCTCTATTTTACAAGCTAAGATAATAATTCTTATATAGTACAATAAAGGGTAGCTTTACCTTACAAAATAAAATAATAAAAGTACAAAATAAAGCTTAAAATATTCCAACTATGCTGCTGCCAAATTACGATCAGCGCACCTTCCACTATTTTTGCCTTTTCTCCCTACTGGTTGATCTTTTGGCTTCAAAATAAAATGGAGGGTCTTGTACACAAAATTAGATTTCCAACCATAGGTCCCACACCCCATTTGGATAAGAAATGATTGCTGCCCAAAGCAAAAAGAAAAGGAGGCTGCTGAATATGTTGAACTGCGTGTAACATTGTGGTCCGCAGAGAGGCTTTCCTACCTAAGTAAACTTGCTTATTAGTGGAACAAATTAAGCATTCACGTCAATAAGATTAATAATTAATCTAGGAGCTTGATTTTTTTTTGCTTATTACGTCCAAAACCCTCTCATCCAAACTTCTTTAAAACCGGGCAGTTTTAAGGCCAAAATTCTATGTCTGATATATGTTGCTGTTGCGACTTCATTTCTCAATGAAATACCACCAACTTTTGTAGGATTAATCTTCAAGATGTTATTGAACCAATGAAATTGGAGTCACTCAAAAATTCCTAAGTAAGTTGCTCGAAATCATCAAAACGATTTTGTGGCGTCACCAGCAAAAGTAACGAAACAATATCTAGTAAAAACAACTTAAAGCTATGTTACTAATGTAGCATAATGAACATTTTCGTGTGACTAATGTTAATTAAGCTATTTTTTATCTTCTTAAATCTCAAAACTAACCATAACCAATAATTAAATAAACTTATTAAGAATCTCAGGTTGGTTAGGTTAGAGCAGCTCGATGCGTATGCATCACATAAAAATCCAGGCAGAAAATTTTAATCATGCAAATTCTCAGATGCAAGCTTGAAAAGAAAAGGATGTGGCTTTTTTATGATGATGAAGGAAGTACAGAATGGCAGAGACTTATCATCAATGAGTTGTTGTTAGAGAAGAGAATGCTGCAACAAGAAGTGAGTTACTTGAGGTCTGAGGTTTGCAAGCTCGAAGACATTAATTCAGTAATGAACAATGATGGCAGATGGGAATCAATGTGTTTGTAAATGGTGGGGGTTAGGTTTGTGTTGTTTTCATTTTAGTTGCAATGGCAGCTTTGGGATTAAAATGGTAGTGGGTATTGTAGGATGAAGATGTATGAAATGAACACTTTGGATGTTAGTGTAATGTTTTGGCCGTATGAAACTCTCATGTAATCTTTCCAATTTGATGAATGGAAAGATGGTGGTTTCTTGATGCAATCATTAAGAACCTGTTTTGCACACTTTGATTCATACAAATTGTACTCAATATTACACATTCTGTGAACATTGATTTCAAGCAATATTTGTTCAATATATGTTCACAAAATAACTTGTACACAATATCTGTGAACATTGATTGGCATACAAATTGTACTCAATATCTGTTCAAACAACAACGTAAATTAACCATTTCTTACACAACCTGTCAACATTATGTGTTCAAACAAGCTATCTACATTGATTAAAAATGGCAAGGTGTCTATCCTAACACCAAAAACTGTTATGATCACAGGAGGTTAATCATACATCTAATAAAAATTGTTCAAAAACTAATGTCATACAAATCACCCTAGTTAATAATACAGAACACCAAAAAGCAACTGATAACCCTTAAAAATAATCTTCCAAAGCTGCTTTTTCCCTTTGAAATGGTTGCCAACTTTTGCCTTGGCTGTTGAGTTGGTTGGTGTTGAATTAGTAGCTGAACAAAACCTTGTTGAGTACTTCTTGTCTGACTGCATTAAAGAGGTGTATTAGATGTAATAGGTTGACTGTGTGCACTTGAACCCTCCCCTATTGCAGATGGTGTAGGCATCTAACAAGAGAAAAAAATAAAGAAAATGTTAGTTAGCAGTTACTTATCATAATCCCGTTGCAATTCATTCAACCAAAGTAATATAGCATATACTTACCTGAACTGATGTCTTAACTTGTTTTTTTCTTCCTTTGAGCTTCACCCCATATGTCATTTGCTGCAGGTGGTCTTCCTGGTTGCTTTTTCTCTCATAACAGTTGTATTCTTGCATGAAGTCTTCTTATGCCCACACTGTTGACAGTTTGAGCACTTGTTCTGTGCTTTGCCCTTCTTAGCCAGCTGCTCACCTTCTTCACCAACCTCCTTCTTCCTTTTTTTGGGATGGTCTACCAGGCATAGATCTAATAAGCGGGGGTAGTGGTTGGGTTTGTCCACTCATCTCCCAATGGTTTTCTCCTGGCATAGGCCTAGTATATGGACTATAACTCTCAACATAACTGTGTTTACTATAGTACATATCCAAAAAATCTTGTGGGCTCATTCTTCTTGCTATTATACATGCATATGCATGCGGGCATGGGATGTCAGTCAATTTCCAGTTGAAACAGGTGCAAGTTCTTAGGTTGAGGTTCACAATCAACCTATCATTCTATGTATCCACTTCCCACTCATCAAATCTACTTGGTTCAGCACTACATTTAGCAGCTTTTTCCCTCACCCATTCCAAAACCTTACTCACATAAGGCACAAACCTACACTCACAAGACATTATCCACTCAAATTTATGTGTGTTTCTTTTCATTACATACCTTCTAATACACTCTAAGCATGTAATAATAGTTTTGTCCCTTGCTTCTTTAATTACAGCATTAAATGTCTCACATAGGTTATTTAGAAGCATATTAGACTTGGAAGTGGTACTAAAAGCATGCCTTGCCCAGTGTTTGGTTGGAATTTTGTCTAAGTAATTAAATGCATCTTCATTCAAAGCCTTAATCTTCATCATCTCCTTCTGAAAAGTAGCCTGTTTTTTTGTCATGAAGTGATAGGACACTATGTTACACAAAGCTTATCTTAAAAACAGAAACCATATGTTATAGATGTTGTTTGTCAAACAAAACAGGAACAAATCAGTGATTCTTTGCATGGAATTTTTCCAATGTTAGGAAGACAATTTTTCCTAAAAACTGGAAGAGAATAAGAAAACACAGAAGATATACCTTAATGGTGGCTCTACATGTAGCCCAAAAGTGTTCTTTGAAAGCTTGTCCACTGAATTGTAGCTTGAAGTTGGCCCAGATATGCCTCACACAAAACCTAACTTTAGCTTTAGGCAACACATTTCCTATTGCATCTAACTATCCCTTCCAAAAATCAAACAACGGATAGATAACCAGTTAATGAAAAACATTTGTAAGAAATAAATACTTAGCTAATGGAAATAACCAAAAAAATATGTTTACCTTCTGTCTGTTGGACATTATTGTCATTCCCTCTCCATTCACAAATCCTACGTCAATGACAAGTAGTTCCAAGAACCATTTCCAACTTTCTTTATTTTCAACTTCCACCACTGACCAAGCCACCGGAATAAATATTGTTATTGCCATCTTTCGATACAACTACAAGTATCATGCCAGGATACGCTCCTTTCAGGTGGCAACCATCCACCCTTATCAATGGTCTACAACCATTCTTGAAACCCTTCTTCATTGCATCAAGACTAACGTACATTCTTTGAAAGTGTGGTGGTTGTGTTTGAATACCCTCAAGTGTAATCATAACTGATGAGCCGGGATTATGATGTAGTAAAGCATACCCGTAGTAAAAAAAACCCTAGCATACTCCTTTGCAGCATCACCATACAACCTCAATTTTTCCCTTGCCCTAGCATACCATGCATTAGAGTACTTGATATGCACCCATATGTCCCTATAAACCCGACCAATTAATTTCTTTAGCTTACAAGGATCCGATCTCTATTCCCCAAATATCTCTCGGCCAAATACTCAGAGGTGACTTTACTACTACCATGATGGAATCCACAATTGTGATTTAACCTTAGACTTCTAATTTGATTCTTGTCAGCCATTTTCAATCTAACAACATATACCTTGAATAGGCACTTGTTTACATCATCACATTGACACTTTCTTAACTTAGAACGTTCCTTATCCCATGGACATTTGGTGCATCTATATCTACAATATGCTTTCAACACAGATCTATCATTGTTCAGCAAATAATAATCATATCTGTTTTTAATTGAATGAAACCTAAGTGCCTTTCTTAATTGATTAAGATCATTGAATTTCAACCCTACAGTCAAGTTTATGGGTCTACTGAAATTTGTTTCAGGGTTGAATGTAGGAGAAGAATCTACCTCTTGGTCAGAGTCATCTAATCTCCTCAGATCTTCAGAGTCATGGTCTACTTCAATTGGAACACCTACTTCAGATTCCCTCTGCTTGACTTCAGATCTGCTTGTTCCAGCACCAAAAACTTGCTTCAAAAATCCTTCCCTGGTCAGTTTATGATGTTTCTCTTCCTCCACAACAACATCTCTTCTATCTTCTTCACCCATCTCAAAGTCAACATCATTCAAATCATCTTCACCAGATTCTGATTCTGTTATAGAGAACATCTCCCCATCTTCACTTGAATCTCGACCATCCAAATGATAGCCACCACTCTCTTTGATTTTCTTCTCAGTTGTACCCTTTTTTTTGCTTTTGTTGGCCCCTTGATTGCTTCTTTACAGTTGTATCACCTCTTCTTTATTCTCCCTCCCTTTCTTTGATTTCCCTTTTGTGGCAACATGCTTTCTCCTTGGCGTTCCTCTTGGTTTGACTGGTGATATTAGGAGATCAATTGGTGGATCTTCAGTTGTTATTGCCTTAGTTTGTTGTTGTTTCAGTGGTGCCTTATCCTTTTTTATTGCTGATTCTTTTTGTGGTGTTGATTGTGAGGTGTTGGGCTTCTTGGCTGTTTTCGGTGGATTTTTAATTGGGGTTTTTTGAGGGTTTTCTTTTGCTGCAAAAGTGCCTATATATATAAGATTTGGATCACTTTGCAATCTTGGGCTTCTCCAAACAAGGCTTGTGTATTGGGCTACAACTTCAGTTCCTTTTTCAAGTTTAGGTCTAACTATTGGTTTTTTGTTTTGTGAAGGGGGCATGAAAGGTACAACAATTGGTTTTTTGTTTTGTGAAGGGGGAATGAAAGGAGGATTTTTTGAATAGAAACTTCTAAGTTTCTGATTCTGTTTTGGGAAATGTTCTTCTTCCTCCAAAGCATACACAATCATTCTATCATTGTTATCCCTCCATACCAACAATTCAGCCACATCAGCATTACACTCAATCCCCCTTGCTCAATTACTGCCCTTTTTACTACATAAGAAATACATTATGAATTGAGGTGCAACCCTCAGCTCCCATAGTGCAACCTCATTCCTTTACAAGCACTCTCTCTAAATGATTCCACACTCAAATCTACAATATTCACATTGTTATCCAAAAACATTTTCCCAAACTCATACTCCATTATGTTTTTGTTTAGAAGCATTTTACCACCAACCTATAAATGCACATTAACAAATTTGGATGCCCCTCTACAGGAAAAAAAAGGAATATTGAGATTGGGAAATGTATATTAATCAAAGCAAGGAATCACAGAGAGTTGGTTATTTTAGCAATTTTTACACATTAACACACATATCTAAGCACATATAATACTAACAACACAAATCACTCTTTATAAAAAATCAATTAATTCAAATATAATAGTAGTTTACACCATTAATTTACTGTTAATTTCATTTAAAGTGAAGTATGGAACTGTAAAATACCTTTTACCCCCTCCTTTGCAGTTGCCACAGTTGCTTCTCCTTTTTCCATGTTAAAACGCCTAAAAGCATTAAATCCCAAAAGGAATCTGACGAATTTACTGAGGATGATATCAGGGTTGGTTGGATTGCAGAGAAATACCAATTTTTGGGTTGAATTTTAGTGACAATGTGATGATAATCTGGGTAAAAAAACCCTAGATATTTGGGGGTGAGAGAGTAAGAGGGAAAGTGAGGTGGCAGTGTAAATTAAATTGGGAAAAGTCGAGGGAAAGCATATATGTGGGGTCCACAGACGATAAATTAGACGGAGACTCGTTGCTTGGTATTGATTTTGAAGAAAACTAAAACTTCTTGGTATTTATTTCACATTTCGGTACTGTTTGGTTATTATTTTGAAAAAGTGTTATAACCTTGGTATTTTCTGACAATTTTTCCAGGTGTTTAATCTAATAAAAGCTCTATACTAATATTAAACAAAGGCGAAAAAAGATAAGCTAAAAGTGACTAAAAAATAATGAAGCTTAGCTATTTACAATAGCTCCTAAAACTAATTAGAAAACGGAAATAAAAAGATAGAATATGGAGCCATCCTATGCCCGACCCTAACACGTCTTTCCAGCCTTTCTTATCTTTTGGCACTCGATATTCAAGTTTAGAGGTCTCGGGACCTCGTAAGTCATTTATAATACTCGTGATGACTTCTACGTGCCTCATAACAACTCGTAAAGGCGTGGTTCCGTCAATATGGTTTGAAAAAGGGAGAAAACTCTCTAAAACCTGCAATTTAACACGAAAACACAAAACCACGAGTATATACGATAATTAGTATAGAATAGCTTTTAAGAGCTCCATTGACGCACGATTTAGCTCATAAATAAGGAGGAAAACTCTATAAATAATCATGTCATCATGAAGTCCGATTTTTCGCGTCAGTTCCTTGTTACTCTGGGCCCAACTTGTATTTTGGGCCTAACTCCTAGCTCGGATAAATTTTTTGAGTGATTTTAAAGCCTGACATATGTTTTTTTACCATTTCTAAGGCGTTCATGTGCTCAGAAGCTGAAAATATTGAAGTACGATTTTTCGCGTCGGTTCCTTCCTCCTCTAGGCCTAAATCGTATTTTTGGCCTAACTTCTAGCTCGAATAACATTTTGAGTGATTCCAAAGCCTGACATGTTTTTTTTTATACCATTTCTAAGGCATTCGTGTACTTAAAAGCTGAAAATAATGAAGTCCAATTTTTCGCGTCAGTTACTTGTTACTCTATGCCCAAATTGTATTTTGTGCCTAACTCCTAGCTTGGATAACATTTTTGAGCGATTCCAAATCCAAACATGTTTTTTTTACCATTTCTAACTCATTTGTGTGCTCACAAGCAAAAAAAAATTGAAATCCTTTTTTTCGCGTCGATTCCTTGCTTTTCTAGGCCCAAATCGTAATTTTGCACTTACAACTAACTCAGATAACATTTTTGACCGATTCCAAAGCATGACATGTTTTTTTACCATTCTTAAGAGGTTCGTGAGGTTAAAAGTTCAAAATATTGCAGTTCAAATTTTTGCGTCGGTTCCTTGGTTCCTTGTTACTCTAGGCCCATATTGTATTTTGGGCCTAACTCCTAACTCGGATAAAATTTTTGAGTGATTCCAAAGCCTGATGATGCGGATTCAATCATGCATAGTCCTTCTCTAATCTATATTTATTGCTTTCTAGTTAATAAGGTCATAGTTAGTTATTTTAATTAAGTCATGTATTTTCAGCAAAATAAAGGACCGATTTTCTACTAATTTTCAGTTCTATTTAGGAGTCCTAGTTGAGTTGTAATTCCTTTTAAATAAGAATTGATTTAGCTACGGGATAAGAAAGAGATAGGCACGTGTAAATAAGATAGAAAGGGCCGAAATCCCTATCATATCTTATTAGATTATCTTCTTTATTTTTACTTTTATCTTTTCCTAAATTCTAGAGATTAAGATTTATATGCTTTCTAGATAGAGTTTTGGTTTCCTAATCATACTAGAACTAGTCTAGTATATATAGGCGCTTGTTATCATCAATAAAGGTAGAGATTATTTTGAGTTAAAACTATCATTTAAGAGTTTAATTGTTTTGCACAATTATATTCGACCATTTAGTAATTTTCAAGAGTGATTATTATTGAGTGTTTAATCCAATTAATTCCAGGAGTGGTTTAAGTGATATTAAGAGTTAATTAAAACTTTAGGAGTGTTAGTTTTAATTATCATATCCGGTTACTTTGTTCCTTGTTTTCGGATTTAGGCAAATTAAACCTAAATTCCTTGATTCGGATTTCATTGATTGAGACTCTTGGAGTAGCAATCATATCACCTGACATGTTTTTTTTACCATTTATAAGGCGTTCGTGTGCTCAGAAGCTGAAAATATTGAAGTTCGATTTTTCGCGTCGATTTTTTTCTCCTCTAGGCCCAAATCGTATTGTTGGCCATACTCCAAGCTTATATATCATTTTTGAGCGATTGCAAAGCTTGACATGTTTTTTTACCATTTCTAAGGGGTTCGTGAGCTCAGAAGCTTGAGTTATTGAAGTCCGATTTTTCGTGTCGGTTCCTTTCTCCTCCAGGCTCAAATCGTATTTTTGGCCTAACTCCTAGCTCGGATAACATTTTTGAGCGAATCCAAAACTTGACATGTTTTTTTTTTACCATTTCTAAGGTGTTCGTGTCTTCAGACGCTGAAAATTTGAAGTCCTATTTTTGGCCTAACACCTAGCTTGGATAACATTTTTGAGCGATTCCAAAGCCTGACAGGTTCTTTTACCATTTCTAAGGGGTTCATGAGCTTAGAAGCTGAAAATATTGAAGTCCAATTTTCAGCGTCGGTTCCTTGCTCATGTGGGTCCAAATCGTATTTTGGGCCTAACACCTAGCTCGGTTAACATTTTTCAGCCATTCCAAAGCCTAATATTTTTTTTACCATTTCCAAGGCATTCATGAGCTTAGAAGTTGAAAATATTGTAGTCAGATTTTTCGCGTCGGTTCCTTGTTACTCTAAGCCTAAATAGTATTTTGGTCCTAACTTCTAGTTCAGATAACATTTTTGACCGATTCCAAAGTCCGGCATGTTTTTTTTACCATTTCTAAGGCGTTCATGTGATCAGAAGCTAAAAATATTGAAGTCCTATATTTCACGTCGTTTCCTTACTCCTCCATGCTTAAATCGTAATTTTGGCCTTACACCTAACTCGGATAACATTTTTGAGCGATTGCAAAGCCTGACATTTTTTTAAATTTTGCTAAGGGGTTCGTGATCTAAGAAGGTGAAGTTATTGAAGTACGATTTTTCACGTTGGTTCCTTGCTCATGTGGGCGCAAATCGTATTGTGGGTCTAACTCCTAGCAAGGATAACAATATTGAGCGAAACATATGCCTGACATGTTTTTTACCATTTTTAAGAGGTTCATGTGCTTAGAAGTTGAAAATATTAAAATCCGACTTTTTGCGTAAGTTCCTTGCTAATGTGGGCCCAAATTGTATTTGGGGCCTAACTACTAGCTCGGATAACATCAACTGGCGATTCCAAAGCCAACATGTTTAGTTACCGTTTCTATGGTGTTGGTGTGCTCAGAAGCTGAAAATATTAAAGTGCGATTTTTCACGACGGTTCCTTCTTCATTTGGGACGAAATCGTATTTTGGCTTAACTCCTAGCTCGGATAACATTTTTGAGGCGATTTCAAAGCCTGACATGTTTTTATACCATTTCAAAGGGGTTCGTGAGCTCAGAAGGTAAAAATAATAAATTCCAATTTTTCGCGTCGGTTCCTTCCTTATGTGGGTTCAAATCGTATTTTGAGCCTAACTCCTAAGTCGGATAACATTCTCAAGCGATTTGAAAGCCTTACTTGTTTTTTTTTACCATTTTTAAGAGGTTCGTAAGCTTAGAAGATGAAAATATTGAAGTCCGATTTTTCGCGTCGGTTACTTATTACAATAGGCCCAAATTGTATTTTGTATCTAACTCCTAGCTCGGATAACATTTTTAGCGATTACAGAGCATGACCTGTTTTTTTTACCATTTCTAAGGTGTTCGTGTGATCAGAAGCTGAAAATATTGAAGTCTGATTTTTCGCGTCGGTGCCTTTCTCCTTTAGGCCTAAATCGTATTTTTGGCCTTACTGCTATCTCGGATAACATTTTAAAGTCATTCCAAAGCCTCATATGTTTTTTACCATTTCTAAGGGGTTCGTGAGCTCAGAAGTTGAAAATATTTAAGTCCGATTTTTTGCGTCGGTTCCTTGCTCATGTTGGCCCAATCAATGTTTTGGGTCTAACTCCAAGCTCGAATAACAATCTTGGGCGATTCCAAAGCTGGAAATGTTTTTTTTTACCATTTTTAAGAGGTTCGTGAGCTTAGAAACTGAAAATAATGAAGTCTTATTTTTCGCGTCGGTTCCTTGTTACTCTAGGACCAAATTGTATTTTGAGCCTAACTCCTAGCTCGGATAAAATTTTTGAGCGATTCCAAAGCCCGACCTGTTCTTTTTACCATTTCAATGGCGTTTGTGTACTTAGCTTGAAGTCCGATTTTTGCGTCGGTTCCTTCCTTCTTATAGCCTAAATCGTATTTTTGGCCTAACTCCTGGCTCGTATAACGGTTTTGAAAGATGCATAAGCCTGACATGTTCTTTTACCGTTTCTAAGGGGTTCGAGTGCTCAAAAACTGAAAATATTGAACTCCGTTTTTTCGCGTCGGTTCCTTGTTACTCTGGGACCAAATCGAATTTTGGGTCTAACTCTTAGTTCTAACAAAACTTTTGAACGATTCCAAAGCCATACATGTTTTGTTTTACCATTTCTAAGGCGTTCGTGTGCTAAGAAGCAGAAAATATTAAAATCCTATTTTTCGCCTCGATTTCTTGCTCCTCTAGGCCGAAATCGTATTTTGGGCCTAACACCTACCTCAGGTTACATTTTTGAGCCATTCCATAGCAAGACATGTTTTTTCACCATTTCTAATACATTCGTGAGCTCAGAAGCTGAAAATATTGAAGTCCGATTTTTCGCGTCGCTTCCTTCCTCCTCTGGGACTAAATCTTATTTTTGGCCTAATCCAAATCGTATAAAACTATTAAGCATTCAAAAGCCTGACATGTTTTTTTACCTTTTCTAAGGGGTTCATGAGCTCAAAATATTAAAGTCTTATTTTTCGCATCAGTTGCTTGCTCATGGGGGTCGAAATAGTATTTTGGGTCTAACTCCTAGCTCGGATAACATTGTTAAGCGACCCAAAGCCGGACATATTTTCTTTACCATTTTTACGGCATTCGTTTGCTCAAAAACTGAAAATATTGAAGTCCGATTTTTCGCGTCGGCTAACATTTTTTGGCGATTTTAAAGCTGGACATGTTTTTTTTACCATTTCTAAGGAGTTCGTGTGCTCAAAAATTGAAAATATTGAAGTCCTATTTTTACGTCTATTCCTTCCTCCACTAGGCCCAAATCGCATTTTAGGCCTTACTTGTAGCTCGGAAAACATTTTCGAACGATTCCAAAGCCTAACACGTTATTTTACCATTTCTACGGGGTTCGTTAGCTCAGAAGCTCAAAATATTGAAGTCCGATTTTTTCGCGTCGGTTCCTTGCTCATGTGGGCCTGACAGGCTAAAGTCGTATCACCTAATCAAAGATAAATGTTAAGTCCTCTAACAATGATAGTTAAGGGAAGTATGGTCGAATCCACAGAGAGACGGAGTTCTAAGTTAATATTTAGCTAAACAGCTACTTCAGACAAACATCAGGGAAGAATCAGCTGAACTACTATTTAGACTAAAGAAAGCAATGTATTAAAAGAGAGATTTAAACTATGAATTAAAGGTCTAAGGTATTAGTTCGGTCCACCATGCTTATACCAATCAAAATGATCCAACAACTATTAATACTAGGTTAAGAGTCGAGATATTAGAGCACGTGTTAAGCTATGGAAAAGTCTTAACGCTCATAATTCAACATATGCCGCTTGTTCACTAACATAATCAGAATTACTGATGTGTACTAGGGCCTCTAAAAGTAAGAAGGATCTGTGCAAACAATTATTAACCACAAGCAATCAATGAAACTGCGCAATAACATCAATCACTCGTCAAGAACAAATCACACTATAATCAATCTAATCAAAACCTAGAAACTAATAGCAATTCAAATATGAATCATGGTATAAACATGGTTTTCCTCCCTAAAACCCTAGAAATAAGACTACTCAAACATGAAAGAACCAACAATAATAAACCTCATATAAAAACCTAAACTTTGCATCATGAATGAATTAAATAATAAACTAAGCAATTAAAAGTTAAAGAAAGGAATTAAGAGTGAAGAATAATACCAATCGACGGAAAGCAGTAATTTTTATTGAAAATAATCCAAGGTTCAATCACCTTTAAAACTAATCTAAAGTGTTTAAACTCTAAGAGAGCAAACTTAAAATATTGAAGTCTGATTTTTCGCGTCAGTTCCTTGTTACTCTAGGACCAAATTGTATTTTGTGCCTAACTACTAGCTCTGATAACGTTTTTGAGCGATTTCAGAGCATGACTTGTTTTTTTCACTATTTGTAAGGTGTTCGTGTCCTCAGAAGGTGAAAATATTGAAGTCCGATTTTCCACGTCGGTGCCTTTCTCCTTTAGGTCTAAATCGTATTTTTGGCCTTACTACTATCTCGGATAACATTTTTGAGTCCTTCCAAAGGCTCGCATGTTTTTTTTACCATTTCTAAGGGGTTCATGAGCTCAGAAGCTGAAAATATTTAAGTCTGATTTTTGCGTAGGTTCCTTGCTCATGTGGGCCAAAACCGTATTTTTGGTCTAACTCGTAGCTCGGATAACAATCTTGGGCGATTTCAAAGCTTGAAATGTTTGTATTTACCAAATTTAAGAGGTTCGTGAGCTTTGAAACTGAAAATATTGAAGTCTGATTTTTTTCGCTTCGGTTCCTTGTTACTCTAGGACCAAATTGTATTTTGTGCCTAACTCCTAGCTCGGATAACATTTTGAACGATTCCAAAGCATGACATGTTTTTTTCACTATTTGTAAGGCGTTCGTGTGCTCAGAAGCTGAAAATATTGAAGTCCGATTTTTCGCGTCTGTTCGCTCCTCCTGTGTGCCTAAATCGTATTTTTGGGCTAACCCCTAACACAGATTACATTTTTGAGCGCTACCAAAGCCCGACATATTTTTTTAACATTTTTTAAGGCGTTCGTGTGCTCAGAAGCTGAAAATCTTAAAGATCTATTTTTTGAGTCGGTTCCTTCTTCATGTGGGACAAAATCGTATTTTGGCCTAACTCCTAACTCGAATAACAATTTTGAGCAATTACAAAGCCTAACATGTTTTTTTTACCATTTCTAAGGGGTTCCTGAGCTGAGAAGAAGGAAATATTGAAGTCCAATATTTCGCGTTGGTTCCTTGCTCATGTGGGTCCAAATCGTATATTAGGCCTAACTCCTAGGTCAGATAACCTTCTTAAGCGATTCCAACGCCTCACATATTATTATTTTTTTTATCATTTTTAAGAGGTTCGTGAGCTTAGCAGTTAAAAATATTGAAGTCAGATTTTTTCGCATCGGTTACTTGTGACTCTAGGCCCAAATTATATTTTGTGCCTTACACCTAAGACTGGTAACATTTTTTGGCGATTTCAAAGCCCGACATGTTTTTTTACCGTTTCTATGGTGTTGGTGTGCTCAAAAGCTGAAAATATTGATGTGCGATTTTTCGCGTCGGTTCCTCCTTCATTTGGGACAAAATCGTATTTTGGCCTAACTCCTAACTCGGATAACATTTTTGAGGCGATTTTAAAGCCTGACAAGTCTGTTTTCCATTTCAAAGGGGTTCGTGAGCTCAGAAGTTAAAAATATTAAATTCCAATTTTTCGCGGCGATTCCTTCTTAAGGTGGGTCCAAATTGTATTTTGGGCCCAACTCCCAAGTCGAATAATATTCTTAAGCGATTCGAAAGCCTAAAATGTTTTTTTAACCATTTTAAAGAGGTTCTTAAGCTTAGAAGCTAAAAATATTGAAGTCCGATATTTCGCGTTGGTTACTTGTTACTATAGCCCAAACTGTATTTTGTACCTAACTCCTAGCTTTGAAAACATTTTTGAGCGATTCCAGAGCATGACCTGTTTTTTTTTACCATTTCTAAGGGGTTCGTGAGCTCAGAAGCTGAAAATATTCAAGTCCGATTTTTTGCGTCGGTTCCTTCGTCATGTGGGCCCAAACCGTATTTTGGGTCTAACTCCTAGCTCGGAAAACAATATTGGGCGATTTCATAGCCTGAAATGTTTTTTTACCACTTTTAAGAGGTTCGTGAGCTTAGAAACTGAAAATATTGAAGTCTGATTTTTTCGCTTTGGTTCCTTGTTACTCAAGGACCAAATTGTATTTTGTGCCTAACTCCTAGCTCGGATAACATTTATGAACGATTCCAAAGCATGACATGTTTTTTCACTATTTGTAAGGCGTTCGTGTGCTCAGAAGCTGAAAATACTGAAGTCCATTAGCGTTTGTTCGCTCCTCCTATGGGCCTAAATCGTATTTTTGGGCTAACTCCTAACTCGGATAACATTTTTGAGCGATATAAAAGCCAGACATGTTTTTTTTAAACATTTTTTAAGGTGTTCGTGTGCTCAGAAGCAGAAAATCTTAAACTCCTATTTTTCGAGTCGGTTCCTTCTTCATGTGGGACAAAATCGTATTTTGGCCTAACTCCTAACTGGAATAACAATTTTGAGCGATTATATAGCCTGACATGTTTTTTTTTACCATTTTTAAGGGGTTCCTGAGCTCAGAAGAAGAAAATATTGAAGTCCAATTTTTCGCGTCGGTTCCTTGCTCATGTGGGTACAAATCGTGTTTTAGGCCTAACTCCTAGGTCGTATAACATTCTTAAGCGATTCCAACGCCTCACATATTATTATTTTTTTTACCATTTTTAAGAGGTTCGTGAGCTTAGAAGCTGGAAATATTGAAGTCAGATTTTTCGAGTCGGTTACTTGTTACTCTAGGCCCAAATTATATTTTGTGCCTTACACCTACCTCGGATAACATTTTTTGGCGATTCCAAAGCCCGACATGTTTTTTACCGTTTCTATAGTGTTGGTGTGCTCAGAAGCTGAAAATATTGATGTGCGATTTTTCGCGTCAATTCCTTGCTCATGTGTGCCGAAATCGTATTTTGGGTCTAACAACTAGCTCGGATAACATTTTTGAGAGATTCCAAAGAGTGACATGTTTTTTTGCCATTTTTAAGAGGTTCATGGGCTTTGAAGTTGAAAATATTTCAGTTTTTTTTGTCTCGGTTCCTTATTACTTTAGTCCCAAATCATATTTTGGGCTTAACTCCTAGCTCGGATAACGTTTTTGAGCAATTACAAAGCCTCACTTGTGTTTTACCATTTCTAAGGAGTTCCTGAGCTCAAAACTGAAAATATTAAAGTTTGATTATTTGTGTCGGTTTTTTTGCTTCTCTGGGCCCAAATCGATTTTTTGGGCCTAGCTCGAATTCGAATAACATTTTTGAGCGATTCATAAGGTGACAGGTTCTTTTACCATTTCTAAGGGATTCGTGAGCTTAGAAGCTGAAAATATTGAAGTCTGATTTTTCTCGTAGGTTCCATGTTACTCTGGTGCCAAATTGTATTTTGGGCCTAACTCCTAACTCGGATAACATTCTTGAGCGACTCCAAAGCCTGATATGTTTTTTACCATTTCTAAGGCGTTCGTGTGCTCAGAAGCTGCCAAATATTGAAGTATGTTATTTCCCGTCGATTCCCTGCTCATGTCATCATGTGGGCCCAAATTGTAATTTTGGCTTTACTGCTAGCTCGGAGAACATTTTTGAGCGAAACATAAGCCGAACATGTTTTTTTTACCATTTTTAAGAGGTTCATGAGCTTAAAAGTTGAAAATTATGAAATCCGACTTTTGCGTTAGTTCATTACTGTGGGCCTGACATGATTTTTTTAACCATTTTTAAGGCGTTCGTGTGCTCAAAAGCTGAAAATATTGATGTCTAATTTTTCGCGTCGGTTCCTTCCTCCTCTGGGCCTAAATCGAACTTTTGGCCTAACTCCTAGCTCGGATAACATTTTTGAGCGATTTCTGACATGTTTTTTTACCGATTCTAAGGGGTCGTGAGCTCAGAAGCTGAAAATTTTGAAGTCTGATTTTTCGTGTCGGTTCCTTTCAAATGTGGGCCCAAATCGTATTTTGGGCCTAACTCCGAGCTCAGATAACATTATTGAGTGATTCCAAAGCCTGACATGTTGTTTTTACCATTTTTAAGAGGTTCGTGAGCTTAGAAGTTGAAAATATTGCAGTTCGGGTTTTTGCGTCAGTTCCTTGTTAATGTATGCCAAATTGTATTTTGGGCCTAAATCCTAGCTCGGATAAAATTTTTGAGCGATGCCAAAGCCTGACGTGTTTTATTTACCATTTCTCATGCGTTCGTGTGCTCAGAAGCTGAAAATATTGAAATGCGATTTTTCACGGTGGTTTCCTTCCTTCTATGGGACTAAATTGAATTTTTGGGCCTAACTTGAATCGGATAACATTTTTGAGCAATTCCAAAGTCTAACATGTTTTTTCTTACCTTTTCTAAGGGGCACGTAAGCTCAGAAGCTAAAAATATTGAAATCCGATTTTTCGCGTCGGTTCCTTTGTGCCTACTCCGAGCTCAGATAACATTCATGAGCGATTCCAAAGCCCGACATTTTTTTTTACCATTTTTACGAGGTTTGTGACCTTAGAAGTTGAAAATATTGAAGTTCGGGCTTTTGCGTCAATTCCTTGTTATTCTAGACCCAAATTGTATTTTGGGCCTAACTCCCAGCTCGGATAAAAATTTTGAGCGATTCCAAAGCCTGACGTGTTTTATTTACCATTTCTAATGCGTTTGTGTGGTCAGAGGCTGAAAATATTGAATCCGATTTTTCGCGTCGGTTTGTTCCTTCTATGGGCCTAAATCGAATTTTTCGGCCTAAATCCAATTCGGATAACATTTTTGAGCGATTCATAAGCCTCACATTGTTTTTACCATTTCTAAGGGGTTCGTGAGCTTAGAAGCTGATAATATTGAATTCCTATTTTTCATGTCTCTTCCTTGTTACTCTAGGCCTAAATTGTATTTTTACGCTAACTCCTAACTTGTACAAAAATTTTGAGTGATTCCAAAACCTGACGTGTTATTTTACCAGTTCTAAGGGGTTCGTGAGCTTAGAAGCTGAAAATGTTGATGTCCGATTTTTCGCGTCCATTCATTGCTCATGTGGGCCTAAATCGTATTTTGGGCCTAACTCCTAGCTCAGATAACATTCTCGAGCGGTTCTGATATCACGTATTTATATAGACTTTTCTCCCTTATTTACAAGCTAATTTGTGCATCATTGGAGCACTTCGAAGCTATTTAGTACTAACTATCGTATGTAGTTGCGGTTTTGTGTTTTAGTGTTGAATTGCAGGTTTTAGGGAGTTTTCTCCTTATTCCTGAGCTATTTGGAAGCAACCACAACTTTTACGAGATGCTATGAGACGCGTTCGGGTCGTTACGAGTATGTTTGCTCGCTTTAGGAGGTTCCCGAGACTTAGATGTGTTCATCATGCCCAAACCGCGAAGAAAAGCTCAAGGATACAAGCTACGATGTTGATACGTACTTGGATCGGGCAAACATGGCCCGATCGGGTAACTATTTAATGCTTCGGGTGTGAAAGCCACGGACCCGATCGGGCAAGCCTTGCCCGATCCTATCGGGCGAGAGAATTCCATTAGCGTGCTATGTGTTGAAGCCCCAGGCCCGATCGGGCGGGTTCTGCCCGATCCAATCGGGCGGGAAGCTCCTACATCCTATTCTGCTGCTGCGTACATGGGGAGCAAGGCTGGGCCATTTTGTGTGAGCCCGATCAGCTGCCCGATCAGGTCAGCGATCCGGTGGGCCCAATCCTCTATTTCCTTGCTGCTGCTGCTACATTGAACGAGAAACGAAGTTGTCAAAAAGTTTACTATGGGCCCGATCGGGTGGCCCATTGTCCGATGGGGTCCCATGCACGACGACGCGGATTTTCTATTTTTAATCCCGTTTTAATTAGGCTTTTGGGGGTATTATAAATATCTCTTCCTCATTATTTTAGAGACATCTTTTTATTCAGTTTTTCCATAGCTCTTAGTTTAGCTTTATTTTAGTTTAAACACTTTAGATTAGATTAAAGGTGATTGAACCTCGGATTCGATTATAATAAAAATTCTTGCTTTCCGTCAATCGGTAGTCTTCTCTACTCTTTGTCTCTTTAATTACTTTGATTGCTTAGTTTAATTCTTAAATCATTCATGACGCAATTATTAGGGTTCCAAATTAGTTTTGTTATTGTCAATTCAATTATGAGTGAGTAGTTCTTATTCTAGGGTACGTGTTAGATAAGGAAGCCATGTTTATACCATGATTGTTATTTAGATTCCTATCAATTTCTAAGGCTTGATTAGAGTGATTGTGGTGTGGTTTGTTCTTAATTAGTGATTAATGTTAGTGGCCAATTTCATTGATTGCTTGTGGTTAATAGTTGTTTGCACAGATCCGTCTTACGATTAGAGGCCTAGGACACATCAGTAGTTCTGATTACGTTAGTGAACATGCGGCGTATGTTGAACTATGAGCGTTGAGTCTTAACTATAACTCAACACATGCTCTAATCACTTGACTCATGACTTAGGTTTTGATAGTAGTTGACCCTATTTGATTGGTATATGCATGGTGGACCGACCTAATACCCTAGGTTTTTAGTCCATAGTTAAATCCTCGGTTTAATTCGTTGTCCTTAGCTTAATTATTAGTTCAGTTAATCTTCCCTGATTTCATCTGAAGTAGCTAGTTGATTGAATATTAATTTAGAAACTCTGTCTCCCTGTGGATTCGACCCTGCTTCCATTGACTACCATAGTTAGAGGACTGTAGGTTTTTCTTTGATTAGGTGATACGACTAAATCCTATCAAATTTTGGCGCCGTTGCGGGGAGACGGCTAGTTTTCTAAGTGTTTGTTTGGTTATTTGGTCTACTTCTCTGTACCTCATTGGAACTTCATTATTCCAATTGAGGTACGTTTTACTGCTTCTTTTTGTTTCTTTTGTATGCCCAAGTCTCGAAGAAACGGTTCCCCCATCCCAGTGGATCCCGATCTTACTAGGACAATCAGGCGGATTCGAAAGAAAATTCAGAGAGAAAAGCAGTATGTTCAGCTGAACACCTCTGGATCAGACACCTTGAGTTCAATTATGTCTATATCAGTGAGGTCATATGGGGTGCCCAACCCAGACGGTCTCTCCACTGGACCTACTATGCCCACCATTGCCGCAGCAAATTTCGAAATTAAAGCCTGGACTTATCAGCATGGTTCAGCAAAATCAGTTTGGTGGGCATCCTACTGAAGACCCGGCAAATCATCTGCAGCAGTTTCAACAGCTTTGTCTAACCGTCAAACATGCCGGCGTCACTCCAGATCAACTAAAGGTCATGTTGTTTGAGTTTTCATTGAGAGATAGAGCCCACAAATGGTTGAACGACGTGAAATAAACAGAATGGAGTGAGATTTCTGCTGCGTTTCCGAGAGAGTACTATCCACATACAAAGACAGCAGAAATCAGAAACAAACTAGGCACGTTTTCCCAAGAGCCTGATGAAACATTACGGGAAGCGTGGGCTAGGTTCAGAGATTTACAGAGAGAATGTCCACATCACAACATGGACAAATGGTTCTTGACGCAGACATTCTACAATGATCTGCAGCCTCAGAGAAAGAGTATTGTTGATTCGTCTGCAGGAGGAGTTTTTCTGGATAAGGAAGTGGATGTAGGCTATGAATTTCTATCAAACCTTGCAGCCAATGATCATTCCACTTCCCGCAGCCTCACGAGGAAAGTACTGGAGGTAGATGCCATTGCATTATTGACTTCGCAGATAGCGAAGCTGAGTCAGCTGATTAACACCTTCAGTTCCTCTTCCCTAGCAGCACCTCCTTTGAGTATTAATGTTATGTCTGTCGTAGCACCCGTTACCTCATCTTACTGCGAGGTATGTGGTGTTCTGGGTCACTTTGGGCATGACTGTCAGTTCAGTCAACTTCAGGTGGAGCAGGCAAACGCCTTCCAACAGAGACAACCAAATTTTCCCCCTCCACATAACTACCAAAACCTACAAAACTATCAACCTCCACCTCCACAAAACCATCCTAAACCCTCATACCATCAAACCCCACAAAATTTCCAGAGACCACCACCACAAAACTTCCATAATCCCAATAACTTCCAAACTTCACAAAATTTCCACACCCAACCTCCACAAAACAATAACCCACAAGAGCCTTCCATGTCTGAAGTGATGAAGCTGATGTTGAGCATGAAAAAGACTAATGAGGAGGCGCAAAGAGTTCAAGAGCGACAAATGCTAGCTATGCAAATAGCTAATGAGGAAGCACAAAGAGCCCAAGAGAAGCACATCAAACTTCTTGAGACTCAAATTGCACAATTAGCAAGCACTAATGCTCAGAGGCGTCAAGGGGAATTGCCAGGGCAACCCATTCTGAGAGAACATGTGAATGCCATCACTCTTCGTAGTGGCATTTCTTATGATGCTCCTCCATTGCTCGTTGATGAGGTTACCCCAACTGCGGGGAAGAAGAGGGTGGTAGAGGAAGGGAAAAGGAAGAGTTTGACGTCTGAAGTCGACTTATCTGCAGAAGCTGAACAGACAGGGAAGAAGAAGGAGAAGGTTTCTGAAACTCCTTTTACACCAAGGCTACCTTTTCCTCACAGGATGCAACGATCAAAGGTCGATCAGCAGTTTGGTAAGTTCTTGGCTATGGTCAAGAACCTTGAGGTAACGATTCCATTAACAGATTTAATTACCCAAGTCCCTGTTTATGCCAAATTTCTGAAAGACATGATAACAAAGAAAAGAGACTTTGGTGGGGTAGAACGTGTCGCTCTTACTGAAGAGTGTAGTGCTTTTATTCAAAATAAAAACCCCCCAAAGTTGAAAGATGCTGGTAGTTTTTACATTCCCTGCCATCTTGGACCTATTTTTATTGATAAAGCTTTGTGTGATTTAGGTGCTTCTGTTTCTGTTATGCCATTATCTGTTTATAAGAAACTGAACATGGGAGCACTCAAATGCACACAAATCACTTTACAGATGGCGGATCATTCTATAAAATACCCCCTAGGTGTTTTAGAGGACGTTCCTGTGAGGGTTGGGAAATTCTATATTCCTGTTGATTTTGTGGTGTTAGATATGGATGAGGATGCTCAGATTCCTATTATTCTGGGTAGGCCGTTTTTGTGTACTGTTGGTGCTGTCATTGATGTCAAGTCTGGGTCTTTAACTTTGAGTGTTGGTGATGATAAAGTGATTAAACTAACCAATGTTGTTAAGGCACCTATGCTTGAAAATCTTGTTGCAGGGCTGAGGTTTTGGATGAGGTAGGTGCAGAGAAGGTGAAAAGTGCACCTAAGGTTGCCTCACCGTCTGGAGGTATTATCAAGAACATGTGGAGGAGAAAGATGTTTGATGAGGGTGGCTCTCACTATTTAGCCCCTCCTATTTAAGAGATGGAGGTATTATGGTCGTGCGGGACCTTTATAAACCAGCGCTGTGCGAGAGGCAACTCGTATTTTATCCCTTTTTCCTTTTCTTTTTATTTTTCTTCTTTTTAGTGAGCGAGAGGGTACTAACGTTGTTTTTCCTCTTAGCGTTGTCCTTTGTTACCTTTTGGCATTGAGGACACTACCAAGTTCAGCTTGGGGGAGGATTTCTGTTTGTATTCTCTATCTCTTTTACTTCTTTCTAGGATAGATTTACTGCTTTCGAAAAATTCTGAAAAAATCAAAAAAATATGGTTCCCATGACTGGTTTAGTTGCCTCCCTGTGCCCCTGTTTTGCTCTTATTGAAAATGATTTGACTCTGTTTTCTGGATAGCTGGGCATTTGTGATCTTGAGGCTATGATTTGATGTTTGATCGCTATGATTTCGAGCGAGTTTTGATTATATTAGACTACATTGTGCTGCATGCGTGAATTGGTTAGACTGTGAGGTTTCTTTGTAAGCCTATTGGATTCATTTCATTATCCAGTCTGTTTTTGTGTGTTAGTTCCTCTTTAGTGGATTGATCTTGACTTTGACTTCGTACTTGTCTGATATTCGATGACTTGTAGCATTTGATGTGATAGAGGCGTTCTTTTGTCTAATTCTTGACCCTCAGAGTGAATTTTTGATATATTTTTATACTCCTTAGCCCCACTGAGCCTAATGACTTGATTGATGTTACTTAAACCCTTATTATGAGCCCATGGCCTTCATTCCGATATTATTTCCAAGCCTCGCTTGGGGGAGCTTTTGTATGGGTTGAGTTTGAGATTGGTTTCTTGGTTTGGTTTGGTTGTTGAGGAATTAAAAGTGTACTTGTTGTGGTTTGAGGGTGAGAAAAAGAAAAGAAAAAGCAAATTTAGAGTTGCGTGAATGAAGTTCAGAAAAATGAAAGAAAAAATGAAATAAAAATTCAAAATGATTCAAAGTTCTTTCATTCACGTACGTTCATAAAGAAAAATTCTCTTTATTGCTTGAAAATTGGGTTTGTTGTGAGCTTTCATCGATTTATGAGAGTTAGGTTATTTTCGTGGTTATATGGTGTTGTTGGGAGTTGTGTAGGCCATCTTAGGCCTTGTTTGAATGATTCATGCTCCCCCTTTCTCGGTTTTTCCACCACATTACCCAAAAGTATCCCTTACCTCTCACCTAAGCCCCATTAAACCCTATAAAGTCCTCTTGAGCTCATGTCTGCATTGTTCATTTGATTAATTTCGAGTCAGTTTGTCAAAGTTAAAGAGTATTTCTGCTAATTGAGTCGAGTCGACTAGGATGAGCGTTATTTAACCTTCTTAAACACATGAGAGTGTGAGTGGGAAGGGCATTTATGGTCGGGTTGGTGAGTTTTCGGACATATTCTTTGCCTGCTATGAAATTGAGAGGAGTGACACCCTTGTGAGGGCCTTTTCAGGATTTGTATGCCTTGTGGATGCTTGAATTTGATGAATTGCTTGGATGATTGGTGGTTGGATGGATTTGATTGGCCAAACTTGAATTTTGCCTGCTTGAACGATTCTTAGTCTTGAAAATGTTTTGAGCTTTGATCGATTTTTATCTATGGGGTGAGGCAACCTATACCATGTTCATGTTCTGTTTGCTTGAGGACAAGCAAAGGTTTAGCATGGGGGAGTTTGATATCACGTATTTATATAGACTTTTCTCCCTTATTTACAAGCTAATTTGTGCGTCATTGGAGCTCTTCGAAGCTATTTAGTGCTAACTATCATATATAGTTGCGGTTTTGTGTTTTAGTGTTGAATTGCAGGTTTTATGGAGTTTTCTCCTTATTCCCGAGCTATTTGGAAGCAACCACAACTTTACGAGATGCTATGAGGCGCGTTCGGGTCGTTACGAGTATGTTTGCTCGCTTTAGGAGGTTCCCAAGACTTAGATGTGTTCATCATGCCCAAACGGCGAAGAAACGCTCAAGGATACAAGCTACGATGTTGATACGTACTTGGATCGGGAAAACATGACCCGATCGGGCAACTATTTAATGCTTCGGGTGTGAAAGTCGCTGACCCGATCGGGCAAGCCTTGCCCGATCCTATCGGGCGAGAGAATTCCATTAGCGTGCTATGTGTTGAAGCCCCAGGCCCGATCAGGCGGGTTCTGCCCGATCCAATTGGGGGGGAAGCTCCTACATCCTATTCTGCTGCTGCGTACATGGGGAGCAAGACTAGGCCATTTTGTGTGAGCCCGATCAGCTACCCGATCGGGTCAGCGATCGGGTGGGGCCCAGTCCTCTATTTCCTTGCTGCTGCTGCTACATTGAACGAGAAACAAAGTTGTCCAAAAATTTTACTATGGGCCAGATCGGGTGGCCCATTGGCCGATCGGGTCCCATGCACGACGACGCGGATTTTCTATTTTTATTTAATTAGGCTTTTGGGGGTATTATAAATACCTTTTCCTCATTATTTTAGAGACATCTTTTTATTCAGTTTTTCCATAGCTCTTAGTTTAGCTTTATTTTAGTTTAAACACTTTAGATTAGATTAAAGATGATTGAACCTCGGATTTGATTATAATAAATGTTCTTGCCTTCCGTCAATTGGTACTCTTCTCTGCTCTTTGTCTCTTTAATTACTTTGATTGCTTAGTTTAATTCTTAAATCATTCATGACGCAATTATTAGGGTTCCAAATTAGTTTTGTTATTGTCAATTCAATTATGAGTGAGTAGTTCTTATTCTAGGGTACGTGTTAGATAGGGAAGCCATGTTTATACCATGATTGTTATTTAGATTCCTATCAATTTCTAAGGCTTGATTAGAGTGATTGTGGTGTGGTTTGTTCTTAATTAGTGATTAATGTTAGTGGCCAATTTCATTGATTGCTTGTGGTTAATTGTTTTTTGCACAGATCCGTCTTACGATTAGAGGCCAAGGACACATCAGTAGTTCTGATTACGTTAATGAACATGCGGCGTATGTTGAACTATGAGCGTTGAGTCTTAACTATAACTCAACACATGCTCTAATCACTTGACTCATGACTTAGGTTTTGATACTAGTTGACCCTATTTGATTGGTATAAGCATGGTGGACCGACCTAATACCCTAGGTTTTTAGTCCATAGTTAAATCCTCGGTTTAATTCGTTGTCCTTAGCTTAATTATTAGTTCAGTTAATCTTCCCTGATTTCATCTGAAGTAGCTAGTTGATTGAATATTAATTTAGAAACTCTGTCTCCCTGTGGATTCGACCCTGCTTCCATTGACTACCATAGTTAGAAGACTGTAGGTTTATCTTTGATTAGGTGATACGACTAAATCCTATCAGGTTCCAAACCCTGACATGTTTTTTTTTACCATTTTTAAGAGGTTCATTAGCTTAGAAGTTGAAAATATTGCAGTTCGAGTTTTTACGTCAGTTCCTTGTTACTCTAGGCCCAAATTGTATTTTGGGCCTAACTCCTAGCTCGGATAAAAATATTGAGCGATTCCAAATCCTCACGTGTTTTATTTACTATTTCTAATGCGTTCTTGTGCTCATAAGCTGAAAATATTGAAATCTGATTTTTCGCGCCGATTCCTTCCTTTTTCGGGCCTAAATCGAATTTTTGGGCCTAACTCCAATCAGATAACATTTTTGGGCGATTTATAAGCTTGACATGTTTTGTTTTTACCATTTCTAAGGGGTTGGTGAGCTTAGAAGTTAAAAATATTGACGTCCGATTTTTTGCGTTAGTTCCTTTTTACACTGTGCCGAAATTGAAATTGTGGGTTAACTCCGAACTCGGATAAATTTTTGAGTGATTCCAAAGCCTAACATGTTTTTGAAATTTTTTTAAGGCATTCGTGTGCTCATAAGCTGAAAATATTGAAGTCCCATTTTTCGTCTTGGTTCCTTCCTCCTTTGGGCCAAAATCGTATTTTTTGCCCAAATCCTAGGTCGGAAAACATTTTTGAGCGATTCCAAACCCTGACATATTTTTTTGGCCATTTCAAAGCAATTCGTGAGCTCAGAAACTGAAAATATTGAAGTCCGATTTTTCGCGTCACTTCCTTGCTCATGTGTGTGACCAAATCGATTTTTAGGGCTTAACTCCTAGCTAGGATAACATTCTTGAACGATTCATAAGCCTAACATGTTTTTTTTACCATTTTTAAGAAGTTCGTGAGCTTAGATACCGAAAATATGAAGTCTGATATTTTCGTGTCGGTTCCTTCTTCCTATGGGCCTAAATCGTATTTTTGGCCTAACTACTAAGTCGGATAATATTTTTGAGCGATTCCATAGCCTAACATGTTTTTTCACCATTTCTAAGGGGTTTGTGAGCTCTGAAGTTGAAAATATTGAAGTCAGACTTTTCGCATCGGTTTCTTGCTCATGTGGGCCTAAATTGTATTTTGGGCCTAACTCCTAGCTCGGATAACATTCTTTAGCGATTCATAAGTTTGACATATTTTTTTTACCATTTCTAAGGGGTTCGTGAGCTTAGAAGCTGTAATATTTAAGTCCGATTTTTCGCGTCCGTTCCGTGTTACTCTAAGCCCAAATTGTATTTTGGGCCTAACTCCTAACTCGGATAAAATTTTTCAGTGATTCCAAACTCTGACATGCATGTTATTTTGCCAGTTCTAAAGGGATCGTGAGCTCAGAAACTGAAAATATTGAAGTCCGATTTTTCGCGACGTTTCCTGGCTCATTGGGCTTAAATCTTATTTGGGGCCAAACACCCAGCTCGGTTAAAATTTTTGAGCAATTCCTAAGCTTGACGTGTTTGTGTTTACCACTTTTAAGGCGTTCAGAAGATGAAAATATTGAAATCCGATTTTTCGTGTTAGTTCCTTCCTTCTTTGGGCCTAAATCTATTTTTCGGGCCTACCTCCAATTCGGATAACATTTTTGAGCGATTCATAAGCCTAACATGTCTTCTTACCATTTCTAAGGGGTTCGTGAGCTTAGAAGCATCAAATATTTAAATTCGATTTTTCACTTCTGTTCCTTGTTACTCTAGGCCCAAATTGTATTTTGGGGCTAACTCCTAATTCGGATAACATTTTTGAGTGATTCCAAATCCCGAAATGTTTTTTTGCCAGTTGTAAGGGGTACGTGAGCTAAGAAGCTGAAAATATTGAAATCCGATTTTTCACGTCCGTTCCTTGCACATGTGGGCCCAAATCGTAATTTGGGCCTAACTCCTAGCTCAGATAACATTCTCGAGCGATTCCTAAGTCTGACGTTTTGTTAATTTGACCATTTTTAAGAGGTTCGTGAGCTTTGAAGTTGAGTATATTACAAGTCGAGTTTTTGCATCGGTTCCTTATTACTCTAGGCCCAAATTGTATTTTGGCCTAACTGCTAACTCGGATAAAAATTTTGAACGATTCCAAAGCCTCACGTGTTATATTTACTATTTCTAATGCGTTCTTGTGCTCATAAGCTGAAAATATTGAAATCTGATTTTTCGCGCCGATTCCTTCCTTTTCTGGGCCTAAATCGAATTTTTGTGCCTAACTCCAATCAGATAACATTTTTGGGCGATTCATAAGCTTGACATGTTTTGTTTTTACCATTTCTAAGGGGTTGGTGAGCTTAGAAGTTAAAAATATTGATGTCCGATTTTTTGCTTCAGTTCCTTTTTACACTGTGCCGAAATTGTATTTTGGGGTTAACTACGGATAAATTTGTGAGTGATTCCAAAGCCTAACATGTTTTTGAAATTTTTTTAAGGCATTCGTGTGCTCAGAAGCTGAAAATATTGAAGTCCCATTTTTCGTCTTGGTTCCTTCCTCCTTTGGGCCAAAATCGTATTTTTTGCCCAAATCCTAGGTCGGAAAACATTTTTGAGCGATTCCAAATCCTGACATGTTTTTTTGGCCATTTCAAAGCAATTCGTGAGCTCAGAAACTGAAAATATTGAAGTCCGATTTTTCGCGTCACTTCCTTGCTCATGTGTGTGACCAAATCGATTTTTAGGGCTTAACTCCTAGCTAGGATAACATTCTTGAACGATTCATAAGCCTAACATGTTTTTTTTACCATTTTTAAGAAGTTCGTGAGCTTAGATATCGAAAATATGAAGTCTGATATTTTCGTGTCGGTTCCTTCTTCCTATGGGCCTAAATCGTATTTTTGGCCTAACTACTAAGTCGGATAATATTTTTGAGCGATTCCAAAGCCTAGCATGTTTTTTCACCATTTCTAAGGGGTTCGTGAGCTCTGAAGTTGAAAATATTGAAGTCAGACTTTTCGCATCGGTTTCTTGCTCATGTGGGCCTAAATTGTATTTTGGGCCTAACTCCCAGCTCGGATAACATTCTTTAGCGATTCATAAGTTTGACATATTTTTTTTTACCATTTCTAAGGGGTTCGTGAGCTTAGAAGCTGTAATATTTAAGTCCGATTTTTCGCGTCCGTTCCGTGTTACTCTAAGCCCAAATTGTATTTTGGGCCTAACTCCTAACTCGGATAAAATTTTTCAGTGATTCCAAACTCTGACATGCATGTTATTTTGCCATTTCTAAAGGGATCGTGAGCTCAGAAACTGAAAATATTGAAGTCCGATTTTTCGCGACGGTTCCTTGCTCATTGGGCCTAAATCTTATTTGGAGCCAAACACCCAGTTCGGTTAAAATTTTTGAGCAATTCCTAAGCTTGACGTGTTTGTGTTTACCACTTTTAAGGCGTTCAGAAGATGAAAATATTGAAATCCGATTTTTCGTGTTAGTTCCTTCCTTCTCTGGGCCTAAATCGATTTTTTGGGCCTACCTCCAATTAGGATAACATTTTTGAGCGAATCATAAGCCTGACATGTCTTTTTACCATTTCTAAGGGGTTCGTGAGCTTAGAAGCTGAAAATATTTAAGTTCGATTTTTCACTTCTGTTCCTTGTTACTCTAGGCCCAAATTGTATTTTGGGGCTAACTCCTAATTCGGATAACAATTTTGATTGATTCCAAATCCCGAAATGTTTTTTTGCCAGTTGTAAGGGGTACGTGAGCTAAGAAGCTGAAAATATTGAAATCCGATTTTTCACGTTCTTTCCTTGCACATGTGGGCCCAAATCGTAATTTGGGCCTAACTCCTAGCTCAGATAACATTCTCGAGCGATTCCTAAGTCTGACGTTTTGTTTTTTTTACCATTTTTAAGAGGTTCGTGAGCTTTGAAGTTGAGTATATTACAAGTCGAGTTTTTGCATCGGTTCCTTATTACTCTAGGCCCAAATTGTATTTTGGCCTAACTGCTAACTCGGATAAAAATTTTGAACGATACCAAAGCCTGACATGTTTTATTTGCCATTTCTAATGTGTTCGTGTGCTCAGAAGTTAAAAATATTGAAATTTGATTTTTCGCTTCGGTTCCTTCATTCTGTTGGCCTAAATCGAATTTTTGGGCCTAACTCCAATTCGGATAACATTTTTGAGCGATTCATAAGCCTGATATGTTTATTTTTACCATTTCTTAGGGGTTCGTGAGCTTAGAAGCTGAGGATATTGAAGTCAGATTTTTCGCGTTAGTTCCTTTTTACTATCGGCCAAAATTGTATTTTTGGGCTAACTCCTAACTCGGATAAAATTTTTGAGTGATTCCAAAGTCTGACAAGTTTTTTTTACCATTTTCAAGCAGTTCGTGAGCTCAGAAACTGAAAATATTGTGATCCGATTTTTCGCTTCGATTTGTTGCTCATGTTGTCCCCAAATTGATTTTTAGGGACTAATTACTAGCTCGGATAACAATTTTTACAAAACATAAGCCTGACATGTGTTTTATACCATTTTTAAGAGGTTCGTGAGTTTAGTAGTTGAAATATTGAAGTCCGATTTTTTGCTTAAGTTCCTTATTACTGTGGGCCCAAATTGTATTGTTGGCCTAACGCGTAGCTCGGTTAATATTTTTGAGCAATTTCAAAGTCTGACATGTTTTTTTTTACCATTTCTAAGGGGTTCTAGAGCTTAGAAGCTGAAATATTGAATGCCGATTTTTCAAGTCGGTTCCTTGCTCATGTGGGCCCAAATCGTATCTTGGGCCTAATTCCATGCTCAGATAACATTATTGAGCAATTCCAAAGCCTGACATGTTTCTTTTACCAATTTAAAGAGGTTCGTGAGCTTAGAAGTTGAAAATATTGCAATTCGACTTTTGCGTCGGTTCCTGGTTACTCTAAGCTCAAATTATATTTTTGGCTTAACTCCTAACTCGGATAAAAATTTTGAGTGATGCCAAAGCCCGACGTGTTTTATTTACCATTTCTAATGCGTTCTTGTGCTCTGAAGCTAAAAATATTGAAATCCGCTTTTCAGCTCCTATTCCTTCCTTCTCTGGCCCTAACTCAAATTCGGATAACATTTTTGAGCGATTCATTAGCGTGACATGTTCTTTCTTACCATTTCTAAGAGGTTCGTGAGCTTAGAAGCTGAAAATATTGAAGTCCGGTTTTTCACGTCATTTCTGATAAGAGGTTTTTAGTGTGTCGTTAAGGCACTAAGAACCGCTTAGCAAACTCAATTTATAAATCTAACGAGCAACTACTAAGTACGTAGTAATGGCAAGTCAAGGGTCGAACCACAAGGAAATTGGGATTGAGTTCAGTCCACTAATTCCAAAACTACCTAAGTGAAGGGTTTTTGGGGTTGAGATTGAACAGAACACCAACTAATTACTAGCTAATGAATACCGACTAATACTTAAATAGAAGAATTAATATGATGGAGAGAACCCTAGAGCTTGGGTTACTCGCATGAACTCGGGCAAGACACGACATGAATGCAACTACGAAGCTATTGTGAATAACATGCAAGGTTAAGTTTCCCTCTAAAGTCCTTGAGTCCCCTCTCGAATGGCCCTCAAGAGTAATCAATTAATCAATCGACTAAATCCTCTCTCGAATGGTCTTTATCCAATTGATTAATGGATTCAATTTGATTGGAAAACCCCAAATAGGATCCTCTTAATTTCTACCCAATCTCTTGGTCTAGAAATTAAGTTGATTCATGGGAATGACTAGACAACAACAATCAATTAAGAGTAATTGAAATCTAAGCCCTAGCATAAACTTGATCAAGGTCTACCCTAAGGTGTCAAAACACCAAGAACAATGCATATTAGACATGAATAAAGCAATTACAAGAACATCTACATTAAGCCCCTAATTCATGCTTTCACCTAAACCCTAGATTAGGAACTACTCACTAACCATGGATTCTAAGCAATTAAGATTCAATAAATTAAACATCATAAACAAGCAATATAATTAAAGGAAAGAGATTAAAGAAAAATTACTTGAATTGATTAACGAATTCGATCTTCAAAGATGTAACAATTGAGTTAACTAGTGTTTAGAGAGACTTTAGGGCTAAGAGAGAGTAATTAGAAAGCTAGAGTATGAGATAATGACGAGTCTAAGCTAAGAAAACTAATTAAAAAGAGTCATTAAAGTTTGACGAACAAAACTGGTCAACGCCCGAAAGCAGGTCACCACGGTCGTGGTGCCTTAAAAGCGTACTGGCAGTAACTATACAAACAAGCCACTGATTCTGTGAAGATCAGGCTCCACGGCCGTGGTAAAATCACCACGACCGTGGTGACCTGATTTTATTGAATCAGTCTTCTACTCTTCATGACACTGCTTTGCATGCTATAGGTACCCACAACCGTGGTATATGTGCCACGGCCGTAGTGGCCTTCTTCCTTCAATTCCTCCAAGCTTGACTCACTTGAGCCTCTCCAATGTACGAGCCACGCACCTCGAACATGCCCCAAGTCCCTAGATCACTAAAGTACTCCAACACGTGCCAATTCTCTTGAAATACATCAAAAACAACCAAACACTTGTGAAGTATAATTGAAATCCAAAGAAAGGAAAAACCATGCAATCCTAACTCTAAATGCTCTAAAGCTACATGCAATGAGACTTAAAATGAGCTATAAGTATGCACTAAAACGGACTGATCAAACTCCCCCAAACTTAAACAATTGCTTGTCCCCAAGCAATGCAAACTGAAGCTCATGGGATAGAGTTATGACTCCTCAGGAAAACACGCATGCCATTTTCAAAAACCATTTAAAATCTTTCAAAGAAATATGTCTACTAAATGCCAAATGCTATCAAGTCTCAAAGTTTATAAGCCCAAGGAAAAGCAACCAAATCTTACCACTAGTTCTCCCCCAAGCTTGGCTCAGTCATATATATGGTAGCTCTCACTTTAGTCATGTGCACTTCTCTCGTGTGTTTAAATAGGTCAAATGAACGCTCAAAGCTCAATTCCATTGACTATATCCTACCATAAGCTTGCATATCATCTCACTCTCCATCGCATAAGGACCAAAATTTGCATCAAGAATCAAGAGGACTTAGTCAAGGTTGTAATGTAGGCTTAAGGTGAGGGAGTGGTAGCATTTGGGATCGTGGTGTTAAAGAGGGGAAAGTGAAACTTCCAACTCGGCACCTTTCTAAAAGAACAAAACCAACCCTACTAAAATTTAAACGCTCTACACAACCTATCACAAGCACTCCTATAATTTTAGCATCTCAATCTCCCTATTTGCGATTTTTGAACACACCACAAATCCCTTTTTTTTTTCTCTTTTTCATTCTTTTTTTTTATTTCTTTTTTTTGTTTTTGTGGATTGTGGTGATTTTAGAAGTAGGGAGAAAATGAGAACTTCAATGTATGGAAAGGAGGCGAACTTAAACAACTCATGATTTTTAACCAAATACAAAGTAGAGCACCTACACCAAGTCATTCTCGTAACACCCATCAATATGTTTCACCCCATCTAAGTAGTTTCACCATCCCCTAGGTAAGGAGATAAGTAATAAGCTAGAGATGTGGTTAACAAATAAAACAAGCTTAGGCTCACAGGGGCTTCAAAGGAGGATAAGTTGGTGAGGGTGGCCTTCGGCAATGTAGCTCAAGTAACATGAAAGCCTCAATCACATTCAAGACGCAAACAAGTCAAGCGTATTCAAGGAGAATCAATGCAAGTTCTAGAGAATGGTCGTCAAGGAAGAGCATCACACATCAAGTAGAAAAGACTGAAAAGATGTCTGTCTAAAAGGCTCAAAGCAAATCCTCACAAGGCATAGCTACCAAAATCGGTCGAATCGCATAAAGGGGAGACCAAACATTCCACAAACAGTCAATTCCTTAGCATACTAGAGACTATCAAAACTTTTCCTTTTTTTGGTTTTTCATATCAAAAATCAAGTTCAAAAGCACACACGTGTCTTAACATCATCATCGGAGATCAGTCCTAAGTGCAACCTACATGTATGCATGAAAGCAACTAATGCAACTAATGCAATCTTAACATGGATCTAAATGCTTAATGATGAAGAAAAAGTAAAGAGTATGCACTGAAAGCTACATGCTCTAACATGAGATGCAAAAAATATACATCCTCCCCCAAGCTAAACAACACGGTGTCCTCACTGTGAATAGGCTAATACGATAATAGAAAAAGAGGAGGAAAGAAAAGCTCACTCAGGAGGCGGCTGGGAGCTGGAACTACCTGGGAACCAACCACCACGGCTAGTCCAGCTCGGTAAGTCATCACGAAAACCTTGGAAGGCCGAGGTCATCGTGTCGAAGCTCGCCTGCATGCTCTGGTAGTGGCGATCATGCTCAATGGTAGAATCTCTGAGCTGCTGCACATCGGTCCTGAGGTTCACGAAATCCAACCTCATGTCGCCAAAGCCTACCTGCAAGGCAGCCAGTTGCTGCTCTATAGTACCAGAAGTGCCCCCAACCGGCGCATGCTCGGCAGTAGGGACATCGCCCTCCTCATCCACCTCCATCGCCTCCTCACCTCCGGCATTTGCGGTCGGTGGCCAGTCAACATCTGGTGGAAACACCCAGTTCTCCATGTTATAGATGGGGGTCTTGTCAACGTCAGGGAGAAGGGCATAAGGACTGCCATTGACCTTCCATATGTAACCGGCGTTAGGACCGTTAGACTCAATCCATGACATGGTTGCATAGGAATGAAGGTCAAGAAGGGTGTCTCCAGGCACAACCTGCAAACCTGTTAGATCAAGACCAAGAGATATAGCAATAAGTGTGCTAATCCCGCCCACGGTGATGTCCCCAGTGGGTTTCATAGCTAGGTTCTCGAAATAGTCCATCATCCAGGCCCCGGGGTTAAGTCGGGTATCTCCCTCGCTCATATGCCAAAGAAAGTAAAGCTCGTGGGCACTCACATTGCCCAAACTGTCACCACGAGCAAAGATGCTGTGGTTAAGGACACGGTGGGAAATGCGAAACCCGGGGCTAACCATAGAAGAGGCCTTGGCCCGGTTTGGGTCAAAGGGAGAGAGGGAAGTGAGGCGGTGCCAAAATTGGTGACAGTTGTGCTTGGAGGACCACTCACTCTTAGGTCCAATCTTGCCCCCCTAGGCCACCCAAAAACATTAGTCAGTTGCCCGATGTTCATAGTGACGATCCTACCCAAAAGTGGGAAGGTCATGCTCCGAGGGATCTTCCCCTCTGTTCTATGAACGGAAATGGTGGACAAAAATTCTAGGGTAAGGCGTTTGTAGGTGAGTGCGTGTAAATCTAACCATGAAGACCACCCCACTTGGCGAAAAATTTGGTCAACGTCCCCCTCCACATACAAGGCTCAGGCCGCTCTAACATCATAGAATTTGGTCGGTCTAATTCGACGGCGGCTATGCCTCATGAAGCGTTGTAAGTGGTCGGGAGAGGTGAAATTGATACCTAATGTATCAATTTGAGGGGGATTCAAAGGTGGGGGAGGGGATGGATTGCTTAGTTGACTTGTAGAGGTGTTGCGATGAGGGTTTCTACGGCCATGGGATGCCATGATATTGACAAGAGCAAGGACTAGGACAACAAACAAGCCAACATTTCAAATCACCCAAAGTGGACACCCAAGAATACCAATCACTAACAAGTCCACCAACAATTCAACCAAAATTCAACTCAAGACACTTCAACCACAAACGAATCACAATATCAACCAACAAACCCAACAACAATCAACAAATCATCAACAAGAGTAGTGAAATCAAGAGAAAACACAAAAGTAAGGAAGGTTTATACTAATGGAGTCGTGGGAGAAAATCTCGCAAATGAACCTTGCCAAGTTGATGTGTTGATGTTGTTGAAGAGGTTGAAGTCCCCAAATCAAAGCTAGAAGCTCTCAACAAATTTTCCCCAATTTAATTTGAAGGTTAGGGTTTGGAAAAATTTGTGAAGGTATGGAGAATTTGTGAGGGAAAGGGGAGAAGTAAGATGTGAAAGTGAAGTGGAAGTGGTAGAAGAGGGAATTTTGAGAAGAAAGAGGAAGGTTGGAAGGAGTTTTAATGGAGGATAGGGAGGTGAGTTGAAGAGGATGGGTGAGAGGGTGAGTGAGTTGAGAGAGAAGGAGGTGAATAACAATTGGGGAAGTGAATGATGTTTTCGGATTTGTTTGTTTAACAAAAACTGATGGACCTCGCTTCAGGTCACCACGGTCGTGGTGAATATGCCACGGTCGTGGTGACCTGATTTCCTCAAATCAGTGAGTAAACTGCTTAGCTACTGTTTCGCCTTTTGCAAGGCACCATGGTCGTGGCGTCTTTACCACAATCGTGGGTACCTGCTGTTCCCCTTTTTTTCTTCTTTTTCTTTTTTTTTTGTTTTTCTTTTCTATTTTTTTTAGCAGTAAACTAAACTATAAAAAAATGAAAGAAAATAAAATCAAACTACCTAGTCCTAAAAGAAATGCTTGGGTTGCCTCCCAAGAAGCGCTTCTTTAAAGTCATTAGCTTGACTAAGAGGACTCACCTCTCAATGATGGTGCTCGGGTGAGCCAAGTATCAAACATCCCACGAAACCAATGACGTGGTTGTCGTGGTAGAGCTTCAAGCGTTAGCCATTAACCAAAAAGGGCCGCTCATCCCCCACAATCTCATATGCTCCATAGGGGGTAGTCTACACTACTTCACATGGCCCCGAGCTCGTATAACCTTTTTTCAAGCGATTGCAAAGGCTGTCATAATTTTTTTTACCATTTCTAAGCAGTTCGTGAGCTCAGAAACTGAAAATATTGAAGTCCGATTTGTCGCATCGGTTCCTTGCTCATGTGTGTGCCCAAATCAATTTTTAGGGCCTTACTTCTAGCTCGGATAACATTCTTGAGCGATTCATAAGGCAGACATGTTTTTTTTTACCATTTTAAGATGTTCGAGAGCTTAGAACCTGAAAATATTGAAGTCTGATTTATCGTGTCGGTTCCTTGCACAAGCAGGCCTAAATCGTAATTTGGGCCTAAATCCTAGCTCGGATAACATTCTTGAGCGATTCCTTAGCCTGACTTTTTTTACCAATTTTAAGAGGTTCGTGAGCTTAGAAGATGAAAATATTGCAGTTCGAGTTTTTGCGTAGGTTCCTTATTACTCTAGGCCCAAATTGTATTTTGGGCCAAACTCCTAGCTCGTTTAAATTTTTTGAGCGATTCCTAAGCCTCACGTGTTGTTTATTTACCTTTTCTAAGGCGTTCGTGCGCTCGAAGCTAAAAATATTGAAGTTCGATTTTTGCGGCAGTTCCTTCCTTCTTAGGGCCTAAATCGATTTTTTGGGCCTAACTCCAATTCGGATAACATTTTTGAGCGGTTCATAAGTCTGACATGTTTTTTATCATTTCTAAGGGGTTCGTGAGCTTAGAAGCTAAAAATATTAAAATCGGATTTTTCGCGTTTGTTCCTTGTTACTCTAGGCCCGAATTGTATTTTGGGGCTTACTCCTAACTCAGATAAAAATTATGAGTAATTCGAAAGCCTGACATATTATTTTGGCATTTCTAAGGGGTTCGTGAGCTCGAAGCTGAAAATATTGAATTCCGATTTTTCGCGTATGTTCCTTGCTATATGGGCCCAAATCGTATTTTTGGCCTGACTCCTAGCTCAGACAACATTTTCGAGCAATTCCAAAGCCTAACATGTTTTTTTACCATTTTTAAAAGGTTCGTGAGCTTAGTAGTTGAATATATTGCAGTTCGAGTTTTTGTGTGGGTTTCTTGTTACTCTGGGCTCAAATTGTATTTTGAGCCTAACCCCTAACTCGGATAAATTTTTTGAGCCACTCCAAAGCCGGACGTGTTTTATTTACCATTTCTAATGCGTTCGTGTACTTTGAAAATATTGTAATCCGATTTTTCGCGCCGGTTCCTTCCTTCTTTGGTCCTAAATCGAAATTTTGGGCCTAATTCAAATTCGGATAAGACTTTTGAGCGATTCATAAGCCTTACATGTTTATTTTTACCATTTCTAAGGGGTTCGTCAGCTTAGAAGCTGAAAATATTAAAGTCCGATTTTTCCTGTCAGTTCCTTTTACTTTGGGCCGAAATTGTACTTTGGGGCTAACTCCTAACTCGGATAAAATTTTTGAGTGATTCTAAAGTCTGACATGTTTTTTTTACCATTTCTAAGGCGTTCGTGTGCACAAAGGCTGAAAATATTGAAGTCCAATTTTTCGCGTCGGTTCCTTCCTCCTTTGGTCAAAATCGTATTTTTGGCCTAACTCTTAGCTCGGATAACATTGTTGAGAGATTCCAAAGCCTCACATGTTTTTTTTACCAAATCTAAGGTGTTCGTGAGCTCAGAAGCAGAGAATATTAAAGTCCGCTTTTTCGCGTTGGTTCCTTACTCATGTGGGCCCAAATCATTTTTTGGGCCTAACTCCTAGCTCAGATAACATTCTTGAGCGATTCCAAAGCCTGACATGTTTTATCTAACTATTTTTAAAAGGTTCATGAGCTTAGAAGTTGAATATATTGCAGTTCGATTTTTTGCGTCGGTTCCTTGTTACTTTAGGCCCAAATTGTTTTGGGGGCCTTAGTTTTAGCTCGGATCTTTTTTTTGAGCGATTCCAAAGCCTGACGTGGTTTTTTACCATTTGTAAGGTGTTCGTGAGCTCTGAAGCTGAAAATATTGAAATCTCGTTTTTCGCGTCTGTTCCTTGATCATGTGGGCCTAAATCGTATTTTGGGCCTAACTCTTAGCTCAGATAACATTCTTGAGCAATTCCAAAGCCTGTCATGTATTTTTTTTTACCATTTTTAAGAGGTTCGTGTGCTTAGAAGTTGAATGTATTCCATTTCGATTTTTTGCGTCGGTTCCTTGTTACTTTAGGCCCAAATTGTATTTTGGGCCCAACTTCTAACTCCGATCAAATTTTTGAGCGATTCCCAAGCCTGACTTGTTTTTCTACCATTGCTAAGGCGTTCGTGTGCTTCGAAAATATTGAAATCCGATTTTTCGCGTCGGTTCCTTCATTCATTGGGCCTAAATCGAATTTTTGGCCTAACTCAAATTCGGATAAGATTTTTGAGCGATTCATAAGCCTTACATGTTTATTTTTACCATTTCTAAGGGGTTCGTCAGCTTAGAAGCTGAAAATATTGAAGTCCGATTTTTTGCGTAAGTTCCATATTACTGTGGGCCCAAATTGTATTTTTGGCCTAATGCCTAACTCGGATAACATTTTTGAGCATTTTCAAAGTCTAACATGTTTTTTAACCATTTCTAAGGGGTTCGTGAGCTCAGAAGCTGAAATATTGAATGCTGATTTTTCGCGTTGGTTCCTTGCTCATGTGGGCCCAAATAGTATTTTGGGCCTAACTCTGAGCTCTGATAACATTATTGAGCAATTCCAAAGCCTGACATGTTTCTTTTACCATTTAAGAGGTTTGTGAGCTTAGAAGTTGAAAATATTGCAGTTCGACTTTTGCGTCGGTTCCTGGTTACTCTACGCTGAAATTGTAGTTTAGGCCTATCTCCTAGCTCGGATAAAAATTTTGAGTGATGTCAAAGCCTGACGTGTTTTATTTACCATTTCGAATGCGTTCGTGTGCTCTAAAGCTGAAAATATTGAAATTCGATTTTTAACACCTATTCCTTCCTTCTCTGGACCTAAATCGAATTTTAGTCCTAACTCAAATTCGAATAACATTTTTTAGCGATTCATAAGCCTTACATGTTTTTTCTTGCCATTTCTAAGGGGTTCGTGAGCTTAGAAGGTGAAAATATTGAAGTCCGATTTTTCACGTCATTTCCTTTTTTCTCTGGGCCGAAATTGTATTTTGGGGTTAACTCCTAACTTGAATAATATATTTGAATGATTCCTAAACATGACATATTTTTTTTACCATTTCTAAGGCGTTCGTGTGCTCAGAAGTTGAAAATATTGAAATCCGATTTTTCGCGTCGATTCCTTCCTTGTTTGGGCCATAATCGTATTTTTGGCCTAACTCCTAACTCGTATAACATTTTTGAGCGATTTCAAAGGCTGACATAATTTTTTTTTTACCATTTCTAAGCAGTTCATGAGCTCAGAAATTGAAAATTTTGAAGTCCGATTTCTCGCATCGGTTCCTTGCTCATGTGTGTGCCCAAATCAAATTTTAGGGCCTAACTTCTAGCTCGGATAACATTCTAGAGCGATTCATAAGGCATACATGTTTTTTTTAGCATTTTAAGAAGTTCGATAGCTTAGAAGCTAAAAATATTGAAGTCTGATTTATCGTGTCGGTTCCTTGCACATGTAGGCCTAAATCGTATTTTTGGCCTGAATCCTAGCTCGGATAACATTCTTGAGCGATTCCAAAGCCTGACTTTTTTTTAACCACTTTTAAGAGGTTCGTGAGCTTAGAAGATGAAAATATTGCAGTTCGAGTTTTTGCGTAGGTTCCTTGTTACTCTTGGCCCAAATTGTATTTTGGGCCAAACTCCTAGCTCGTTTATATTTTTTGAGCGATTCCTAAGCCTCACGTGTTGTTTATTTACCTTTTCTAAGGCGTTCGTGCACTCAGAAGCTAAAAATATTGAAGTTCGATTTTTGCGGCAGTTCCTTCCTTCTTAGGGCCTAAATCGTTTTTTGGGCCTAACTCCAATTCGGATAACATTTTTGAGCGATTCATAAGTCTGACAAGTTTTTTTATCATTTCTAAGGGGTTCGTGAGCTTAGAAGCTAAAAATATTAAAATCGGATTTTTCGCGATTGTTCCTTGTTACTCTAGGCCCGAATTGTATTTTAGGGCTTACTCCTAACTCATATAAAAATTATGAGTAATTCGAAAGCCTAACATGTTATTTTGGCATTTCTAAGGGGTTCGTGAGCTAAGAAGCTGAAAATATTGAAGTCCGATTTTCCTTGTATGTTCCTTTCTTATATGGGCCTAAATCGTATTTTTGGCCTGACTCCTAGCTCAGACAACATTCTCGAGCAATTCCAAAGCCTATAATGTTTTTTTACCATTTTTGAAAGGTTCGTGAGCTTAGTAGTTGAATATATTGCAGTTCGAGCTTTTACGTGGGTTTCTTGTTACTCTGGGCTCAAATTGTATTTTGAGCCTAACTCCTAACTCGGCTAAAATTGTTGAGCGACTCCAAAGCCGGACGTCTTTTATTTACCATTTTTCTAATGCGTTCGTGTGCTTTGAAAATATTGAAATCCGATTTTTCGCACCGGTTCCTTCCTTCTTTGGTCCTAAATCGAATTTTTGGGCCTAACTCAAATTCGGATAAGATTTTTGAGCGATTCATAAGCCTTACATGTTTATTTTTACCATTTCTAAGGGGTTCATCAGCTAAGAAGCTGAAAATATTGAAGTCCGATTTTTCCTGTCAGTTCCTTTTTACTTTCGGCCGAAATTGTACTTTGGGGCAAACTTCTAATTCGGATAAAATTTTTGAGTGATTCGAAAGTCTGACATGTTTTTAAATCATTTCTAAGGCGTTTGTGTGCACAAAGGCTGAAAATATTGAAGTCTGATTTTTCGCGTCGGTTCCTTCTCTCCTTTGGCCAAAATCGTATTTTTGGCCTAACTCCTAGCTCGGATAACATTGTTGAGAGATTCCAAAGCCTCACATGTTTTTTTACCAATTCTAAGGCGTTCGTGAGCTCAGAAGAAGAGAATATTAAAGTCCGCTTTTTCGCGTTGGTTCCTTGCTCACGTGGGCCTAAATCGTATTTTGGGCCTAACCCTAGCTCGGTTAAAATTTTTGAACGATTCCTAAGCCTGACGTATTTGTTTTTACCATTTCTAAGGCGTTTGTGTGTTCGGAAGCTGAAAATATTAAAGTTTGATTTTTGCGTCAGTTCCTTCCTTCTCTAGGCCTAAATCGATTTTTTAGGCTTAACTCCAACTCGTATAACATTTTTGAGTGATTCATAAGCATGACATGTTTTTTTTTACCATTTCTAAGGGGTTCGTGAACTTAGAAGATGAAAATATTGAAGTCCGATTTTTCGCGTCTGTTCCTTGTTCCTCTAGGCCCAAATTGTATTTTGGGGGCTAACTCCTAACTCGGAAAAAAAATTTGAGTGATTGTTCCAAAGCCTGACATGTTTTTTTACCATTTCTAAGGGGTTCGGTAACTCAGAAGCTGAAAAAATTGAAGTCCCATTTTTCGCTTCTGTTCCTTACTCATGTGGGCCCTAATCGTATTTTGGGCCTAACTCCTAGCTCAGATAACATTCTTGAGCGATTCCAAAGCCTGACATGTTTTTTTTTACCATTTTTAAGAGGTTCATGAGCTTAGAAGTTGAATATATTGCAGTTCGACTTTTTGCGTCGGTTCCTTGTTACTTTAGGCCCAAATTGTATTCTAGGCCTTAGTTTTAGCTCGGATCAATTTTTTGAGCGATTCCAAAGTGCGACGTGGTTTTTTACCATTTGTAAGGGGTTCGTGAGCTCAGAAGCTGAAAATATTGAAGTCTCATTTTTCGCGTCTGTTCCTTGCTCATGTGGGCCGAAATCGTATTTTGGGCCTAACTCTTAGCTCAGATAACATTCTTGAGCGATTCCAAAGCCGGACATGTTTTTTTTACCATTTTTAAGAGGTTCATGTGCTTAGAAGTTGAATGTATTGCAGTTCGATTTTTTGCGTCGGTTCCTTGTTACTTTGGGCCCAAATTGTATATTGGGCTTAACTTTTAGCTCGGATCAAAATTTTGAGCTAAAGCCTAAAGTGTTTTTTACCATTTCTATGGCGTTCGTGCGTTCAGCTGAAAATATTGAATGTCAATTTTTCACGTCGGTTCCTTCCTCCTTTTGGCCAAAATCGTATTTTTGGCCTAACTCCTAGCTCATATAACAATTTTGAGCGATTCCAAAGCCTGACATGTTTTTTACCATTTCCTAAGAAGTTTGTGAGCTCAGAAATGGAATTATTGAAGTCCGATTTTTCGCGTCGGTTCCTTGCTGATGTGTGTGCCAAAATCGATTTTTAGGGCCTCACTCCTTGCTCGGATAAATTTCTTGAGCGATTCATAAGCCTGACATGTTTTTTTTTTGTTAGCATTTTTAAGAAGTTAATGAGGTTAGAAGCTGAAAAATATTGAAGTCTGATTTTTCGCGTCGGTTCCTTCCTCCTCTAGTCCTAAATCATATTTTTGCCTAACTCCTAACTCGAATAATATTTTTAAGCGATTCCAAAGCTTAACATATATTTTTTTAACCATTTCTAAGGGGTTCGTGAGCTCAGAAGCTGAAAATATTGAAGTACGATTTTTCGCGTCTGTTCCTTGTTAGTCTAGGCCCAAATTGTATTTTGGGGACTAACTCCTAACTCGGATAAAAAATTTTGAGTGATTCCAAAGCCTGACATGTTTTTATACCATTTCTAAGGGGTTCGTGAGCTCAGAAGGTGAAAATATTGAAGTCTCATTTTTCGCGTATGTTCCTTGCTCATGTGGGCCCAAATTGTATTTTGGGCCTAACTCCTAGCTCAGATAACATTCTTGAGTGATTTCAAAGCCTAACATGTTTTTTTTTTTACCATTTTTAAGAGGTTCGTGAGCTTAGAAGTTGAATATATTGCAGTTCAATTTTTTGCGTAGGTTCCTTGTCACTTTAGGGCCAAATTGTATTTTGGGCCTAACTTCTAGTTCGGATAAAATTTTTGTGCGATCCCAAGCCTGATGTATTTTATTTACCAATTCTAATGCGTTTTTGTGCTCAGAAGTTGAAAATATTGAAATACGATTTTTCGCGTCGGCTCCTTCTTTCTCTGGGCCTAAATCGAATTTTTAGGCCTACCTCCAATTCGGATAACATTTTTGAGCGATTTATAAGTCTGACATGTTTATTTTTACCATTTCTAAGGGGTTTTGGGTTCGTGAGTTTAGAAGCTGAAAATATTGAAGTCCGATTTTTTGCGTCAGTTCCTTTTGACTTTGGACCGAAATTGTATTTTGGGGCTAACTCCTAACTTGGATAAAATATTTGAGTGATTCCAAAGCCTGACATATTCTTTTACCTTGTCTAAGGAGTCCGTGAGCTGAAAATATTGAATTCCGGTTTTTCGGCTCGATTCCTTGCTCATGTGGGCCGAAATCGTATTTGGAGTCTAACTCATAGCTCGGGTAACATTTTTGAGCGATTCCAAATGACATTTATTATTTTTAAGAGGTTCGTGAACTTAGAAGTTGAAAAAATTGCAATTCGGTTTTTTGCGTCGGTCCTTGTTACTCAGGGCCCAAATTTTATTTTGGGCCTAACTCCGAAATCATATATCATTTTTGAGCCATTCCAAATGACATGTTTTTATAACCATTTCTAATGTGTTCGTTTGCTCAGAAACTGAAAATATTAAAGTCCTATTTTTTGCGTCGATTCCTTGCTTTTCTAGGCCCAAAACGTATTATAAGCTTTACTCCTATCTCGGATAATATTTTTGAGGGATTTCAAAGCCTGACACGTTTTTTTACCATTTCTAAGTATAGGCGGCAATCGGGTGAGGTCAATTCGGTTCGGGTCACTTTCCGATCAACTTGATTTCGGGTCAATTTCGTGTCGCGTCTCGGGTCGGGTCTGCTTCGGGTAAACCATTTCGGGTCGAGTCGAGTTTCGGGTATGTCAGTTTCGGGTCGATCGGATTTTGGGTATGTCGCTTTCAGTTTCGGGTCGGTGTCAATTTTCTGGTCGGTCGGGTCCATTTTCGGGTCGCTTTCCCAGCCCCCCAACAATTATACAAAGTTCTTGATCGTTGATCGAGAAATTGGCCGTATTAGGCTTAAGGGAAGAATTGGTATTAGAGCACCACCTTTATATTGACTTTACTTGAAATTATGTTGAGAATTTACTTGTAATTTAAAAATTATAGATAAATATAATTCGAGTCAGTTACGGGTTGGGTCAATTTTCAAGTCGGGTCAATCTCGGGTGTAGTCGATTTTCGGGTCGGGTTAATCTCGGGTCACCATATTTCGGGTTGGGTATGGGTCGGGTCGGGTCATTTCATGTCTCGGGTTGATTTCAAGTCATCGCTTTCGGGTCAATTTTGGGTTTCGGGTCGGGTCAGCTTTGCCACGTCTATTTCTAAGGGGTTCGTGAGCTCAGAAGCTGAAAATATTGAAATCCAATTTTTCGTGTCGGTTCCTTGCTTATGTGGGCCCAAATCGTATTTTGGGCCTAACTCCTAGCTCGTATAACATTTTTTAAAACCATTTTTAAGAGGTTCGTGAGCTTAGAAGTTCAAAATATTGATGTCCGATTTCTTACGTCATTTCCTTATTACTCTGGGCCCAAATTGTATTATGGGCCTAACTCCTAGCTCGGATAACATTTTTGACTGATTGCAAATCCTGAAATGTTTTTTTTAAAACCATTTTTAAGGGGTTCGTGAGCTCAGAAGCAGAAAATATTAATGTCCGATTTTTCAGGTCGGTTCCTTGTTCCTCTAGGCCCAAATCGTATTTTGGGCCTAACTACGACCTCAGATAACTTTTTGAGCGATTCAAAGGCTGACATGTGTTTTATTTTTATAAATTTTAAGAGGTTCGTGAGCTATAAGTTGAAAATATTGCAGTCTGATTTTTTGTGTCGGTTCTTTGTTCCTCTAGGCTCAAATCGTAATTTAGGACTAACTCCTAGCTCGGATAAATTTATAGAGTAATTCCAAAGCCTGACATGTTTTTTTTTTACCATTTTTAAGGCGTTAGTGAGCTAAGAAGGTGAAAATATTGAAGTCCGATTTTTCGCGTCAGTTCCTTGCTCCTGTGGGCCCACATCGTATTTTGGGCCTAACTCCTAACCCAGATAACTTTTCTAAGAATTCTAATGCCTGACCTTTTGTTTTTACCATTTCTAAGGGGTTTGTGAGCTCAGAAGCTGAAAATATTGAAGTCCGTTATTTCATGTCGATGCTTTGCTTCTCTCAATTTAGGCCTAAATCCCAGCCCGGATAACATTTTTGAGCGATTCCAAAGCCTGACATGTTCTTTTACAATTTCTAAGGGGTTGGTGATGTCAAAAGATGAAAATATTGAAGTTTGATTTTTCACGTCGGTTCCTTGCTCCTATAAGCCTAAATCGTATTTTGGGCCTAACTCCTAAATCGGATAAAATTTTGGAGCGATTCCAAAGCCTCAATTTTTTTTACATTTCTAAGGGGTCCGTGACTCAGAAGCTGAAAATATTAAAGTCCGATTTTTCGCGTCGGTTCCTTGCTGTTTTTGGCCCAAATTGTATTTCGGACCTAACTCCTACCTCGGATAACATTCTTGGGAAAGCCTGACATGTTTTTTTACTATTTCTAAGGGGTTCCTGAGCTCAGAAGTTAAAAATATTGAAGTTCTTTTTTTTTGCGTCGGTTCCTTGCTATTCTAGGCCCAAGTCGTATTTTGGGCATAACTTCTAGCTTGGATAACCTTTTTGAGCAATTCCAAAGCCTGACATGTTTTTTTTTACCATTTATAAGGGGTTTGTTAGCTTAAAAGTTGAAAAATTGAAGTCCGATTTTTCGCGTCGGTCTGTTGCTCCTCTCGGCCTAAATCGATTTTTTTGGGCCTAACCTTTAGCTCGGATAACATTTTTGAGATGGGCTCGAAACGTCGTGGGAGTAGAGCAGGTCTGGAGCGCCTGCGGTCTCGAGACAGTGACGATTGTCATGGGTTACAACCACCGCGGTCTTGGGCAGAGCGACCGTTGTCTTCACTCGGCTCCTCTCCAACCTGATCCTCGATCATGCACAGCGACCGCTTGGGGGAAGACAGCTACCGCTGTTGCTGGGCGAAGGCAGCTTCTTGCCTTATTTATGAGTATACCCTTTAATCAACTCTGTGGAGAAAAGGATATTGTCCCCAATATGCTTGCCAGGTATGAACGTTGCTTGAGCATCATTAACGACCTCACCAACCACCTCTGTAAGCCTTTGAGTTAGAATCTTCGAAATTATCTTGTACAAGACAGTGCAGCAAGCAATTGGTCTGTACTCTTTCACATAGGATGGTTAAGCAACTTTAGGCACAAGAGTGATAGAAGTAACATTCTATTGCTTTAACATATTACCAGTGGTGGAAAATTCTTGACCAACTTCATAGATGTCTTGCGTAATCAAGTGCCAAGTTTGCTTAAAAAAATAGGCATTAAAGCCATTCAGCCCTCGGGCTTTATCATCATCAATGGACTTTAAGGCTCTATCAATTTCTGCATGAGTTAATCAAGCATGTTTTGGCAGCCTTAGAGCTGAGGACCATTTCTGACATATACAAGGTTGATGCCCTTAACCTAAACTCTTAGTCCCTAATAGATTCTTGTATAACCCAACTACTTCTGCTTGTACTTTAACTGGATCTGTCAATAGCTGTTGCTTCTCATTGAAGATAGTAATCAATTTATTTCGATTGCTCCATTGTTTCATTGTTGCAAAGAAGTGCTTTGAGTTTTGGTCACCTAATTGCAACCATTCATTTCTAGACTTATGCTTGAGATTACTTTCTTCTACAGCTAATAAGTGCCTAAGCTTAGCCAAGGATTCCTTCTCTTGCAAATGATTCAGGGTATTGCCATGTGAGTGTTGAATATTATTCTGAATGTCTCCCAACTCAGCCCTAGCCCCTTCAATCAGTTGATTAATAGCTGAGAAATTCTATTTGTAGAGCTATTTAGTAGCTTGCTTCACCTGCTGCAAAGATTTCCACACCTAAAAACATTTTCCTTTTATTTTAACGTTTCAAGCAGCTTCCACTTCTAAGAGAAAATTTTCATGTGTAGCCACTGAGTTGAAGAACCTATTTGCCCCTCTTCTATCATCTGCAAATTTGTATAATAGAGGACTATGGTCAGATAATCTTGGACTTAGATAGTGGGCATAGACAAACCCATATTCTTGCGTCCAAAGATCATTGACAAGCCCCCTATCAATTCTTGTAGCAGTCCTATGCTCACCAAGACCTTGATTAGACCAAGAGTAATAGTAACCATTGCTATAAATTTTTGTAGCTGTGTAGGGTCCTGACATTTGTGCCCTGGTTTATTGCACTTTGCACAAAATGGAGGAGCCTATTCATATAGGATTCTTTGATTCATCACAGATTCATCAGGCATCTCAATAGGAGCATTTCGTCTGAAAGGTGTTGTTACATCCACCTCAATTAACATCCTAGCAAATGATACCATTAGCTGATTGATATACTCATTTTATATAGGCTTTTAGCCTCTTTTCCCCACTTGTTTTATACTCTTTTAGAGCTCTTTAGAGCTCTTTATTGTGAGATTTGACTATGTCTGGGTGCTTTCGTGTTTTTGAGCTTAAATTGTGCAGTGTAGGTGTTTGAGGCCTTTATCGACGTTTAGAGGCATTGCCCGGAATACATAAGAACTCATACTATCTCGAGAGCGATTCTGGAGCTCTCGGGATGAAGAGAAACAAAAAGAGGAGTTTCGTGGTCTAGGCCAAGCCACCCGGGCTTGGTAGCCCGCCCGGGGCCGAGAGCATAATTGAGCTGGAAATTTTAGCTAAGACTTGGACACCCGGCCACCATAGCCAGGACCACCCGGCTGGGCCAATCCTCCCTCCAGGGCCAACACTTCCGCCCAGCCAAGCGCCAGCTAAGAAGGACCAGCAGCGAGAAGTCGCTCGGCCACCCGGGCTAAGTTGCCTGCCCGGGCGTTTTCTCGGCCAGCAACCCCCTTGTTTTTCCTGTTTGCTTTGGCTCAAACTACAAATGATAAACATGTTTTTAGCATTAGAGAGTTTTTCTTGGAGTTGATTTAGTTTTTAGTTTAATTTCGAATTTAGCTTAGAAAAACGCTTAATTTTCTCTTTGGTTATTTTTTTCAACTTTCATTCAATTCCAATAAAGTCTCTTCCTTTCGCGCAGATTCGGTAATTGTTCTCACCTTACTCTTTGTTATTCCAATTATTGCTTTCATTAGTTCTTAATCATGTCTTCTTTAATTATTATTATTTTAGTTTCAATAGCCATGTCTGAGTAGTTTATTTTCTAGGGTTTCTAGGGAGGGAAGCCATGCATATTTTATGATTTGATTCGGTTGTTTAGCATTGTTTAGGTTATGATTAGAGTAATATAGCGTGATTTATGCTTTATTTCGTAATTTATGTCAGTGTACAATTTCATGAATTGCGTCATGCGAATACTGATTTGACCCGATCATAGGCTTATTGGTAGAGTCTTAGAACACACTATTAATCCTGATTATGTTAGCGATCATACTGCATATGTTGGATTATGAGCGTCATGACCCGATCGTAGGCTTAACACCTACTCTAATTGCTCGACTCCAGACCTAGATTTTGTTAGTCTTTTGAACCCCTTTGATTGATTTATGCATGGTGGTCCGATCTAGTACCCTAGGCTTTTTATTATCTGATTTAACCCTTGTTTAATTGTCATTCTCGTTAGTTTAGTATTAGTTTATTAATTCAACTCTTTTCTCTTCTGAAGTGATTATATAGTTGAACGTTAACTACGAAACTTTGTCTCTTGCTTCCCTGACTACTTTTGTTAGAGGACTTAGGATTATTTTTTTTAGGTGATACGACTTTAGCCTAACAAATTTTGGCGCTGTTGCCGGGGAGATGACTAGTTTTCCTAGTTTTTGTTATATTATTTGGTTTACTTCCCTTGCCTCATTGGAACTTCACCGTCCAATTGAGGTACTTTTTACTGCTTCTTCTTGTTTTTTTTGTATGCCCAGGTCTCTCAGAAAAGGACCCATACCAGAGGATCCTAATTTGAACCAGACACTCAGGAAACTCCAAAAGATTCAGAAAGAAAAGCAGTCTGCCCAGTTGAACACAAAGGCAGAAGATACTTCGAGTTCAGTGATGTCTAAATCATTGAAGTCGTATGGGGTGCCTAATCCTGATAGCATCCCCACTGGCCTACCAATACCAACCATTATTGCAGCAAACTTTGAGATTAAGCCTGGACTCATCAACATGGTTCAACAAAATCAGTTTGGTGGCATCACACTGAAGACCCAGCCAATCATCTGCAGAGATTTCAACAGCTCTGCAGAAATGTTAAGCATCAAGGAGTCACACCTGAGCAGCTGAAGGTCATGTTTTTCGAGTTATCACTCCGCAACAAAGCTCAGAAGTGGTTCAACGATATTAAAGAGTCAGAATAGTCGGAGATTTTTGTTGCACTCCTGAGAGAAAACTATCCACCTACAAAAACAGCAGAAATCAGAAACAAGCTGGCCACGTTTTCCCAAGAGCCTGATGAAACACTTTGGGAAGTGTGGGTTAGATTCAGATATTTACAGAGAGAGTGTCCACATCATAACATGGACAAATGGTTTTTGGCGCAGACATTCTACAATGGTCAGCAGCCTCAGACAAAGTATTGTTGACTCATCTGCAGGAGGAGTTTTTGTGGATAAGGAAGTGGATGTAGGCTATGATTTCTTGGCAAACCTTGCAGCCAATGATCATTCCACTTCCCGTAGTCTGAAAAAGAAGGTACTCTATGTAGACGCCCTTGCATTGCTGACTTCGCAAGTGGCACAACTCAATATGAAGATTGATACTTTAAAGTCTTCTACCTCTACACCCCCTTCCATGAGCATCAATGCCATGTCTGCCGTGGCACCAATCACCTCATCTTACTGCGAGGTCTGCGGTGTTCAGGGGCATTTTGGGCATGACTGTTAGTTTAGTCATAATCAGATGGAGCATGCGAATGCTTTTAACCAGAGAGCACAGAACAAACCATGCTCCAATACCTTCAATCTTGGGTGGAAAGAACACCCACACTTCTCTTATGAGAGCACAAATGTCTAAAACCCACCACCACTACAAAACCACCAAAACCACCATCATATCAGCACCCCCTGGCTTCTAACGAACCCACCACAAAACATTCCTCCTCCTCACAATTTCCAAACCCCACAAAATTTTCAAGCCCCACCTCCACAAATGGCCACCCAAGAGCCCACAAACTGATGCTCACCATGCAAAAGACGCAGGAGGAGACGACCAGAGACTTCAAAAACATAAAATCCTTGAGACCCAATTGGCGGGCAACAATGCTCAGAGGCAACAGGGACAATTGCTTGGGCAACCCATCTAGAGGGAGCAAGTGAATGCCGTTACACTTCGTAGCGGTACTGCTTATGACGCTCCTCCATTGCCCTTTGATGATGTTATCCCCGTTAAAGGGAATGAGGTGGTAGAGGAAGATGAGGAGGAGAGTTCGACGTCTGAGGTCGAACTGGCAAAGAAGAATCAGGCAGAAAAACAGAAGGAGAAGGTTTCTGAAACGCCTTTCACACCAAGGCTACCTTTTCCTCACAGGATAAAACGTCGAAGGCCGAACAACAGTTTGGTAAGTTCTTAGACATGGTCAAGAACCTTGAGGTGACGGTTCCTTTTACTGAATTAATTACCCAAATTCCTGTATATGCCAAATTTCTGAAAGACATGATCCCTAAAAGGGATACTTTGGTGAGGTAGAATGTGTCGTTCTAACTACATAGTGTAGTGCTATTTTACAAAATAAAACCCCACCTAAGTTTAAAGATCCTGGTAGTTTTTCTATTCTCTGCCATCTTGGACCTATTTTTATTTATAAAGCTTTGTGTGATTTTGGTGCTTCTGTTTCTGTTACGTCACTTTCTGTCTTTATGAAATTGAATATTGGAGCACTTAAATGCACACAAATCACTTTACAGATGGCTGATCGTTCTATAAAGTATCCTTTGGGTTTTTTAGAGGATGTTCCTATTAGGGTTGGGAAATTTTATATTCTTGTCGATTTGTGGTGCTTGATATGGAAAAGGATTCCCAGATTCCAATTATTATGGGTAGAACATTTTTGTGTACTGCTGGTGCTATTATTAATGTTAAGGATGGGTCTCTAACTCTGAGTGTTGGTCATGATAAGGTTTCTTATAAACTAACCGATGTTGTTAAAGCACCTATGCTTGAACAGTCTTGTTGCAGGATTGACATTATAGATGAGGCGGTTGCGTCTGTACTTTCTCATATGTTTTGTTCTAACCCTTTGGAGATTGCGCTGACCAGGGATGTCTCCTCTGTCGACGCCTGCGTTGACCATTTAGAGACACCTACTGATGAGAAGGGTAAAGAAAAGGTGGTAGAGGGGAAGGTGCATCATCACAATGCACCTAAGTCTGCATCATCTTTTGGCGGCAAGAGCAAGAACATTTGGAGATGGAAGATGTTTGATGAGGGTGGCACTCACTGCAAGCCCCTCCGATCTGAGATGTAGAGGTAATATGGTCATGGGGGACCTTTATAAACCAGCTCTGTGCGGGAGGCAACCCGTATATTTCCCCTTACTTTATTTTCTTTTTCTTTTTAGTGAGAGATAGTGAGGGATGCTAACATTTTTTTTCTGTAAGCTTTGTCCTATCGTTCCCTTTTGGCATTGAGGACACTGCCAAATTCAGCTTGGGGGAGGATTTCTGTTTGCATTCTCTATCTCTTTTACTGCTTTTTAGGATAGATTTATTGCTTTAGAAAATTCTGAAAATTTTCAAAAAAATATGATTCACATGATTGGTTTAGTTGCCTCCCTACGCCCCTTGTTGTGCTCTTATTGAAAATTATTTGACTTTTGTTTCTGGATAGCTGGGCATTTGTGATTCTGATGCTATGATTTGAAGTTTGATTGCTATGATTTCAAGCGAATTTTGATTATCATACACTACATTGTGCTGCATGCCTGAATTGGTTAGATTGTGAGGCTTTTTCTAGCCTACTGGATTCATATCATTATCCAGTATGTCTTTGTGTTTTTGTTCCTCTTTAGTTGATTGATCTTGACTTTGACTTCGTACTTGTCTGATATTCGATGACTTGTAGCATTTGTAGTGATGAGACGTTCTTTCGTCTGATTCTTGAGCCTCAGAGTGAATTTTTGATACACTTTTATCCCTCCTTAGCCCCGCTGAGCCTAATGACCTGTTTCGTGTTACTAAACCTTATTACATGCCCATAGCCTTTATTTATATATTTCTCCCAAGCCTAGCTTGGGGGAGCATTGTTGGATTGAGTTATGAGATTGGTTTTATGGTTTTGTGTGGTTTTGGGATTGATTGTGTATTTATCGTGGTTTCAAGTGCGAGAAAAAGAAAATAAAAAACCAAAGTTTGAGTTGCGTGCATGTTTGGTTCGAAAAATGAAAGAAAAAGATATAAAAAGTCAAAAGAGTTCAAAGTTCCTTTGTTCACTTTGTATTTAAAGAAAAATGTGCTACATTGCTTGAAAAATTGGGTTTGTTGTGAGTTTTTATTGATTCACAAGAGTGGGGTGTGTTTTATGGTTATTTGGTGTTGTTGGGAGATGGTTAGGGCGCTTTCGGCCTTGTTTATAGTGAGTTTTGCTCCCCCATTCTCGGTTTCTCCACCACAATTCCCTAAAGTGTTCCCTACTCTTTGCCTAAGCCCCATTAGAACCCTATAAAGTCCTCTTGAGCTCGTGTCTGCATCTTTTAATTGATTGATTTCGAGTCAGTTTGTCAAAGTTAAAGAGTATGCCTGCTAATATAGTCGACCTGATTAGGATGAGCGTCATTTAACCTTCTTAAACACATGAGAGTGTGAGTGGGAAGTGCCCTTATGGTCGGGTCGGTGAGTGTTCGGGCATACTCTTTGCGTGCCACAAAATTGAGAGGAGTGACACCTTTGTGAGAGCCTTTTCAGGATGTGTATGCCATGTATATAGTTAAATTTGATGGTTGCTTGGATGATTGGTAGTTAGATGAATCCGAATAGTTGATTTTGAATTTTGCCTGCTTGAACGATTCTTAGTCTTGAAAATGTTTTTGAGCTTTGAATGTTTTATCTATGGGGTGAGGCAATTGTATTCCATGTTCATGTTTCAGTTGCTTGAGGACAAACAAGAGTCTATCTTGGGAGAGTTTGATATACTCATTTTATATAGGCTTTTAACCTCTTTTTCCCTCTTGTTTTATACTAAAGAGCTCTATATTGAGAGATTTGACTATGTCTGGGTGCTTTCGTGTTTTTGAGCTTAAATTGTGCAGTTTAGGTGTTTGAGGCCTTTATCTGACGTTTAGAAGCATTGCCCGAAATGCTTAAGGATTCGGACTACACAGAGAGCGATTCTGGAGCTCTCGGGATGAAGAGAAGCAAAAAGTGGAGTTTCGTGGTCTAGGCCCGGCCAACCGGGCTTGGTAGCCCGCCCGGGGCCGAGAGCATAATTTAGCAAAGCTGGAAATTTTAGCTAAGACTTGGACGCCCGGCCACCCGGGCCAGCACCGGCCGGGCCAATCCGCCCTCCAGGGCCAACACGCCCGCCCAGCCAGCCAAGAAGCATCAACAGCGAGAAGTCGCCTGGCCACCCGGGCCAAACCGCCCGCCCGAGCGTTTTCTTGGCCGGTAGCCCCCTTATTTCTCCTTTTTGCTTTGGCTCGAACTATAAATACTAAACATGTTTTTAGCATTAGAGAGTTTTTTTGAGAAATGGTTTTATTTGAACCCCGACAAAAGAAGGTTTTTATCTCCTTCCATAGGAGGTTGATCCTTATAGAGTATGCCTTTGAAAACGCTACAAAAGTAAGGTTATGTTTTTGGCAGCACAAGGGAAAATTATGTTTGATGAAAATGGGGTTAGGGTTCATGACGGGAAGTTTGCATATTCCCATTTACGTCTAAACAAAGAGCAAAGAAGAGAAGCAAGAATAGAGAATCGGGAACAATGGAAACCAAAGCCATTCAAAATGTTACTAAATATGTGACGAGGGACATGTTACTAAACAATGTCATTCCATCTATCAAAGAGAAATGGCCACAAGGAATGTATAAGGATATATACATTCAACAGGATAATGTCCGACCTCACTTACAAATGATGATCCACTATTTAGAGAAGCGGCAACAAGCGATGGTTTCAACATCAACCTAATTAACCAACCTCCGCAATCACAGGATTTTAATGTTCTCGAGTTAGCAATTTTGAGGGCGGTTCAAAGTTTGCAATACCAAAGCTTTCCAAACAATTTGGATGATTTAATTGAGAAAGTTAGGGTGGCATATGACTCATATGATCCTAATTTAATTCGATACACATGGATCCAACTACAACATGTAATGGTCAAATCTTTGAAGGTGAAGGGAGGGAACAACTACAAGATGCCACATGTGGGTAAGGCTCGACTAGAGAGGTTGGGGTTACTACAATATCTTGTAGAAGTTGATCAAGATGTTTTAGATGAGGCAGTGGCTTATCTAAATGAGCAACATAGTGAGAATTCATCTCCAAATATGATTGATGAACAATAAATGAAAGTTGATGCAGACTAGAATTAAAAAAAAAACTTGACTGCCCCTTATAACCACACAAAATAGAAACCAGAAGAGAAAAATAGGGAGCTAAGGTATCCACTTTTTTTTTTTTTTTTTGCTTATGTGATGCCTTTTACATTCTAATCTTTTCTGAGGTTTAAATGGTTAGGAATGGCAGTCTAGTGAAGTCATTTTTTAGGTAATATAAGTGCTTAATATTGTAATCTTATGTGAAGTTTTAATGTTGAATGAAATAATTTTTGGAAAATGCAATGCACTACTTTTATGCATAAGAAGGTATAGAAGGCAGAGAATAAGCATAAGCATTGAATGACAGAGAATGCAATGGCAGAAAATAAGCATAAGCATTGAATGACAGAGAATGCAATGGCAGAAAATAAGCATAAGCATCGAATGGCAGAGAATAAGCATGAGTGTTGAAAATGCAATGCACTACTTATATGCATAAAATTGAATGGCTTAGAATAAGCATTGAAATCAAACAGAGATGCAATACTGAATTTAAGCATACAAATGCAATGCACTACTTAATATGACTCCTAATTTAGGCACAAGCCAGCCTATATACACAACCTATATGCACAAATAAGCAAGGTACATTCAATGGCAGATTGCATATTGCACAAATAAGCAAGGTACAATCAATGGCAGATTGCAGATTGCACAAATAAGCAGAGTACATTCAATAGCAGATTGCAAATGCACAAACAACAAATTGAAATTTTAACAACACAACATGGGTTCTCAACAAATAGCAACAAGCAACAAGCAACAAATATGATTCTAATTTTTACAAGCAATTCACTACTTATTTAACATTGAAATTATGATTACTAATTTACCTAACTAATTATGGCAATTAACATTCACACATTGAAATCAAACAGAGATTAAACACCAGCACTAACAGACTACCAGCACTAACATATTACACCAACACTAATTGAGATTTAAAAAAGTTAACACAACTGAGCTCAAAATTTACCTAGATGGGTTGCGGCATCTGGATTCAACGTTTCCGGGGGGGGCTCAAAGCTCAACACAATCAAGTCACATGAACTTGTCGAAGTTCCAGATGGTTGAGGCACAAGAACATCCACGGGTTCAGGCGTCGGCTCTCTGATTTTCACCCCCACCCCACTAATTTTCCTCATTTGAGCACACCTTGAGAACCGGCGCTTCACAACCCTCTTTTTGTTTCAAACGTCCCTTGGTACAATTGTAGGCTGCCCACAAACAATCTTCCTTTCTTCAACATTCTCCTCTTCAATGGTCTCAATAGCAACTCGTAATGCTTCGACATATTGGGGACTCATGCGGAATTTAGCTTCACCACTATAATACATCTTGGTGAAATGGGTGTAGTATTTCGCTTCGAAAAGCTCAAGGCATAGCTTTACCAAATTTTTTGTCAGTGGAACAACCTTTGCTTCAATAACCATTCTTAGAGGATCTAGGTTAGGCATTTTTTGGAGTTCAAATGTAGAGAAAAATGCTAATTTACTAACAGAATTTCAGATTTAAAGAATCGAGACCTAGAAAATTGATGAAGTTTAGATCTAAAAAAAATTTGAGGTAGTTCAGATCGAAGAAAAAGGAAGAGAAGAGATGAAGTTCAAACCTTGAAATATCAGGGAAAAATAAACCGAAATATAGAGAGAAGAGATGAAGCTCGGAAAAAAAAAAGGAATTTGGAAATGGTGATGAAGAAAGAAATGAAGAAAGAGTGAAGGAAAGAAGAGGAGAAGAAGAGGGGAAAGAAATCGGGACGAGAGATGATGGTGAGGAGAGAGAAAATTCTAGATGGTGGGAGATGAGAATGAATTGAAGATGCTGAACCCAGATTAGAGTTAGTTCATACACATTCAATTGGGGTGGTTGGGGAATTTGGGAAATTGAAGGTAAGTTTGATGGGTAGGTTAAAGTAATTAGCGGGTAGGGTCAAAAATTGGTGGGAATCATTAATTATAACGACTTTTTGTTAGTATTTTAATGTGTATTTAGTAAATCCTAATCAATATTTTAGTTTATAAAGTAAGGGTATTTTTGTAATGAAGTACAAAAATTTTACTAAAATAGGAAAGAAAAAAGGTTGCATTTTTTTGTTACGGCCAAATATGACAAATGTTGTATTTTTTTTATACGGACGAAGTATTAAATTCTCCTATTTGACTCATAAAAGTAGATAGCATAGTTGGTGAGGTTGCACTAAAGTTAGGAGTTAGTGTAGGGAGGTCATGAGTTCTACTCTTCTTGTCATCAATTTTGTTTCTTTTAATAATATTCCTTCTTATTTTTAATTTTTTTGACTAGCTTCTACTACTTTCTTTCTTTTTAATTATTCTAGTAAATTATTCTTTTCTTTCGCTTTCTCAATCCTTATTTTGTGACTTTTTGTTATTGACTTATGTATTTAGTATTTTTGCAAATAATGTAATACTTCTTTATTTTAACATTATTTATCCTCATTATTATATTCTTATAGTTTATTATATATAGATCAAAAATGATGGGAAAAGCGAGATTCGTGAATAGCGTCAAACTATAAAATTTAACAATCTTTATGCAATGAAGGTAGTACCATATACATCCGTTTTTTTTTAATATGTCTCAATCATGTACCAGTTTAATTGTGTACCCCCGAATTTGAAATCCTGGTTCCGCCACTGATGACACTCCCCCTTGGATGTCTATTCCTGAAGATTATGCCTTGTTAAAACCTTACTCATAAAATCATCTGGGAAAATTATAGTAAAGGAAAAAGAGTACATAACTCTTCATAATACGCTTGAGACGCTGCCTCATTAAAAACCTTACCAGGATAACCCACAAAATCATGGTCAAGGGAAAAAAAAGTGCAGCGCTTATTTACTCCCCTCTTACTTACATCACTTGGAATATGGAACGATGCAATCTCTTATGATCAACAAGCTTCTCAAATATAGTTAGCAAGAAGTACTTTAGTTAATAAAGTTGATGAATCTTCACTTGGTTGGAATTTGTTGCACAACTGAATCACCATTGTTGTTCTTCACTTCTGTGGTGCATGTTGCATATTTGAGAGCTTCTCTTCCTATAACGGGCCGCAGTGTTCTTGTATGTGTTTAATACAAATAAAAAGGAACCTACTTCTGGACGTCATCGAATATCCAGATGATCAATGTTTTGTCGAAGTACACAAAAACCAAGTCCTTTATGATGACAAAACTTATATCAATGTAAAATTTTCATATTATCATCTAACACTTCTGGAATTGACGAGACATAGATAATAACGTGGTCCTTCTAGATATCGTGTCACTTCCGGACCATTAATATAACTTATGATTCTTCCTCTTGCAAAATGTTACTTTTTGCATAAGATATCATTCAATTGAAAAAGGGTATTGATTTCAAGTACTTAAATTGCGGGTTGAGATTTTAACAACCAAGTTTACTCCTCGAATATGTTGATCATGTCAACCATATATATGCATATTTATCCATGGTCTGCCTTGCTTACTTTAATATGTATGTGTATGTATATCTCTAGAGGTTCATATATTTCATGTATAGTTTTTCTGAAACTTTTCACATATTCAATGATTCATCGTATATGTATGCTAGACCATAATATTATCATATCTTTACTATAAGATTAGTAATTCAATAACCATTGGATTATGAAAATAAATTATCCTTCTTATAATATTACATGCAATGCATAAAATACTAAATATACTAAATGTGTATGCATTATGAAGAAGTCACATAAAATATTCATATGATAAACAATATAATAATATGATGCATGATACAATTTCTGTAATACTCCCCATGATTGCTTTAAAGGATTTAGTTGTACTACCGATACCAACAAGGTGCATCTTCGTTTCAGGGAGCTCATACTGCTAAGATATTATCAGTTAAGCGTGCTTGGCTGGGAGTAGTCTTGGGATGCGTGACCTCCCGGGAAGTTTCTCAGGCTGCGCATGAGTGAAGTCAAAATGCGCCGAAAGGACTTGTGTTGGTTTCTGGGGCCAATTATGGTCCAAGATGCTTATTTGGTTGGGGTGTTACATATGGTATGAGAGAAACCTTTCGACCGCATCTTGGGGTGACCCTAAGACCGTCAAGCCGAATATTAGGAGTCCTCAAGCGCCTAGTGGGGGAGGATTCTCGGGGCTGCATTGTTTTAAGGAGCGATCCAGAGGTCGTTAGACCACATATCTAGAGTCTCTAGGCGATTAGTTTCCAGGCTGGGGCGACCTACATGCTACGGTCGAATATGTGGAGTTCCAAGGTGCAACAAGGGCGTTGTTATTCTCAAGTGGGGTGTGTAATACTCCCCATAATTGCTTTAAAGGATTTAGTTGTACTACCCATACCAACAAGATGCATCTTCTTTTCAGGGAGCTCAATTTGCTAAGATACTCTTAGTTAAGCGTGCTTGGCTGGGAGTAGTCTAGGGATGGGTGACCTCCTGGGAAGTTTCTCAGGTGCGCATGAGTGAGGATAAAATGCGGCGAAAGGACTTGTGTTGGTTTGTGGGGCCAGTTATGGTCCGAGATGCTTATTTGGTAACTCCCATCAACCCGTAGGGTGGACAGATGGGATTGAGTCCAGTCCGTTATTTACATAGAATCTAGTACTAAGTGTCCTGCATTTGCAATCCAATTTGTCGCCTTGTTGGCTTCTCTGTAGATGTTTGTACTGTATAAAATCTGGAACTTCTGGAGCATGTTGTGGATGTCTTCTATGATATTTTCAATTTGCCATGGTGGATGAACTTTGCGGTTGACTGCATTGACTACCAAAAGGTTGTCACCTTCGATGATGATACAGGGATAGTTAAGGTCGATAGCGTTTAGAATCCCGTTATGGAGTGTTGTTACCTCGGCAACATTAAATTCGTGGTCCCTAGATTATGGGTGCAAGCCGCAATAGTTGTACCATGATGATCTCTGATTAAGTATCATGCGGCGCCGCTGTTGTGTCTAACAGATCCCTCGAAGTTGAGTTTGATGGTGTTTGGAGGTGGGGGAGTCAATGAACAAGAATGTAATTGGGGGTTGCAGTTATGGTAGAGTGAATGAGGGAGGGGAATTCCAATCTGATGGGTTCGTATAGGATTTATCGTAGTGATCCTTTAGTTTCCATTCGTGTTGATAGAATTTTGCACTGTAGTAAATCCTACGAGGATTAATAACCGCATTGTTGAAAATGATGTCGTTCCTTTCCTTTCAAATACTCCAAAGGAGGAAGAAAAACTTTGCAACTATGTTTTTGTCCTTTAGCAAATCAAGCATAACATCTTGGAAACTCTTTGATGGGGTACAGATGCTAAATCATCGTTGGACCGTAGTAAGGAACCAAAGGTCCCGCACTTTGTCACATTGGAGGAAAAGGTGATCAATTGAATCTGTGTGAGCAGGGGCACACAGTAGGCATGTATCAATTGGGATGCTACGTACACTAATTCCATTATGAAGTAGTTGCTAAAGGAAGATGTGTAGTTTAGGGGGAATGTCCAAGGGCCAGGGTGTTCTGTATTTCACTTGGGGATATGTGTTGGGATACTATGAGCCAACCAATTAGCAGTCTTGACTGAGAAGTCACTATGTTACGTTATGCCCCAAACTGTGGAGTCTTCAGTGATCGTGCTAGGGATAGGGATAGGTAGTATGGTGGTCAAAAGGCCTATGTACCATGCTCTGTTTGGGAGAAAGTAGTCACTGATCTTTTGTTCTAGATCAATGGTCGCCCGATTAGGATTCAAAAGTTTTAGAAGGCTAGAGTGGGTTGCTTAGTTATCTATCCAGAAGAAAATGCCATAGCCCGTGTCCTAATTTCCACCGGATGCCCTTTCGTAAAATTTCCCTTTGCCCCATAATCTTTCGCCAAATCAAAGAGTGGAAGGTTTTGGAGTGTACTCAAAGATAGAGTCGTTTTTTAGATATTTTATCCTGACAAGTTGAGCCCATAAGTTATTATGGTTGGTCATAACCTTCCAGGCTAATTTAGCTAGGAATGCTTGGTTTAGGGGGAGGGTTTTCCTGAGTCCTAGACCTCCTGTTCCTTTGGGGGTACAGATACGATCCCAAGAGATAAGAGGTATGCCATTTGTTTCTGGGCTCTATTTCCAGAAAAATTTCATGTGGGAAGAGTTAAGGATCTTGGCAGTGCTAGCATGAATCATAGTGGCAGAAGAGGTATAGTTCGGGATGGCCTCCAAGTTATCTTGAATGAGAGTTAATCTTCTTACTTTGAAGAGAAAGCATGCTTGCAACTCTAGATTCCCCTATCTCATACTGAGATTGATGCACATGGTCTTGTTGTAGATGGGAAGGTGGATAGAATTGAGAAGAAGGATCAGCAGATAGGCCGTATCGGCCTGGAGATTAACACAACTGTTGAAGCTGAGAAGGAGAACATAAATTTTGTAGGCTGGATGGTGATGGTTGTTACGGTTCTTCATGTTGAGAAGGTAACTAAAAATACTCCTCACCAATGGAAAAACTCCTTATTTTCTTAATTTTCATTATGTTCATCATTATCCCCATCATTAAGGGGAATAAAGTTTCCATCATAGTCATAACGACAACGAAATAGTGATTCCTCTGGTTCATCTCATGTGATTTGATTAGCTTGTGATTTCCTAAATCAAAACCTATTTAGAAAGCCCTTCAATAACAACTATATAGTAAGAAATGTTTAAGGGGACATAAAGGACCTTTAGACCACCTTACTCCATAGCGAAGGCCTCAATCTTCGGTTTGCCTCATAGGTCAACCAATGATATCAACGAGTGTAATGCCCTACACACTGACACCAGTTTCAAGAACAGAACACTTCTTAATAACAGATTTAGCTAGTGGCATATTTCCTCCTTGACGAGGAACTCGCATTCCAAACAAATCCTTTCAATACTAATGGTACGATTAATGATATATATTCTCACATTAGAGTGAATTTAATTTGGTACCTCGAAGGCTCGTTTCTAAATGAGAATCCGGAGTAATTCAAAAGATAAATGAAAATAGATTCTTTTGTAAGATTCGCCTTACTAACAGTAACTCCTTTTGACCGTAGTCATTCTTCCATGCCATAGGGCTTTTTCTCTTTGTGATGCTGATGCATTAGACAAGGGGTCTTTTGTGATCGAAACAAAGGTACAAAACAACCTGAAATGAGGGTTAAGATAGATGTTTGAGTATGCATGCTCTCAAATTTGGTCAGCCATTTTTTTAAGGGTGTCCAAAGACAAAGTTAGCCAGCCTACTTTATAAAAAGGTTACATATGTGTTCTACAAGACGATAAATCGGTATCGGACAACATCATCTTCAAGTTGCATGGAGAGTTCCCTTATCTGGCACTCCTTGCAAACAAAGGGCTCTTCGCAAGCTCGCCCCCCAATACATCATCATCGCTAATAATCTTCAAAGAGATCTATACTTAAAGGGGGAAAGGTAAGGGATATCTATCCTCAAAATGCCCCCAATAGACATTGAAACCCGAACTTTGAGGTTGGAAGGGTCTATTCCTTTCCGCTAGACCAAGACTTGCTTGGTAGTATGAGCCAAGAATATTAAGGTCACACTTACAAGCACATGTGCAAGATTGCATCATAAGAGCAGGATCAAGATAAATGAAATGAAGGTGAGATCCTGCTTTTAACATAAACTTCCGTGAATAAGTAAAACGCAGTGGTCCTGCCTTTGCAAAAAGTTACAACAATGGTGCAAAATTATAGAACATATCAGATAATAGCCCACCAGCTACCATCACATAAGAGTTCTACAACAAATGCAGCTTATACACTTGTCATATAAAACTAGCGTCTTATACTTGTATTCGATGCCAACTACACCCCATTAAGTGTAACTACTACTTTGCGCGGGGTTGGATAATCACGGTGCTCGCACAGCCATATTCCCTGAGTCACAAATAAACAAATAAATAATATTAGAGGGAAAGAGGTATGGTTATGGCTTTCAACAAGAGCCAACTCAAATACAATACCTTTACAATAAATCGACAACAAAATATTATATACATTGCCTTATCAAGTACATATATTCATTTAGGGAAAACCAGCAAAAAAAGTTTATTTACTCTTAGAGAGCACAAATAGCCAAGAGCGCTGAGTCCGGATTAATTTCTTTTCTCCAACACCTGCGGATTTAATGGGCAGTGAAGGGCCAAGATTTATTTTCCCCTTTGTTATCCTTTAAGCCATTAACCTTTGAAAAATAAAAGGCTGAAGCAATTTTTCCAACGGCCACCGTTCAATTCATCGCAAGACTAACAACCTTTTCACTAATTTCATTATCCCTCTCTTCTTTATTTCTATATCTTGTATGCAACCATCACTTTCATCATTAACCACCAACATTTCACTCCTTAGTCTTTTGTAAACCATTGAAATAACAAATGCAAGTCAATTTCAGTTAGCAGTTTTTTCCGCTAGTGAATCAAAGGACAAACTGACAAAAAACCGGTGAACAAAGGGAATCGGTGAACCGTGTTGGGGGAGATGGTGATATCCAATAAAAGAGGAATGTCACGATAATTATACAAACCTCTAAAAATAAATGGAAGAAATTTGGAGTTCCAAAGTAATCGATAGGCTATAGTTCAATTTTGGTTGAGGCGGCCGCTGCCCATGGTGGCTTTGCAATGCTTACTTGCTTAGTACAATATCTTACATAGGAACTGCACCCTCCAGTTCTGAGGATCCTGACCCCCAAGTTTTTGTTCAAAGGAAGCTTTTAAAATTGGTTCTTAAGACGACAGCTTTCAATCTTGAGGTGCCTTTCTAGTGGATGAAGAGTGAAATTTAGCCAGCCTAACGAGTAATTGGCTGCCAAGGACACAACTATAAGAGTTTTGTGTCTTTGTTTCTTATTTCAATAACATGAAACCTCAAATACTCACTAACCTTTGTCGCTGAATCTCTTTTCTCAAAACCCAACCTCAGAAAAACAGCAAAAAACGTCCAGCTTCCAAGTACGTTTTGTAGCTGAATCTCTTTTCTAAAAACCCAACTTCAGAAAAACAAAAAAAAAGCTTTCATTTTCCACGTAGTATGCTGCGTGTAAAGAGCAGCTCCAGAAATACAGGCTCAAAATTGGAGCATCTATACTTCTAGTATTTCGAAAACCGCTTCAAGCTATCAAGTGAAAGTTGCATCAACTCAGAAGACCGCAATGGGAGTTCCAAAAAACATCTCTAAAAGAGAATTATTGATTGCTGAACTTTCAGAAGACCTATTCTCAAAATAAAAAGGCAGGCTCAGCCTATTAAGGCCAGCTTAGAAGGATGGATCCCGCTGGTGGTGAAAGCACTATTTTCTACATTTATGAAAAAATTATATAAAGTACGAGTGTCGTGCTAGAAAATGAAATTCTCCAATCTTTATTCAAAAATGAAAACAATCCTCTCATGTCTACAGCACAAGCTAGGTCTCCCTTGGGATGAGACTTTAGTAACTTTGGCCTTTTTCTTATACAACCATTTCATTTATGGGGCACTAAATGCAGATTTATTTTTCTGGCAGGATAACTTAATGATAACTTATATTTTTAATCTTCCTTAATAACCCTTGTTTAACTTTAATCCTACTCCCCCTAATAACTATTGAAGCTCTTTAAAATATTTATGAACTTCTAAATATATTGCATCATCTTTAAATTCACACTCTCATATCAATGTAGTGATTTTTAGTGTAAGATGGATGGTGATACCACATAAAGAGGATTTGTAACACGGTAGATATATCTGCAAAATAGTATTCGTAGTTTATTTTTGGGACATTCTTTTTATGAACTATTAAGGGACATTTGGTTAGGGGGGCTAGGAAAGGGAAAGGGAAAGAAAGTTTTGTTGCCCTTACTTGGTGTTTGGTTAATGTTTTCTTACGTTCCTTTACCCAATATTTAGTTTTAGTTACCCTTATATGATTCCTCCCCCTACCCCAGGATTTGGGATTCCCCAATATCCCTCTACATTTCAACAACCCATTGACCAACCTTGACCACCGCCACAGCATCCACTCCCACCCTTTCTCACCGCAGGGACTACCCACGTCAAATTTCTCACCGAAATGCTCCACCAGGACCACCACCTCTGCTTAACACCGCCACCCAACACCACCATCCCAGCACCAGAAACACACACCACCACCCAACCCTACCAACCTACCACCTAACATTACGACACCCATTAACCTAACATCTGACTCTATGACACCACGAACCAGCACAACTCGAACGAACCCACCAGCCCATCAGCAACCAAAACCACCCAAACCCACCACCCCCAACAACAACCCTTCCTCTCAACAAGACATCCACTCCACACCCCTCCTCGTCCCCACCACCAAAAACGCTACAAAGAGAAGCAAGACCACCGCCCATCACCAACAACACCCACAACCACCTTCCTAATCAGATCTAAGAGGAGCAAACAAAATACAAGAAAGAGAAGCGAGGGGAGAAGACCAGCGAGAAAGATAACGTGAAGAGTGGTGATGAACGTCGCTGCGGTTTACGGTTGTCGGTTGTCGATTTCTGGTTGTTGGAGGTGAAAGAGAGAAAAAGATGCGATGAGGGAGGAAGAGGATTAGCTGGTTGTGGTGGTGTGCAAGATTTTGATTTTTTTTTTCTTTCCCTTTCTTTTAGCCAACCAAACATGCAGTATAAAGTAAGACTCTTTTCCTTCCCAATCCTTTTCTTGATTCCTTTTCTTTTCCCTTCTTTCAACCAAACGCCCCCCTAGTGTTTAGTAAGACCAATACACTATAAATACTGCCACCTAGAGGAATCAATATCCTTTATATAATACCTACTAGAGGAATCAATATCATTAATGTACTACTGCTGGAGGAACCGGTAATTGACAAAAACTACCGGTTTGACCAATCGGTACTATGGAAATCGTACGGGTTCATTTTTTCACGCTCTTACCATAGCATTTTCATGTTCAAAGTCCACTTCAACCTACCAAACTAGCAATATCACCTTGAAAACTACAATAAAGTAAAACTAGTAGAGAAAAAAAATCTTCCAGCAAGAAAAAGGAAAAAAGAATTGCACTCACATGCTCTCCCATTACACTGACAGGTAATCCTCCACTTTTACTTTTCTCACAATTTACCCATTCCACATTAAAGAAAAGGAAAAATTAAACTTTCCCACCTTTTTAAAGTACGAATTTCAAAACTCCCACCTTTGTTTTTTTTTAAAAACTCCCATCTTAAAACTACCAAACGTTTTGAAACTCCCACCAATTAACGGAATCCGTCAAAAAATCTGTTTTGTGGGGCCCACTTTTGTCTAAGTTTGTTCATATCATGTTCAAGGCCCTCGAATTGGGGCTTATATTCAGTTAATAAGGCATTAAAGTGAGAAATTGAAGGGAAAATTGCAATTGAATTTAGGGTTTTTGTAAGCATCTCTATCTCTGCTTCGCTATTCTCTCACCGATTCACTCCAATTTACAATTATATTAGCTTTTGGTTTGCTCGATATTGGGTATTTTGGTTATAGATTTTGTCCTTCTACCTTTCTTGCTCGAAATTATTCGACTTATCTCTATAATAATCTTTCACGCCGAAATCACATACAATGACTTCTTGTTCGAATTTACACATTAGGGTTTTTTTTTGTTTTGAGAATTGATTAATTGAAAAATAAAATGCCATTACAATTGTTATGGATGTTTATTTTCAGATTTTAGAATTGAGGTTGAAAAATAAAATGTCATTGCAATTGCAAATGTACCATTAATCAAGTGATTCCTCCTCCCATCAAATCTAGCTTGTTGCTTCTCGTACATCATATTTTTATTCTCCAACCCAGAATTTTATTCTCACAATTAAAGTGAAAAGAGAGAACTAATGGGGAATTTTTTTATTGGATTTGGTGTAGGAATATGATGGGTTGTTTTTATTTTAATTAGGTTTTGGTTAAAGGAAAAGAAGGGTGCTAAATTAGAATGAAGGGGAGTTGAAAAGTAGATTAGAAGAAGGGGGGAAGAACAGGGAGATGGAATGGTGTATGGACGGATTTTTTGACGGATTCGGTTAACTGGTGGGAGTTTTAAAACATTTGGTAGTTTTAAGGTGGGAGTTTAAAAAAAAAAAAGGTGGGAGTTTTGAAACTCTTGCTTTAAAAAGGTGGGAAAGTTCAATTTTTCCTATAGAAAATGAATTAAAAAAAGATGAATTCCAGTCCCGACGAATGAGACTGGAGAAAGATTGAGAAAAAAGATCGAGGAGAGACACAACAGAACTAACCTGATATAACGCAACCAGATTGCGGGGTATGAGCAGAGGTGGATGTCCGGCATTCTCAGTCACCTCCTGCTAGGTGGAGGCCACAATTGCAACCGGGTCCCCAAATTAACGTTTTTTATTTACGGTTCAGATTGATGAAATTTATAGCAATTAATAAAGGGCTATTGCTCGCCAAAAGTAAGTTAAAGCCACAGTAAGTTTAATTCGAAGAAAATTTAGGTTTTTCTTTAAATTTTAAACACAGATCTACCATCAATCTCTTTCACCCGCACCTCTCTCGTGAAAGCGCCCAAGGCGCCTTGCGCCTCCTCTAAGGCGGCCAAAAGCACACTCCTTCCTGCGTGAGGTAAGATGCCTCACCTCCTTGGTGTGAGGTGTTTTGGTGTGCGTCTGGCACACTTTTTAAACTAAGGTCCATGGCGGCCGGAATTCATGACTGATTTTCTGGTTTATTATTTTAAAAAAAATAAAGCAAAAGGCGATGCTGATGTTGATAAGAGAGGAGTTTATGTCACACATGAGAGATTTGGGAATCTCAGACTTACAAGAGCGAAAAATTTGGCGAGAGCTCCAACTCCCTGAGTCTAATGGAAAAAATTATAAAGATTGGACTCTGGAATTGGAGGATATATTCCATTTCTTCAATGAAATGAAAGGTGAAGTTTAAGGCGGTTGTGCTATCACTTGACGTTGAAGCAAAGCAATGATTCGTAGCTGGAGTACCGGCGACCCATTTGGCGGTGGGAGTTGATGTTGCTGCTACGCTTTGGTTCTTCACGATCTCTGGGCAAGCGCCATCAACTCCGACAATGTTCCTAAGAAGTCCTCCTTGACCCACGACTTAGATGAACTGATGCTTCGCAACCCGTAATTCAGGTAGTAGGTGGTGTTTGAGAAGATTAAGATGATGCAGGAAGTTTATCGGGATGAAAATGCACCTAATGATTCTCAAAAGGTTTCATATTGGCGGTAAGATTGGTGGCAGATATGGTGGAAACGTGCAAGAAGGTTTTGAAGGCATCGACTTCCCAGAAGGTTGAGGGAAATCAGACATGGTGGTCGATGCGAAAGCAACTATTTAGAGGGTAAAGGTGTGTAAAACCACATGTGGTTGAAGCCTAAAGCTAGATCGGGTAAAATGGGAGAGAGAAATTGGAGTGACACTTTTGAGTTTGAAAGAGGAGGTGTTGAATGCTCTGGTTTTGGTGGTTTGTAGGTGGTAGTAATTCCAGAGGTGGTTGTTGGGTGAAAAAGGGATTCACCACTTGCGTTGGCTATGCAAGTAGGTCTTAGTGGTGGGCCAGGCATTAGAGTGAAGAAGGGAGAATTTAGCGGTGGAATTTCTGTGGAAGCTGAACTCGCTTATGGTTTGTTAGGAGACCACTTTGAGGGAGGTGGTGCCGGAAAAAGTGAATCTGGTGGTGGACCCGGCGAGTTTTGTCGGACTTGATTAATCGTTTTTTGTTGTTCAAAAAGAATGGTTTCGTTTTTGTAATTTTCTAATTGCTCTGAAGTTTTATAATAGCACAAATGTGTGGTAGAGGATCTGAAGTGGTGAAGGGTAATGCTGGTGCGAGTGGGTCAAGTGGAGGACCCTGTAATGTTGCCGAAACTGGTGCTCAAGAGATGATGTCAATAATGAGCGCCAGGATGTGGTGAAGAGTATTCTAGAAGATGGGGAATACAAGAGAATTGTGACCTTAACTATCTCAAAGAAAATACTAGAAGCCCTTGGTAAGGACAAGCTGGTAAAAGAACGAAGGGATGATGTCAGTGATGAGGACAACAATATAGGGTCATGTGATTTCAATCAGACCATGCATGACAAAAATCTGCAATTGGGCTAAGTAAATTACAGCCCAGTTCTATGCCCCAAACCAGTTCATTAAGTAACAACTTCAATCATCCCAACTAACCTACAAACCATTCCATAGTACCCAACCCTTTTTCATGTGAACCCTACAACTCTACCCCCATCAAGCCTTTCAAATATAACCTCCTTTCTCATTATGCAAACTTAGAAACTGACAATCCAATCTTGAGTGGAACCATGATCCACCAATTCTTATTCTAAGCCCACACACCCCATTAATTTTTTAAACCCACATTTTTTCAGCTTTCAAACTCAACACTCCACCCAATTTCCTACTTAACAGTCTCACTCACCCAACACCCAAAAAACAAACCCAATTTGCTACAACCAACACTTTCTCCTTCTCTGCCCACAGTTCAAGCTGCCTTCTTTTCCATTCAGTCTAGCCTACTTCAATAATCGAAATACAGTTACCACAAAGTGGCACCAGAACCCCAACCCAAGGCATCTTCCTATAGCTTGCAGCAACACTTCATCATATTCGTGATACAAGAGGAAGAGAAAGGCAACATAAATGGGGACTGGGGAGCATGAACAACAATGGACGTCGGTCATAAATATTAAGAACATCTCTTCCCATTGCTATTATGGTTATGGTCGACAATTGAGTGCCAATCACTACCCACCTTGAGGACAAGAACTTTAGGGGGACGGTAATCTAACGGATCGACCTTCATGTTATGCATCATGATAGGCCTCCTATTCACATTACTTGTGTAAGAAAGAGGAAGGGTAACATGGGGAATTAGTTGGGAATGTGTTGTTCCAATCAAAAGGAAGGAATATGGGTGAGGTGGGCTAATATAGCTGGTTACTGTTTTGTGGGGACTCATACACAAAAGGTTGAATTAATTATTGTATTGTAGGCTAGCCTTGGGAGTTGGGAGTGACTACTACACAACATTCTCCATTCTTAGAGCAAAATTGTCATGATACTACATTTCAACTCAGAAATGCAGTTATATGCTTAAATTAATAACTCCAACAAAATTATGCACCAACAGGATGGTAATTACACTCACCTGCCAGGTTCCTATGTTAAGCTTTCCATTAGTGATCGGAATTCTGGACAGAAGAAAGAGTAAGGTATTAGAAACAACCAAAAAAAACATCTTCCAAGCAGCTTGTACAAAGCAACTCAAACTAAGGGCACCGGAAGATGTACGTTAATGCACAGCCAAACATTGATGATTTGATATGTGCTGGCATGTCATCAGGTCCTACCAAAAAAATTAAAAAAAAAGAAGAAAGAAGTAAGAATAGCAATGAACATCGATGACAGATAATAGCAAAGCATATATGGGAAACATTGGATATTGAGATCACAGGTTCACCAGAAGTGCTTCTAAACTTGCAGCTATCAACAAAATATATTTTGAAGGAAAATATCAAAATCGTGCAGCACTAAGAAGAGGTCCGCATGGAAATACCACATACAGTCCTCTCTCCTCCCCCCTCCCTCTCATAAGCAAGGTCTTTACTTTGATCATCAAGTTGGACTATTCTTGAGAATTGAGAAAAAAGAAATTGTAAGCATTACATACTTTACAAAACCGTGACCTGAATAATACATCGGATTATAAGAGAAAAGAAGCAGTTAATTTAGAATTTTAAAGCATCACAACGCCTGGGTTTTTGAGCATTACAATTAAGTAATATTAAATCAGTAATGTCATTTCACAGGAAAAAATTATCATTAAAAAAAGAAATTAAGTCATCTCATTTATAATATGGATTTTGAAAAATTCCCATTTAACTTTTAGTTTTTATTTATATATCACCATTGACTTTGCTACAAGAAGCAATAATAGCATGCTGCAATGGTGGTTGGAGCTCTTACTTTCATACTGGAAGTTGCACGTTCGAATCTCCAAGTTGACAAATTTTTAATATACGAGAATGACGTGGATAGAATGTCAATGTAAGAGGGATGGTGACATGTGCGGATTGCAACTGTTGCCCACACTTTTATATATATATAGAGAGAGATGGCTCCACAGGCAAAAAGATGTCTAAGAAAAAGCAAAATACACGAGAACTGGGGTTTGATATAATGCATGGTGGTAAGCTGCATTGGGTGAATGACAAGGGAAAATGCAGAGCAATTGAAAGAACTTTAAGAGCATTCTATAGACTTTTCTTAGAGAAACCTAACTCCTGATGACCTCATTCTAACCTAGGTCATGTTTAATTGATAGCATCTTATCGTTTTCTAGCTCAAGAATAACTAACCGTTGCCGGAAACACCTCCTTAGCCTCAAGGGCCCCCTTTTCACATATTGGGTAATAATGGTTTCCAGGCCACTTGTCAGGTAGAAGTAGGAGCATAGACATATAGACATAGTTCATGATAGTACGTCTAACAAGAAACCAAAAGGACCACCGTGATTGGCATATCATTACCATTGATCCAAAAAACTCAACTTCTTACTGATGCACCACTCTAATAAATATATTCAAAGGAAAATAATAATCTGTTTATCGAGAATGCGGAGAATTAGACATTCAGAATATAACAAAATATCGAAAGAATCCCTTCATATACCAACCTTCTAGCGTGTGCCTCCAAGGTGCAGATTTATTCTGAAGAAAATATTGAAATGCAGATAAGACTCTCTGTCCATACAGAAACAAAAAATGATTAATATTTGCAAATGAATGCTGACCTCTGGAACCACCATGTTAAGAAATGTCTCCATGTCTGCCCGAACATCAGCATCGTAATTTTCATTTATGGTCAGAGAAGCACTAGTATGTTGCACTGGAGTATTACAATGAACACACAAGCAAATCATTCTAAAGCAAAGCCATTTCAACTCAGAAGCACTTAGGGGGCGTTTGGTTCAACAATATTTGAGATCAGGTATGGGTTTAGAATCAACTAAACCCATAATCACTGTTTGGTTCATATATTTTCATGAAATGATACCAAGAGGGCCCACCCTGCAAACTCCTAAGGTATGGGGTCCTCATACCCAAGGGGAGAGGTGGGTTTGAGAAAAACCCAAAGACTTGGAATCAAATTTTCATGGAAAAAAAAATTCAAATTTTTTTGTTCAGCAACACTGTCATCCATTTTTGGCATCCGTATCCATGAACATCGTCAACCCCTTCCAACTTCATCCGTTGCCTCCTCCAATCCTCCCTCCTCTCTGTTCATATCCATATCCATGAACACCATCACTTCACTTCCTCTTCAACCTCTGCCTCCTTCTTCCTCCCTCCTCCTTCCCTCATCCAGACCTCTAGCCTTTTCCCAATTGAACATCTACACATTGCATCTACAAAATAGAAATTTGGACCATATAAAAAATCCTAATATCAATCATATGTTCATAACTTACCTTTAAATGCAATTGCATTTGATTTGCAACATAAAGTCATGAATATAAGAAAGGCAGCAATGAATTTCATTGTATCGTGAGGTGAGGGCAGCCATGAATTCACATGGAAAAAAGAAGAGATAGAAATTAGAAGGTATTGCAAAAGATTGAAAAAAAAAAGAGTAAGTATTTATGTTATTTTAGTTTTAAGAAAAGAATGGACTTGAGCTCTTGTTTTTTAGCACCAAACACCAGGTGGGTTTGTAGGTCAACCTTATTCCAAACCCATTGGTTTGGTACCTACCCCATACCAGAATTGAACCAAACGCCCCCTTAGTCACCTAGTGTAAAATAGGTTCTTACAGAAAAGATGAGCAAGACCACACTTGAATTCAGACACATCTTGTCCAATTTCCTTCAGTACCTGATACAAACATTAAGATAATTACCAAACATAACAAGTATATGACTTAGAAAGACCATATTAAAGCTGGTGAAAGAAGGGAAGGGAATCGTACGGGGAAATCAAAGTACAACATCTAGCAACAAGGGCGTAAAATACTAGTTGTTGGAAATTTGGAAGCAGCATGTTCACACAAGCGATGTGTTTTCACTCTGTTTTTGGAAAAAAAAAGTTGTTTCCGCTATTATGTTTAGAATTAGTTAAGTATTTCAATGCAAGTCTGTAAGCCTCACGCGTTTTTACGTACCTTAAGTAGGGTTTTAAGCGTGGGGAAATAAAAGGTTGCTTAAAATCAGCTTAGAAAATGTTTACGAAACCGTGTTCTCCTTATTGTTTTAGGATTCTTTATGGTGTGTTTGGGAATATGAAATTCATTGCAATTCTAGAATTGAGGAAAATCCTTTGTTTGGCAAACCCAGAATTTGCAATAGTGAAATTGGCCCAAAACCTAGGGTAATTAAGAAAGACTTCAACAAAGTGATTGGAAATAACATGTAATAAGCTGTCATTTGGAATTCACATTCTCCTGTCCCTCACAACGACGTCATTCCACCCTCTTCTTAAGCCTCATATTTCACTTCAATCACTTAACTGGGAAATCATCATCATCGTCAACCATAGACCTGTGGCCACGGTTGAAAATGCGCCCAGCATGGGGATCCTCTAATTCGGGAATTGAAATGAATTCCACATTCCCAAACACTAGTTTGGGATTATGTAGACAAATGAGTTAGGATTTGACCTTAAATCTGGATAGGACTAGTTACATCACATATAGCAGATAAGGTTTCAACATTCATATTTAGAAATTCGTTTTATGTTTACCGGTTTGTAGGTGAATTTGTTGGGAGGTAAACCTACAAGTAAATTTAAACCAGTAATTGGAATTAGAGAGCCAATCTATTATCTATCTGTTGTTTATAAAAGTAGCATAAGAGTAGACATTACAGCAAATCAATAGTATTGTAGTTGTAGGTTGTAACGAACAAAAGAAATATGGATTACCTTAGAGGTGACGAGATGGCAGCCACGAGGGTGAGGAGAAAGGGTGATGGTCTTCTGAGCCCATTTTGGCATTGAAGAAGAAGTTGTGTCCATGGCTGGATGACCTGATAGCAATGCCAATGGCTTCACACCCAAATTACACGACGCCATCATACTATTAGCTTTTTCTTCTTCTTCACTCAAATCCCCTTTTTCTTTTCCTTTTTCTTTGCCCGATATGGTAGACGTCATCTCTCCCCCCTCACTCTAACATCCACCTTGATTAACCGATAATGACGTACATTCTAGTTCACCTTCTAATTTAGGATAAGTAGTCAGGAATAAGTCAACATTTGCGTTGACCGCTTGTAACAAGTCAACTTAAAGATATTCCAATGACAAGTAAACCTTGTAGCCACTTTTGCTTTTAACAAGTTTTTTTACAGGTTACCTGTTACTAACTTGTTAGTTTAGGTCACTTATTCACATGTCTTATTTTGGTTGGTTTAAAATAATTAATTATTTCAATTTTTAATTTTTTCTCTCTTCTCTTGCATTCCTTCATTCTCTGTCATCTTCCTTCCTCCTCCACAGCCTAACCACCACCACCCTCCTCCTCTTTCCTTGCCACCCTCACCTAAACCGCTCCCCTACTGCTTCCCCCACCATCGCCGGTGAGTTCTGCCGCCACCAATCCTCTCTTCTCGTGTGTGCGTGAGTACAACATCTCAATTTCTCCTCTCTCTCTCGGATTCTCTTAACTGTGTAAAAAAGCTTGGCGAAGATTTCCGGCAAGGGAAGAGGACTCCGGTGCAATTTGGCGTTTTGATGAGTACCTAGATGGAATTTTGATTTTGTTGTTTCAATTGGTTTGTTAAAACTTAAAAGTATCTATGGGTTGATTAAACGCAGGTTCATTTTTTGGCAATTCTTTCTTAGAGTTCAAACTCAAACATACAAGTTCTGGGATTTTGTTTTCTTGGTTTTTGGTGCTTTACAATTCTCTCTCTTTCTCATTTCTGATTCTGGGTATGATAACAATCACCTTCAGCAAGCTTTTACTAGGATAAGATATGTGATGCAGTGCTTTTTTCAACACCTTTTCCTTTTATTCTTTTTTTAATTTCGTTCGATTTTTGAGTGTATTACCACAGTTTAGTATGAATTTCTTTCGATGATCTGCTATGAACTTTGTGATAATGGCTTTGATTGAATTCCTAGGATTTAGTGAATGAATGTCCATGATATTATATGACTGGTTAATAGGCCTCTTGTTGTTGATTGCTTAACATTTTAAGCTTTCTTACATTGATTGATTTTCTTTCAATGGAATTTCTATGATCATTGATCTTTTTGTGGCGGACATCGGCAGCCAAGCTACTAGATTTTGCTCCTACCTCCTCGCTTCTTTTCCAAGATAATCAACCACCAATTCAAATTTACTCTTTATTAGGTTAGAGATTTGAGTTATCAACTAAAGTTGCGGTTTTTGTTTGGTTAAGAATTAGTTTTAGATCTAGATTTTCAAACTAAAATTGATTCTTAAATGAGTAGTAACATTGGAGTTCTCTTGTCGAAATTGGATACTTCCAGTTCATCTCATTATCCAATGTTTTTCCTAAAGGAATTAGGTATACAATTGAAATAGGAAAAGCAAAGGAAAGTTTTTGCCTAACTTTCAATTTCTCTGGACTTTAATCTTTATTTGAGAAACTTCAAAATGTGATGCAGACTTGTATTACTCCTCTGTCAAGTTCTCCTTACATTGCATAGTCACTATCCTCTCCTACTATGTTGCTTGAGAACAGAAAAGAAAGGAGTGGCAGTCGTTTTGGGTGGATGATTAGAGAGAAAGAGATATAGAGTGGGGAGGGTCGGAGGGGAATCAGGGGGAGGAGGGGGTGGTTCAGGGGGTGGGGGTTTAATACCTGAAGTAGTGCGTGAGATGAGGGAGGAGGGAGTGTTTTTTTTTTTTTACTTTTTTTTAAAATATAATTTCAAAATTTTATAATGTCGAATAAAAGAGTGACACGTGTCTCTTTAACATGTTAAAAAGGTTAACAAGAGGTGATAGCCGGTTTTGACTTGTTAAAAGCAAAATTGGCTATAAGGTTTACTTGTTATTGGAATATCTTTAGGTTGACTTGTTAGAAGCGGTCAACGCAAAGGTTGACTTATTCTTGACAATTTTTCCTCTAATTTATTATGTCTAGCCCCAATATGTAAGGAAGTAGAAGTCATCAACTTTAACTTGGCCCGTCAGCACATCACCATTCAAGATTTTACCCCGAATTTGGTCCAACTTTGAGGTCTAATATGTAAAGCTTAATGTAATTCGAATAATCCTTTTTCAAAAAAAATAAAAATTATTGCATTGATTTGAATTATACTACATTTACAATACAATTCAATATCAAAAATTTATATATATAACTAAAATTAATATACTCCATTCATCCCATAATAGATGATATAATTTGACTGACACAAGAGTTTTCGATTTGCTATCTGACTTGTTAGAGAGTATACTGGTAGTAATAGGAACAACTTAACTGAAAGTCGTGGCGTGAAGAATCACTGCCCTAAAGTTGTATTTGCCCCGCTTACGAATGCACGGACTCTTAGCAAACAACTCCCAGGGTTACACGACCTCTGCTTCAATGGCGTCGACAAAGAAACAGATGAGAACTCTTAAGAATACTGCCCAGAAAATAAGGAAGAAGAAGGAGCGTTTTGTGTATAGAATGAATTTCTCTGTATCAGAAATGAAGAGAAAGCAGCCTTAAAATGAGACGGGTCGCAAAAAATACACACCCACACCCGCGTCGCGCCAACGCCACACGCCCACGGCCCGAGCCCGGCCCGCACGAGCGCGCGTGTGTGTGTGGTGGTTACTAGAGTATAGCCTCTAGTCTCCAAACTAATACTCAAAGGATGAGAGCAAATATAAAGAAATACAAGAGTTGTGAAATGGGTGATATGGGACCAAATAGGAGATATTGGACCTTTGACAAAAGGTGCCCATAAATAAAGAAAGGAAGTAAAGCATCTATAGGCAATGTGGGATTGATCTTTTGAAGCACATACAACTTGAAGTATTAATAACTCCAACATTCCCCCACATGATTCAAAAGAGAAAGAAAAGAGAGGAAACTGGGCAGTAGATACTAAGTCTTTAAGTATCAATGTCTTGTAGACTTGAATTGATAACCAGTGCTTACAGACTCGTATTTACAGTAGGTAGATTTCGCTTTGAACCTTACACGAAGTTTGTAATACTCGCTTGCACACTGAAACTTTTCACAAATCAAAAGAAGTTCTCGCGATGTTTATACACATGTGCCCCACATAAAATCCTGGTTTCATGAACGCTCTAGAGGTCCTAAGCCTTAGAGACCTCATAGGGGATTGGGCGTAACCCCCACATTCACATAGGTAAATTCATCAAGTTTGTACTGTCACAAACCACCTTAAAAAGGCTATGAATTTATTAAGAGTTGATAGGTTTTAGTCGTATCACCTAATCAAAAATAAACCTACGGTCCTCTAACTAAGGTAGTCAGTGGAAGCAGGGTCGAATCCACAGGGAGACAAAGTTTCTAAATCAATATTCAACCAATTCAGCTACTCCAGAGTAAATCAGGAAGGAATTAATTAAACTAATGATTAAGCTAAGAAAGACGAATTAAACAAAGGATTTAACTATGGAATAAAAACCTAGGGTATTAGGTCGGTCCACCATGCTTATACCAATCAAACAAGGTCAACAGCTATCAAAACCTAAGTCAAGAGTCGGGGGATTTGAGCCTATGTTGAGCTATGGTTAAGACTCAACTCTCATAGTTCAACATACGCCGCATGTTCACTAACGTAATCAGAACTACTGACGTGTCCTAGGCCTCTAGTCGTAAGACGGATCTGTGCAAACAATTATTAACCACAAGCAACCAACGAAACTGCGCAATAACGTTAATTACTCAATAAAGAACAAACCACATCACAATCACCCTAATCAAGCCCTAGAAATCAATAGCAGTCTAAATCACAATCATGGTATAAACATGGCTTTCCTATCTAACACCCTAGAAAGAGACTACTCAGACATGATCAAATCAACAACGACAAAACTAATATGAAACCCTCACAATTGCATCATGAACGATTAAATAAATAAACTAAGCAATTGAGAATAATAAAAGAGATTAGGGTAAGAAAGAATACCAATTAACGGAAAGCGGGAACTTTATTGAAATCGAAATAGGTTTGATCACCTCTAAATTAATCTAAAGTGTTTGAATTGAACTAAGAACAATGAAGAATAAAACTAGTCTAAAGCTAATGAAAGATGAATAAAAAAATGTGAAAAGATGAGGAAAAAAGGTATTTATAATACCCCCTCAAGTTAACTAAAAACGGAAATAAAAGGCGAAATCCGCGTAAAAGGGTGCCAGACCCGATCGGGTACGAGTCGATCGGGCCCGAGGACAGTACCCGATCGGGCCGATTGCAAAACATCGTCAATCCGTTCCTGGGTCAGCGCAGCTTCAGCAGCAATATTGGAGTGGAAATCTGGGCCAACCCGATCCAGCACCCGATCGGGTCTGTGATCGGGTTGCCAGCAAACGAGGCCCAACACTCCTCTAATAATACGCACAGTACAGCAACTCAAGTGGGTGTGGACCCGATCGGGTCGGGCGATGGGCACCCGATCGGGTCTGGGGACATGCTTCCTCGCCCGATCGGGTCCGCAACATCTACACCAGATCAGTATTTCTTCGCCCGATCGGGCCATTTCTGCCCGATCAGTGCACGGAAACCTCATTTTTGACTCTTTGGCTCTCTAATCTTCACGTTTAGGGGTCTTGGGACCTCCTAAACTACCCATAAAGCTCGTGAGCCATCCTACGTGCCTCGTAACATCTCGTAAAGTCGTGGTTGCTTCCAAATGGCTCGGGAATAAGGAGAAAACTCCCTAAAACCTGCAATTCAACACTAAAATACAAAACAACAACTATATACGATAGTTAGCACAAAATAGCTCCCAAGAGCTCCAATGACGCACAAATTAGCTTGTAAATAAGGGAGAAAACTCTATATAAATACGTGATATCAAGAGTATGCAACTCAACCTTCCACATTTGACAGTAAAGAAAATTACTACATCGCTTTATTTGTATTATAGAGGAAAGGGTGGTAGTACACATATTATGAGCTCTTTCGTGATTTCGTTTGACCTATTGAACTTTGGAAATCCTAAGATAGGTGTCCATCACAATTCACTCCTCAATAGACTTTAAACTCATTCCTTGTGCTGACTCAAGCACCATTTTCTTACACAGGCCTTTAGTGAGAGGATCTGCTATATTCCTCTCAGATTTTACAAACTCGAGTGATATCACATTGTTTTTGATCAAATTTCTAACTATCTTATGCCTCAAGCGTATATGTCTCCTTTTGCCATTATAAGCTTGGTTGTTCGCTACCCTAATTGCAGCTTGTGAATCGCAATGCATGGAAATTGATGGAGTTAGTTTCCCCCACAATGGAATGTCTGCTAGTAGGCTTCTTAGCCATTGAGCCTCCTGTCCTGCCAATTCTAACGCAATAAATTCAGATTCCATTGTTGATTTAGCAATACAAGTTTGTTTAGAAGATTTCCATGATATAGCAGCATTAGCAAGAGTAAGACACATAGCCACTAGTAGAATGAATCTCATCATTGTCAGACACCCAATTAGCGTCGCAATATCCTTCTAAAATGCAAGGCGTTCTATGATAATGCAGACCCCAATTGATCGTCCCTTTCAAGTACCTCAATAATCTAATCAACACATCCCAATGCTCTTGGTTAGGATTATGAGTGTATCTGCTCAATCTACTAACAGCATACGCTATATCAGGTCGAGTGTAATTCATCAAAAACATTACACTCCCAATTATTTTGGCATACTCATCTTGGGAAACACGGTTACCTTTATACTTTCTCAAATGAATACTAGAATCATATGGGGTTTTCATTGGAGTACAATCAAATTGATTAAATTTCTGTAAAATCTTTTCAACGTAATGAGATTGATTTAAAGATATCCCATATGTATGTTTAGTAATCTTGATTCCCAATATGACGTCTGCCTCGCCTAAGTCTTTCATGTCAAAACATGAACTTAGAAAATTCTTGGTTGTGTTAACTATGTCTATATTGGTCCCAAAAATAAGCATATCATCCACGTATAGACATATGATAACACATTCAAACTCACATAGCTTAGAATAAACACAAGCATCAGAATCATTAATAGAAAAACCATTAGAAGTGATGGTTTGATAAAAAATTTCATACCATTGCTTGGGAGCTTGTTTTAGACCATAATGAGATCTAACAAGCTTGCACACCTTGTTTTCCTGTCCAGCAACCGCCCAACCCTCTGGTTGTTTCATATAAATTTCTTCATTCAAATCACCATTCAAAAAGGTCGTTTTCACGTCCATTTGACGCACAACAAGATTATGAATGGATGCAAGAGCTATCAAGGCCCTAATGGTCGCAATCTTAGTCACGGGAGAATAGGTATCAAAGAAATCCAATCCTTTCTTTTGATGATTTCCACAAACTACCAGTCTAGCTTTGTACTTGTCTATGGACCCATCAGGTTTGAGCTTCTTTTTGAACACCCACTTGCTACTCAAAGGTTTACATCCTCTAGGAAGTTCAATCAAAATCCAAGTGTTGTTCCCCATTATAGATTCTATCTCACTATTTATGGCCTCCAACCAAAAACTAGAGTCAATAGATCTCATGGCCTCTCCATATGTCCTAGGATCTTCTTCTAGTACAAATACATTTACCTCTTGGTCAGTCAGGAACTTATTCTCAATTAAGAAGGTAGTAATAAAGTCAGGCCCAAAACTAGATTATGTTCTAGTCCTCTTACTTCTTCTAGGTTCTATAGTCTCACTAGGTGATGCAATGTCTTGAGGTAATGCGGAAGGAGGTGCAGTAGTAACACAAGTTTGCACATTCGATTTCATAGGAAAAATATGCTCAAAGAATTCAACATCCCTAGACTCTTTAATTGCACCAAAACCGGTTGCCTCTTTAAGAATAAATCTATAAGCAGCTATCCAATAAAAATTCCATCTATGGTCTTAGGCCCAATTTTACTCCTTTGAAAGTCTGGGATTCCTATCTTACCCAAACATCCCCACACTTTGAGGTAATACAAGTTTGGCTTGAAACCCTTCCACAACTGATAAGGTGTTTTCTCTAATTTCTTGTGAGGAACTCTGTTAAGAACGTAACAAGCAGAAAGAATAGCCTCTCCCCACATGCTAGTAGGCATACCTGAACTAATGAGCATGACATTCATCATATCCTTAAGGGTCCTATTTTTCCTTTCAGCTATCCCATTTTCCTCACAGAATTTCTTAAGTGGTGTTCAATCATATTCACCACCTCTATCGGATCTAAGTCTCTTTATTTTAAGGTCTAATTGGTACTCAACTTCTGCCTTAAAAATGTGAAATTTTTCCTCGGCTTCGTCTTTTGAACTTAATAAATAAACCTTAGTGAATCTCAAAAAGTCATCAACAAAGGTAATGTAGTATCATTTTCCTCCTCTACTCATGGAATTCCTAAAGTCTCCCAAATCACTATGGATTAGCTCAAGAAGGGTGGAAGAACGATTAACACACTTGTTAAAGGCCTTCTTAGGGTGTTTAACTTCTATACATACTTCACATTTACCAAAAATAGTACTACTGAAATCAGTAATAAGACTAAGCTATTTTAGCCTTTTAACGGGGGCTACATTCACATGACCTAGTCTAGCATGCCATAATGAAACAGATTCAGCAATATAAACAGAAGCAGCAGAAACTTTATTAGTGTCCATAATGTCCAAAATAAATAACCCCCCATTACAAAAGCCCTTTCCCACAAAATCACCATTTCTGGTGAGTACAAGTTTGTCCGATTCAAAATTCAGTTTGATGCCAGTTTTGTTAAGCAATGCACCAGAAATAAGGTTCCTGCGAATGTCAGGCACATGTAAAACATTAAGTAATTCAAGCAATTTACCTGAAGTTAATTTAAGAGGAACCTTCCCTTTACCAAGCACACTCACAATGCTGGAGTTACCCATGAAGATGCATTCGCCTTCACTTACCTTTTCGTAGTCCTGGAACACGTCTTTGTTGGAGCAGATGTGTCTTGTGGCACCAGTGTCCACTACCCATTGAGTCACATTACTCACGAGATTAACTTCTCAAACTACAGCAGAAATAACATCTTCAGTAAGATTAGCTTGAGCTTTGTTATCTTTGTTGTCCTTTGGCTTACCCCCAAGTCCTTGTCTACAGTCCTTTGAAAGATGTCCAAACTTTCCACAAGTATAACAGTTTCCCTTAAACTGCTTTTTCCCTTTGAAGTTACTATTCTGCCTAGTCCCATGAAACTGATTTAGACCCTTTCCTTTTGGTCGTTTACCATACCCAGCATTTTTAGACTCAACTAAATTAGCAGCAGAAGAGGAATGGTCTACAGATTTCCCCTTAGTCTGAATACGGTTATGTATACTAGTTCTTGAAGGGTAAAGTCCTTTTGCTTATGTTTCATAGAGTGCACATAAGTCTCCCAAGAAGGTGATAATTTTTCAAGAAGACAGTTTTCTTGAAATTGTTCATGCATATCCATACCTTCAACAATAATATCAGCACATAGGGTCTCATATTCATGGACTTGATCTAATACAGACCTATCATCAGTCATACTGAACTTCAACCAACGACTACAAGCATATTTCTTTGTCCCAAAATCGTCAGTTCCATATTTGGCATTTAAAGCATCCCAAATGTCTTTAGCACTTTTAGACTTACTATAAATCTGATATAAAGAAGCAGTCATGTAGTGCAACAGCATTCCCCTACAAGTCTTATTGTCCTTCTCAAAAATCCTATTGGAATTAACAAGGGTAACATTTTCAGTCAAAGTATAATCTACCCCAATTTGTCCCAGAAAAAATTCCATTTTGTCCGACCACATTTTATAATTTTTACCATCAGAAAGAGCCAGTTTAAACATGTTAGGAACAAAAGGATTAAACATATTGGGAGCAGCAACAATAGGAATAGCAGAAGGAATATTACTACCAGACATGATCACACAACTCTAAGATAATACAACTTTAGAATGTCAGAGAGTATACTGGTAGTAATTGGAACAACTTAACTGAAAGTCGCGGCGTGAAGAATCACTGCCCTAAAGTTGTATTTGTTCCGCTTACGAACGCACGGACTCTTAGCAAACAACTCCCAGGGTTACACGACCTCTGCTTCAATGGCGTCGACAAAAAAACAGATGAGAACTCTTTAGAATACTGCCTAGAAAATAAGGAAGAAGAAGGAGCGTTTTTGTGTATAGAATGAATTTCTCTGTATCAGAAATGAAGAGAAAAGCAACCTTTAATAGGCTCCGAAATCTGCCCCCAAAATGGCAGTTACCAGAAATCGTGGTTGTAATCAAGGAAGCGAAGATTACGGCCCTTAATAACGCAATAATGCTGGAACGGTTTATAAAACACAAAAGTAACCGTTTGACCCAAATAAAATGAGACGGGTCACAAAAAATACACACCCACACCCGCGAACGCGTCGCGCCAACGCCACACGCCCACGGCCCGTGCTCGGCCCGCACGCACGCGCGTGTGTGGTGGTTACTAGAGTATAGCCTCTAGTCTCCAAACTAATACTCAAAGGATTAAAGCAAATATAAAGAAATACAAGAGTTGTGAAGTGGGTAATATGGGACCAAATAGGAGATATTGGACCTTTGGCAAAAGGTGCCCATAAATTAAGAAAGGAAGTAAAACATCTATAGGCAATGTGAGATTGATCTTTTGAACCACATACAACTTGGAGTATTAATAACTCCAACATTGACTAACTTATTTTATTGAGAGTAGTTGATTTTTGGTATTTGTTTTAGTATATAAAGTACATGTTGGTGGGGTTGGGGGTTGGCGGTTGGTGGGGTTATTAATTAATTATAAAGTACATGTTGGTGGGATCCATTAATATTATACATTAATATTTCTATTGTACTTACATGACATTTATAGAAGTGCATCAATTAATGTGAGACGGACGAATAAATAAAGTGTATCGATTAATATGGGACGGAAAAAGTAATTCTAATATGACAAAGTCACGGTCGTTGATGAGTTTTAATTGTAATACCTCAAATTTTTAACCTTATTTAATTATTTACTAATTAAGTTTATTAGCTTAATTGTGTTCTAAATTTTCCTCAAACAATCAAATTAAAGGCATATTCTAAAATAATTATACTTCCCATGTTCCATAGTATTTGCAACATGTAGATCTTTCACGCTTTAAACGTTTATATCCTTAATTGTGTTTAACAAAAAATTGCAAAAGGTGGATATCAATTAAGTATATACCAAAACGAATCTAACAAGATCTCACATGACTATTTTTATCTTTATGTATAAATAACAATAGAAGGTAAAAGTAGGCTTTATAAATAGTGTAAAAGTTCACAATGTTTTAATTGAAATAGAACGAAGGTAGTATTTACTTTAGTTATTTCAAAAGGGATATTCATTTTTGTTTGCTTATAATGTAGTTTATATTAGTAATGTTTTAACAAAAAATTCTATCTTTTTTTCTTATATAACTTTTGGGTAATTGTTTTTAAAAAAAAGTCAAATACTCAACATTTCAAGCCCAAACTAGATTTTTTTTTGGAACAGGTACAAGGATAAGACTAAAGTCTCCCTATCTCAGGGATTGACCAAAGTCAAGAACTAAATTACATTAAAAAAAGAAAATAAAAAAGGATACTAAAACTAAAAGAAAAAAAGAAATTAAAACTAAACTAAAATAAAAAAAAGAAAGACAGGCTTCCAAAGGAAGCTAGACAAGCTTCATGAAGAAGCTGGACAGAGATGGTCAGCAGCAGAGTAACGGCGGCGGTGGGTGCCGTTTAACATCAGCCATCTCAAACATTAGGTGTGGAGGGAGAACGCCGGTGACAACGACGATGGAGCTGCACCGCGTTCGTCAGAAATCAGATTTGAACTTGACTTGGCGGTGCGGGGCGGTGCGGTGTCTTTTAACACAGCCTTGTTTGCAGCAACGTTCAGGAACATCGACCTCTGCTTCTCTGAAATTTGAGCGGCGGAGGGCGCTGAGATGGGCCGGTGAGATGGGGCGGTGTGAGGGGCGGTGGAGGGTGCTGAGATGGGCCTGTGAGATGGGGCGGTGGGAAGGGCGGTGTTTCCTAGAGAGAAGGTCTCAGCCCAAACTAGATATAATGCTAGAGTTGTCAAATTTTGACTTCTAACCCAACAAAAAAATAATATTTTTTCGTAAAGAGTATGAATTTACTATAATGCTATTTAACACAAAGGACTTTTACTACTTTCCATTTCACTCTTTTCCTTTCTTTCATTGAATCATGTGCGTAACCACGTGATGTGGAACCACGTTATGTTTGCTTGATTTACAAAACTACTTTCCATTCCACTAGTACTCTTCTCCTTTCTTTCATTATATCACGAGGTTTGACCCATTTTTTTTTTTTTGGAAAAGATACAAGAAACTCTCTCAACGATTAACTTAAGCTATCTAATAAAGAAAAATGATACATGATAGGATCTAAAAGGATCCAAGCTTAAAGCACCTCTAATACTTTTAACAAGCACATAAGACACTAAAGTTATTTCGCCCGTACTCAAAAGTCAAGCTCCAGACCTTTAACCTGTAAAGTCTTTTAAATAAAGTGTTGTCCTTAATGCTTCAAACAAGTCAAAAAGGCCGGGGGGGGAACGAAATAAAAAAAAATTGCAGAAAGAAAAAGGGGGAGAAAATGCTCTATTATTTGTCTTTCTAATGTTGAAATCTAGATTAAACATCTTTATTTTTAAAATGTTAGATATCAGTTAAGAATGTTATTGTTTTAAGGTATAGTCTTATTTCGTCTTTAGAAACTTGTGTAACGTGTATATAATTGTCCATAATTGATTCAATATTATTATGCAGTCTCTTGTTTTTCTAGGTTCAACACTGATTATTTAAAATTCATTGGTTTTGGTAGATTGCAATTCTATCCCCAACAACCTCATCTTATAAAATCCTATCCAATTTCATCTTCTAACTTGTCTATAATATTGGAGTTCAATGAGACTGAAATTGCACCTCGAACTTTAACATACATTGAAAACACTTTCTTCATATCCCCTGTCTAAAACCAAACATCCTCCATCTAACACCAAACATGAACCCACATTCTAATTCTTTGAGCCCAACTAACGATTTCATTGTTGAAGCTTTGACCTTAATAATTGCGATGAGTCAAAGTCATTAGCAAGAAGAAGTTTACATAATTGACAATGCTATTTATTCTTATTGCACAAGCTATACACATCACAGTCCCAACTAAAAGGAAGAAGGACTACATTTCCCGCAATCGTGCTAAGGCAGAGGCACCGCTTATGAGTGATTACTTTGTTGATCATCTCCTTTATCTAGAAGCTATGTTTCGACGTAGGCTGCTGATATCACGTATTTATATAGAGTTTTCTCCCCTATTTATGAGCTACTTTGTGCGTCAATGGAGCTCTTTGGTGCTATTTTATACTAATTATCGTAATAGTCATGGTTTTGTGTTTTAGTCTTGAATTGCAGACTTTATGAAGTTTTCTCCTTATTTCCGAGCTAATTGGAAGCGACCACAACTTTGCAAATTATTATGAGACACGAAAAAGTCATCACGAGCTTTATAGATGGAGATCCCGGGACCTCTAAAGGTGAAGAATTGAGAGTCAAAGAGTCAAAAGGAGCTACCCCGTACCTTGATTGGGCGAAGATTTATGCATCGGGTGGCGGAGTTTCGGTCCCGATCGGGCAGACATTGCCCAAACCCGATCGGGTGAAGAAGCGAAGACAATTGGCTTGATTTTATGGCTCAACGTGATCGGGCAACCCATGCCCGACCCGATCGGGTGAGGCCCCCATGTCAAAATGTTGTTGTGCTGCTGCGCCCAAGACTGAAATGTTGCTGGGCTCTTCTATTGTGGACCCGATCGGGAACTCATGGCCCGATCTAGTCGGGTGAGGCCCAAGTTCGTTGGCTGTTGCTGTTGTGTTATTTCAAGGAGAGCTGCACTTGTTGCATTGTTTTAGTACCAGCCCGATCGGGTGGGCCTTTGGCCCGAGTAGGTTGCGGGTCCGCGATTCGAATTTCTATCTTTTTTTATTCCGCTTTTAATTAGATTTTAGGGCTATTATAAATAGCTAAACTTCATTATTTTAGGGACAGCTTTTGATTCATTTTATTTTCCATTGTTCTTAGTTTAGTTTTAGTGAGTTTTATGAGTTTTAACGCTTAGATTAGTTCTAAAGGTGATTGAACCTTGGATTCATTTCAATAAAGGTTATTGCTTTTCGTCATTCGGTATTGTTCTTCTCTCTTAAGCTCTTTGTTTAATCTTTGATTGCTTAGTTTGATTATTTAATTCGTTCATGATGCAAAATTAGGGATTTATATTAGTTTTGTTATTTTTGATTTAATCATGTATGAGTAGTCATTATTTCTAGGGTGTTAGGGAGGAAAACCATGTTTACACCATGATTCATATTTGAATTGCTATTAGTTCTAGGTTTTGATTAGTTCAATTGTACTGTGATTCGTTCTTTATTTCATGGTTTATGTCAGTGTACTATTTCATGAGCTATGTTTGGCAACTTGAGTATGACTCGATTATAGGCTTACTTTTAGAGGCTTAGAACACACTATTGATTCTGATTATGTGAGCGATCTTACTTCATATGTTGAATTGAGAGCGTTATGACCCGGATCATAAGCTTAACATTGGCTCCGATTGTTCAACCCTAGACCTAGATATTATTAGTTATCCGACCCTTTTGATTGGTATAATTATGGTGGTCCGAACTAATACCCTAGACCTTTAATCCATAGTTTAATCTCATTATTTTTATTGCTTTCTTTAGTTTAATTAGTAGTTTAGCTATTCTTCCCTGATCTTCTCTAAAGTAGCTATTTGGCTGAATATTAATAACTTAGAAAATGTCTCCCTGTGGATTCGACCCTACTTCCCTTAACTATTGTTGTTAGAGCACTTTAGGATTTATTTTTGGTTAGGTTATGCTACTTTAGCCGGTCAAATTTTGGCGCAGTTGCCGGGGAGACGGCTAGTTTTCTAAGTTTTTATTTGGTTATTTGGTCTACTTCTCTGTGCCTCATTGGAACTTCATTGTTCCAATTGAGGTACGTTTTACTGCTTCTTTTTGTATCTTTTGTATGCCCAGGTCTCAAAGAAACGATTCCCCCATCCCAGTGGATCACAATCTCACAAGGACAATCAGGCAGCTTCGAAAGAAAATTAAGAGAGAAAAGCAAACTGTTCAGCTGAACACTTTTAAAGCAGACACTTCGAGTTCAGTCATGGCCAAATCGTTGAATTCTTATGGGGTGCCTAATCCTGACGGCATCTTGTAATAGCCTAGGTTTCCTCAAACAATCAGTCATAATATTCAATCACAACAATAAGAATAGTCAGGCACAGAAATAGAGAGGGAATGTTTGGAGATTGTATTGAATGAGCAAAAGGGTACAACAGCTTTCGAGTGGCTGTACACTCCCACTAAACAATACTAAGGAAGTTATCTCACTTTTTCAATGACCCACTACAACAGTAACATTTTCTATTTATAGTCCTAGGTCACCTTATTGTCCTCTTTTCTCATTGGCCCAACACATCAGCATCCTTTTTGTATATTCCCTTGATTGCCCTGAATGCCTTGTTGTCCACCTTTGTCTTGAGTGTTAGGCTGCTTTTGTTTGTTTCTTCGGGTGTAGGTGAAATGGATCTTGGGTTTGGGCTGGTGTATGACAATACCCCCCCCCGCGCAAAGATCCATCTTGTCCTCAAGATGGAAGGACGGAAAGTGGTGAGCAATAGCAACCGCATCTTCCCAAGTCGCGTCAAATTCAGGTATTCCATGCCATTTGACAAGTACTTCCCTGGTAGTGCCTTGAGGGTGGGGTATTTCTCGAATGCCAAGCAATAATTCTGGTTCAGCTTCAAGTATGAGGTGTGTGTTGATATGGGGTGGGAGAGCTTGGGGTTGATGAGTAGGGCCCAAAGCCGGTTTGAGTTGCGAGACATGGAAGACTGGATGGAGTTTAGAGTTTGGTGGTAGGCTGAGTTTGTAGGCTACGGACCCAATTCGCTCTGTGGCCTGGTATGGACCATAATATTTTGGTGCTAGGTTTTCAAATGGGCGTTTGGCCAGGGTAGTTTGCCGGTATGGACGTAGCTTGAGATACAAAAATGTCCCAACCTCTAGTTGGAGGTCCCTTCGCTTCTTGTCATCCATGTTCTTCTGTTTTTGTTGAACCCGTAATAAGTGAACCCTGAGCAAATCAAGGATGGCATCCCTTTCTTGTAACTGAGCTTCAACTGATCCCACGTGCGTCTGCCCGTGTCCATAGCGGATGAGGGAAGGTGGACCACGGCCATACACCGCCTTGAAAGGAGTCATGCGAGTGGAAATGTGTGGGGAGGTGTTATATGAATATTCAGCCCATGGTAACCAACCTTCCCACTGACGGGGTTGTTCACTAGCGAAGCACCTGAGATACGTCTCAACGGCCTTGTTAACAATTTCAGTCTGGCCGTCAGTTTGCGGGTGGTAGGTCGTACTTCGCTTGAGGCTTGTACCTTGTAGCCAAACATTTCTGACCAGAATTTGCTCAGGAAAACCTTGTCTCGATCCAAAACAATAGAAGTGGGGAACCCATGGAGTCGAACTATCTCTTTGACGAAGGCTGCCGCAACAGTGATGGCGGAAAAGGGGTGCTTAAGGACAATAAAATGAGCATATTTTGTGAATCGATGAACCACCACTAAAATGGTGTCCCACCCATGTGACTTGGGTAAGCCTTCGATGAAATCCATCGATACATCCTCCAAAACTCGAGCCGGAATTGGAAGTGGCTGTAACAAACCCGCATGGCTTTGGGCCGAGGCCTTGTTTCTTTGGCAAATGTTACAAGCTTGCACATTGATAAGTGGACTTTAGGTTCACTTATTTGCATGTAGTTTTAGGGCATTTAGATGCATTTTAGGCCATTTAATTTCCTTTTCCTTCCCTTTTTCATCATTTCTTATAATCTCATGTTTAGCATTTAGTTTAGTTCATTTGCATATAGTTAGGGTGCATATAGATTATTGCATTTGCATATGCATACCCCACTCCCCCATCTAATGTTTGCCTTGAGTGTTTTGAAGATTTACAAGCAAGAAAGAGGCTCATAACAGAGGAGCGGGCGCTCCATAGGTCAAGAAGTGAAGAGAAGGAAACAGGAACTTGGAGCGACCCAGGAGCGTGCAGGGAACGGGCGCTCCATATTACAAGGAGCGGGCGCTCCATGCCCAGATTTTGGTATTTCGGTTTCGGTTTTGTATCGGTCGATTTCGGTTTTGTATCGGTTTTTTTAGACGGTTTCAATTTTGTGTTTTATGGTTTTGCCCTTAGTACTTTGGGGTATAAAAACTCATTTTTGTAATAATAATGGGAGCTTTTAATTTCTGAACTATTATTAGCTTAATTAGAGAGAGAACTTTAGAGAGAGAAGTGGTTTTTAGAGAGATAAAGTAGATCTTGAAACCAAATTGAAGCTTTTTGAAGGTATTTTCATGGAGTTTTTTCCATTCTATTTAGAGTATTTCTTCTATCTCTTTGCTTTATTTTGCTTTATTACTTGCTTATTTTGTTTTAGCCTTTGATTAGTGTTGATTAGTTCATGTTTAGCTCATTTATGATGTTTTCCACCATTGTTGATCTTTCATTGATATCTCAAGCTTTTTATTTTGCTTCTTTTATGGCATTAGAGTAATTTCTTAGCTAGGGGAAGGGGATGACCTAGGTTGATCATGAGTTGACCTCAAAAGTCAAGCTAGGGGGTTAGATTTAGGTGAAATTGGGTTGTCTAACCTATTTAATTGCTTGTTTAATTGCTTGATCATCATTTGAACTTGGTTTGGGGATCAAAAGTGAAGGATTGAGAGATGAAGCTTTTGATGGACCTTAGGTTAGTCAATAGGTTGACTTCACCATGAGAATAGGTGTTAGGCTTCCTAGGACCTTAATCGAATCGCTAGGAGTTGTGGAAATACTTGATCGATTGATTTTACCATGAGAATAGATAGAATTGGTTGATTAAGTCCTCCTAATTAGCTCGAGAGAGTAATTAGGAAACATATGAGTGATTTAGTCCCTTAGTTGATCCTAATAAATCCCCTTGGCTTGACAAATAGGTTAGCAATTGGTTAACTAGTGATTCCCCTATCCCTAGTGTCTTTTTATTATTGTTAAACCCAAATCATTTACTTTAATTGTTAGCTAATTAGTTCTTAGTTTCTTAGTTAATCATTTATATCAAAAACCTCCAAAAATAGACTTAGCTCGCTAAATCACATTTAAACCTTGATTGATCCTTGCTTCCTCGTGGATTCGACCCTTTCTTACCCTATACTAGGCTAAGTTAGGTATATTAATTTGGCACGCACAACGACCGTGTCACACATAACTAGCAATGTGTCATTCCGTGCCAATACCACTCTTGTACGATGAGTAAATACGTTTTGAACTCTCCCGAATTCCCACCCACGGGGCTATCATGATACGCCCACAGAACTTCCTGAATGATGGGGGAGGAGGGTGGCAACATCACTCTGCCCTTGTAAAGCAACCGATCCTGGTCAACAGTGAAACCCACCATCTTTTTATCTCCCTGCTCCATGTCACGAATCAGCCCCTGAATATAATCATCTTGGGCTAATTGGGCTTGTATTGCTCCCCAATCAACTCCTATTAAGGAGACCAGACTCATCAATTCACCTGCTGCCCCCTCTCTTCTTGACAATGCATCGGCCACTCGGTTCGAGCTTCCGGGTTTGTAGTGAATCACGAAGTCAAAGCCCATGAGTTTAGACACCCATCTTTGATACTCAGCCCCAACTTCACGTTGCTCAAGCAAATATTTGAGGCTCTGTTGGTCCGTGCAAACAATAAACCGACGGCCCAAAAGGTAATGCCTCCAACGCAACACCGACAAGACAATAGCCATAAGCTCTTTTTCATAGATAGATTTTAGCCTAGCTCGCTCACCCAAGGTGTGGTTGTAGTATGCGATGGGTCGTTGCTCTTGCATCAACACGGCCCCAAGTCCGTACCCAGACGCGTCCCTTTCTACCAGGAAGTCCTTAGAGAAATCGGGTAAGGCGAGGACCGGAACTGTTGTCATGGCTTTTTTAACTTCTGAAACGATGCTGCTGCCATTGGGTTCCACCCTATTTTTTTTTTTGAGGAATTCCGTAAGGGGGCTGCAATCTTCCCATACCCCTCTATGATCTTACGGTAATATCCGGTCAATCCCAAGAAGCCGCGAAGCTCCCTCAAATTACGAGGCTCTGGCCATGCTAACATAAGTCGCACTTTCTCATCATCTACGGCAACCCCCATGGCAGAAATTCGCTGGCCTAAGTACGCCACTTCGCTTCTCCCAAAATCACATTTCTTCCAATTAGCATACAACTCATGTGCCGCTAATGTTTCGAGTACCATGGTGATATGTTGCAAGTGTGTTTCTTCATCAGGATTGTAAATTAAAATGTCGTCAAAGAAGACTAAAACAAATTTACGGAGGTAAGGGCAGAATACCTCGTTCATGAGAGATTGAAATGTGGCCGGAGCGTTGGTGAGACCAAATGGCATGACCATAAACTCGTAGTGACCCTCATGAGTGAGGAATGCCGTTTTTGGGATATCTTCGGCCTTGACCCGGATTTGGTGATATCTGAATGAGGTCCAATTTGGTGAAGATTGCTGCCCCATGTAATTCATCGAGTAATTCATCAATCACCGGAATTGGATATTTGTCCGGTACCGTTTCTCGGTTTAGTGCGCGGTAGTCAACACAAAACCGCCACGAGCCATCCTTTTTCTTAACCAATAACACCGGGCTCGAATAAGGGCTTGTGGAGGGTCGAATGATGCCAGCTTCAAGCATCTCTTTAATCAATCGCTCAATTTCATCTTTTTGCGATTGTGGGTATCGATTGGGCCTTACGCTCACCGGGTCGCTCCCACCCTGTAACACAATAGCATGCTCCCTGTTCCTGCTAGGTGGCAGTCCGGGTGGAAGTTCAAAAATGCCTCGAAATCTGCCCAGGACTCCTTTCAAAAATTCTGGAGGTTCTGGTTCACTTTCACTCATAGCTTCTGTCTCCATGTGGCTGAATTCTACCAGAACTCCTTCCCCTTCACCTCGCAAGGCCCGCATCATCGCCTTTAATGAAATCTGGGTACGGCTCAGTGACGGGTCGCCATTAATTTCGACCCTTTTTCCATTCATAGTAAAGCTCATCGATTGCCTTTTCCAATTGGTGGTTACTTCCCCTAACGTCTCCAACCACTGAACCCCAAGAATGATATCCGAGTTCCCGAGCTTTAGTGGTAGGAAATCCTCTGCCAACGTTATCCCCTGTATTACCAACTCAACGCCCTTGCACGAGCCCCTGCCTGCCACTTGAGCTCCATTCCCTAAAGAGACCCCAAATTCACTCTCGCCCCTCACTTTAATTCCAAGGCGAGCTACTGTTGCAGTGGATATGAAATTGTGGGTCGCTCCGGGATCGATCATGACCAAGACTCTCTCACCTCTGATGCTCCCCTCTAATTTCATGGTCTTGGGATTGGTGATCCCGACCACCGAGCAGAGCGAAACCTCAACATTATTAGCTTGGAACTCCTCTATCTCCGTTCCTTCCTCCTCTTCTTCGTCAGCTATATCACCGTCCTCACCGCTCAAAATCATCACACTCATCTCCTTGTTTTTGCAGATATGGTTTGCTTCCCATTTGCCGTCACACTTAAAGCAGAGGCTGTTTTCTCGCTGGTAGCGGAACTCCTGGTCGGAAAGCCGTCGAACTCCCCCTCGACTGATCGGGTTTTGATAGGTGTGGGTTTGTGTTTGGGAGGGTTGATTTGCTGTAATATCCGAGAAATTAATCGTTCTTTAATTAAGCAAAAATCATAATTAATTAAAATTTTCTTATATATATATGATTATTTATAATGCGACTTATTAAATTTATTAGTGTTAAATAAGCTTAAGTTATTAAAATCGATTTCATAATTTCATAGAATAATTTCTAAAAATTAAGTTGTTTAGCTAAGTAGGTAAATTCATACTACCAAGTTGTCCAACCAACTACCTAAAGCCCAATCTTATACCCAAAACCCAAAAACCCAAAAACCCATCTATATTAAAATGCCCAATTTAGAAACCCACCTTCCCTCCATATTTCTTTTACTGATTTTCTTTTCCTTGTTCACCAAGGCCATTGAAGCTTCTCCTCCAAGCTCACTTGCTCCCCAAGTATACTTGCTCCCCAAGGACTTCATTTACCAATCTACATTAATCTGATTTCCACCCTAAAGTTTTCTATAAATAGTTGTTTAAACTTGGCCAAACTTCACTTTACTACTCATCTTCCTCCTTCTCTGCTTCCTCCATTAACACCACCACCAACCACCAGCACCTGAACCACCACAACACACGCTGCCACCGTCGTCCACCCACCACACGCCACCAGAAACCGCCGGAGATCCCACGTCGCCACCAGCAGCACCCCTCGCTGCTTCTCTTCCTCTCGCAGCCCTGTTCTCCCCCTCCCCTTCCGTTTTGCTGCTGCCCAACGCAGCACCACCAGACGCCGTCTGCCGCTCGCCGCCGCCTCTCCCTGACTGCCGCCGCCGGAACGCAGCTCGTGCTGCTGGAGACCGGAGCCCTGCTTCTTCGCTGCTCTGTTGAGCAGAGGTAACTACAGTTACCTATTTCCATTTGTTTTTCTTTATTAATTTTGTTTTAAGTTAGTTTATTAGTTAAATATTTTATATTAATCTTAGTTAATAATTAACCTAAATCTGATTTATAGTTAAGTAAAATTCACTTTGTTTCATTTATGTTTATAGGTACTAAATTATGAACTTTAATTAAACTAGCTAAACTTTATGAACAAATTATCCTATTTTGTTTACATTAAGTTATTTTAGACCCCCTTTATTAGTTAAATACCTTATGTTAATTAGTCTAAATATATTTTTAGTTTAACCAAAGCTACTTTAACTTATATCTATATATATGTATGCTAGATATTAAACTTTAATCAAAATTAGCTAAACCTTATGGATTAATTATCTTAGTTGTTTATTTTAAATTAATTAGTTTATTTTAAATCCATTATTAATTACATATACTATATTAGTTTTGGACTTAAATTTGATTTTTAATTTAAGTATAACTACTTTGTTAAAATTATGTATATATGTACTATATTATTATTAACCTAAGTTAATCTAGCTAAAGTTAATGGATTAATTATTGGAAATTGTTCGTTATTTTCTTAAAACAATTATTTAGTTTTGGTTATAATATTAAGTTAAATTTTTTCAATAATAGTTATTTATTTTAAAGTTTAGTTAATAAAACTAAGTTGTGTAAATTAGTCACTATTTTCATGTAGTAAGTTATGTTCATACAATTATTTTAGTTTTATTGTAAACACCTATTTTAAATATTATGAGTATTATTTATATTGGATTATTAATCAAAGAGTTACTTTAATATTATTAACAAATATTCACTATATATATTTCCAAGTTTTATAAAAAGACAAGTTATATGTTTAGTTTCTAATTAAAAAGGAAAGTAAATTATTTTGAAATACTTATAATGAATTATTATTTACAAACTATTTATGACTCGCTAAATACTATTTGATAAACTATATGAATTATTTTATATTGCTTAAGTAATAAATTAATGGATAATGTTTTAGATTATTTACTAGCTTAATATTAATACTAGTATTTAAAGAGTTTTAAATTAAAAGAAGCATATATGTATATTTATATAGTTTATGCCTTCAAGTCATTAAACATGAATTTTATATGAATTATAAAGTAGTAATAGTTTACTTAAACATAGCTTACTTATCTCGTGCTTATTAACCAAGTTATAAAGCCCATAAGTCTTAGCTTATAATATTAAGTTATTAAACGAGTAACTATTATATTACTAATTATTAAATGAGCCTTATTATAAAACCTCTTTGGAACTTAGTAAGTTTAAATAAAATAAATAGATAAAAGGATTCACATGAAGGAAATGGTTCATAAAATTTAGAATAAAATATTAACGATTACTTATTAATTCGTGAATAGATTAGAAAGGAAAAAGGATATTACAAGCCTCCTCCGGCTAACAAGGTTAAGCAGGACTTGAGGTAACGTCTACTGCTAACACCCGCAATCCCCTTCCAACTATGTTTTATGATGATGTTTGGTTTTTAATGATGGATTGCGGGATATGAAATGTTATTATGCAAACGATGTTATAAATGTTTTCTATGAATGGTTTGATGTAATATGATCATAATAATATATGAAACATGATAAAGAAAAGTGAAAGACGGTTCTTGGCAGTATTCTGTTATGTTGGGTCGTGCACGTACCTTCTGGCGGTCCGTCACCTTCTGTTGTGGGAGCTTATGCTCTCGGGTGATACCGCATTGGGCACCACCTTCTGTTATAAAATAAAATGTTCTTGGGTGGTTGCCTTCCGTTCACTACGATGATGTTACTTTTGGGGAGACGTCCCTTCCGTTGTACTTGCCAAGTTACCATAATGAATGATGTATGTTTATAATCTTGATAAGAAAAGATGATGCCACATGTTATTTTCGAATGATTTAAATATGCATTTATGATATGTTTTCAAATGAATTTATGATATTTCTCTCCCCCTGTTTGCAAATAAAATGAATTGAAATGAATTTACGATGTTAGGGTAGTATGTTACTGAGCCTCGGCTCATGATGTTTTGTTTTTCTGTTTTGGGTACTGATGGGGATGACGGCATGGAGTAGAAGTGAGGATTAACGTAGTACTAAGTTTTGGAAGCCTCACTGTTTTTATTTTATAATTTACCTTTTTGTAAGACTAAGGCTTGTTAGCTAATTAACACTCCTTTTAATATATTATTGTTGCCCATCACTTAAGTTGTTAAGTTATTAGTAATGTTATGTTTTATGTCGCCTTGTATTTTCCTAATGGAAAGTACGGCGGTAACGCACCGACTACCTAGGTATTCCGCTGCTAATGCCATGTTAATTAACCTAATAAATATGATTAGAAGTCGGGGCGTTACATTTACTGTGTGGTTAGAAGAAACCTTGGATTGGGTTTAAGAGGGGGTAGTAAGGTGGGGACGGTTCTGGAAGGGGGTCATATTCTGATTTGGGTTGGAATATTGTATAGTGGGCCGGCCCATAAAGGAGTAGGGGTTGTTGGACTTAGGGGTTGGGTAGGTTTTAATGGTTTGCAAATATTTCCCTTTTCCTCCACTTTAATGGCAAGGTCCATGGCCTGCTCTAGGCTCCTGGGGCCCATCAACCTCACTTCAGCTTGGATCCCTTTTTGTAGTCCATTCAAGAATTGGCCAAGAGCTATAGGTTCAGGGACATTTTCAAGGGGGCCGATCAACTCAATAAAGCTTCTCCGGTACACCGATACGCCTTCGTCTGTTGCAACGCCAACCACTGCTTGTGAAGTGAGCCGTGGAGGTGGAGCAAAAGTGTCTCAGTAAAAGCAGCTTGAGTTCGTCCCATCCTCTAATGGGTCGCCGGCGGTTTACCATTGGTACCAAGAGAGCACCTCGCCGTCAAACGCTACCACCGCCGCATCCATTTTCTCCTCTTCCGTCAGTTGGTAGAATGAGAAGAACCTTTCCGCTTTCAAAATCCACCCGTCGGGATTTTTTCCTTCGAAAGTGGGCATGTCCAACTTCTTGTTCCTCCATCCTGACTGACTCTGTCCGCCGTGAAGGGGTGGCTGGAACCCGCCTCCAAGCCCGCCTCCAAATCCTCCTCCTGGCCCACCACCACCCAGAGGTCGTGTCTGTGGCATCTCAATCCCAGGAGGCCGCGTCGGAGAGCGTTCACCTCGACCTAGGGCTGCAACCAGTGCTCGGAGATCCTCTTGGAGCTTGTCCTGGCCCTCCGTCATTTGAGTTGTCAACTTAGTGAGCTCTTCTCTGACTTGCCGGTTAGCTTCTTCCACCTCTTGCCGGACTCTTTCACCCACCTCAGTGTGGATATCTGCCTGAGGTTAGTACCTTCGTTTCTTACCTCTTCCCTTATCTCATTTAGCTCAAGTCCAGTGTTTCCACTCGCTGTCCTTGGGTGGGCGCCATTGTTCCCCAGACGGCGGCTCTGATACCAAGTTTGTTAAGCCTAGGTTTCCTCAAACAATCAGTCACAATATTCAATCACAACAATAAGAATAATCAGGCACAGAAATAGAGAGGGAATGTTTGGATATTGTATTGAATGAGCAAAAGGGTACAATAGCTTTCGAGTGGCTATACACTCCCACTAAACAATACTAAGGAAATTATCTCACTTTTTCAATGACCCACTATAACAGTAACATTTTCTATTTATAGTCCTAGGTCACCTTATTGTCCTCTTTTCTCATTGGCCCAACACATCAGCATCCTTTTTGTATATTCCCTTGATTGCCCTGAATGCCTTGCTGTCCACCTTTGTCTTGAGTGCTAGGCTGCTTTTGTTTGTTTCTTCGGGTGTAGGTGAAATAGATCTTGGGTTTGGACTGGTGAATGACACATTTCCACTGGCCTAACCATGCCCACCATCACCGCTAACAACTTCTAGATTAAGCCTGGACTCATCAACATGGTTCAGCAAAATCAGTTTGGTGGGCATCCTACTGAAGATCCGGCCAATCATTTGCAGAGATTTCAACAACTCTACCGAACTGTAATGCGTCAAGGAGTCACACCTGAGCAATTGAAGGTCATGCTATTCGAGTTTTCACTCCGAGAAAGAGCTCAGAAGTGGTTCCACGACATTAAAGTATCTGAATGGTCGGAATTTCTACTGCATTCATGAAAGAGTATTATCCACCTATAAGGACAGCAAAAATCAGAAACAAGCTAGCCACGTTTTCCCAAGAGCCTGATGAAACACTTTGGGAAGTGTGGGGGTAGGTTCAGCGACTTGCAGAGAGAGTGTCCACATCACAACATGGACAAATGGTTCTTGACGCAGACATTTTACAATGGTCTGCAGCTGTAACACCCCGCCCAAATCGAACCCTTTTTCATTAAATAATACTCGTTGGGGGAAAATCCACGAGGGTTCGACTCGGATGGCGTGCTACCGCCGCACTTATCTCCTTGGAAATAAATGCAAGGCTAATAGGTAACATCACACTAAATTCAAATTAAATTAAGTTTTACAACAACTAAATTGTTCAATAAAACACTAATTAATATAACGTCTCAGAGTCTCAGCGAAAACTAAATTAAAACTAAGTGGATGACAACTCTAAAAGTTCTCTCTTTGTTTCCCCCATTATATCACCCACCTGCACAATTACATTGAAAAGAAACAATAGAGACAAGCTCCCAAAAATCAGAAAAACTGAGTAATTCCAACTCCATCCCGTAAAATACTTAATTTGAAAATACCTTGTAAAAATAATAGGTTAATATAGTCGAAAGCATAGCACATATACATATATAAATACAATTAATAATCACATACATATATATATAGGAGTAATAATCACATAATTTCAATTAATTCAACAATTCAGTATTATCTGATTACTTAAGGAGAGGAAAGAGAACGCCAGTAAGCCAGGGACACCCTGTAACAACTTACTACAATAATGTGAGCCAGGGAAACCCTGTAACAACTCACTGTGAGCCAGGGACACCCTGTAACAACTCACTGTAGGCCGGAGAAACTCCTGTAACTACCTACAAACCATATTGGCCGTAATAACAGAGTCCCTAGTGTGCACACCCCTTCTAACTTGGAAACACATCAAGATAGAAGGAAGACAAATAATAGAAAAATCAGCATAGTAACCAGAAAACCTGTAGGTGGCCGCTGAACCTCCCATACAGGGCAACCTGTTCATCATTTCTCTCCGATATTCCACTTTAAGTGATTAATATCTTTTATGAAAATCATCACTTAAATCATAACGCACATACATCATCTCATTTAACCAAGTATGAGTATATTCATCCCAATATCCATATCACAATTCATTCACGGCTTATCCATAAAGCCCATTTTCATTCATGTACAAAACCATCATTTGTAGATTTAATAATCCATCATTTTCCAATTATAACCAATCCATTTTTCAAATTTTCATTTTCAAACTTTAATAACGATAATAGCATAATAACAATGATAATAATAGTAATAATAATAATAACAATAATAATAATAACAATAATGATATTCATAATAATATTATTAATAATAATAATGAATCTTTAATTAAACAAATGCCGAGGATAAAATATTATATTATTTATCAAGGTCGTCAATAACGTTAGAATAACATATCGTCCATAGTTCATGGTCCATAGTCATTATTCATATCCATAATCCATAGTCATTAGTCATCTTACTAATCATAATCCGCATTTACGTCAATAGTTATAATTCATAATAATTTTCATAATTATAATTCATATTTTCTAATCACATAGTCACGTAATTAAATTATTTTTATACTACGGGATCTATGTTTAGATAGACATCGGAAATTACCTCGTGATGCGTGCCCAAAAGTTAGATTCACAACAGATCAAAGCTCCTGATAATCCTCGTCTACGCAATCGGAGTCTACAATGAGATTTAACGAGATCTAAGTTAGTAACCTAAATAACCCCTTTTTTAATTTATAAAATAAACAAACTTAAATGATTCAAGTAACCTTCAAAAGTTTTCTTAATTATTTCAAAACATTATTAATAATTAGAAATAGCTACATTTTAAAATACTTAAGAAATTGTTTGAATTAATAAAAGGACTAAATCAACTTGATTTAAAACATGTGAACAAAATAACTTATATAAGTAAATTAATTGTTGAAAATATTTTTTTTTCTTTTGTTTTAAAAGGAACGAAATAAGGGGAGGGGGAAACACTGATTCAAAGAATCAGTTCAGCCAGAAACAGGGGGAGGCAGAAACAGGGGAGGTGTGAAGGTAGGGGACGAAGAGGGGAGGCGTTACGGTGGCTCGCGGCTGGCCGCAAGCAGCCGACGGGTTCAAGCGAGTGGTGGTTGTGCGCACAGAGTGGTGGTTAGTGACTGGGTGCAGGCGGCCGACGGGGTGGCTGGGCTGCGGTGTTTCGCGGGCTGAGGGCTAGTTGCGGGCTGGCTGCGAGGAGGGCAGACGCAGCGAAGGGGGGAAGGAAGTGAATGATGGTGGTGCGGCGGTTTCCGGCGAAGGCGGTACAGAGAGGTGGGGGTTGGGCTGGCGGTTCGTGGTGGTCGGCGGTGGTGGTTTTAAATTCTTTTTATTTATTTATTTTCCAAAACAAAATCAGAGAATCAAAACTTCAGAAATTAAAAGGGAAAAGAAGGAGATTGAAGAGGATAATGAAGCAAACCTTGAAGGTTGGTTTGCTGGAGTTTGTGGGTGGGTATTGGTTGCTATTTATAGGCCAAATTTTCTGAGTTTGGGTTCTCTTGTCAACCTCCATTGATGAGGGTATTGAAGAAGGAAGATATGTTCAGAGATTTGATCAGAGAAAGGAAGAAATTAGGGGAGTTGGAGACTTGTTCAGGTCAAATTGGCAGAGCAAGTTGTGTGTGTGTTCATACGGGAAGAAGAAGGATGGGAGATGGTGATGAATGATGATGGATGGAGGATGATGGTGATGAAGGATAGTGAAAGTCTGTTGTTTGTTTTGTTTCATTTTCTTTTTCCTTTTTTTTTTCGTGTAGGGCTAAAATAGTTGGGCTATGGAGTTGATGCATAATGGATTGGGCTCATTTGGATTTGCTCATGTGAATGAAAACAAGAATGCCTTATTAATAATAGTTAATAATTAAATTATTTAAATAGAATGAATATAAATAATTAAATTATACGTTTCAATTAAATCATATTCATAAAACTTTTTTGTCAAATAATTCGAAACTAAATGAAAACATTTTTTTAATAAATATAATTTATTAAATAAATCGAATTACCACTAAATAAATTTAACTGAAAATAATATTAAAACTTAATAAATAATAAAATAAGCTTTGAAAATTCGGGGTATTACAGCAGCCTCAGACGAGGAGTATTGTTGACTCGTCTACAGGAGGAGTTTTTCTAGATAAGGAAGTGGATGTAGGCTATGAGTTCCTGTCAAACCTTGTAGCCAATGATCATTCCACTTCCCGCATTCTCACAAAAGAAGGTATTGGAGGTAGACGCTATTGCATTGCTGACTTGGCAAATGGCGAAGCTGAGCCAGAAGATTGACACCTTGAGATCCTTTACCTCGACAACCCCTCCCTTGAGAATTTCCCCTTTTGTTACTCATATATTTCCTCTGGGCATTGGTTAGTTTAAAGATCACTTTATCATCACCAACACTCAGAGTTAAAGACCCAGACTTGACATCAATGACAGCACCAGTAGTACACGAAAATGGTCTACCCAGAATAATGGGAATCTGGGCATCCTCATCCATATCTAAGACCACAAAATCAACAGGGATATAGAATTTCCCAACCCTCACAGGAACGTCTTCTAAAACACCTAGAGGGTATTTTATAGAACGATCCGCCATCTGTAAAGTAATTTGTGTGCATTTAAGTGTTCCCATGTTCAGTTTCTTATAAACAGATAATGGCATAACAGAAACAGAGGCACCTAAATCACACAAAGCCTTATCAATAAAAATAGGTCCAAGATGGCAGGGTATAGAAAAACTACAGGATCTTTTAACTTTGGTGGGGTTTTTTTTTTTAATAAAAGCACTACACTCTCCAGTAAGAGCGACACGTTCTACCCCACCAAAGTCTCTTTTCTTTGTTATCATGTCTTTCAGAAATTTGGCATAAACAGGCACTTGGGTAATTAAATCTGTGAATGGAATCGTTACCTCAAGGTTCTTGACCATAGCCAAGAACTTACCAAACTGCTGATCGACCTTTTACTGTTGCATCCTGTGAGGAAAAGGTAGCCTTGGTGTAAAAGGCGTTTCAGAAACCTTCTCCTTTCTCTTCCCAGTCTGTTCAGCTTCTGCTGACAAATCGACTTCAGACGTCGAATTCTTCCTTTTTCCTTCCTCTACCACCCTCTTTTTCCACGCAGTTGGGGTAACCTCATCAACGGCCAACGGAGGGGCATCATATGCAATGCCACTACGAAGAGTGATGGCATTCACATGTTCTCTTTGAACGGGTTTCCCTAGCAGTTCCCCCTGCCGCCTCTGTGCATTAGTTTCTGCCAATTGAGCAACTTGAGCCTCGAGAAGTTTGATGTGCTTCTCTTGGGCCCTCCGTGCTTCCTCATTTGCCTTTTACATAGACAATACCAGTTTCATCAGTTCAGAATTGCTAGGCTCTTGTGGGTTATTGTTTTGTGGAGGTGGGGTGTGGAAATTTTGTGGAGTTTGGAAGTTATTGGGATGATGGAAGTTTTATGGTGGTGGTCTTTGGAAATTTTGTGGGGTTTGATGGTATGGGGGTTTAGGATGATTTTGTGGATTTTGGTAGTTATGTGGAGGGGGGAAAGTTTGTGGTCTTTGTTGAAAGGTGTTTGCCAGCTCCATCTGAAATTGACTGAACTAACAGTCATGCCCAAAGTGACCTTGAACACCACATACCTCGCAGTAAGATGAGGTAATGGGTGCTACGGCAGACATAGCATTGATACTCAAAGGAGGTGCTGATGAGGAAGAGGAACTAAAGGTGTTAATCTGCTGACTCAGCTTCGCTATCTGCGAAGTCAATAATACAATGGCATCTACCTCCAGTACCTTCCTCGTGAGGCTGCGGGAAGTGGAATGATCATTGGCTGCGAGGTTTGATAGAAACTCATAGCCTACATCCACTTCCTTATCACAAAAACTCCTCCTGCAGACGAATCAACAATACTCTTCGTCTGAGGCTGCAGACCATTGTAAATCTCTAAACCTAGCCCAACTCTTCCCGTAATGTTTCATCAGGCTCTTGGGAAAAGGTGGCTAGTTTGTTTCTGATTTCTGCTGTTTTAGTAGGTGAGTAATACTCTCTCAGAAATGCAGCAGAAGTCTCACTCCCTTCAGTTTCCTTCACGTCGTTCAACCATTTTTGGGCTCTATCTCTCAATGAAAACTCAAACAACATGACTTTGAGTTGATCTGGAGTGACACCGACATGTTTAACGGTTCGACAAAGCTGTTGAAACCGTTGCAGATGGTTTGCCGGTCTTCAGTAGGATGCCCACCAAACTGATTTTGCTGAACCATGCTGATGAGTCCAGGCTTAATTTCGAAATTTTCCGCGGCAATGGTGGGCATAGTAGGTCCAGTGGAGAGACCATCTGGGTTGGGCACCCTATATGACTTCAGTGATTTAGACATGACTGAACTCAAGGTGTCTGTTCCAGAGGTGTTCAGCTGAACAGACTGCTTTTCTTTCTGATTTTTCTTTCGGATCCGCCTGATTATCCTAGTAAGATCGGGATCCGCTGGAATGGGGGAACCGTTTCTTTTAGACCTGGGCATACAAAAGAAACAAAAAGAAGCAGTAAAACGTACCTCAATTGGAACTATGAAGTTCCAATGAGGTACAGAGAAGTAGACCAAATAATCAAATAAAAACTTAGAAAACTAGCCGTCTCCTCGGCAACGGCGCCAAAATTTGATAGGGTTTTAGTCGTATCACCTATTCAAAAATAAACCTACAGTCCTCTAACTATGGTAGTCAATGGAAGCAGGGTCGAATCCACAGGGAGACAAAGTTTCTAAATTAATATTCAATCAATCAGCTAGTCCAAATGAAATCAGGGAAGAATTAACTGAGCTAAAGATTAAGCTAAGGAAAACTTAATTAAACAGAGGATTTAACTATGGAATAAACGTCTAGGGTATTAGGTCGGTCCACCATGCTTATACCAATCAAATAGGGTCAACTACTATCAAAACCTAAGTCAAGAGTCGGGGGATTAGAGCATGTGTTGAGCTATGGTTAAGACTCCACGCTCATAGTTCAACATACGCCGCATGTTCACTAACGTAATCAGAACTACTGACGTGTCCTAGGCCTCTAGTCGTAAGACGGACCTGTGCAAACAACTATTAACCACAAGCAATCAATGAAATTGTACACTGACATTAATTACTCAATAAGAACAAACCACATCACAATCACCCTAATCAAGCCCTAGAAAATGATAGAAATCTAAATCACAATCATGGTATAAACATGGCTTTCCTATCTAACACCCTAGAAAGAGAACTACTCACTCATAATCGAATTAACAACAATAAATCTAATATGAAGCCCTAACAATTGCATCATGAATAATCAAATACTTAAACTAAGCACTTAAGAATAACAAAAGAGATTAGGGTAAAGAGGAATACCAATTGACAGAAAGCAGGAACTTTTATTTAAATCGAATAGGTTCGATCACCTTTAATCTAATCTAAATTGTTTAAACTAAGCTAAGAACAATGAGGAATAAACTAGAGTCTAAAAAGATATCCCTAAAATAATGAGGAAAAGGTATTTATAATACCCCTCAAGTCTAGCTAAAAACGGAATTAAAAAGACGAAATATCGCGCATGCAGGTACAGTACCCGATCGGGCCAACAACCACCTGATCGGGCTCACACACATTGTCAGCACACTTTCCTCCTGGGCTCCTGGTAGCAGCAGCGCAGCATCAAATGGCGATAAATTGGGCCGACCCGATCCAGCACCCGATCGGGTCTGTGATCGGGTCCTCAGCGAACAAGGCCCAGCGTTCGTTTTGATGCGTGCAATCAACAGCGGCTTGAATGGAGGAGACCCGATCGGGTCGGGCACATTATGCCCGGTCGGGTCTGGTGCATGGTTGCTCGCCCGATCGGATCGGGCATGCCTTGCCCGATCGGGTCCGCAACTTCTCTACCCGATCAATATTTCTTCGCCCGATCGGCCCATTTTTGCCCGATCAGAGTACGGAAAACTTCATTTTGACTCTTTGGCTCTCAACTCTTCACGTTTAGAGGTCTTGTGACCTCCTAAACTATCCATAAAGCTCGTGAGCCATCCTACGTGCCTCGTAACATCTTGTAAAGCCGTGGTTGCTTCCAAATGGCTTGGGAATAGGGAGAAAACTCCCTAAAACCTGCAATTCAACACTAAATCACAAAACCACAACTATATACGATAGTTAGCACAAAATAGCTCCCAAGAGCTCCAATGACGCACAAATTAGCTTGTAAACAAGGGAGAAAAGTCTATATAAATACGTGATATCAAGGTGAAATGAAGAGTTCGAGTAACATAGCTTTTAATTGCAATTCGTACAATAATAACATAATTGACATGTATCATTTATGGACGGTTTTCAAGTATTGTTGGCTTGTAATCTTCTTACTTCTTACCTAGCCCATGCCACCCCGATCATAATCACCTAATCATCATTCCACCACCACCATCCTCACCAACAAAAGGTAAACAACAAACCCCATCTCATCATTTTGAATTCGTTCACCACCATCCCTAATTAATGCCATCAAATCAACAACTTTACACTCTAAATTACCCACCACCACCACCTTTGTCTTCCCCCTCCACCCCATCACCGCACCCCCTATTGGAGAAGAGTTTTTGTATCTAGGTGGGACCCAATCGGAGCTTCATTCTCAAGAGTTTAAAAATATTGATATTTACTTTATAGATACAAAATCAATCTAGGGAGAACTTCATTACTACTATCCTGAACTATGAAAAATAGAATATTACCCAATTACTTAATTAATCTATTAGTTACAATAATTAAGAGTATAGAAATTAAAGCACTAAGAATTTTGGTTCCTCCTTATCGTTTTTCAGATGGGAATGTATGTGGGTTGAAGGGTCATAGGGAATAGGGAATAGGAGAGAGAATAGGGGTTGAGGGAATCTTGTAATTGCGAAGATCCATAGTTTATGATGCAAATGTTAGAAAGAGAGAGAATTTGACAGTGAGGGGAAGAGGATACATGACCCATGAAGATGGAGGAATCAAAACAACTCAAAATGTTGTTGTTCTCTCTCATTCTCAAACTAGGTTGAAATGGGTGTTTTTGGGGAGTGGGGTAGGGTGGAGGGCTAAGTATTCGGGTTAGGAGGCAGGTTTTCTTTGTGGTATATTGGTTTGTGGCGCGGGTTTTCAAGGGTGGGGGCGGGTGAGGGTGGAGGTGGCTGGAGTGGGGTGAGGGTAGTGGTGGAAACTGGGGTCTGGAGGGGCGTTGTTTGTGGGGTGAGGACTGAGGAGGACTAAGGAGAGATTAAGTGAAGAGGAGTAAATAAAGAGTACAAAAGGAATCAAAAAGTTGAAAAGCAAAACCAAAAAAAGGAAGAATACTAATTTAGTCATGTGCAAATCACATGATGATCTTTTAACCTGTTGTAGCAAGTTAACAGGTCATGGGACCTTAAAAGCAAATCCAAGTATTGTAATAGTTGATAACTACTAATAATAATTCATAGTTGAGCTCTTTAAAAGAAGACCGAATAAAGTTTGTACCTTTAGTATCAATTTTTCCTATAAGTTATTGACCATTTTTCTTTTCTAATATGTAGGGTAGTGTTTCTAGTGAGGATAGGAAAATCTTGTACATTATCCTTATTTTTCATAAAATGCTTGACGATTTTTGATAGAATAATTACATGGATGTCATTGTCAAGCTAGGTTTTAAGATGACTTATGATAGATTGCAATCGATGAAGTCTTGGAATTGCAACGTGAAGTTTTTGGGTTTATATGTTTGTCTTTCTACTCCTTTCCTTGGCATGACGGATGATACGACCCTTTAGTCCTGATTGTCGAACATTACTTGCATTAATCTTTAAGATTCCAGCAATTTGTAGCTTAGAGTCTTGAAAGTTTAAGGTAGAATTAAAGAGTATAGTTTACTTGATCAGTGAGAGCTCGTGTAGAGGTATGTATGCATCTGACTTGTATCATAGGGACGCTCGTTTATCTTTGTAATTGTACTAGCCTGCGAAGGTTTATATCACACGTTTTGTTGCAACCGTCCTGCATGTCAATGATTAAGAAAGGTGATACCAAGAAGAGAGAGCTGCGTGTTTATCTTTCCATCTCCCTTGCTTCTGCCATCTCTCTAACACACTTCTGTTTGCATTTTAGTGGAATGTAATGATGCCTTCTTTGTTCTGTCATTGCTTTGAAGAATTCCTACCCGAGTTTGTTAAGTTGGAGTCATTCTTTTCATCTTTACCATCTATTACCCTTCTGTCGATAAGATTATAAAAAGAATTTATGATTACTTTTATCTCCTATGTAATTTGAGATCAAGGGTTCGACCTTTGTCGATAGCCCTTTGGTACATGGTTTCGACCTCCTTGCCATTGACATGGCATAACTTTTGTATCCCATATCTATCAAACATGATCAGCAATTGTTCTCTTATCATATACTGTGATGAATGATGGAACTTTTTGTGTCCCTTGGCCAGATGTTCTACAAGCAAGCAAAAAAGACCAACCAGTGTTGTACAGTATTATAATTCCTTCAAAAGAGTTACTGTGCAAATTAGAATGATATGCTGCTATTGAACTTCTCACAGGAGATCCGGGTGCATTGTTTGTACTGTTTTTACAGATCACCACCTTGATGTATCCTAATTCTTTGTCTATAATACAGATCACCACCTTGATGTATCCTAGTTATCTCCACCTATCATACGCACATATTCTTGTAGATTCCTGGAATTTGCAACTGATTAATTTGCCATATAAGGCAAAAGAAGTTTTTTTTTTGTATTCTAGAATTGTTGTAGATTGCATCTGAGCAAGAGATAGATGTATAAGTGTATTTTATATGATCTGCGAGACCCAATTAAAATAAAAGGGATGCCAAGTTTAGAGTGTTTCGAAGTGCACATGCCATGAAAAAAAGGTAAAATATTTGTGCAAGAATACTTGGGGAAAATAAACAAGTACTAAGCTAAACTCAATAATAATAAATCTCAATTTGTGGTTATTGTACAACACTAATTTAATTTTATATTTATAGTTGTGTTATCTTGCTCCAATCCAACAAAAATAAGAAATAACCTAGAAAAATTAAGAAAAACCCAATAGCTCCCAATAATTGATTTAAGAACTAGAGCAGTCTAACGATTACTCTTACAACTTGGAATCTTTTTAAGGCCTAGAAAAGTCCAACAACTAATAAAAGTCACTCGTAAAATTCCTACTTTAAGAGTAAGGTAAATCAAGAGAATTTCTAAATGAAACAAGGAATATTTGTCAAACACCACTACAATTTTACACTTCTTGAAAAAAGTCACCATTTTTTAAAACTTAACTACTATAGCTTGTAAAATTTTGTGAAGCACCACCTTCTAACGAAAAATGTTAAGATTTCTGTTTCATGAGCCTATTTACTTATCTTCCCTCTTTTACTCTTTTCTTCAATCAAACACCACCTTCTTTCTTCCTCACCACTTTCAACCTCCAAATCAAATCCACTTCTACACAATATTGGGGCTAGGGTACCAAATTTAGGGCTTTTAAATTTGGGGTTAGGTTTTTGGAATTTTGTTCTGAATTTTAAAGTTTTTGAATGTGGGTTGTGGTGCTTAGTGGCGACATTTCGATGGAAAGTGGTGGTTGGTGGTTAAATATCGGATAGTGGTGGTGGTCGTTGGTTGGTGACAAATTAAGAGGTTTGAGTTTCGAATGTAAATGGTGGTTGATGGTGAATTTGTGAAGGTGGGTGGTGGTGTGTATTGGTGGCAAAATATTGAAGGGTGGTGGTGATGGTTGGTTGGTGGTGAATATAGGGGTTAGGATTTTTACAGGTAGAGGTGGAAGATAGTAAATTTTGGGGTTAGAGTTTTTGAAGGTAGAGGTGTAAGGATGTCAATTGGTGCGGGGTAGGTGCGGAGTATGGTCCCTCCACACCCATATCCGCCTAAAAATCTCATCCCCATCCCCGCCCCCATCACCCATGACGGGCAAAATTTTATCCCCATCCCCACCCCAACGGGTATGCAATAAAACTTATCCTCGCCCATCACCTTAGTTTAAAAAAGCGCGCCTGAGGCACGCCTAGGCGCAGGCGAGTTGAGGCGCATGCCAAAACGCCTCACACCAACCAGGCGAGGCGTTTTTACCTCTAGCGCTGGAAGGTGCGCGCTTTTGGGCACCTTAGAGGAGGCGCATGGCGCACCTTCATGGGCGCTTTCACGAGAGAGGCACGGGTGAAAGAGATGAGAGTTTAAACTTTTTTTTAAAACCTAAATTTTTTCAAATTATGGCTTTGATTACCTCTTGCTAGCAAAAGCCCTTTATCAATTGCTAAAAATTTCATCACTTTGAACCGTAAATCAAACGCTTTGATTCAAGGGAAAAACCTAAATCTTAACCCGGTAACCATAACAGGCCGCCACCTAGCTGGAGGTGACAGATAATGTCGGACATCCAACTCCGGTAGCCGGAGGCAGTCAGGTTGCTGTCGATAGCGGTGCATGGTGGCCTTTCTTCTCGATCTTTCTTCTCTCCGTCAGGGCTGGATTTCATTAGTTTTCTTTTTCAATAATGTTGGTTGGGTGAATTATTTAAAAAGTAAAAGTAGACCTGTCACTGTCATTACAGAGAGCATTGATAATGGAGTACACCTCTATTCTCACTGCTTCTTACTAGAAGAATTATGTTTTACTATTTACATAGTACTTCAGTTTTAGTTTTATGTAGTTTTATTTTACATAGTATTAGAATTATTTTCTACTTACATAATAGTATTAGTTTTATTTTCCTGTAGTTTTAAAGTGATATTAAATTTACCTTTTGTGGCCGGTGTATTAGTTTTGAAGTATGGGCTCCTTCATTGAAAAAGAAAAATTAATAATAACCCCTTAAAAAAATCAAAATAATAATAATAAAAGTGTGACTCGTCTACAAGAGGCGCGCCTTCGCCTCACGCCTAGGCTCTGGGAACTCTTTGCGCCTCGGTATGCCTCACACTTTTTTAAACTAAGCCCATCACCCACGTGGGTTTCCGCACCCGTCTCACGCCCACCGCCCCAACATCCGCAATATCAGCCTAAATGTATGTCACAATTTTATTTAAGTATGTGTTAATTATGATTTTTTTTTAAAATATTAAAATAAAATAAGTCTATTTGATATAGTTTTTATTAAAGCTAATTAATAAGTACTTAGAAGGCAGGGATGAAGTAGGGCGGGTGAGGATGGGGTGCAGCGGATGGGGATAGGATGGGTACAATCTAAAATCTACACCCGCCCCATCACCCATGACGGGGATAATTGTCATCCCCATCCTCATCCCCACCCCCATCACCTGAGAAAACTTCCCCAATTCCCGCCTAACTGGGTTGGATGTGGGGGTGGATGTCCACGAATCCCGCTCAACTGACATCCCTATAGAAGTAGTGGGTAGTGGGTGGTGAGTAGTGGTGAAGGTTTAGAGTGAGGTTGGTGGTGGCAATGGTAGTGGCAATTGGGATGACGGTGGTAAGGGGGATGAAAATGGTGAGTGAGTCCATCAAACGGAAAAGTTAACATTTTTCCTTTAAAAGGTGGTGATTAACAAATTTTTTTGCAAAGTTATAGTGGTGTTTCTCAAAATTTTGCAAAGTTATTGTAATTAAATAAACAATTAGTAAAAAGTGAATTTTTTTCAAAAAGTGTAAAGTTTGTTGTGGTTTCTCAAAAATTTTCCTTAAAAACAATAAAGATAATCATGGCAAGGAATGTTGAGCCGCATCATTTCCTCCCTCTTAAGGAAAACTTATCCTCAAGTTTCATTTGGAAGAAACGGCACTAGATCACTAGCACCCAAAGTAGCACATACTGGAGGACAATATTGAATCTATCGTATTCTCCATTTGCACAATCCTTAAATGGTCCTTCCTTAATAGATTCATTCTTACCCTTTCAATTATATTAAATCTTTTGAGCCTTCAAAGATAAAAACACATAGTTACTAATCTCAAACGGTTGAGATTGCCTGAAAGATAATAGATTGACTCTCCTTTCCTTCTTCTGAAGCTTAGGCATAAGCAACAATTGTATAGCAAGAGCTTTAGCAGGTGGTGCCTTGGGGGGCGGGTAATTGATGCAATGGGACTCCTTATTCCCCATCTGGACTGAATAAACATTAGTGACACCTTTTTTCATTACTTCTCAATCTTATTGCTTTGGACGACCCAGTAATATAAAGCAAGCGATAATAGGTAAGATGTCACACCATACACTATCTGCAAAGGTCCCAGTATAGAAGTTCACTAAAGTTTATTTCTTAACTTGGAGGGCATCACCATCATGTAGCCAATTAAGCTTGTACGGAGTAGGATGATCTCTTGTAGGAATATTCATAATGAAACCCAACTTAGCAGATGATGCATTAGTGCACGATCTACTATCTAGATAAATGAACAACTCCAATCACCCATTTTGCATCTAGTCTGGAATAAGTTACAATTTTGGTCTTCACCAGTAGGAGGAACAAAATCATCATTACAAACTCTCCTCAAAATACCAATATGGTGATTTTCACGTTCAAACAATATGTTCTCTTAATTTCCAATTGATCAAAATCTTCAAAATTAAATACCGCCTCATGATTTAGTAGGCAATTCGGCTCGTTCTCCAACATTAAAATCCGCAGTCTTTCATCTTCTTCAATAATTAGAAAACCCGATGTAGCATAATGATCTCTCAAATCAACTTCTGCCTCTTGATTCGATTATGTTGTTTGGATAATAAGAAGCAATATGGCCTGCTCCTTACACTTGAAACAACACTTCTCCTACATTTCAAGTTTGCTAGGAGGAATAGGAGCTTGCTTTCCTCTACTAAGATCACCTTTGTTGAAAGGTGTAGATCCAACAGTAGGAATGTTTGTGAAACTACTTCAAAAACCCAGAGTAATATATTGTGATTTGTAGCTGGAAGACTCCTTGTTGTAAGTAGCTTTAGGCTTCTCCTTCTCCAGCTTAGCTTCTATATTTTTTGTGTCCGTCCGAAGAGCCAACTTAGTCACATATGTTCGAAGTAAGTTTTCCAAACTTCCATAAACCTTTTGTTTTATATATATTTAAGCAAGAGTCCAACATTGGTACTTTGACTACCTTTTTATTTCTTTATATAGTCTTTACTTCTAAAAGCATCCTTAATGTTGAGCCAAAAATAGATATTCTCAATATTCTCTTTCCTCATATCTCTATCCTCCACATCACCCAATGGAGATTTTCCAATTAAAATGTTTTTCCACTTCTTAACACTGATCTTTTAAAAATTCTCAATTCTTTTCTCTCTCCTACATTTTGCCTACCTCACCATATTTTCTCTCTCTTCACCCAATTTCAATACTACACTACATATTAATTTATTATAATTTATTATTAGTATATTGTATTATTAAGGTGATTATTGTTAATTAATATAATTTAAAAGTTAATTTATGTAATAAATATTGATGCATAAATAATCATTAATAATTAATAGAGAATTAGGTATGTAGATTTTTAATTTTTTTAATTAGTAGTTAATTAAGAAATAATGTATAATTAATCTCATTAATGCTTGTTAATAATTTATTAATCATCAAGCTATAAAATTAGTATCAATATTAATCGATAATTAAGCTTGACATAAAATTATAATATTTTTATTGATATTACAACGAAATAAAAGAAACAAAATTAATAGAAATTAGTTAAAGTACATGATCACTTAAATTGATGACACACATAATAGTTAAAGATTCCTAAACATTTAGTCAACTAGTAGATCAGTGTCGATTACCAAGAAAAGGTTGCCGAATTATTGCAAATCGAGCTTGTAGGACTCCGAATGCTCGCTCTTGGTCCTTCCGCGCAGCTTCTTGATGTTGAGCAAACAACCTGTTTAGGAGTTTAGGGAGTTGGTATAGATTTGACGAAAGTTGACCATTTCGGATAAATACCATTCGTAAGGTAATAACCCTTGTTACATTGATGGCCATTAATAGAGAAATTCATTGGCGGTGCACACCTTCTAAGAACATTGTCAAAAACACAGGGAACGATGTAGAACATTCAAATCGTTACATGAACTAGCAGTTCCGAAGAAAGAATGTCAAATCCACAGGTCACAATCCACAATGGCTTCTCTGATAAGTGTGGTTTTCCCATCCTTGCCTTGAAATTGCCCTTTCCAAGCCATGGGGCAATTTCACTCCCAGTGCATATAGTCGATGCTACCAATCATGCCTGAAAATCCACGGTCCTCCACAATTTGGAGTAGCCTTACAACATCATTAGAATGTACTGATTCCCAAATTGAGTGATGACGCCCACATGAAATGGTGTAGGGCTTCTCTTGCTGTACTTTCACTTATGCGTACGTACTCATTAACACCATCGGCTGCTAAGTCATACGGTAACATCCGCATCGTTGTCGTACACTTTTGTGGAGGAGATAACCCTAATTTCCCCGCGGCATCCCGTCTTTGTTGAAACCAAGCATCATTGGCGATAACAACATTCATTAAATGGAGGAAAACATCCCTTCGCATTCAGAATCTTCGATGGAACAGAAGATAATTGTACACTGGCTGTTCTGTAAAGTAGTTATTGAACAGGCGGACATGCCCGGCCTCCCGATCCCTATTACAACGTGGGTTTCTTCCACCCAGCCTTGAGTCTAGGAGAGACTGCGGCCATGAGGTTAAGAGGAGGAACACTTATTGCAGTGTTAATCATTTACTCAGAAGATGAACTTGATGTGGAGCTTATAGGCATTTTGAAGGGGTTGATTGAGAAATTGGATAAGTGGAGAAGGGATTTGACTACTCTATTATATAAACATTACCCCTTAACTATCTGAAAAGTGATGGTTGCTTGGTCATTTGCATGGGATCCCTATCATATATAGGATGGTCCACTACACTAATCTATCATATAAATATGTGACCATTGAATGCTCTTGTCACAATCACATTTTGCAAAAGCTGAGTGATGTTGTAACAGCCCGGATTTACCGACCAACTTAATTAGAGCTAAACACAGCGGAAAGCTTAATCCGGACTATTACCATCACACTCATCGTCCTAAAAGGACGAGTATGGAACTCTAAAAACCTGAACTTTTTAAAACTTTAACTATAAAACATTAACACTAGATGAAGTTAACTAAATGATCTAAATGGTATTAATTAAATAATAATTGTCTACAGAAAATTCGGCAGAGCTCCGTTTGAAATACGGACCGCCTAAAAGTTAACTTAGGACTCGCGCCCAAATTATAAACCTGTATAACATTTTAATATATTTCCAGCAACTATTTCCAGCTTCTACTTTACAAATTCCTATTTAAAAACTATTTACAACATAACTAATAACTACGTTGTTACAAAACCGATCGTCCTCGCCTCAATACATATAAAGATAGTTGTGATAAGAATTCCTGCTCCAAGCTTCCACAACTTCATTGCATCCACCTATAACTAATTAGGGGCTGCCACCCACCCAAGTGACAGGCCACAGAATTGACAAAACAAAACATTTGACTCACATCAGCAACGCGCTGAGTACTAAACCCGTAAAACAAATAAAACATGATTTGGTGGCTTTTGTTCAAAACACTCGTCACATATATTCAATGCAATTCACATAAACTCCATATATACTTCAAATCACTTACTCAACAATCCTTACAACAATATACAACTCTTATTGAAATCGTAGTTCATAAGAAAAGGTAATAGCGATATAATATTTATTTGAAAACTCGGCTTATTTCCAAAACACTTAAGTTTCTTACAAGTAACATTCATTTCCATTTCTTATCTCGGTGTGAACGCGAGTAGAGAGGGGTACAACGTACCGGCTGTCTCCAAACTGTTGAGGGTCGTCACCCCACCTTTTATGTTCTGCTTGCAAGACTTAACTGGACATGTCCTTCAACGTCAGGATTTCGCCCCTCCTGATTGGGTAACAGCTAGGGAATACCCGCCCTAACCCGGGTGCATGTTCACAACCTCATTTCACCATTCTTATTTATATTATATATATTTAACATAGTATGTGGCGACTCATTCACCTTATTTCACATATCACATATCACATTTCACCTTGTAACACATTCTCATAAATATATATCACACTTTAATATTCGTAAATTAAGTGATATATAAAGTAATCGATTTGAAAATCATTTCATATAATTATGAAGATATTATCAGTATAACCGATATCTCACAAGACCTCTATGGCTAATTCCTTTTCCAATAACATCTCCAAGCGAATTACTTCACCGACCTCAATGTAATCATTTACTAATCTGTCGTAAACTCAACCTCCATAATTTACCTTAATAACCTCAACTCCTTTCATTATAACATCCTTACTAGTGTTTACCTCAGTAATAGTAATAGAATAGAATAGATCGATACTCATTCTATGTTAGAGTTACTCAGACAAGCTAGCCCTACATATCTTCCTTTTATTAGGTTCTTTTGTGAATCTCCCAAATTAACAACAACTGAACATAACAACTAATTCTCCCACCATAACTAGGACATTTACGTAGCTCAACTAATCGCTAAGAAGGTTCTGCTAATCTTAAAACATAGACTTGATAAGATCGGGGACTTGATAAGATCGGGGACTTGATAAGATCGGGGATGATTCAGTTTAGTATCTTACATCTGAGTTTGTACAAACCTTTATAAACAATAGTTATGGCTTTATCATTTCCTCGTTATTAACAACAGCAATCAGTTTTAGATATATACTAGTTACATTGTTATCTACACTTTCATATTTTAGACTTGCTAATCAATATATAGACCACCTCGTTATACATATGTTCTTATTTAGAATTCTGAATTAGAACCCCTTTGACTCTTAATTTACTTTCAAAATTAACTCTAACCAGTTCATAGACTCGTTAAGAAGATATTAACATTGATCATAACTCTCTAGTTAATCAGAATTGTAGTAATATCATTTAGGAGTCTCTCATTGTATTAAAGAAACTAATCCGTCTTTCAGTTTATTAGTTGGCTAGCAATTTAGTCATCTTTCTCTTTAATAATCATACGGACATTAATGACCATTTCATTGTATTTAGTCATAGTGAAACTTTTTACAATTGATGTCCATTCGTACCTCTAGTTCCTTAATTAGTGAAATTAATTTCTAATACCAATATACATTGATCTGGTTGAAACTTGACTAATTACTCCATCCCATATACAACCTAAGTTGTTTTAGTGACTCACTAATCAAGATTTTGATTTAATTCCTTAATTCCAGAAGTATTATATTATAACCAATTCATAAGTTACTAATTGAATTCCGAGTTAGAAACATGTTAACAACTATGCATTAGGTAATTAAATTGTATTCAGATTCCATATAAGACTCATTAGTTTCAAGAATTTACTTAAAAAGAAGAATCGAGAAATCCCTTAGAACCATTTTGTTCTACTTACAAGGTTCCTCCCTGCACTAATCTCTCATTACAATAGTTATCAACCCACCTTCTCAACATCATCCCAAAACGAATGCTAAACGTGTGAAACCTATATCCACCTCCGCGAATTACACCAAACGACAAGCTTTCAACCATTACTAATGAACTTAGATTGAGTCCTACTTGTTCAAATTAACAATCTTCATACTCTAACCAGTCTCATACTTAAACTCATAATCTACGAATCTAACTACTTTAGTTTCCAGCCTCAAGATATCACCATATCACTAAAAATAGATAAATCTCAATATACCGAGAATTTGAATTCATGAACAAAAGAACCCAGTATCATAGCAACAAGCACAAACAATAGCAACATCCAAGTATCTCAATTTATACCAACTTACTAATATTAAACTTAAATCAGTAATTAAACAATCAAAATTCATTTCTAACTTGTGACTAAACCAGATAAGACCAAACATTAACTAGTCCAACAATTTATTCAAAACTGTATTTATGTTCTGTAATCGAAAGTAGTGGTTTAGTACCTTAGTTAGGGTTTCAAGGTGAGCAATAACGGCAGTGGAGGTGGTCGTCGGTCACTCACACAACCCTCCTCACGCACAATCCTTCATCCCTCTCAAGAAAACCCCCAATTTTGAGTATAATCTCTAAATAGATAGAGGGTTTTGGTGTTTTGAGTCTAACCCTATCTTGCTCCTTCCCTAATCGCCGGAAAGTTAGCCAGAATTGGCGTGAGATCTTCCGCAGTTGCGCCACTGCTTGCACGCGTCGTCCTCTTTCTTCCTCCTCCGCTGCTTGCCGTGGTTCGCTGCGTCGCCCCGGCGACCGTGTCTCCGTCTTCCTTCTCCCTCCGTCGGGCTCTCTTTCTCTCTCTCTCTCTCTCTCTCTCTTCCTCTTCCTCTGTTTCTCGCCTCCCCGACCCCAGCTCTCCCTTCTCTCTTTCCTCTTCTGGTTTCACCAGCCCCCTTCCCCTTTGTTTTCTTTTTTTTTTTTAATCTTATTTGAGTGATGAATCACTCAACTCTCATTTCCCTTGGCACACATACCCCTTTGCCTTCTCTTCAATTGCCACGCGTCCCCTCATTCTTTTCCCTTTTTTTTTATAACTCATTAATCTAATCTTATTTATTAAATATAAAACTTCTAGTATATATTTTGTATTACATAAACACAAATATATTAATGTATCTCTTTAAAATATAAAGTGTTATCAAAATAATAATTCAAACCCATTTCTTACATTAATATAAAGCTCTAAATTATTAAAAGTAATTCCGTAAATATAATTTAAAATAATTACGTCAATAAATATAATACGACTTCTTAATAATAATAATAAAAATAAATATAAGTTTTCATTTAAAACACAAGGGTTTCGATAATTAATTAAACTAATATTATAATTAATAATTAATAAAGGTGCTCTTAAGACAGAGTTATTACACTCTACCACCCTTATAAAAAGTTTCGTGCTCGAAACTTAAAACAATAAGATTTGAATATAGAAAGGCTTATCAAAATCAATAACGAAATATTATAATACTATTTGATTTAATTTCAGGAAAGCCAAGATCTCAGAATTTCACGATCAAAAGTTCAGCCTCCATTCATTAACATATTTGTGTCTCGGCTACCCCATGCCTAGGTTCATCGAAGAGCTAAAACATCAAAATGGTAACCTTGTTGGCATTTAACTTAAGTCATTCCGCTTCAAGAGATCTCGTTTGAAAACCATAATAGCTATTTTCAAGCTAAACCAAACTTTACAAAAGAAAACCCTTCCTTTTAAATCCAACGAACGATAATAAATAATTACAATAATAATAATATAAATAAAATATAATCCTAATCGTGGTAACCTAATATCCATCATCACTCTAGTCCCAATCAAGACTATTACACTCTTCCCCCCTAAAAATGAGTTTTGTCCTCAAAACTCCAATCCACGCTTCCACTGCGCACTCTAATTACTGCTTCCTAAGGATATTATGGGTTCACGTAAGCACATAGTACCACATATTAGCACATAAGAGACATATGATTCCACATAATGCTCAATGAGCAACACGTAATACTTAAACGGCGTAACTACTCTCAACGGCTTGGTTCTTTTTAATCCTAGACTCATTTTACACTTACTTAACTCTTACGCTCGGATATGAAGATCCTTGCGTACCTAAAAACAATCCCGCTCTGATACCATTTGTAACAGCCCGGATTTACCGACCAACTTAATTAGAGCTAAACACAGCGGAAAGCTTAATCCGGACTATTACCATCACACTCATCGTCCTAAAACGACGAGTATGGAACTCTAAAAACCTGAACTTTTTAAAACTTTAACTATAAAACATTAACACTAGATGAAGTTAACTAAATGATCTAAATGGTATTAATTAAATAATAATTGTCTACAGAAAATTCGGCAGAGCTCCGTTTGAAATACGGACCGCCTAAAAGTTAACTTAGGACTCGCGCCCAAATTATAAACCTGTATAACATTTTAATATATTTCCAGCAACTATTTCCAGCTTCTACTTTACAAATTCCTATTTAAAAACTATTTACAACATAACTAATAACTACGTTGTTACAAAACCGATCGTCCTCGCCTCAATACATATAAAGATAGTTGTGATAAGAATTCCTGCTCCAAGCTTCCACAACTTCATTGCATCCACCTATAACTAATTAGGGGCTGCCACCCACCCAAGTGACAGGCCACAGAATTGACAAAACAAAACATTTGACTCACATCAGCAACGCGCTGAGTACTAAACCCGTAAAACAAATAAAACATGATTTGGTGGCTTTTGTTCAAAACACTCGTCACATATATTCAATGCAATTCACATAAACTCCATATATACTTCAAATCACTTACTCAACAATCCTTACAACAATATACAACTCTTATTGAAATCGTAGTTCATAAGAAAAGGTAATAGCGATATAATATTTATTTGAAAACTCGGCTTATTTCCAAAACACTTAAGTTTCTTACAAGTAACATTCATTTCCATTTCTTATCTCGGTGTGAACGCGAGTAGAGAGGGGTACAACGTACCGGCTGTCTCCAAACTGTTGAGGGTCGTCACCCCACCTTTTATGTTCTGCTTGCAAGACTTAACTGGACATGTCCTTCAACGTCAGGATTTCGCCCCTCCTGATTGGGTAACAGCTAGGGAATACCCGCCCTAACCCGGGTGCATGTTCACAACCTCATTTCACCATTCTTATTTATATTATATATATTTAACATAGTATGTGGCGACTCATTCACCTTATTTCACATATCACATATCACATTTCACCTTGTAACACATTCTCATAAATATATATCACACTTTAATATTCGTAAATTAAGTGATATATAAAGTAATCGATTTGAAAATCATTTCATATAATTATGAAGATATTATCAGTATAACCGATATCTCACAAGACCTCTATGGCTAATTCCTTTTCCAATAACATCTCCAAGCGAATTACTTCACCGACCTCAATGTAATCATTTACTAATCTGTCGTAAACTCAACCTCCATAATTTACCTTAATAACCTCAACTCCTTTCATTATAACATCCTTACTAGTGTTTACCTCAGTAATAGTAATAGAATAGAATAGATCGATACTCATTCTATGTTAGAGTTACTCAGACAAGCTAGCCCTACATATCTTCCTTTTATTAGGTTCTTTTGTGAATCTCCCAAATTAACAACAACTGAACATAACAACTAATTCTCCCACCATAACTAGGACATTTACGTAGCTCAACTAATCGCTAAGAAGGTTCTGCTAATCTTAAAACATAGACTTGATAAGATCGGGGACTTGATAAGATCGGGGACTTGATAAGATCGGGGATGATTCAGTTTAGTATCTTACATCTGAGTTTGTACAAACCTTTATAAACAATAGTTATGGCTTTATCATTTCCTCGTTATTAACAACAGCAATCAGTTTTAGATATATACTAGTTACATTGTTATCTACACTTTCATATTTTAGACTTGCTAATCAATATATAGACCACCTCGTTATACATATGTTCTTATTTAGAATTCTGAATTAGAACCCCTTCGACTCTTAATTTACTTTCAAAATTAACTCTAACCAGTTCATAGACTCGTTAAGAAGATATTAACATTGATCATAACTCTCTAGTTAATCAGAATTGTAGTAATATCATTTAGGAGTCTCTCATTGTATTAAAGAAACTAATCCGTCTTTCAGTTTATTAGTTGGCTAGCAATTTAGTCATCTTTCTCTTTAATAATCATACGGACATTAATGACCATTTCATTGTATTTAGTCATAGTGAAACTTTTTACAATTGATGTCCATTCGTACCTCTAGTTCCTTAATTAGTGAAATTAATTTCTAATACCAATATACATTGATCTGGTTGAAACTTGACTAATTACTCCATCCCATATACAACCTAAGTTGTTTTAGTGACTCACTAATCAAGATTTTGATTTAATTCCTTAATTCCAGAAGTATTATATTATAACCAATTCATAAGTTACTAATTGAATTCCGAGTTAGAAACATGTTAACAACTATGCATTAGGTAATTAAATTGTATTCAGATTCCATATAAGACTCATTAGTTTCAAGAATTTACTTAAAAAGAAGAATCGAGAAATCCCTTAGAACCATTTTGTTCTACTTACAAGGTTCCTCCCTGCACTAATCTCTCATTACAATAGTTATCAACCCACCTTCTCAACATCATCCCAAAACGAATGCTAAACGTGTGAAACCTATATCCACCTCCGCGAATTACACCAAACGACAAGCTTTCAACCATTACTAATGAACTTAGATTGAGTCCTACTTGTTCAAATTAACAATCTTCATACTCTAACCAGTCTCATACTTAAACTCATAATCTACGAATCTAACTACTTTAGTTTCCAGCCTCAAGATATCACCATATCACTAAAAATAGATAAATCTCAATATACCGAGAATTTGAATTCATGAACAAAAGAACCCAGTATCATAGCAACAAGCACAAACAATAGCAACATCCAAGTATCTCAATTTATACCAACTTACTAATATTAAACTTAAATCAGTAATTAAACAATCAAAATTCATTTCTAACTTGTGACTAAACCAGATAAGACCAAACATTAACTAGTCCAACAATTTATTCAAAACGGTATTTATGTTCTGTAATCGAAAGTAGTGGTTTAGTACCTTAGTTAGGGTTTCAAGGTGAGCAATAACGGCAGTGGAGGTGGTCGTCGGTCACTCACACAACCCTCCTCACGCACAATCCTTCATCCCTCTCAAGAAAACCCCCAATTTTGAGTATAATCTCTAAATAGATAGAGGGTTTTGGTGTTTTGAGTCTAACCCTATCTTGCTCCTTCCCTAATCGCCGGAAAGTTAGCCAGAATTGGCGTGAGATCTTCCGCAGTTGCGCCACTGCTTGCACGCGTCGTCCTCTTTCTTCCTCCTCCGCTGCTTGCCGTGGTTCGCTGCGTCGCCCCGGCGACCGTGTCTCCGTCTTCCTTCTCCCTCCGTCGGGCTCTCTTTCTCTCTCTCTCTCTCTCTCTTCCTCTTCCTCTGTTTCTCGCCTCCCCGACCCCAGCTCTCCCTTCTCTCTTTCCTCTTCTGGTTTCACCAGCCCCCTTCCCCTTTGTTTTCTTTTTTTTTTTTTTAATCTTATTTGAGTGATGAATCACTCAACTCTCATTTCCCTTGGCACACATACCCCTTTGCCTTCTCTTCAATTGCCACGCGTCCCCTCATTCTTTTCCCTTTTTTTTTTATAACTCATTAATCTAATCTTATTTATTAAATATAAAACTTCTAGTATATATTTTGTATTACATAAACACAAATATATTAATGTATCTCTTTAAAATATAAAGTGTTATCAAAATAATAATTCAAACCCATTTCTTACATTAATATAAAGCTCTAAATTATTAAAAGTAATTCCGTAAATATAATTTAAAATAATTACGTCAATAAATATAATACGACTTCTTAATAATAATAATAAAAATAAATATAAGTTTTCATTTAAAACACAAGGGTTTCGATAATTAATTAAACTAATATTATAATTAATAATTAATAAAGGTGCTCTTAAGACAGAGTTATTACACTCTACCACCCTTATAAAAAGTTTCGTGCTCGAAACTTAAAACAATAAGATTTGAATATAGAAAGGCTTATCAAAATCAATAACGAAATATTATAATACTATTTGATTTAATTTCAGGAAAGCCAAGATCTCAGAATTTCACGATCAAAAGTTCAGCCTCCATTCATTAACATATTTGTGTCTCGGCTACCCCATGCCTAGGTTCATCGAAGAGCTAAAACATCAAAATGGTAACCTTGTTGGCATTTAACTTAAGTCATTCCGCTTCAAGAGATCTCGTTTGAAAACCATAATAGCTATTTTCAAGCTAAACCAAACTTTACAAAAGAAAACCCTTCCTTTTAAATCCAACGAACGATAATAAATAATTACAATAATAATAATATAAATAAAATATAATCCTAATCGTGGTAACCTAATATCCATCATCACTCTAGTCCCAATCAAGACTATTACAGATGTAGTCATTGGATGCTATTGTATCATTTTTTTTAGAAATAATGTAAAAGAAAGATACATATGAATAAAACATCTAAATAACATTACATAATAATATTGAAATTGAACCTTTTTTACATGACATAGTAGATTAATTAAATCCTAGGTGATTATTGAAATATTTTATTATGTCCTCATACATTTTCTGTTCATGGGGAAATCGATGAAGGTTGGCTCTTAATGAACAAAGAATGTTCCAATTGTTCTGGTACTCCTCCCTTGCCTCCTGCTTCCCTTGCGAGCTTCTTTCTCCCTTTTCTATCTCCATCAAAGCTTCTTTGTTATCATTGTGAAGCTTGAGTTTTTCTCCAGAATCATTAAAAGCTTGAAATTCTTCATCAACTTTCGTCTTTCTTTTAGCTCTTGCCAAGGCTTTTGCCTTCTTCGCACCGTCAGGACGTACAGTACTTGTTGGTGTATCATCACCATCAAATTCTTCCTTGTATCTCTTTCCACTGCTTTCACTCTCATGGGAAACCACATTTTTCGGTCGGCCTCGAGGTTGGTTGACGGACATGGCCACATTTTTCTTCTCACTTAGGAAATTCAACAAGCTGTTTCCAACATCGCTCATACAAAAAATGCCTTCCTCACTTGTTCTCATAGATGAGGTGAGCCTCACGAAGGATTCCATCTTTGCTCTGCCCACTAGTCGCCCTGCGAGTGGACTCATCGTAGCAACCAACCCACTTTATTATTTGTTCAGCTAGTCTCATCCAACGACTGTGTATCGATTTTAGAGTTCTTTGTGGAATTTTTTGGGTTTGCCAACCTGATTTCCTCGTACTTTGCTATCACCTTGTTCCATAAGTCTTTTCCCGAATGATAGGTTCTGTTTATACTGTCGCATGAAGTGTTAATGTACGCCGAAACCAGTACTTCATTCTCCAGCATAGACCAATTTTTGGCACCGTGACCTTGATTAGATGTTTGTGTAGGATGCGAGTCGAGCCCAAGTTGTTGTTGCAGGAGTTATGTGAAGGTTTGTTGCATTAGTTGAACTTGAAACTCCTCCTCATCATACTCATCCTGTTCCTGCTCCTCCTCTGGCTCATCTTCATCCTCCACGTCAACCCCATTTTGGTTGGTGCTTGAACCCCCACCAGGCGTAGAACCATCCTCAAGGGTTGGAGATCGATCTTAGCCAGACTCGATATAAGAGAAGGAGAAGGAGTAATTTTGTGAAGGACGAAAATAGGTTTGAGACATTGGATAATTTTGAGGATAATTTCATGAGCTTTGAGGCCTACATTAAGGATAATTGGCAGTTTAGAGGCTAACTTTGAGGGTAATTTGGTGGATAATTCATTGAATTTTGTGGGGTTAATTTGTGGAAAAACTTGGGGATAATTTAGTTGATTTATTCCCATATTTTGTTGATTTTGTGGGAAATATTGGGGGTTTTGAGTATAATTTTGAGAAACATTTTGTAGATTTTGGGAGTTTTTTTTCTTACTTCTACGCTTAGGTTTGGGATTATTAGGATGATTAGGATTTTCAAATTCCATAATTATGGTTTTTAATGTTTTTTTCGGATTTTTAAAAGGAAGAAAACTCAATAGAAAATTGATTTAGCAAATTTATGGAAAAACACAATTAAATAGAGTTTTTTTAAGGTGTTCAAAATATGGAAAAATGGATGTCTATTTATAGAGGATGAAAAATTATGAATTTTGGTATAAAAAAAAAATTGATTTTTAGTTTGCAAGATATTAACCATGGTGTGAAAGTATTTTATCCACAAAATAAATAAAAGTTGTCAGTCCAAATGTCCAATGGGAACGCACTAGGTGGCTTGACGCGCATCAGAGCGACCTGGCAGCATTAATTTTTTTTTTGGGCTTTTTTGTGTTAAACGACATTCCTTCATTCATTGTAGCGTGCGTTTTGCATGCAACTTGCTTTTTTTTGCTTTTCTCTCTCTTGCTTGAGTTGGTCTTATAAAAGACCGCCTAATTTTAATTTTAAATTAGGGAATAATTTAAGCCAATAAAAAGAATAGAAAGCATTGGGCTTTTTGCATAAAGTATTGGGCTTTTTGAATAAAGTGTTGAGTTTGACTTGGTCTAAATTTAACTTAAAATTGGACCGCCTCTTTTAATAACTTTTGCTCTTGATTTTCCATGTCAACACAATTGAGATGTCCCAATTTAATCTCGGTTCACCGAGATTTTTGAGAAATCCTCAATTGTTGATAATTCTCAATTCAACCATGAAGAAGAATTTTTCATATCAAAAAATTCTCAATTGAATTGAGATTTTCTCAACTCACCCATTAAAGATGCTCTAAGAAGTCTTGTTTGGAGACTAGAGGGTAGACTTTAGTAATCACCAGACGCCGGCGCGGGCCGGGTAAAGGTCATGGGCGTATGTCATTAGCGCGACGTGTGCGAGAGTGTGGGTGTGTACCTTTTTAAAGCTCAGATCTTTTGGTTTCGACCAAATTGGTGTATTTGACGCTATTAAAGCTTCCGTTTCAACTTGATTTCCAGCCTTCAGTTACTCCTTTTTGAGACGGTCTTCTAGTCTTTATAAACTGCTCCATCCTTCTTCTTCGAAGACAGATAAATCAATTCAGTTCTTCATTCCACAGAAATAACTCTCAAAGTTCTCTTAGAGTTACTTGGTAAGTGTTTGTTGTAGCTCTCAATCGAGATCTTGTATGCTCCTAGAATTCCGAGGTCATGTACCCTAGAGATCTATTGGCGTTGAGTTCGAGTGTAAAGTGTGGAGCAAATCTGAATTTAGGGCAGTGAGTTCTAATGCCTAATCATCAACTTATTGTAAGATATGCATTACCTACTGGTTTATTTCCTACAATCTATATTGGATTTGTTTGATTGTTCACCATGACTACTATTGCTTCTGTTGTGCCTTTGAATCCCCATGATGTTAACTCCCTTTACCCCTGATGTGTATAGACTTGAGCCTTTTGGCAGGAAGATTACAAGGTGTTGTCTGATAAAATGGAATTATTTTTGGGTCAACTTGGAGTAGGTTATACACTACTGCTTTTGAAGCCCTAACTGATTCTGTTAAGGACTTTAATAAGTATAGTAAGAGTTGTCATGGTGTGCTGCTGCACCATATGTCTATTGTTTTATATCTGATCTATAACAAGTCTAAAACCGCTAAATAAGGTTGGGATGCCCTTAAGTATAAGTATGGTTTGATGATTATGATACCAAGAAGTATGCCTGTAGAGTAGGTGGTTGAAGTTCAGTATGTTTGTTGAAAAACATGTCCTTGATATAGACATGAGTATGAAGCTCTAGCCTCTGATATTATTGTTGAAGGTATGAACATTTGTGAAAATTATCTAGCCATCTGCCTTCTTGACTTGCATCATCTCCCTTGGTAAAATTGTGTTCACACCAAGAAACACAAAGAAAAATACATGAACATTCAAGAGCTTCCCTCCAACATTAATATCAAAGAACTAACCGCAACCGGACAAAAGGGAAGACCTCTGGCCATTCTTCTCTTACTGCCAACCTTGTTGAATCTAAGAATGCAGGTTACAAACGGGGCCTAAGGCAAGTGTAATCCTCGCATTCAATATATTGAAAATATATTTATAAGGATTTTAGTATTTAAATAATTAAATTTCTAGAATTTGCTATTTTAAAGGTCAAAGTTTATTTTATATTTTAAGAAGTTAGTAACTTTATTTATTTTGTTTTCTCTCTTTCTGCCATTATTTTGTTTTCTTTTATTTTAATGTAATTAATTTGAAGTTAGTAACTTTATTTTTTTAGATTATAATTTTAACTCATTAAGTTATCATAATGTTTATATATAATTTTAGAGTTAATAATTTACATTGAAATTGAGTGTTTAATACTAAATTACTTATTTTAGAGTTTTTAATGGTATGCACTATAAGTATAAAGGTTTATGAAAGTTTGAAAATTTAATATTTAAATTTGTTATAGAACATGTTTATGAGTTTTTAATAAATTGGAAAGTTGTTGTAGTTTTTAATAGCATACTTATGTTGGTAAATTTTGATTAGTTATAGGAGATGACTACTCCTTAGTTGATTTTTAAGATTGTGAAATTGACCTCGAGATTTGTTTACACAAGGTACGTGCATGCCTATGTGTTGTGGACTAGTATCATGTTTAAGGATAAGGATTTAGTATATCATGCATAAGGAACTTATATTAAGTTTATATGTGGTTTTATGTGAATTGAATTACAAGTTTTATGTTGTTATACGATGCATGTCGCTTATATTTTTTATATATCATTGTTTGAATGTTTAATACAAGCATATGGGAAAGGAAATGTTTTTACTTATTAATTCATGTGAGTGCTTACTAATTATTGTTGGATGATGAATCATGAGTTATTATTCATCTTTATTCCTTGGTATTATCATGAGTTATTTAGTAAACGTTGGAATTATGTCGTATGACAGTTGGTTGATTGTTGATTTTAGTCAACAAATACAGGAATAAATTATTCATCTTTATTCCTTTGGTATTATTTGATCACTACATTACTTAATCCAAAGATTAATAATAAAAAAAAATGAAACTTTATTATCCATGATTTGTTGTGTTGGTTGTCTTATTTGTGAGTCCAACGCTTATTAGAATATTTATAAAAAATTGTCAAGACCCACCTAATAAAGACGCTTTTTTGAGAAAACCACCTAATAAACGTTTTATTATAAAAAAGCACCTAATAAAACACTTTTTCTTTCAAAACACCGCCAATTGAGACCAAATAAGTAACTCATCTAACCTTGTAATCAGTTCCCTCCATTTGCACTCAACCCCAAGTGACTCTTCTGGATTTACTAATCTGTCGATAAGTGGTTATGGGGCTAACGGAGTTATTAATTTGGTCTCAAGTGGTGGTGTTTTGAAAGAAAAAGTGTTTTATTAGGTGTTTTTTTTAATAATAAAACGTTTATTAGGTGGTTTTCTCAAAATAAGTGTATTTATTAGGTGGTTTCCGACAATTTTTCCTATTATTTACTTAGAGTGAAAGAGGATGAGCAATTAAACTTTGGACTTATGCACGTCTATAATATTGGACAATTTGAGTTGGATTATATGGTGGTAGCCCATAACTTACTTGGGACTGAATGATCAATGTGTCCTATATTCTTTTTATTATTATAATATCGTAGGTTGGGGAGCACAAAGTTGCGCTTGTTGTTTCCTCTTCTTGTTGAAGGCTACTGTGGTTTTGACAACTCGTTGCATTGCTTATTCAATTAATAAATGAATTAATCTATTATCTTGTAAGGTTTTGGAGTCTAGTCTAATGAGTTTAATATTGTAGTATTATTTTATTATGCATGTATACTTTATTTTATTACTAGTATGATGTTAGGTTGTTGAGTTTTATTTTTCACGCATGTACTCAACTTTGTTAATTACGTGCTTTCTTGTGTGTCGATCATGGTTTTGCCTTATTGATCCCATGATGATCCATTGTTGCGAGTGATTCTTTAGTAGTGTTTCCTACTACAGGTTGAAGTTGATGGTGCATTATCCATTAAGAACTTGGAAAAACTATTTGGAGAGCCAATGGTATATTAGTATTGATTTCGTTTAAACTTTTGGTATATTTTATTGAGTGGGATTTATATTTACTGTTTTGGCTTAAGTTTGACTTCGGGTTGATTTTTAAGTTTGACTTTAATTTATTTATTATTCGAAAAAAAGTTTGAAGTATTCTATTTTAATCGTTTTTCGCTGCAGATTTCTGAGTAAGCTGAAACATTTCCACATAAGCGATAATACTTTAATAATTCTCTATGCTTTCGTCGGAAAATGAGCTTTAAGAAGGAGAGAATCATTGGAGTGTTATATCAAGGGTGAGAATCAACTTCATGGTGTTAAGCACAATAACAACAAAGGTAAGAAGAAACTGAAGGGAAGTTGCTACACTTGTTTTAAGTTTGGCTAAGGTATGTCCTCAAGGTGCTAATCAGAAACTAAATCAATCTAAACCTTTAGCTAATCTTGCTGAAGGTGATGAGATCATAGATGCAATTATGTCTGAGGTGAACTTGGTAAGTAATGTGATCGAGTGGGTGGTCTATACATATGTAACTCGGCACCAATGCTCAAGTAAAAAATGTTTTAACAGTAATCAAAGGTATCCGAGGTTGGCTGTGTGTTTATGGGAAATTTCAGTTGTGAGTGTTCACGGGAAAGGAAATATCTTGGTGAAACTAACCTCCAAAAAAGCTATTACTTTACAAAATGTTTTGCATGTTCTTGATATTCGTAGAAACCTTAATTTGCGATTTTCTTAACAAAGCCGGTATTGAATTGACCTTTGAATCTAATAAGCTTGTACTCAACAAAATTGGTGCTTTTGTAGGGAATGGATTTGGTAATGGGAGACTGTTTATTCTAGACATTATGACCTCTAATAACATTACTTCTACTTTTGTTTATATTACTGAGTTTGTTTTTGTATGACATGCTAGATTAGTACATTTGAATGTAGCTTCAATCAAGAGGCTAAAATGGCTTACTCTTATTCTAGATTTTAGAAAATTTAGTGTGTGTCTCAAAGCACCCTAAGAAAGCTTTTTTTTTAAATGTGAAAACATTCTCTACTTTTCTTGAACTAGTGCATACTGCCCTAGGTGACGACTTTAAGATTTCATTTTTAGAGGAGGTAAGAGATATTACATTACCTTTATTGATGATTTCTCTCGATTCACTAAGATTTCTTTGAGTAGTAAAGATAAAGCCAAATGAAAATTTCTTATCTATAAGGCTGAATTTGAAAACTAACTTGACCTTAAGATCAAGGGATTTAGATCCGCCAGAAGTGGAGAATATGATGATTCTACTCTTAGGCAATTTTATGAAGAAAATGGAATAGTACACGGGGTTTTCGCCCCCTATATACCCAAACAAAATGAAATAGCTGATAGATAAAAAAGAACCCTGGAAGGACATGATGAGTGCTATGCTTATTAATTATGGGATGCATGATAACATGTGGGGTGAAGCTTTATTGTCTACTTGTTATGTTCTAAATTTAGTTCCCCATGATAATCTCGATAATACCCCTTATGAATTGTGGATAGGAAATTTGTCTCATCTCAATTGTCTTAAAGTGTGAAGGTGTCTAGCCAAGCTGAAGATTTTGGAATTTCAAAAGACCAAGATAAGACCCAAGACTTTCGATGCTATTATTATTGGTTATGCTTCAAGTAGTGCATCTTATAGGTTTGTTCCAAAGGAAGTTTTTGGATTTGGGGTTATAAAGGAATCAAGGCATGTTGTGTTTTTGAGCATATTTTTCCTATAAAATTTGCTGTACAAACTCATTATTCTGTTGCATCTTATTCTACTCATTACATTCGATCATCTAGTGAGACCTTATAACCTTGAAGGAGAAAAAGGTTTATCTTCGGGACTAGCTTTCAACCTGACTTTATTACTGCTTTCGAGCCGAAAATGGGGGACTAGATGAGCAAATTATTAATGCCTTTGTTTTGGATGAAGACCCAACTTATGAAGAAGCAATGAGATTTGTTGACTCAATTTTTTTGGGTGGAGGCCATAAATAGCAAAATAGAATCAATTATAAGTAACCATACTTGGGTATTAGCTGACCTAATTAGAAGTTGCAAACCACTTAGTAGTAAATAGTTGTATAAGAAGAAGTGTAAACCTGATGGTACCATAGAAAAGTTCAAGGCTAGGTTGGTAGTTTGCGAAAGCAACAAAAAGAAAGGCCTAGATTTTTTTGACACCCACTCTTTTGTTACCAAAGTAGCTACCATTAGGACTCTCATAACTCTTGCATCTATTCATATCATAGTTGTGCATTAAATGTATGTAAAGATTGCATTTTGAATGGTAACTTGAATAAGAAAATATATATGAGGCAACCAAAAGGTTGTATAGTATGTGGACAAGAAAAGAAGCTATGTAAGCTTGTTATATCTCTTTATGGTCTTAAGAAAGCCCCTAAGAAATGGTATAAGAAATTCGATAAAACCATCACTTGTAATGCGTGGGAACTGAATGATTCTGATGGATGTGTTAACTCAAACTGTACTAAGCTTGGTTGTGTTATCATATGTCTATATGTGGATGATGTGCTCATTTTTGGTACCACTGTAGACATAGTAAGCAAGACCAAGGTTTTTCTTAGTTCTCAATTTGATATGAAGGACTTAATAGAAGCAGATGTTATTCTTGGGATCAAAGTGACTAGGTTCATATGGGTTATCTTCAAACCAATTTCACTATTATAGAGAAATTTGGCCAATTTGATTTTGTGCTCGGTAAAACTCCATATAACTTTAGTGTTCATGTAAAAAGGAATAGAATTAATAGAGAGTATCTTAAGAAAAATATGCAAAGATCATTGGTAGTGTCATGTTTTTGATAAATTATACTAAGGCTTAATATCGCATATGTCGTTAGTAAGGAGCATTGGATTGCATATATTAGATTGTTGATTACATGAGAAGGACAATTAGTTAGGGTCTACAATATCTAAGGAACCGTGTATGTTAGAGCTAGGAATATTATGATGCCAATTAGATGCTCAATAATGATGGAATTCATTCTACTAGGGGCTATATTTTCACTTTAGCTAGGGAAGCTATTTTATGGAAATATTCTAAGCAAACTTGCATTGTAAAATCTACAATGTAATATGAGTTTATTGCTTTAGAATTGGTAGGACAAGAAGCTGAGTGGGTAAGGGGTCTATTAACAGAAAATTTGTTGTAGGGTAAGCCAACTTCGTTGATATCCATGCATTGCGATCCAATGGCTTGCAATTGGGGCATTAACATATCATATAATGGAAAAAGGCGGCATATTCGCCTAAGGCATGAAAAATTTAGAAATATGACCAAAAACGATGTGATATTACTTGAGTATGTATCTTCTAAGAGGTATATAGATAATCCTCTTACCAAAGGACTTTGTAAGAAAGTGGTGCTTGAAACAACACAAGAAATGGGTTTAAAGCCTATCGTGGGAGTGAATTTTCATGGGCACCCATCTTAGCTATCATTTAAGTTCATTAGGTAAAATAAAATCATAAAATAACAATTCTTGTATATTACAGAACTCGATCCTAATAAAAGTAATCAATGTAGTATTTTCTATACTGTCAAATATGAGAGTGAGCTAAAGCTCTTAGTAAGTTTAGAGCCCTTCTAAAAGGTGGTTTTTGAGCTTAAATTCTTGTTAAACTTGACTAAGTGAATGTGGGGTATCTTGCTCGATCCCCTATGAGGTCTTTGAGGCTTTGAAACCTTTAAAGCGTTCACAAATTATCCAGGGTATTAAGGGGCATAAGAGATTAAGTACATTTTCACGAGAGCTATACTCAAATTTTCGAGGTTGTAAGTGAGAAAGTATATCTTCATAAACCACCATTTAAGATTCAAGGATTAAATCACCTAAATGGCTAGGGAATACATTTGTAGGCAATGGGTATCAATTCAAGTCTAAAACACATTAATACGTAAAAAACTTACTCCCCACTGCCCAAATCTTTGTTTTCCTTTTCTTTTGAATCATGCATGGTAATGTTGGAAGTAAGTTGTCTAAAATTCCGAGAGTTCCTTCATAATTAGAAACAAATTCCCACAATGGTAGTTATCTACTTTTTATTTTGTTCATGTATTCAAGCAAGAGTCCTACATTGGTAGTTAGACTACCTATTGCAATCCTTGTATATACTTGACTTATAGGAATTCTTGTTTGGAGACTAGAGGGTATAATTTAGTAACCACCTCACACGTGCGTGCACTGGGCTGGCTCGAGTCGAGGTCTAGTGGCGTTGGCGCAACGTGTTCGTGAGTGTGGGTGTGTATCTTTCTTTAGCTCTGACCTTTTGGTTTGCGACCAAAATGGTAATCATCTATCTTGTTGATATGTTAATAATATTTGCCGTCATTAAAATTTTATTTTCCCTTAATTTTCGGCCTTAATTAAGCCTTCAGTTACTCCATTCCGGTACATTTTTTTAGTCCTTATAGACTGCTCCATTCTTCTCCTTTAAAGACACATAAATGAGTTCATTTCTTCATTACCACATAAATAACTCTCAAAGTTTATAGTTACTTGGGCAGTGTTCGTTGTACCTCTCGATTGGGATTCCTATCTGCACCTAAAATTCACAAGTTGTGTAGCCTTGGATATCGATTGCCGTTGAGTTCGAGTGTAGAGTTTAAGTGAATTATCGTGCCACGATCATCCTCTTACTGTAAGATATGCATTACCTACTGTCTTATTTTCTACAATACCATTGATGAAATTAAAGGAAGCGCTCTCAACTATATGACGAAGCGTGAGTGACAACACCTTTCATTTATCTCACTTTCTTCATCTATTCAGTTTATCGGAGGTCACAAAGAATTCACAATCTTTCAAACTCCTTAGTGTATTCAATAACAATCCATGTTTTTCTTGCTTAAGAAGATTCAACCTCAAATATTTATCATGTGTGTACTATCTAGTGTAAAAAACAGCCTTGTGTTGTTGGCTTAAAAAGGCTTTTAGTTGTGTGTTATGAAGCCCGTCTATTAATATTAGTTGGGGGGTGTTCGCAACGAATAATTGATTATTAGTTGTGCGCTATGAAAGATTATGAAGAATGATAAGAAGACGGTTTTATTTGACAATTTTTTTCCTTTCAAAATCTATTACTTCAATGAATAAACAAGAAGATGGTTTGATTTGGGTTGAATAATCATTTTTGTTAAATGAAGATGTACGAGGAAGTGACTATGATCGGACTGATGACGAAGTACAAGAGCAAAAAAGGGGTCAAAAGAAGAAAATGTGGTAAAATGGTTATAATATGGAGGACAACAGTAGGTCAAGGCAATTGGAGGCATTTCAAGTGATGGACTCACATTCTAAAAATCTTCGTCTTTTTGAAAGGCAAGTATAGTTGTGACAACTTTCTTTTTTCTTTTTTCTTTTGATATTTTAGTTTATTTATTGCTTGGGCTAGTAGCAGTACAAGAGCAGGAACTTTAGAAACAGTTCCACTGAAATAACAAAATATCCACGATCACTAAACAAACATGAAGAACTTACAACCAAGCAACAAATTCATCTACTCTAGAAAGACCTTGCTTTGCAAGAGAATCTGCAACAACATTTGAGACCCGACTTTTGTAGACGATTTCAATTCCGCAACCCCTAGCCATTGCATTCCTAATGAAGTTGATGATGAAGATTAAGTTCCATGGCCCACTATTATCACCATTACACCATTGAACCGCATTATGAGAATCTGATTCTACAATGATTCTTGAGTGAGAGAGATAACCAATGGTGGAAGATAGCTTGATGGCTCGGTGAATCGCAAGAAGTTTTGCGTGATTTATTTCCATAAAAGGAATCGGGCTCGAGAAAATACATATGAACTTGCCTTGATGATCTCTAAGAACTCCGCCCATGGCTGCTTTCGAATCAAAAACCCTCATAGAAGCATTAACATTCCATTTGAAAGAGGCAAGCAGAGGGGGAATCCAAGGGGTTGGAGCTTTAACAGTTTGTTTAGCAAGTATATGACACTGAGCAGTAGGCCATGCTAAACATTGAGGCAACCTTATAACTTCGCTAGGCCCATAAGGGAAAGGGTCCCCCCAGCCCTTGATCCACCAACGGAGACGGGTAATGACCAAATCTTGGAGCTGAGAAGTCGAGCAGTGAATATTCTCAAAGCAGCGATTGTTTCGCTCTTTCCAAAGAGTCCAAATGATGATGAAGAAAATAGCAGCCTAGACTTTCTTAAAGAAAACCCTTTTAATTGGCGGTTTCCATTGATGAAACGCATCACGAGTTGACTAGGGAAAGACCCAAAGAAGGTTCCAGATCATTAACCACCAATTCCAAATTGAACGTGAGAGAGGGCAGTGGAGAAATTAGTGATCAATTGATTTTTGAGAGGCGTTACATAAGACGCATATGGCGCTGGAGTCATCAATAATACGCAGGCGAAGGAGATTGTCTTTGGTATTAAGCTTCTTCAAGAGAACTAGCCATGTGAATATCTCAATCCTATGAGGAACAAGCCCGCCCCAAACTCCACGCATCTCTGTGAGGGGGCTCAATTGATCGGATTTCGCAAGTTCATAGCAAAAAGATTTCACGGAGAACCAACCTTTTTTGTGAGGAGTCCAAATGAAAGTATCACAATCTCGTGGGGAGAGATTGCCTTGAGATAGGAGTTGAAGCAGAGATTGGTGCTCCACTTTGTCTTGAGGACGAAGAAAACGGCTCCATGTGAGGGCCCATTTCCACTCACTACCATCCCAGAAACTGTTTGCTGCAACAGAGGCATTTTTTGATGAGCTAATAAGAAATAGTCTTGGGCATATAATTTTAAGCGGGGCAGGCCCAATCCATACATCGTGCCAAAACAAAGTTTCCACCCCATTCCCTATCCTCTTCCTAAAACAAGAGGTAATGAGAGTTTTTGCTTGAGGGTGAGAGAGTAGAGAGGAGCAAAGAAGCTTCCAAGGCCCGCCATTGGAAGGAATCCGTAAATCCCGAATATTGAACATTGACCCATAATTGTATTTTTCCGATACAATGGAACGCCATAGTGAATTAGGATCACTAAAAAATCTCCAAAGCCATTTAGCAAGAAGTCCCAAGTTTTTATGTTGTAAATTCCCAAAGCCCAATCCACCAAGAGACTTAGGCGTTTCAAGAAGATGCCACGCCGCAGGGGCTAATCGTTGTCTATCAGTTGAGTCGTTCCAAAAAAATTGCCTTTGAATCTTCCTTATTTCATCAATGATTCCCATGGGGGTTGGAAAAATTGACATGTAGTATAAAGGAAGGCTTGATAGGGAAGCTATAATAAGTGTTGCACGCCCTCCATAGGATAGAAGACTACCCTTCCAAGTTGAGAGTTTCTTCCTCATTCGATCAATGATGGGGTCCCATAATGCAAGCCGAGAGATGTTTCCTCCTATAGGGAGACCAAGGTAAGTGAATGGTAGTGTACCAATTTTGCATAATAATGATTTTGTTGCTTGTTCCATCCACGAATCTTCCACATTGAGCCCAATGATATAGCTCTTGTGGAAATTAACTTGGAGGCCCGATGAGAGCTGGAATAGAATGAGGGCCGCTTTAATATTCAGAAGTGAGCGCATTTCTGGTTGACAAAAAACCAGTGTATCATCAGCATATTGAAGGTGTGATAATTTCGTTCCATAACGACAGACTTCAGTACCATCCCAAAGCTTCATAGAAATTGCCTTGTGGAATAAGAGATTCAACGGTTCAACCGCGAGATTGAATAGGAAAGGAGACAAGAGGTCTCCTTGACGAAAACCAAGTTGTAGCTTGAATGGTGTTGTTGGGGAGCCATTAATCAAAATGGATGCTGATGCGGACATAACGCACGACCTGATCCAATCCCGCCATTTAGGTGGGAATTTCATTTGTTCCAATACCCAATCAAGGTATCTCCAAGACACACTATCAAAAGCTTTGTGAAAGTCAAGTTTCATCAAAATCGCTTTAGTTTTGTTCCTCTTGCAAGAATCAATGATTTCACTTGCTATTAATGCCCCATCAAGAATCTGCCTCCCCTTGATAAACGATGATTGTTGGACTCCAATAAGAGAATTCATGACTTTTTGTAAACGCCTTGCCAATAGTTTTGCAATAATTTTGTAGGCGCATCCAACCATACTTATTGGACGAAAGTCTTTGAAGTCATTGGGATTATCCACTTTAGGAATAAGTGATATGAAAGCTGAGTTGCATCCCTCGCGGTAACCTAGACGATTCCCAAAACTCCTGCACAATACCATATATATCAAACTTTATCACATCCCAAGCACTTTTAATGAATTTGAAATTGAAACCATCGGGCCCCGGGGCCTTAGATCCATCGCATGATGCTACTGCTTCATCTATCTCCGAGTGTGTGAATTTCTCGATAAGAGCTTGGGCTTGAACAGGACTCAAAGTGGTGAAGTCAAGATCAGAGAAGAAAGGTCTTTGGTTGCATTCTTCTTTGAAGATGTTGCTAAAATACTTCACAGCTTCAAGTTTAATGATTGCGGGTTCATCAATGATTTCGTTGCCCACTGCAATATTTTCTATGTTGTTCTTTCTTCTCCTTACAGAAGCAATTGTGTGAAAATATCGAGTGTTTTTATCTCCCTCTTTAATCCACTTTGCTCTGGAATTCTGTGCCCAATATGATTCTTTAATCTTTAGCCACTGCCAGAGATCAATCTGGGCCGTTCTTCTCATTGAGATTTCACAATCATCAAGGTTTCTTCCATTTGCCGCATCGTCAAGAGCTTGTATTTTGTCTTCTAAAGCTGCAATTTTTTCATTAAAGTTTCCGAAATCTGAAATATTCCACTCTTTCAATCGTGTCTTGACACATTTCAGTTTTTCCATCATTGGTGAATTTGCAGAGTCCTTCCACTCCTCCTGGATAATTTTGATGCAATTGGGGTTAGACAGCCAGCAGTTGAGAGCCCTGAAAGGCTTATGCCCCCAATTTTTCTCCTTTGAAATCGCGAGCAGAGGGCAATGATTCGAAACCGTTCTCTTAAGCAAGGATACTTTCATCGATGGGTATTGCGTAATACATTCCGGAGTGACTAGTAGTCTATCCAATTTGCTTTTTGAGTGTCCTCTATGCCATGTGAACTTTCCATTCGTAGCTGGGATTTCTAACACCTGCAACTCCTGTAAAAACACTTTGAAATCAAGTAAACCGTTAGTAGAAAATTGTTGACTCCCTCTCTCACTTGGGTCTAGTATTTCATTGAAATCTCCCATCAATAGACAAGGTAGAAGCAAAAATTTTTGAAATTCGATAATTCTTTGCCAAACTTCAGCTCTATCAGCCACTGAGCAGGGATTGTACACATTGATGAGGTTGCATTTGAATTGTGTGGGTATGATTTCACCCGAAATTACAATCCAATGTTTATCACTTTGTGAGGAGGTGAGACAGAAAAAATTTGAATTCCAGAGTGAGATAATGCCACCCGATGACCCCTGCGAGGGACTTGCCACCCATTTGATCTGGGGATCCTTCCAAAGAGTGTTGATTATTTTACTACTGAAATCCTCAATTTTTGTTTCTTGTACAAACACAAAATGCGGGTTGTGCTGATTAATTAGGCTTCTTATGGAGCTCCTCTTGATTCTGCCCCTAGGCCCCTTATATTCCAAGAGAGAATTATCATGATAATGTTTTTTTGGGTGAAATGAGAACACAAGTTACTGGATATTCATCCAATCAACTTGTTGTCGGCTAAGAGCAATTTCAATTCTTTCTTGTAGAGAAGAAAGGGGTCCATCAAAGTGTAGACCCAACTGATTTGCTAGGCAAATGATATCAGATGAGGTGAGGGCGATTGGGTGAGATTGAGAGTTTGAAGAAGGAAGAGGGGGATGGATGAAGATGAGTGTTTTTCAGATTTTTTTTGACAGTGCATGCGCCTTGCGACGAGCCTTTCTCGCTCTTTTGGATGCATGGGAAATCTTGATGTTGATAGGTATGTTGTCCTCGAATCCTGGAGGAAAAAGTGGGCCCGACGAGATAGATGAGGAGATTGCAGGTTTATTGGGCTTCAAATTAGGGCATAATTTATTTGGGATTGGAATAGGAGAGAGAATATCATTTCTCGAAAGAGTATTTGGTTTTGTGAGTGGAGGAGTGGCCTGATTGGGTGATGTGGGCTTATGTGAGGATGATGGTGGACTTTTTGTTTTAGACAGAGAGTGATGTGGGCTAGTGATAGAATTGGATTGGAGAGGTGATAATGAAAGGTTATTTTTTTCTATAATAGAAGGTGGAAGTGGTGGGGTCTTTGATTTTCCAATTATTTTATTGGAAAGTGTAGGTGAATTAATGATGAGCTCATCATTGTTGATTGTTCCAAGATAATTGTCAGAGGAATTTTATAGATGACTGTGGTGAGAAGTGGGCGACGCTTCAGCCGCAGAATTGTGGGTGCGTGTATCCCACGCTCTATCATCATCATCATCAGATGAAAATGATTGGGAATTTGATTGAGTTGGTATCTGCCAATTATTTTCTGGACGTGACCAATCTTCAAAGATGCAGATTTTATAGTCCATGTCATCTATTTGTAGAATCATCTTACAGTTAATGGAGAAAAGACAGTTTGTGAAGACTGTGATTTTGCCATGATCAAAATTTGCATATTCCACTGACAATACTCTGCCAAATATATTCCCAATATTGTAGAAATTTTCATACCCCCATCCATGCAAAGGCACACCAAAAATTTTTAAATGGGTTTTTCTCCATAAAGATGCACTCTTATTATTAACATCTCGAATGTCCATGAACCATCTTGTGAGCCATTCACTTTCAATTATGGCCTTCTTATCCTCAATAGTTTCAAAGGTTAGAAGGTGGAGCATGCCACCCAGAGATTTGATGGATAGGCAATTAACGTCATCCGCGAGGATACCGTCAAGAATGCATTCAGACGAGAGTGAGGAATTTGCTGTTGCAATAACACTTCTTTGAAGTAATTCGTCCATTTCATGGTTTCTTGTTCCTTTCATAGAAATAAATTCCTCCCCCTTTACATCTTTGACAAAAAGTTCATCTCTAATTTTCTCCGTGTCTTCTCCCAATACACGAGAACTCATTCGTCTCACCTTATTGGGTTCAAACTGAAAGCATGAGGGTTGGGGTTCACTTTCCAAACCAAGGATTTTTTGAGTTTTTTGGGTGTGTGTGTGGGGGGGAGGGGATTAGTAATGGGTAGAGAAGTTTTAGGATTATGTTGTGTTGGTTTTGTAGATTTGTGTGAGGGGAATGAGTTTAGTGGCATACTTTGATTAAGAGAGACCTCTTTATACGATCTATGATCTCTATTGTTTGGTTGGATTGGGTTATGATGAATAGGATTTTGTGAAGGTTTTGGGTTTTGGTATGAGTGGTTGCGGGTAGGGTCGGGTTTAGAGAGAGGTTTATCCTGTTTGGCCGGGAAAACACGCATTCAAAGAGACCCTATCACTCTTCCATTTTCTGTCTTGATTGCATTATACATAGCTGATTGGGAGAAGAATTCTATAAAAGCGTACCTGTGCGTTCGGTTTGGTCGGATTTTTACTGGGATGGATATATTAGCAATAGCACCAAATTTTTGGAACCTTTGAGCTAGCTCTTGATGATTGATATCAGCAGGAAGGAAGTCTATGTAGCAAGTTTTAGACGCTGATTTCTGGGTTTCTTTGTTTCTTCTTCGCTTCACCATTGTCCATTGATCTCCCTCGCTCACTTTCTCTCTCCTTTCTCTCTCTCTCTCTCCATTTTAGATGATATTTTCACAATTTTCTTTTAAAACATGTATAAAATGATTACTATTATTAGATTTCTTAAGATTATTTTATTTATTTTTATAACATTTTTAAGGAATTTGTCTGTTAGCGCGAGCACAATTAGTTTGAATTCAGTCGGGTTGGCGTTATTAGATGCATGTGAAATTCTTTTTTGCAGCACTTATAAGAGCTCGTTTGGTTCGCGCTAGAAATAAAATCCCATGGGAAGTTGTATTTCATGGGAAATTATTTCCCTTTTAAATTTCCTAGGAAATAGTCCTAATGTGTTTGGTTAATCTATTGGAATTTATTTCCTAGGAAATGACATGGGAATTTCAACTCACCAACCCCCTCCTTGGTAAGTTATTTCTCATGTCCCATAGGAATTACAATTTCCCTTGGAAGTTCCATTTTCCATGCTCCCATCTTTAATTGCTAACCAAATACAAAGTCATTTAGCTAATTCCTAGGAAATTGTATTTCCAAGGGAATTGAGCTCCAACCAAACGACCTCTAAGTTTTCCATATTACATTCAATTTTTAGGTTATTTTATGTTTTGTTAAAAAGTACATGTTTACTTTAGAATCAACACAGGTTCATATAACGTTGCAATATGTACATATAGAATTTAAGTATTTTTTATGTTTTGAAAAAAAGTACATGTTTACTTTAGAACCTACACAGGTTCATATAAAGTTGCAATACGTACATATAGATCAGAATTAGCATTTTTTTTACTTCAATCAAAATTTGGGAAAAAGTGAAGAGATCCATTTCGTTAAAATCTTTTAGGGAAATTCTCAATGGTGGCCCTTAGGTTTTAGTAATTCTCATTTGTAGAAATTTCAAACAAACTTTCCCATAGGTAGCCCTATTTTACAAAATATTTCCAAACATAACCTTAATGAAGAATATTTCGTTATTAATAAAGCATATTCCGTTAGTTAATAGTTAAGACGGTCACTTGCACATAAAATGTGGCATTTTGTATCATTATTTGCCAATCTCGACCTCTAAATCAACCTTTAAGGTTATGTTTAGGGGGTTAATTTTAGTCCTTAAGTTTTGATTCTGAGGTCAAAATTGGCAAAACAACAACCCAAATGTCTCGTTTTACGTGCGAGTGACAACTTTAGTTGTAACTAATGGAATATGCTTTAATATTAATGGAAAATTCTTCACCGATGTTATGTTTGAGAATAATTTGTAAAGCAGGGCTACCAACGGATTTTTTTTTGGAATTTTTCACTACCGATAATTCCTGAGACCTAAGGGGCACCATTGAGAATTTCCCAATCTTTTATGATCCTTTTATATTGTTTAATTGTTTTTTAAAGTATGTCCTCAAAATTTAAATTTTCAAAAATGAAAACAATAATCACAGATGAGGAATATTTTTCTAACTCAATTTAAAAAAATGGATATGGGACATCATCGAAGCCACAAACTAGTGTTTTTATTAATATATAAATTTTTTTTAGACGCGTCTCAATATATAGGAGTGTTTTAGAAACGTGAATTTTTTATTTTTTAATAATACTTTTCTATAGTTTAAACCTGAAAGATATATAATAAGTAATAGTAAAAGTTTTGCATTAAGAAAGTTAAAGCAAAAGAATTACTACTTATAGAGAACAAGGAAATGGTAACGAAAGGTTAACCAACATTCTGGAATCTAGATGATCCTTCAAATTTTACGTAAAGTTTGTATAACTTGCAAATGTAATTAAAGTTCCACGTGGATGCGTGGATAAATGAAAAGTAGTCTACGAGCTACAAGATGCCAGGCTTGCCAGCTGAGGACTGAAGGCTATAAAAGGACCCTAATTCAATCATGTAATCAATACCAATATACCATGCAATAACTTCAACTCTTTAAGTTTGTTCTCATAGTTATTGTTTTCCCCAAGGGAAACTAACTGGCTAAAGTGTTCAAGAAAATGACTATTAAGGTTTTGCTTTTAATATTATTAGCTACTGCTGCCTCTTTTGTCATTTGTAATGCAAACGGTTCAAGGAAGAAATTAGACAATGGTGGTCTAGAGGATAATTTTTATGAGGAAACTTGCCCTCGTGCTGAAGAGATTGTGCAAACTGCTATAAAGAGACATGTTTCGAGCAACCCAAACTTGCCAGCAAAACTCTTAAAGGGTGTTTTTTCATGATTGTTTCGTCAGGGTACGTATATTATAACTCTTTAACTATTAGGATTGTTTTATTATGTGTAACTTCTGAACAATATATATCTTAAAATTTAAAATACATAAAATGTAGATGAATTCAAAACGATCCTATCATATAATAATCTTGTTCATAGAAGGGTTAAAAGTTGATCGACTTTGACCTTGATACTTAACCCACATCATGTAAAAAGACCGTATAATGTTTCCCTGCTATTAATACTTATAAAATGGCATTTTTGTTATAATCATTAGTAAATTAAATCTTGATATAAGTTGCCGAGTTTCAGAGTTGTCACAAATCGCAATATATACTTCCTTGGACCACATAATACCTTACTTGGTCCACATGACCTTTTGCTAGTACATGTTGACAAATATATGTAATGAGTTTTTAGAGTGTCACAAATCGCAATATATTCTTCCAAAATATATACTACATTTTAGTGATTTTTACTTAAAGATATACAAATGAAAAATAATACAAAAATTGTGTGCTAGTACATGTAAAAGTCAATAATGAAGAACAACAAATAAAAAATGCATGGACGAATCATTTATGTATACATCTTAGCTACCTAAAACTTTATCCTCTTCAACAAAATTTTCTTAACTTAGTTTTCCTACGTCCAACCTTTTTAGTTAGGGTTTCATACTATGAGGGGATGGAGTTTGAATCTTTAGGAGTAAGTGGATGTGAGATTTTAGGAGGATAGAATGGAGTTAGAATCCCTTTAATATTAGATTTTAGGGTAAAAAGTTGCAACCACACATTGAAAAGGTATTACACCCACTCCATACAATTTCAAAAAACCCGACCAAACAACCCCTAATATGGTACAAATCCTTACCGTAAGAGTAAGGGGAAAACGTCATTAGTTCCTAAGAAAAGCCATAATAATAGTAGTAAATTAAACAAACTATGCTAATATAACATACTGGAGTAAGGTAAATCTTCACCCCTATAATTATGAGCAGTTGATAAAAAAAAGTCAAACTTTCAATGTCAAAATTAAAAAGTGAAACTCCAATCAACCATAGAGGTAGCAAATTTTGACACGACACGAATCCGACTCGAAATTAGCGGGTTTGGGTAAACACTTTTGACACATTTAAGTAAATGGGTTGAATAATGACACGACACGTTTATTAAATGTGTTGGATCAGGGTCGAACTATTTGACATGAAAACGACACAACACATTTTTTTAAGTTTTTCCTTATTATATCTTACATTCATTCATTTATTTTTGAAGTTAGTTTATTTAGTATTACTTTTATACAATGCTAGATGTTATTTTAACAACCGAATGAATTTAATAAGTTCCAAACCAATAAAAAATATGAATTGCGAACATCAAATATATATGAAAAGTTAAACGGGTCAACCCGAACTCGACACGTTTAATAAACGTGTCGGGTTAGAGTCAAAGATCTTGACACGATTAAGTAAAGGGGCCGGATTAGTGTTAGAGGAAGGTAACCCGCCAACTCGTGAACCCGACACGAACTTGACACGACACGAATCGTTTACCACCTGTAATCAACCATATTGAGGTACCTGGGGCATGGTACTGGAGTAATATTTTGCATGTCTTTGTTATATAAGAAAATGTAGCATGAAGGTCTAAAAGTCTAATTGTGTTTTGCCTATCATCTATGTAGGAACTTGTTGATACAATTAGCGGAATTTTAGAAAACTACTTTTCTAACATTTATAACAAGATCGCATGCATAGTTTCATATGTATCATAAATAGGTTTATATTTTTTCTTTAGAAATAAGAATTCTTTTATTGATATAAAATCATACAACATCTACAATAGAAGCCAAAACTAGCAAATACATATCAAACTGAAATAAATAAAATTCTGACATAGCAAAACCACAATCGTTAAGGATATCTAATACTTCTAAAAACCCTCATCTCTTATATCGTTGTCTGTTGCAGCTTCCTACAAGGGGGTCTATCGATTTGTTGTAGTTTTGAAGTAGAACCGAATTCAAATCAACTGATGGTAAAAGAAGTATTGACGTCTGTTGCAACCCCGCACAAAATTCAATCAACAAAAGAACCTTCAGACTCACACAAATAATAAAAATAAAGTCTTCGATCAAACTCTCACATGGAAAGAGATAGACAACCTTAAATGTGTGACTTCAACTGCTTAGGGGGAATAAATACACCAAAGTTCATCTATTTGTACCACGAACACTATGATCTGAACACCTTAGAGAATAAGGATGTCAATTGTAGTCACTCTATTTAGTCCATGAACACTGATTAAAACTCCTGCGATTGCTAGAACGGAAGAGACTGAACAATTTCAGTAACTTATTATTAAGGGATGTGGTGCCAGATGCCTAGTAATAATAAGAGATTTCTTTTCTATGAATTGTATAGTAGAAGTTACTCTTAACTTTTCCTTGTCAGTCTTTTACTTCACCCATATATCCATATACAGTATATAGGAAAGAATAATCACTCCTAATCCACCTTGAAGCAGGAAACTCTAATTCTTCTTGGATAGGTTAAACTTAAGAAAACCCTAATTCTCCTCGTATAGGTTAAACTTGAGGAAACCCTAATCCTATTAAATGGTCGGTTCACCATAAGTCCAATTTTGGCTTTTAATTCTCTTTTACTCAGTGTGACAATGTGTGACCTCATGGGTTACTCATTCTAGTAAGTCCAATCATATTGGCCTACTAGTTGATATTTATTCGCTAGCAAGCAAATACGATTACTAAAATAATTAACATATAATATCTATTATTATATTCTTATTTATATTTTGTAATTGCGAAAATTGTTAAGGACATATTCCTTCAATCGCTTGTGGACTAATGTAAATTTCTTTTCAATATATAGACTGACAAAAAATTTCAATCATATATGGATGCAGGGTTGTGATGGTTCAGTCTTGTTAAGCTCAACGACTAACTCTCAATCAGAGCAAGCAGCAGGGGCCAACCGCGGTTTGGCAGGTTTCGAAGTTATTGATGATATTAAAGCTGAGGTCGAGAAAGAGTGCAAAGAAATTGTGTCTTGTGCTGATATTTTGGCTCTCGCTACTCGGGACGCTGTTTCACTCCAAGTATGTTTTCGCCAAATTCTTTTTAGTAATTTTTGTTGGAATATTGCCAGGACAGATGCATTACTTTATGCGACAACTTATTACTTATGTTGTACAATTTTCTCTCCCTCCCCCTTTTTATATGCATTATATGAATTTTAACGGTTTTTGTAACATGTTTATAGACCAATATATCCCTAATTATTTATAAATAAATATTATAAAAAATTGATAATTAGAAAAATTATGTATACACGAATCCACCAAAATCTTACATGAATATCTTTTTCCTTATATATTGGGGGAGATACATGGTGAAAGTTTTAAAACTTTGACTCATAAAAGAGAATAATACATATCTTCTACCTATATAAAAAGAGGAATAAAGTCAACACCTATTGGTCAAATTTGTTGTAATTTTTGCTTTCCTCTTTTAGCCTTCATCTTTTGCTCACATCTAGAGCTGTCAAAAGCTGACCTGCTCCAGGATTTTGAACCGAACCCGACCCGATCCGACCCGAGAAATGATACACCCGAAACCGACCTGCACCCGACCCGAACTCAACCCGTAACCGAATGACACCCGCCAATCCTCAACCTGAACCCGACCCGCACCCGACCCGACCTCAACCTGTAACCGAATCGACCCGACAATTATTGACCTGAACCCGACCTGCACCCGACCCGAACTCAACCCATATAGGGATTTACCCGACTTAACCTGGTTTCAACCCGACCCGAGCATGACCCGACCTGACCTCAACCCGACCTGATTATGACCCGACCCGAATATGACCCGACTTAACATCAACCCGACCCGAACATGACCCGACCTGACCTCAACCCGACCCGAACATGACCCATCTGATCTCAACCCGACCCGAACATGACCCGACCTGATCTCAACCCGACCCGAACATGACCCGAATCGACCTGACTCCAACCCGACTAGATCATGACTCAATTTAACCTTAACCTGACCCGATCATTAAAATCATTATCATTCACTAACATCTTGAGTTGTCAGTTGAGTTGAAAACTGTTGGTTGAACTGCTAACCGAACCGAAACTAACTAGTAAGTGAAAAAAGAATCGAACTGAAATCAACTGTTTCAAAGTAAACTGTATTAAACCGAACTGAAACTGAACCGAAACCGAAGCGAGAAGGAAGTAAATCGTAATTAATTGTATCAAAAACTGTTTTAAACCGAATCGAACCGAACCGAATATTAATAAATAACTTAAAAATGTATTAAACTGTTATAAACCGAATCTAACTGAACTGAGTATTAACCGAAAATAACTAAAAATTATTTTAAACTGTTATAAATTAAACTAAACTAAACGAAATTACAGCCAACTATAAAAAATTTAAACTTTTATAAACGAATTAAACTTGTAAAATTGTAACAATAAAATTATAATATTATTAAGTCATTTCAAACTTTAAATACTAGTTGGACCACCACGTGCTACGCACGCGGTAGCCAACTTAAAGTTCTAACAAAAATATTAAGTATATTTTTATAATAATTTAAGGTCAAAAAATTTTATAGGCAATACGAAAATTACAAAGATTTAGGGTAGCCAGTTTATTCATAGACGTATGGCTAGAAATTTAAACATATTACATTTTAAATTAAAACCTTTTATGTGATTGTAATAATTTATATTTCATATTTATGAGAGATTAGAGAAACAATTTATATATATATCTTTTATGAAAAGAATATGTACTTAAAGTATTTATACAACTTTGAATATTTTATCCCAATTATTATCCTCTTAAACACCAATTAATACATCTTTAATATTATAAAGATAAAATCTCAAAAACATACCTACAATTCTTGAACGAACAAATCTTATTAGATACCTTGCATTATCTATTTTCAAAATTTTGAAACTTTCATACTCCATTTATTAACTATACATAAATAAAGATATGTATGGTCAAATATATGTAGAAGAACAACAAATATGTCTACTAACTCGTCTTTGGCCTAATACATCACCCACATGGTTAGATCTCCATACTCCTAAGTAACAACTCATCTTCCTATGCCTTCCCCGTTCTTACGGTGCATATCACTACCGTAAAAGAAAATGATACCTTCCTGCTTTATCAAATTTTAATGTCCAATCAAAAGCCACGGCAAGAACTTGTAAAAATTCTTAATGTAACTGAAAAAAACTGTATAGCGAAGTGAAAAAAAGCAAAAATACCAATGCAAAATTGAATAGTCTGCAACTTTAATTAAACTTTCGCCATTGATTTTCATCACTTACAGTCAATGTGCAAGGATAACAACAAATTTTCTTGCAGCTTTAAATTGAAAAGGAAAATTGGTATTGGTGGGTTGTCCACTAAAAAAGAAATAGCAAATGGTGGTGCAGAGAACTCGAACCAAGGAAGAACGAAAGCCAAGGTAGATAATTGATGGGTAGATCTATTAACGCAAAATGAAATAGATCTAACCCAAGTTGACTAAAATAAACCAAAACCTGATTTCAGAATGATAAGGACTACGAAGAGGGAGTCTACCACCACCAAGGAAAAAACCCCATCACCAAGTAAAATAAATTCAGTCTCCAATTCAAATTCTTGCCCCCAAATCATTGTTTCATTTGACCTGACTAAATTCAGCGATGAACAAGATTTTGCAACTCTATCTTCAATTGCATTGACCAAATTAAATGTTAATTTATATAAAAAAAAACGAATCAAAATGCAAATCATCATAAATTTTTAATTAATCATACAAATTCCCATAAAACATTAACGAAAAAACAAGTAGAAAATTAAATAAATGAGATGTAATTAGCATCAACAAGTAGATAGAGACGGTGAGGAAAACTTCAACCATATAAGCTTTTTATGGCGGAATTCGGCCATAAAAGCTCCAGATCTGGAACTTTTTAGGTCGAATTCGACCATTCAAAGCCATGAATAATGCAAAAACTCCAACTAAAAGAGGTGACTTGAATCAAGATGCTAAAGGAGCCAATAAAAGGCTAAAGAACGCAAGATCTGGGTAGGTTGTTAGTGACAAAAATTTTAGATTGTGGCGGTGACACGGCATGAGAAGAGACCTGATGAAGACTTGAAGAGAGCCGAGAGGATTGATTATTAGACCATGGATGAAAGAATAAGAAAGAGAGGCAGAATGGAGATTAGGGTTTAGAAAAGGTATGGGTGAGGATTGATTAAGGTTTATATATGGGGAAAGGATAATTGGTTTCAACCATTGATTTGAGATGTATGCAATATCTAACGGTTCAAGATGGTAATCCGTGTGTGTTGTGTTAGTAAAATCAAGGCCTTAGATTAGTTTTGATTAATGGCTGAGATGAAGTCATATTTTTTTGTTGGATTTTACATATCTATCAAATTTGACTAACAAATTAGACTTTTAGTACATTATAAAATCTTAAACAACAAAATAGATAATCTAATATAAGGCTTAATAAAATGATAAATTTACTACATTGTTGGGAAATAATTTTTTAAAAAAATAAATTTACTAATATGTATAGATCTTTATTATATATATTATTCATTGGTCTCATGTATTGATGATGGATATAATATGCGGCTCTTAAGTATCTAACTCGATAATGTAATATATTGATGACTGCTCAGATACATAAATCATAAGTCTTAACTATCTTGTTCATTGATCTAGTGATGATCGATATAATACATGGCTCTCAAATATCTAATTCAGTAATGCAATATATAGATCTTAGTAATCTTATTCATTGATCTACTATATTCATGATTATGTTGCTCCTAAGTATCTAACTTAATGGTCTAATATATTGATAACTGATCTTATACATGGATTTTAACTATCATATTCAATAATAAATTATGAATAATATAATACATAACTCTTATATACCTAACTCAGTAATGAAGTAAATTGATGATTGATCTAATAATAAATGATTATCAACTATCTTATTCATCATTGATAATACATGGTTCCACGAGTTTCTCTATCTCTGCTTCCACGAGTTCCATCTATGGCCAAAACTACTTTCTCTGTATTTCAATAACTTTCTCTTTCATTGATCCTTTGTTTTCTTCATCCCTTTTTGAGATTGCAAACATAAGGGTTTTATTCTAATTTAAGCCAATGAGATTGCAAACTTGTTTGACTTTATGTGATTTAAATTTAGAAAGATTGAAAAGGGGAACAACTTAAAGGAACACCAAATCGGGAAATGGGAACAACATTAGGGAACAGAGGGAGTATATTGATATAGTATATAGATGATTGATCTAATACATTAATATTGATTGTCGTAAATATTGATCTAATGTATTGATGATTGATCTAATACATTGATGATTTATCTACTATGTTGATCTTAGCTTTCTTATTAAATTGATATAATATATAGATGATTGGTCAAATACACTAATCCTAACTATATCGATGCCCGATCTTCTAATACATTAATCTTAACCTTATACGTTGATCTAGTATATTGATAGTTGATCTAATATATTGATCTTAAATATCTTATATATTGATCTAATACGCGAATGATTGATCTAATACACTAATATTGTTTGTCGTAAACATTGATCTAATGTATTGATGGTTGGTATAATACATTGATAGTTTATCTACTATATTGATCTTAGTTTTCTTATTAAAATGTTCTAATTTACTGATGATGAATCTACTACATTTGCCTTAACGATTACACTGATCTAATATATAGATGATTGATCTAATACACTAATCTTAACTATATTAATGCCCGATCTTCTTATACATTAATCTCAACTAACTTATACGTTGATCTAGTATATTGACAGTTGATCTAATATATTAATCTTAAATATCTTATATATTGATCTAATAGCCAATGATTGATCTAATACACTAATATTGTTTGTCGTAAACATTGATCTAATGTATTGATGGTTGATATAATACATTGATAGTTTATCTACTATATTGATCTTAGCTTTCTTATTACGCCGATGATTGATCTAATACGCCGATGATTGATCAATATAGTGTGTATTGATCTAATACCCCGATGATGGATCTAATACACTAATCTTAATTACCGTATACATTGATATACAATGATATAATATATTGAAGATTGTTCTTAATGTATAACTCTAAACTATATATATATATATATATACACACACACACATATATTGATTGATGAATCATCTGACACACTAGTCTTAACAATCTTAAATGTATTGATGATTGAACGATTGGTCTAATACACATACAAATACACTAATCGTAACCATCGATCATACTAAAACTAAATTGGAATAAACTCATCGCCACCATAATCTCAATTTCAATGGACAATGTTCAATGGTGGTTGATTTATTGGTACAAGACTTAACAAGTAGTCTCGTTATATTGGTTCACGATCGATCATACTAAAACTAAATTGGAAAATTTATAAACTCATCGCCACTCAAATATATATATATATAAACTCATCGCCACTCAAATATATATATATATATATATATATATATATATATATATATATATATATATATATATATATATATATATATATATATATATATATCAAATTTGAATAATCTCAGTTTCGAAATTTGATTGACTCGAACTAATCCGATATGATGTTAACTTGACTCGTACGTAATTTGACCTATACATAGCCGAATCCGAGATTGACCCGACCTAAACCTGAAACGGAATCGACCCGAACTAGACCCGAAACGAAATCGACCCGAACTAGACCCGATCCCAGGCTAACCTGACCCGATCATAACCCGATCCGAGGTTGACCCGACCCAAATATAACCCGAACCGAGGTTGACCTGAACCGGGCATAACCCGATCCGAGTTCAACCCGACTCGATTATAACCCAATCTGAGGTTGACCCAACCCGGACATAACCCGACCCGAGGTTGATCCGACCGGGCATAACCCGAACCGAGGTTGACCCGACCCGGGCATAACCCGATCCGAGGATGGCCCGAACCGACATAGACCCGACCCAAAGCTTACCCGAACCCGAAATTAACCGTCATAACCTGTTCCAAAACCGATCCGAACCAGACCGACCCAAACTTGACCCGACCCGGGTTCAATCCGACCCGAACCCGAACCGAACCCGAAGTGATTCAGACCTGAACCAACCCGACCCGAAACAGACCCGACCCAAACCCGACCCGACCTATCTAGATGGATACCCGAAATTGACCCGACCCGAGCGACACCCGACCCGACATGACCCGACCCAAACCCGACCCACACACCCGAATTGACAGCTCTACTCACATCCCCTACTTGTAGAAAGTGGACATTTTTTTAAAATTTTTATCATTCCTTTTTTTTCCTTTCCTTTTCTTTAACATATTATATATCTCTTTATATTATAGGCGTCAATTCCAAAAATATCTAATAACTAGCAAGTGTTCTAACTAATATCATTATTTTCATTCTTTTTTGCCAATTTGTAACAAGATCGATAATTACAAATTGGGCTGGGGAAATTCGAACCTATGACCTAATGTAGACATACCCTTAATCTCCTCTAGGATCGTAATCGTACACAAGCCCTCGGTATTAATTGTTGTATCATGTGTGATATGATTTTTTATTATACCTAATTTTCTCTTCTCATATATTCGGTGAAACTTACATATACGTAGTGGTTACGTAAATGATATACAAATCAACCAATAAAAATAAAAAGTAATCAAATTTTAAATTTGACCACTCACCCAATACTATATAACATTTTGACATAGAAGGGTGAATGTTTCCCTTCTTTATCACATTCTTCATGAGTAACACTTGGATATAGTGAAGAAAATATTGTTATACAAAATAAATGACGAAAAATAAAAGGTAGTAATAATACTATTAATAATAACAAAGATAACAACGACAACAACAATAATAATCCTTTTATTATTAATTATAATAAGACAAAATCTAACAAGCACCTCGAGGATTGGATAAGATAACTAAAAGTGAAGATATTAAATTAGCATAAACAATAATATACTGACCGATCTCTGATTTTGACATATATTTTAAAATTGACGTCATTTTGAGAAAAATATTAAATGCTATGAACGCCCCAGGGGCCTTCGTTAACAAGATCCTTCTAATAATAATGTATCTAGACTTTCACATAACTTCTCATCAAATCGAGTGTGACCTTTGGAGTACAATATTGGGATCAATAGTGTTTTTAAAACTCCGCACATTACATTTTTTTTAAGTAATGTGTGTTGTATATGTATCTCACAATTAAAATATATGAATATCCTTCAATTAGATAATTTATAATGGCTACACTTCTCATTTTACGGACTCTTAGGCAATATTTTAATGAGTGAGTTAAAGTGTGTAAGAAAAAGTGGTAGGAGAGAGATAGAGAGAAAAAGTTGCTAATAAGGGGAAAAAGGAGAAGTGTAACCATTAATTTCAAACTTCCTACAAAGGAAAGTAAAGCCATTAAAAAAAGGAGGTAGTAATAAATTATCCCTTTAATATTCATTATATTTAGGGGATTTCCAATGATATGTCTATATCTTTTTAGTTTTCCGGTGTTATGGCTAAATTTTTCAAAATCCCAAAAAGTAAACCTTTGTATTTTCTTATGTCCCAAACGTGATAATAGTTAGTATAAAATCGTTTAATTGAGGTTAAATAATGTTTAGTAGGATTATAAGTTTTAACCTTGGTTAGCTACCATAGTTTAGTGATTTCCCTTCAATTATAACTAACTCTCCTAACTCTTCATTTCCCTTCAATTATACCATATTACAAGTAAACGACTAAACACCGCCCTAAATACTTTGGGTAACGCCCTAATACGTATAAACTTAAAAAAAAAGTGTGCGGCTATTCACAGCCCGTATTTACCAGTTCACAGCCCGTATTCATATGAATACGCAGTTAAAAGTCTATACTACCCCCTCCCTTTTAACATCAACTAACATTTTAAACTCACTAACTTATTCTTCCTTTTACCACCTAGGCCCACCACCACTACTATTTTATCCCCTCTTCCCACCCTTGTCATTCTCTCTCCTCACTTTCCCTCTCCCTCTCACACTCACCCTCACCCTCACCCTCACCCTCACTAAACACCGCCGGAGCAGGGTGGTCGCCGGAGCCGCCCCCGCCGGAGTACGACCACCACAGCACCTTGGAGGAAATCAGCCGGAGCCCAGTTGCCCCCTTGGACCGCCGGAATTTTCTGGCCGGAATTAGCCGAAAATTTCGATGTCTCAAGCGGAAAAAGAACGATCTGAATTTCCCCCGCCGGAGTACGACCACCACAACACAACACCTAGGAGGAAATCAGCCGGAGCCCATTTGAGTTGATCTTCTCTTTCACCTTTCTATTATTTTTCTTTTTTTAATTGATGCTTCCATGTCAACCTACTCACACTCCATATTATATTTTTTTTATTGAGCCATGTAATGCCTGACATTAGTTGAATAAAGTAAGCTTCTTTTAGACCCATTTGGATCATTTACTCATTTCTATTAGGAGACTCTTTGTGTGCTTTTCACTTTTCTTTTCCCAACCTACGTTGTCTTCTTGTACTTCTTTGGGGTGATCAATCTTACACTAATTTTTATCCTCATGTGATGAAAATCCCAACTAATTGTGAAATCTTGCTAATAAAAAACTAACGGTGGTGGGAGATAACTAAAAGGGCAAATCCCAAAAATAACTAACAGTGATTTATGCTCAATACCATGCTCAACACCAAAAAAAAAAAGAAAAAGAGGAAGAATCTTCGTTCTCAAATAGAGATAATTTGTGCTCGCCAAAAAAAACAGTGTCTTTGGAGAAGAAGGTGGATGGGTTTTCATTTGAAAGAAAGTGTAAATGACAGTTTGATGGGAGCGGTAAGAAAGGATATAGGCTAGATGAAATTATTAAATTAAACCTAATGACTTAACTATGATCAAGGTCAAGGTCAAGGTCAACTATATTAAGGTTAAACTATCAATTAAACAGATCTGATTTTAATTTAACAGAGATTAATATACTAATATCATAGATAATACATGAACAATATTAAGGGTTTATTTTTGGGATTTTAAAAAGTATAGTCATAGCACTGGGAAACCAAAAAAGTATAGACATACCATTAAGAATTTCCCTTATATTTAATAAAGAGAGGAGCCCAAACAACGTTAGTAAATGAGAGATAGTTTCTTTGGATGGACCAGATGGTGCCTGAGGACCAAGGTCTATAATATGACATGAAAATTCTAAATGAAAAAAGTAATCAGTGGGTTTAGATAATACACCGAATAATTTAGTAAGATATAATGGTTGTCTATCTTGGTTCTTTTGACATTTTCACACATCATAGTTTAGGGTCCGTTTGGTATGGCGTAAAATGTTTTCCTTGAAAACTGTTTTCCCATTTTACGTTGTTTGGTTTGGAGTAAAACATTAAAATGTAAAACTTGGGGTGGAAAACCATTTTCCACCTTATTGAAAACATTTTCCCTCAAAATTGGGAGGAAAACATTTTCCATCACAAGTGAAAGGAAAACATTTTCCCTGACAATTGTAAGTAATTGATTTTCAGTTCAACCAAACAATGAAAAATGCTTAAAATGGAAAATGATTTTACATGCAACCAAACAACGGAAAACTTTCATAAAAATAAATTTTCCAATGTAAAAGGTTTTCCATGGAATACCATTTTCATCCGAAAACGTTTTACTCCCTACCAAACGGAGTAGTGGTTGTATTATCAAATTACAATGGAAGAGCTCATGGGTTCAATACCTTTTATGAATGTCATGTATGTTAACGTGTAAATTCCATGTAAACGTATGTTGGAGAGAAACCAGCGTCAACGTGATACATGGCGGCATGCAATGCTGACCACACGTTTTAATAATATATATATTTTATAAAGTAGAAAAAACTACTAAAAACATATAAGCTAGGGCCGGTTCGGGTATTATTATTTTAGTTTTTTTGGTTTTTTGTATTTGAATGTCATATGATATATATCCTATAATAAATAAATAAAATTAGTCAAACTTATTGGAAACTTGATGATTTTGAAAACTGACAACTAAAAAGTAAAAACCACTTTTTATTGTTTCCTTTTTTTGACGAACGGACCCCTAGTTTTTAATTCCCTTTTTAGGTAAAGTACTTGATAAGTTTATTAGTTCTTTTATTTGTGGTCTTAACTTCAAGTCTTATTGCAAGATTCCTATAAGCTAAGTAAGTTTCATAACATTAATTACCTTGTATTAGTTATATGATTATAAGATTTCTTATCCGATTCAATTAAAAATATTAAAAATTGATTTTATATGTTAATTTTTTTCCTATTAGATTGTGGTTACACTCTGTCCGTTCCTATAGTTATACTCCATTTGACTTTTCACGATCTCGACAACGAGCTTTTAAACATCATAACTCTAACTACACATAAATAAATAAAAATACAGATTGTATAATATATATACATGGAAATGAAACTATTAAGATCTTGTATGACTATATGTGTCTAATATATTGGGGATAATATATGATAAGACTTTTTAAACTTTTACCCGAAAAGTAGGAATGTGCATACTTTTGGCTTTGGGGATAGAGGAAGTCCATAAATAATAAAGAATGAAATATTATCACTATTTAAGTTGGGAATGCAAAAAGAAATTATTATTTATGTGTTTGAAATTTTAACGTGCATTATATAAAATTATAGCATAATTGCCATTATTTTTTATTTTACAGTATAACCTTACATGGTATCTTAAAATCTTATGATTTCGTCTTGTCACTTTGATCTTATTCAATTTTGCGAGCTAAAGTATTTCTCATAATATTGAATCTAACTATAATGATACTTTTTCATTTAATATTTACTATGGATAACTTTTTATAGTATGGGAAGCCATTGTGGGAGGTCCCTACAGGCAGAAGAGATGGAATAATATCATTGGCTTCAGAGGCTGCTGCTACTATTCCTACTGCCTTCTCTAACTTTAATGCCCTTAAAGACAGTTTCCGTAAGAAAGGCCTCTCAATTGAGGATCTTGTGGCTTTATCAGGTATCTATAATCTCTTCTCTCTATTTCATTCCAACTTTATTTTTTAACTCTAGTTAAATATTCTATCTTTGTCTTTATTAGTTTAACCATGTTAACTCATGCATTATCCATACACTATCTTTGATTGAAACTTTTGACTTACATATATAAAAGAGAACATATTATTTATGATGTTGCACTATCACAATGAATTTTTACAAGATACAAATATGTCATACCTTCTACATAATGATAATCGAGCTTATTAGGGGTTAAAACATTGAATATGGCCAAAGTGTGAAAGTCAAAGATTGCAACTAAATAAAATGAAGTGCATGGGCGTTGGGAGCACTTAAATTCATACTCGGCGTTAGCAGTTTCCGCTAACTTATACTACACCAAAACACGTTAATGTTAAAATTGATAAATTTGAGCTTTCTATCACTATATGTTTGTAATTCTTTTCCTTGAGCAAGTTTCAGGGGACACTGATTTTATTAATTAAAGTCATACAATGACTATACTAAAATGTCAATAATTACAAAGATGGATCCAATGCAATGCAATATATCACCCGAAAAAGAGAAGTGAATTAAGTGATTTAGGTCATCTCCTACAAAATCAAACTTTTAAAATTTCGCACTCATGTGATATGCATAAGGGTTAAAATGCTATATAATTGAATATAAACAACAATGGACGCGCGAAATGTTGGGGGTTCAATGTATTCTTCAAGATCTACGTCCACCAAATCCACAAATAGAGAATTCCGTAGTAACTCAGTCAAGGTAAAGGTCTCGACCATTAGTACTCAAGTTGTGCTCCCTACACTTATATATGAGTGTTTCAAAGTTGAAATGAATATTACCATTATAACAAGCCAACACTTTATAATAATGAATTAAAAAAAGTTTTCTCATTGCTTCTCAAATAAGCTAAGCATACAAGATTTGACAATTATTTGCCAAGCAACTTATGTGGTAATGGAGGTAACACTATGATATTTTGCATGACACAAATTTTTTCCCTTCTATTTTTGTAAAAGCTCAAACATAAAGCTCCAAAATTAGTTTTTCAGATTAAACTTTGATGATCATGTTTAGTTGCCAAGATTTTTAATTGCCGAACCCTCCTTTTTAATGTAGTATATAAGCAACTTTTAAGGGACCCTTATATCAAGGGTGAATCTAAAGCTATCTAATAAGGAAAAACGATATAGTGTAGGATCTTCAAGTACATCGAACATTTGACTTTTGTGGTAATGCCATGTCCTTATTTAGAAAGATAGTCTGCCATCGAATTTGCTTCCCTAGAATTACAATACAATGAAGTTGAACAAAAATAGGTGAGAAGGTATCATCTATAAGCGTCTAAATACACCAAGGAGTGTCGGTATTTCCATTTAGAACATTGAAGACATCAAGGTTGTATCTATCTATATTAAGATCTTTGAATTCCTATTTTTGGCTGAATAAGAGGAGAAGATTTTTTGAGATTATAAGCTATAGCGTGAAGGATTGCTAGAGGAACCGTCAAAATTGAGCCTAATGAAGTTTAGGCTAGAGGTATCCGGCATACTCGAATTACATTTTATGACCATACCTACAAGGGATGGGGTATGGAAAGATGAGTTAGTGTCGATAAAATTGCGCAATTCCCATTCAGGCACAGAGTCTTTCGCTCAGCAGAGAATACAATAAACTTGGTATGTTTTAACTTGGAAGATGATTGAATTTCTCTCTTTTCAAAGACTCCAACAACAACAACAACAACAACACTAAGCCTTATTCCCAAAATATTTTGGGGTCGGCTAACATAAACTGTCATCTAAAATTGTTGAAAAGGAAGACGACATCGACAAATGTGACAAAAAGTTTTAAATTTTTTGAAAGATTTCAAGTTTAATTTTAAGAGTTTTAAAAAGTTTTAAGCAAAAAAGGCTATAACACAAAGACAAACACAATTAAAGATAAACAAATAAATAAGGTAATCATACCCCTTCCTCCACGTGAATACCGTCCCTCCACCCGCTTTGATCCAACGTCATGCACTCCACGATCCCAAGTAAACTCATATCACTTGGAATTACCTTCATCCAAATAATCTTAGGTCTTCCCCTACCTCTTACCATTTGATTACTGCTCCACTTTTCAAGTCTTCTCACCGGCGCATCACTTGGTCTCCTTTTCACATGGCCGAACCATCTTAGGCCATTTTCCCTCATCTTTTCTTCAATACATGCAACTCTAACTTTTTCCCGAATCACCTCATTTCTTAATCGATCCTTCCTTCTGTGACGACACATCCACCGTAACATGTGCATCTCCGCCACATTCATCTTGTTAACATGGCATTGTATCACCGCCTAACACTCGGTGCCATATAACAAAACATGCCTAATTGTCGTGCGGTAGAATTTTCCCTTCAATCTATGGGAATGTCGGAATCACAAAGGAAATCGGTGTCGCTTTTCCACTTTAACTAGCCCGCGTTAATTCTATGAGCCACATCTCCATCGAGTTCTCCATCCTTTAGGAGTACAGATCCAAAGTGACGGAATACGTTCGATCCTTGAACCACTTTGCCATCAAATGTGACTGTCCCTACCTCGCTGCTTCTAATCCCAATGAACTTGCAAACCAATTACTCTATCATCCTTCCAAAGACTCCACAGAAGGAATTTCGACCACGGTTTTTTTTTGTTGCGGTCTTTGATAATTGCAAAAACATTATAAAGAAGGGCATCTGGAATTGTTGTTCGCAGATAAAAGGTGGACTATTTCTTGATTTGTGCATGTCATCCTTCCATAGGGAGCCAGGGACCATGCTAATATTCTATGTGTTGTTGTAGGTTTATCAGATGTCTCTGAAGGGACTCATTGCCAAAACCCTTATCAAATCATACAATAAGATGAATTAGAAGATAACCAAATTTTTCATAAAGGAAATAATCTTTATAATCAATATGTTTTAAATTAATCAGACCTCTTAATGAGACATAATTTTGTTTGATTAAGATTATTTTCTATCTTGAAAGTTATTTTAACAAGAATAAACAATTATTAATACTAATGCCTATAGGATTCACATTTGATTTCCTAGGTCCGTCACTTTTACAATTTTAATTAAAAGAAAAGGTGAGCTACTCTAAAAAACTTCAATTTTTAAAGTCGAAGAGCAATTGCTATAGAGCAATATGAATCATAACATATGTACAAAAAAATATACTACTATAAATACATAGTTGTGTTTGACGCCATCAAAACTTTCATAATCATAACAAAAGCAAAACATAAAATATATCTGGTTGAACCATGGATCAATGTCTCAACGCAACTTTCTACGAGCGTGTCTTTAACATGAAAAATAATTTTGTATTAACTTAGTAGATTGTGGGCTGAATGATGAATAACAAGTATATATTCCATAACAAAGTAACAATGTATCATTGATACCAACCCTTTGAGAGAGATTAAAGATCTTAAGCCGTAAAGTAGACAAGAGAAAAGCTGATGAATAAGGACAAAGGACTTCAACATAGACAGAAACAATCTATAGTTTTCGTGGTTGCTTTGCCTGTTTGACTAATCGTAATGTTTAATTCAATTTTGTGGTACATTAAGGTGCGCACACAATTGGAGTTGGTCGATGCAGCCTGTTTAGCCATAGGTTATACAACTTCACTGGAAAAGGAGACCAAGACCCTTCAATAAACCCAAATTATGCTGATTTCTTAAGGACTAGATGTGGCCCATTTGATGGAAGAACAACAGTTGAAATGGACCCTGAAAGTTCCCTATCTTTCGACAACCATTACTTAGAAATCTTAAAGGGAAATAAAGGGCTTTTCACATCCGATGCTGCTCTTCTCACTAATAAGAAAGCCAAGAAATTCGCCTCAAAATTGCTCGACTCTGACAGGTTCTTTGAAGAGTTTGCTAAGTCAATGTTGAAGCTAGGAGCCCTTGATGTACTTACTGGAACTCAAGGTGAAATTAGGAAGAAATGCAGTGTGATCAACTAATTGGTCAAGTATATTGTGATTATTATAATTCTCACTTTATATAATATGTATCACGAAGGATCTTTTAATCTAATAATTTCTTTCATAGTAAATTAATAAGGTTTTAATTCTTTGCACCAAAAAAATAAGGTTATAATTGTGTATGCTCATGCGTGAGTTGTATGGTTAAATTATTGCTTGTTTTAGAAGCTCCTAGCTATGTTGCATTCTCTTTGATCACTTAAATGTTCTATTACATTGGGGCAGTTAACTTAGGTTAGCATAAGAGTGCAACCTATTGCTTTCTATCTTTGACTTGGATTGATTTGAACCTCAGGATATATATTTTAATAATGGACTAGAGTTGTTATTTGATGTCTTTAAGAATATCTCTGCTTACGACAGTTGGATGGGAGTTGTATGTTGATTCAATAGCTATGTAGTGTTCTTGCAATATATCTATATTTGATTCCCTAATGCCTATTTCATGATTGGTTGGTGTTAAATCTCCTCTCTTAATTTTGTTTATCTTTGGTAAGTAGCTTAGTTTGGTATGTTATAGTTAGTTTTATGAAATCATTTATTGCTTCCAGCCTCATTTATTGCTTAAATTAACCTAAATCGACATTGCTTAGTCCTGTAGAAAAATAACATAAATCGATATTAACATAAATTATTCAATAAACCAAAGGAGCAAACATCCAAGGTACTCTAGATCCTACACAACGGGGTACCCCCTTGCATCTTGACAATTGTTGTTCCAAAAATACATGGATATTAAAAAAATTTACAAATATGAATCAGAAAATGGGAAAGATTAAAAGTTGTAGCTTAAAATGTCAAATTCCCTAATTCAATCATGATTGGGTTTTCACCCAAACCCTAACACACAAACAACTCCATAAACATGAGAATAACGGGAAATGATGAAATTAACATATAAATTAATGAAATCTAACACTAATCTAAGATAATTCTAAGAAATTTAATCATGAATGTTTGAAATAAGCATAAGCAATTAAAAAATAAAAGCAATGAAAGTAATGCAACAAAAAAGATGAGGCAGTAAGAAATTTTCACTGATCAATGGTTGAAATTTTCAAAACAAGTTGTCACTCCTTGATTGTCAAAATCCTCTAGTTCCTTTGATTTTCACCACTTTCTCTATCTAAACTTAGCTGTAGAGGCATCCCAAAAACTAGGGTCTCCCTCTCTAATGATGGCCAAAAGGGTTCTTATACAACCCCAACACTAAGGGCAAAAAACTAAATAGTTCCTTGACAAACAGCAGTGATCGAGCAATCACACAAAAGCGGTCGCCTGATGAAGACAATCAGGAACTTCTGGGAAAAGTGATTTCCCAATCTACAGTGTTCATCTGGCGATCATGCTATAGATCGCCCAATCAGCTGGTCCGTCAGCACATTATAGTTGAACATTGTATTGATTAAGTCCTTCATTTCTTGTCGGAATCAAGCGTGTGACACGTTGTTGTAAAGCTATCGAGATGGAATTTAATCTCCAATTAGAATCACTACCAAATAATACTTAAAGTTGGGAGATATAAGCTTTTCAAGTTAAACCTGGTGCAAAACATGATGGAAACTTGGTGGATTTTGCTTCCTTAACCTCCTTTTTGCCTTTCTTTTTATCGCTCATCCTTGAAACTTGTTTTTACAGTCTTAGTATTGTGTAGATAACAAAAGCTTACTTTGCTAGTAATTGCATGCAACACCAAGGACATGCCATAAGAGGTCATTAAACGAGCAAAGAGACAACAAAAAATTACAAAAGAGCTATGATTACTAACAAAATGTGAATTGAGGAAAACGAAACTATAAATTGAAAGATAGAGAGAATGATGAAAATCAAAGGAAAATAAGAGATTTAGAGTGATATAAATGTCACTCATCAACTTCGTAAAAGATTGGGCTCCTTTTAAAACCCTTTTCAATTCTCTTCTCAAAGTGACATCAAACCCATTAGACCTATAATCCTTTTTAGAATTATGACATCAAATTCAAAAAGCCTTTAATATTTAAATCACCAAGACAACTTCATACTTTATGGAAGCATATAATATGATTTCATTGCAACTCATTTCTTAATCTAGATTATATTATGAAGTTAATTTATCAACTAGAGTTCTATAATATAATAAAATCATTTAAATAACCTTCAATCAATTTAAAGTTTCTCTAGATTAAATACTTTAGATAAAAATTATCCTTAAATATATGGGGTATTGACATCTCTTTGCAGCTCAAGACTCTTTTCTATGAGTAAGCGAGAATCGAGAGGTATAAGATCTCCATGAAAATTGTTTACTACAAATGAGAAAAAGGCAAGTCAGTAGGCCCTCATGTACCTTGAGTGATGGGATTATTTGAGAACATGGAAGAGTATGCTTCGGCCACTCTTAAGAGTTGGCTACTTATATCATTCTCTGCTCGCTTCATCTTGGTTTCGAGAAGTTCGAATTGAACTTCATTGTCAATGAAATAGAGAAGCCTCTAATTGGATTGCATGGGTGCTACTTCCAAAAGAACATAATATCTACAATGAGCCTAACAAATATGCTCTTATGGCGCAAAAGGGTAAATGCAAGTTCAGAAAGATGGGTAGGAAGAAGGTGCCCAAAGGAAAAAGGAAGAAGTATGGCTCTCCTTCCAAGTCCCAAGAAAATATGAACTAATTATGAAATTAGGTGCTTCCACCACATGATACTAAGTTCAACTTTAATCCTAAATATGATACTACAGTTGAAACATGTAGACATGTATGTATTTCGTATAAATAATTCTTGATGACATTTTCACCACACTAAGAAATCACTCATGGGGAATTCTTCTCCTACAAATAACCAACATTCACCTTATAAGAATCCTATAATTTTAAAGACTTTAATTACATTTAAAACTCCATAAACATATTTCAAAATGTGTTTTTTAGGCCAAAGTTTAACTTTCATAAACCTCAATAATTATACTTAAGTTCATACCTTTAACATACTAAAATATTATATAACTTTATAATAGAAGTTCCATCTTTAACATAAATAATCATAAAATTATATGAATATCAATACTTCAAAAAATCTGAAATTATAATTAAAATTAATTAAATTTACAAACTTTGAATTAGAATAAATTATATATCTCAAGAAAAAATATTTACAATAGAGGAAATGAAAATCGTCAGTATGCAAGAGAGTAGAAACGCCGGAGGAAGAACGACATGCATCGGTGGTTGGTATGGAGCAAGTGGTCGAACATCGCCGATCAAGGAGAGAGAATAAGCTTTAAGGTTTTCTCTTGAGGAGAAGCTGTAAACGTTTTCGATGAACTTCATATTTATAGGTTAGCTTTCTCCACTAGCACTAGAAAACCTGCTGGGATTAGGGAAAGTCATAATCAAATATGAGCTTTGATGACAATTAAATGAGCTCCATGGAAAAGATAAGAGATTGAGCGACATATTGAACAATCAAAATGGACCACTTTTTGCTCTTTCAAAATTCACCGAATATGATCATATTCATAATAAAATAATTTTAATAACTTTAAAAGTCAAATGTCTTCATATAAAATTGACTCCTTCAAATATTAAATAAAGTCAACGCTATATTTTTAAAACATTTGACTTTGTAATAGTCTAACCTTGAGAATACGCATGTTTAAAATACTAAAACTTTAAAAAAATCCTTTAAATATATTTATAAAAGTCATAAAAATATGGGGTATTACAAATAATAGAACAAATTTGAACACTATCAAATTTGAAAAATTGAGATGATGAAACTAACTTTCAGTAGGTCATACATCATCGTCTTCGTCCCTATTTACAAGACTCTACAAGCCTTTGCTCTTATAGTCTTACTAATTACCTTTCCTCATTCTCCTCGTTCTTACCATTGCTTAAACAAAACCTGAAAAAAATGAGCAAACAACACTAAAATAAAGTATGTAAACTCAAAAGGTCCATACAAAACATGCCAAAACCAACCATAAGGAAAATCCAATGAAATTACTATGAAAAATGAAGATCGAAGTTCAACCTAACAAGACCTAGAAAAATATCAAAAGAAATTATAACAAATAGTATCAAATTTCAACAAAAGTTGAGGCAAAGAATTTAAATATTCTAACTAACCCCTCCTTGCATGCGTTTTATAACTATTCCCTCCGTCCCACAATGTTATTCCCACTTTATTATTTTATACCTCACATATATTCAATAAGTGGGAAGAACATTGTGGGACGGAGGAGAGTAGTTGTTATCAACAAACAATATTTATAACATACATTTTCATTTCAAGAGTTGGTAAATGAGTTCGTTGTATCAAGTTTATATTGGCTTCAAAGGGTGATTCCCCCAACCACATTCGTTTACTTATACATTTTAGAAAACCTTGACCCGATCCAACTCATTTATTGAATGTGTCTAGTTCAAGTTGACCCATTTAACATTTTATCCGTTATATTTGATGTTCTCAAATTCATATACTTTTGGTTTGAAACCTGTAAAATTCAAGTAATAGTTAAATAAACATCTAATAGTGTATAAAAGTAAATATATTATCAACTAAATTAAAAATTGAAGAATAGAGGTCAAACAGAGTACGGAAAAAAACTCTAAAATACTAGATTTCATGTACATAAATGAGTTGTTATGTCAGGTTTGAATACAAAGAGTCAAATTTAACTATCTCTTATTAACAAGTTATATTAGGTCAACTCATTCAACATATAGGAAAAATTCAAAGACCAAACTATTGTTGTCTTCCATATATAGTACATTCTTTGAAGAATCTCAAAGTTGTTCAATCTTGTAATGGGCCCACCAGCTAATGGACCTAGGTGACTAGTTGTTGGATAGCTAGGTAAACACAATTAATTATAGTTAGGTCTCCCCCCATTATTGACTTTTTAAATTTTTTGAATTATTTTACAAAAACCAAAAACTCTTTTACTCTCTCTTGCTTGCATCGACATTAATCGTGTCTTAAAGAGCTTCCTTTCAGAAATGAAAATTCACCAGTTAAAGGTCTTCTTTTCCTTCTTGATTCGACATTCAACTAAGCATCAACTCTCAATCGACTCCTGAAATTGGGCAAAAGTTGAAGAAAAAAATGTGCAATACTTGAATAATCAATCTTCTGGGTAAAAAGTTTGAAGAGGCAACACTTACAATCGGTAAATTCTTAACGCTACGATATTCTGCTTACAATTTGTACCTCAGATTTTATTTTGCAAATTTGTTTGGAAAATTTTCTTCTAATAGTTAAATCTTTGAACTTTGATTATGAGTTGATTGGTATTTCCTGCTAATGTAGCATGAAAGTAAATGTTGTTAATTTGAGGGTTATTTATTGGTTATGTTTTTGAATTTTGTGGGTCAGTATTTTGTATGAAAGGATGAATGTTGACATTACTATGAAGTTTTGCTACGGAGGTGTATTTAGGAAGCACCCCAAGCATGGTTTTCTGGATTATGTAGGGGGTGAATGTAGGACGGTTGCATTTGACTCAAATAGGACTGGATGGTTTGTTATTAAGAATAGACAATGAAAAGTAGGGTTATAGAAAAATTGAGATGATATTTTACCATTTGCCTCATACCAAATTGGAAGATGGCTTGTGTCCAATGTTCAGTGACACTGAAGTAATGAAGTTATTTAGAGTTGCTAAGAATGAAAGGTGCATAGATCTGTATAAAAATTGCCAACATGAAGGAGAAGCATTTGTTGACCATTGCTACACTTGAGGCACTTACATACAAAGTTATTCTCATTCCATTCCCTCTTGTACAGGAGACAGGTATTGGCCTATAATTGAATTTCCTCTCAAACCAGGTCCCGTCTGGTTTTGGACCTGTTTTTTTTTCAGAAATTTATTCTAAAAACGGCTTTAAACCTGTTTGGAGTTATTTTTGGACCTGTTGGACCTGTTGGACATGGGGTCATATTGACCATAAAACTCAATTATATGTCCAAAATACATAATTAACTACAAATGCATATCCAAAAGTACATAATTAGCTTAAAGTACAAATCCAAAATACATAATTATCTAAAAATACATATCCAAAATACATATCCAAAATAGTTTTCAAATCTTCACCAAACGCAACTATATAAGTTTGATGACATTCTATATCAAGGTGTCCACATATACAACGTCTTCGATGTGATCCTAATGCTCACTTTGATAATCTGCAAAATAAAGACAAGGGGAAGAAGATTAATAACATGATTATCCAATGCGTTTCAATTTACAATACTTACATGTATAAAAAGAATAAAATAAGTTTAAGAATCACCTTCTCGACTTCCTCTAACTCTCACACGGTTTCCCCCACATCGACACCAGATGTCACCCTTTTCCGAAACCAATCTTGAGTACAAATGAGATCTTGCACCATCTTTTACAATTCAATATATAAAAGTTTAATTAGTTAATCAATTAAAACAAATAATATGTATTTTTAAAAAGTAAAAAAAAGAGATTCATTACCTTAGGAGTCAATGAACTCCTAAATGGATCAAGATGTCGACCTCCTGCACTGAAAGTGGACCCTGATGCAACTGTAGACAATGGAATGGCTAGTATGTCTCGTGCCATACGTGAAACAATAGGATATCAATGCCCATTACTAGCCCACCAAGACAATGCATCCATTTTTCTTTGTTTGCCCCTAATTGCTCAATTAAGTATCTCTCAAACTCACTCCTTACATACCCACTACTTGATCCCATAAACTTTTTAGCTTGATCAAAAATGATTTGTCTAAAATCTTTTCCTTTGTTATTACCTTCTCCATCATTCTCTTCAACTTCCATTACATCATCAAAATTTTGCGCATTTTGCATACCATACAACTTTCTATAATCATCAAACAAAGAATGAGCAAAATCCTTTAGTTCAGTAGCAAGTGCCCTACCTTTCTCCATACCATATATATTAGTGAGAGTCAATTCAACAACTAACAACTTAGTACGAGGATCAAGAATTGCAACCATATAAACCAACTTATTCATTTTTTCCACACACCCCCCCTCCCCCTCCCCAATATTTTTCAAATTTCTTTTTCATTGATAAAGCTATAGCCTTAAAGTTCTCATCATCACTTTTCTCCCATTGATTCAACACATTATACACTTAACCAATGTCAAACAAGCCTTTATTACTAGTCACATATTGAGAACCAAAAATGCGACGAGTCAATTGGTAAAGCTCCTCCAAGAACACTAATAACCTCTCCTATTTTTTTCCAATCATCAAGATCAGGAGGCTTTTCATTATCCTTCAAATTATCTCCATCAGGCAAAGATAAACCATTAAAAACACGTTGAAATTTCAAAGTAGTCTCCAACATTCCAACGAGTGGGGACATCATAAGACAAAGATGATTTGCTATCTATATTAGCTTTTTGGACAAGTCCTTCAAACCTTTGAATTCTTGCAAGAGAATTTTTCACCTACGTAACAACATTTTGTGCTAACTATCGTATATAGTTGTGGTTTTGTGTTTTAGTGTTGAATTGCAGGTTTATGGAGTTTTCTCCTTGTTCCCGAGCCATTTAGAAGCAACCACAGCTTTACGAGGTGTTACGAGGCACGTAGGATGGCTCACGAGCTTTATGGGTAGTTTAGGAGGTCCCAAGACCCCTAAACGTGAAGATTAGAGAGCCAAAGAGTCAAAAAGGAGGTTTTCGTGCACTGATCGGGCAGAAATGGCCCGATCGGGCGAAAATACATTGATCGGGTATAGAAGTTGCGGACCCGATCGGGCAAGGCATGCCCGATCGCATCGGGCGAGAACACATGTGCCCGATCGGGTCCAGTGCTGCTACATCTCATCTTGGAGCTGCTGAAGAGGTGAGCTTGCTGGGCCAATTATGTCGCCTGGCCCGATCGGGTGGATGCCCACGGCCCGATCGGGTGGGCCGTCAAAATCACTTTAATGTTGTGCTGCTGCTAACGAAGGCCCAGAAGACAAAGTGCTGAGTTTGGTGTTTGACCCGATCGGGTGGAGGCCACGGGCCCGATCGGGTCTGGCGTCATTTGTCGCGAACTTCATTAATTAGTTTCATATTTTAATTAGACTAGAGGGGCACTATAAATACCCGTTTTCTCATTATTTAGAGAGAATCTTTTATTCTAGTTTAGACTCTAGTTTATTTCTCATTGTTCTTAGTTTAATTTAAACACTTTAGATTAGGTTAAAGGTGATTGAACCTATTCCGATTTCAATAAAAGTTCCTGCTTTCTGTCAATTGGTATTCTTTCTTACCCTAATCTCTTTTATTATTCTCAATTGCTTAGTTTATTTATTCAATTATTCATGATGCAATTGTTAGGGTTTCATATTAGTATTGTTGTCAATTCAATTATGAGTGAGTAGTTATCTTTCTAGGGTGTTAGATAGGAAAGCCATGTTTATACCATGATTGTGATTTAGCTTTCTATCAATTTCTAGGGCTTGATTAGGGTGATTGTGATGTGGTTTGTTCTTATTGAGTAATTAATGTCAGTGTACAATTTCATTGATTGCTTGTGGTTAATAGTTGTTTGCACAGATCCGTCTTACGACTAGAGGCCTAGGACACGTCAGTAGTTCTGATTACGTTAGTGAACATGCGACGTATGTTGAATTATAAGCGTTGAGTCTTAACCATAGCTCAACATAGGCTCTAATCCCCGACTCTTGACTTAGGTTTTGATAGTAGTTGACCCTTTTTGATTGGTATCAGCATGGTGGACCGACCTAATACCCTAGGTTTTTATTCCATAGTTGATTCCTCGATTTAGTCCATTTTCCTTAGCTTACTCATTAGTTTAATTAATTCTTCCCTGATTTCATCTGAAGTAGCTGAATTGGTTGAATATTAATTTAGAAACTGTCTCCCTGTGGATTCGACCCTGCTTCCATTGACTACCATAGTTAGAGGACTGTAGGTTTATTTTTGATTAGGTGACACGACTAAACTCTATCACCAGTTCGTTGAACCATTCTTCTCAAGTGTGCACAAGAAACATCATTAGAACTAGCATTATCAACTGTAACAGTAAAAAGTTTATCCTCAATACCCCAAAGTTCCAAGGAATGCTCAACCGCCTTTCCAATAGCATCACCCTTATAACTAGAAATTGGACAAAAGTTGATAATCTTTTTATGCAATTTCCAATCATTATGAATGAAATGTACCGTGAGACACATGTAGTTAATTCTTTGGATCGATGTCCAAGTGTCAGTTGTAACACGGATTTTTTGACAATTCATTAGCATTTCTTTCAACTTTATCTTTTCAATTATCTTTTCATTATAGTAAAGTTAAAGACAATCACGAGCATTAATAGTACGTGAAGGCATATGAAGACCAGGACAAGCAAGACTCCTCACATCCTTAAATCCACATTTTTCTACAAATCTAAAAGGAAGCTCATCAATAATAAGCATACGAACTATTGCTTCCCGAAATTCTTTCAAATTCGTAGTTCCATATTTCAACCTTTTTTCACCAGTTTCATTCTCCATGTCTCCTCCAGATTGAAAAAACAATTCCGCTTGTTTTCCTTTACCCTTATCTTTATTAGCCGGATCATTAACACATTTATCAAAATGATTCTTAAATTTTTTGAACCATTAAGATTCGCATCAGCATCAAAAGATTTTTCACAAAACTTACATTCAGCACGTAGTTTTCCATGTTGCACATACTCAATATAATGTTCCCAATAAGCTGCCCTCTTCTTGCTTTTCTAACCAAATATTGGCGACCTTTCGGTAGCTTTTTCTCCGGAGGTAAGGATTTGCGCAAGTCTTCTAAATCTGTCCTACTAGCTGCATCGGAGAGGAGTTGGGATACTGGATTGGGAGCTCTCCATCTACAACAAATTACACCACTTTTTTAATATAAGTTTATACGTCAAATTAGGTGAACTAATCCAAGAATCACAAATCACAATATTTAGATATAAATCTTACATTACAAGAATATGAATCGGTTATTGTTGAACTTCGAATTCAAGAAAAATCTAACCCTAAAATTTGGAAGCACAAATTAATGACATAAACTTCAGCACAAAATTACTTTACAACTTATGAAATGACAACAAAAATGCTTTACAACTTACTTTACAGATTATATGTGAGCTTTGTTCTAGCTTGACAGTTATTACAATTTAACCTGTTTGTGGAGTTTGGCATATTTAGTTTCAAATTGTTTCAGAACTGGGTTTAGCAAATTTGGTTTCATAAACATACAAAATTAGCAACAAAACTCGAAGCAAAGGTGAAACTCAATTTGTACATGGTGCTCTTCGTTACATTTATTTCATTCAAAGAGGACGGAAAAGAGGACAGAAAATAACAAAGCAAAGGTGACTCGAAGAAGAAGAAACACAACAAAACTCGAAGCCTCTAAGAAGAAATAATAGCAAAATCTGATTCACTTGAGGCAAAATCAAAGAGGATGGAAAAGATATAGGAAATTATACCGTCAATGCGAAAAATGCAAATGGTTGGGAGCCTGAGCAAACGCAAACGCAATCGCAGATAGTCTGATACTTAGAGTCAGCGAAGAATGGAAAATGAAGGCTTCGCTGGAGAATGGAGTCGTCGCTGCCGGATAGTGAAAAACGGCTGGGTTTTTGGGTAGGGTTTGTGTAATTGTGAATGCAAAATGCCAAAATTGATAGTCTGATACTTAGAGTTTAGAGAGTTAGAGTGGGTCTTTTTAAAAAAAAATAGGGTTCCGGTCCGGACCTAATTTTTCCGGGTTTTACCCGGAATCCCCCATTTTCAAGGACCGAAGACCGGGCCTGAATTATCGGACTGGTCCGGTCCGTCCAAATTCGTTGCTTCTTTAGTGAGGAATATAGATTGAGTGGGAGGTGGTGAGGTTGATTCGTTTTCAGGCAGCCAGCCAACCAACCACTGGTACCCCACTCAGCCAGCCACCCACAAAGCCACCAAGCGGCATGAAGGTTGATTCGTTCTCAGGCGAGTGATGGGGTTTCTAGTGGATTGATTTCAGTGAGGGTGGTGGTGTTCGGGTCTCGTGAGGGTGGCGGTGTAGGTGTGGGTGTGCGTGAGGGCGAGGTGAGGGTGTGGGCCATGGGATATTGCAAAAGTAAAATAAAAAGCAAAAAGAGAGAGTATGCAAAAGTGGGGCAATGCCATTTTTAGAAGTGTATCAAGTAATATGGGACGGACGAATATGGGAAGTGTATCAAGTACTATAGGACAGAGGGAGTACATATTTGCCCTCATTATTTGCAATTCTTAGTTCATAGCAGCCTTCCACAACTTCAACCTTTTGATCTTTTTAACTTCAGTTCAATCTTCAATTCAGATACAAGCTTCTCCTTCTCCATTGTTGTCCTCTGCAGTTCCATCAATTCAAAGCATGCTTTATATTCACCAACTTCATCTTAATTCCCACTGAAAAATAGACGATCTTCTTCTTTATCTTACCATTCCCCTATTATTAATGTTAAGTGACTGGCTAAAGTCGTATCACCTAATCAAAGATAAATCCTAAATCCTCTAACAATGATAGTCAAGGGAAGTAGGGTGGGTCGAATCCACAAAGAGATGGAGTTCTAAGTTAATATTAAGCTAAACAGCTACTTTAGACAAAAATCAGGGAAGAATCAGCTGAACTACTAAATAAACACTAGAAAGCAATATAAATATGAGATTTAAACTATAAATTAAAGGTATAGGGAATTAGTTCGGTCCACCATGCTTATACCACTCAAGAGATCAAACAACTATCAGAACCTAGGTCAATAATTGGTAGATTAGAGCACGTGTTAAGTTATGGTTAAGTCTCAATGTCAATAATTCAGCATATGCAGCATGTTCACCAGCAAAATTAGAATTACTAGTGTGTACTAGGCCTCTAAAAGTAGGACGAGTTTGTGCAAACAATTATTAACCTCAATCAATCAATGAAACTGCGCAATAACATTAATTACTCATCAAAGAACAAATCACACCATAACTTATCTATCAAACCTAGAAACTAATAGCGATTCAAAGTAATCAAGGTATAAACATGGATTCCCTCCCTAAATCTCTAGAAATCATACTACTCAGACATAATCGAACGAACAATAATAAAATAAATATAACACCCTAATCCTAACATCATGAATCAAATCAATAATTAAACTAAGAAATCAAAAATAATTAAAGAGATTAAAAAACAAGAACAATACCGAATGACGGAAAGCAATTACCTTTATTGAAATCAAATCTGAGGTTCAATCACCCCTTCAACTAATCTAAAGTGTTTAATCTAATAAAACCTCTAAAAAGTAAACTAAGAGCAATGGAAATAAACTTGAATAAAAGCTGTCTCTAAAATAATGAAGGTTAGCTACTTATAATAGCCCTAAAATCTAATCAAAAATGACAATGAAAAAATAGATTTTCGCGACATCGAGTGCGGAACCCGATCGGGCCCACACAAAACTTTGCCCAACACATTTGCTTGGTTCACGTAGCATCAGCAACAAAGACAAGGGGGGTGCTGGCCCACCCGATGGCCTGCCCCATCGGGTCCAGGATCGAGTCCAGCACAAGGGCCCAGCTTCTTCCTCGATGCACGAAAACAGCAGCAGCACAATGAACTTGAAACTTGGGCCTGCCCGATCGGGTGGGCATGTTGCCCGATCGGGTTGGGCTTGAATTGCCCCTATTTTTCTTTGTTTCTTCACCCGATTGGATCGGGTGATGTCCGTCCGATCGGGTGCGAAACCCTACCACCCGATCAATAAATCTTCGCCCGATCGGGCCATATTTCGCCCGATAAGTGTACGGGGAAGCTCCTTTGACTCTTTGACTCTCAATTCTTCACGTTTAGATGTCTCTGGACCTCTTAAACAATCCATAAAGCTCATAACCGTTCCTACGTGCCTCGTAACAACTCGTAAAGCCGTGGTTGCTTCCAAATAGCTCGGAAATAAGGAGAAAACTCCCTAAAGCCTGCAATTCAACAATAGAACACAAAACCACGATTATATACGATAATCAGTATAAAATAGCTCCGAAGAGCTCAAACGACACACGAATTAACTCATAAATAGGGGAGAAAAATCTATATAAATAAGTGATATCATTAAGTTACAAAATTTTTGAAAATAATCAAACCATCTCCATTTAATCTGAAATAAACGACAATTCAAAGTAAAAAATAAAAGATTGGCAACAGGTTGCTTGACCTTCTAGGTCCACTCGCTGGTAGGCCCACTATAAAATTGGACCATTTTGAGATTTTTCAAATTATGTACTATATATAAAAGATTGGTAATAATTTGATATGTTTCTTGAAAGAGTGTACAGTACATGTCATGTACTGCTCCTATGTACCACTACATTTAAAATAATTTTTAAAAATAAAATTATTCCACCTTCTCCCACTTAAACTCCTTCATGTTTCCCCTCCACTTTTGCTGTCCCTTTGTCTTCTGCGACACGTTCGTAAGCCTATCCTACAAAATGACCGAGATTTCAATAGCATCACCGAGGACACCGACTGATGGATGAATTACAAGGTTCTAGCTCAAGCTCATCATCATCAAAGCAATGAATAGAACCCAAACACGAGCGGGGAAACCACTATTCTTCTTTTCTTATGGCAAGAGTTGAGAAAACTAGATGGTTTTCTTGTAATTGCTATTGATTGAGCGTTTTTTTGGTGACTTCATCTTTGGCGAGGCAAAGGTAATTGGATTATGGACATATAACCTCCAAGATCTAAAATCCATGGCATCTCTTGCATACATATAATTATATTTAAATATTCCATAAATCTAAAAGAAAATTGAACCCTAAAAATCCAACCTCCCATTTTTCTATTGTTCTATGACATCTCCACATCTCCTCCTTATAAGAGTATCTCTATTTCTTGTTTGATGAAATTGCAGATGAACTATTGTAGAAATTGACAAGTCTCTACAACTAATTTTTTTCGGTCGACGAACTGCTTAACTTTCCCCCTGGAAACAATTCAAATAAAATTAAGGTTTTTTTATATATAAAAATTAATTGTATTGTAGTACATAGCGACATACGTCATTTACCGAATAGTGGTATATAGTGGTACACTGCTTTTATTGTAGAATTTTTGATGTTTTTATGTATTTTACGTGTCAAAATAATGACACCAAACAAGTTAATTTTGAGAAAATTTGTTAATTACCACCTTTTATTAACAACTTTTCGTAAATTACCACATTAACGATTTTTTATATATAAATTACCACCTTTTATGTACAAAATTTTAAAAACTCCCACCTATTAACGTTTTATGTCACGAAAACCGTTATGTAGGTGCTACATAGTTTTATTTCCCTCCATTTCTGTTTCTTCTCCCCATTTCTCACCACTCTTCATCTTCCTTTGTTTTCCTCTCCACTTACCACCATTACTAGGGATTTTTGTACCCTAATCTTTTCTCTCTCACTCTTTGTGTCTCGTTGCTCGTGGCTGAGCAAAGCACTGAGTCCCAAAGCACAACTGTTGTCGAAATCGGAGCATTGAGAGGAGCAATTTCTCCCTCTTTATATATATGGCGGGCTTGTACCCAAAAAATATGGGCCTCTACTCATATTACTTTCTTGTTGATCAAATTACAATACAATTTTGAACAAATTATGCACTGAATTGGGATGAAACTATAAGAAATTATGAGCTTCTAGATCTTGAAGAGAGAAATAGAAAGGAGTATAATGTTACACTATACTTTGGCATGATAATCGAAGTAAATTCGGCACTCAACATAAACTACAAAACCAGAGTATATCATTCCCAAATCAAAGCAGCAAGCTCATTACACTCAATAATGGCAGCCATAAGTATACCAACTACTACAACCATTGAAACCTCTGTGATTTGAAGGGAAAGTGTAATCCTTTAGCAACAACTCCATAATCGAAGTATGAGAAACAACAAATAATGTATAGTGTTACAACAAACAACCCAATACTGCTTAATGAAGGCTCAAAGCATCTAAAATGTTTCGACTCTTTTCAAAATCTCCATGTTAAAGAGATTACTTTTGTGGGTTTCTATTTCTTCTTGAGATTGAAGCTTGAAAATCTTATCAAGGGTAAAAGAATCAAATTTAGGGACGTGAGTACTACCAAGAAAATAGCATTTGGTAATGGGGGATTCAGTGGAGAGGAAAACAGAGGAAGATGAAGAGGATTGAGAAATGAGAAGAGGAAACAAATGGAGACAAAATAAACTATGTAGGACCCATATAACAATTTTCTTAACGAAAAACGTGAGCATGTAAGACTTTCTAAGGATTTGTATACAAAAGATGTTAATTCATAAAAAAAATCTTTAAAAAAATAATAATTTACGAAAAATTGTTTATAATAGGAAAATTGACCAGAATAATCCATACTATGCCCGTTTCGCCAATAATAATCTCTACTAAGGGTTATTCCTGTATAATCCTAATTATTGGGGAAGTCTGCCACAAACACCCCCAAGTTACTTGCAACATGCTAACAAGGTAATTTTTTTATTTATTTTTTATTTTTCTTTTTATTTTCTACAACCACCATAATCCTACCCACCAGGCCACCACCACATCATCCACCCCTCCTCTTCCTCCCCCACTCCCAAAACTCCTCCCAACCACCACCTCCCTGATTTTGTCGCCACCCTATAACCACCTCCCCTGCCTCTCCCTCTCCTGATTCTTCCTCCATGACCACCACATTTCGTCACTCTAAACCTAATTACCCCCAAAAATCGTCACTCTAAACCCTAACCACCCCCAAATCGTCACCCTAAACTCCACAATTTTAAGGTTGGTGGGTTTATTCCAAGCTGGGTGAGTTTTCAAAGCTAGATCGGATTTTTTTGAAGCTGGGTTGGGTTTTTCGACGGTTGCGAGAGAAGTTCGTGGGTCTTTGAAGCTGGGTGGCCTGGGTTTATTCGAAGGTGGTGAGGGAGGGTTTTGCTGGTTTTTAGAAGGTGGTGGGGCTGGGTTTTCGAACAAATGGTGCTGGTTGTGGCGAATCTGGGTGGCCTTGGTTTATTCGAAGGTGGTAAGGGAGGGTTTTGGTGGTTTTCGAAGGTTGTGGCGAATCTGGGTGGCCTGGGTTTATTCGAAGGTGGAGAGCAGGAGAGGGAGGCAGTTCTTGGTTTGTAGGAAGGGGGCTGGGGGTGGTGGCGAAGGTAGGTTCGTGGTTGGGGTTAGGGCTGGGAGTGGCGGCGAGGGGAGGTCGTGATTAGGGCTGGGTGGTGGTGGTGGCAAGGGGAAGGTCGTGGTTGGAGCTTGGTAGTGGTGGTGAGGAAGGTTTCCTTCCACTTGGTAGGATGGAGAAGGAGGGTGGAAAATAAAATAAAATAAATAAAATAAAATAATAATTGCAAACAACCAATTAAAGCCTGACACGTAGCATATTAGCCTGTTAAACAGGTTTCCTTCAGGTCACAGATCATTTGTGGCGGACCTCCCCAATAGTTGAGATTATACAGGAACTAGTTTATGACCCGGGCATTGCCCGGGTTGGTTTTTATCTATTGATAATTTCCACTTTCTCTATTGATAATTTTTTTTATGAAACACTTTTAAGAGTATCTTAAATCTTAATATATTCTTATTATGAAACAATCAATTTATATTGTAAATATTTGGAGAAAAGCGCTAAGAGCTAAATAATTTTATTAAAGAAATAATACCTCTATTTTACAATAGATGATCATTTGCATGTTGTGTATAGATTTCGATTAGATTTAGTGAATTAAATTTAGGAAAACATAACTATGTGGGATATAATATTTTTTCAATTGTAAAAAACATACTAAAAGTGAGTGTTGATTGAAAATATTTTTTGAAAAATTTATAATTTTATGAGATTAAATAATAAAGTGATTTTTTAACCGGATTCGAGAATAAAGTTGAGTTTTTAATAAAATTGTAATATAATGTGTGGAGTACATAACAAAAATGAAATTAAAACTTTGAATTCCTCTCAGCCACTACTCTTCTATACGGCTATACGTATACCCCCACACACTTGTTTTTACTATTCTATACTCCTCCCTCCCGCCACCTCTTCTTTCCTTTCCTTTTCTTCACTTTGCTTTTTCTCACTCCCTGCTAAAAAATGTTTAACTCTACTATTCACTAATGCCTCACAATTTCATTGCTAAAAAATGGATCTATGAATCCTTGGCACATCGAATAGTTCTGGCGAAAAGAAGCCTTTCAACCATTTTAGATGAACTATACCTCTTCAATGCTTGAATATATCTTGAAGCACAAAATTTTCAGCTTTCAATATTTTTTCAAACAACTTTCAAGGTTTTTACTCTTATGAGAATGCAAAAGTGGGCTAAAGTTCAAGCTTCATCTCTCCAAAATGCAATTCCACCATAACAGCTTCATCTTCATTTTCCTCTTAAAAATGGAAGAGGAGGGAGAGATAGAAAGTGATATTGCCATTGCATGCAGGTAATTGAGTCTCTACCTGTTATGGGCAGCGATGTCCTCTTTGTTACTCTTATCACGATTCTGGGTTTCATGTTGGTAATTTTTGTTTTCTTATTTTTATTGTAAGAATTATAATTTAATTGGGTATTTGGCTATTGATTGAGTGATTTGCGTTGAGTTTGGCTGAAGTGTCTTTAAATGTTTCGGAAAGAAGAATTCTTAGCTAATCCGAATTTCACAACAAAGATCAACATATCCGTCCCCTGCCCCTCATATTTACATTTACAGACATCTATCACTTGATTGTGGTCATAATCATATACTAATCCTCAAAAGTTGGGTAGGAAAGTCTTGAAACCAGTTACAATCAGATTATAATCTTTAAGAAATTTACGAAATATTGTTGGGTGGTGTACTCTCCATAACTTACCTATTATGTGTTTATATCTTCTCATCATCTACAGTGGTGAAAAGCTATGTAATTCTGTTAAAAGGGAGTACTACATAGAAATGGTTTGTCAAGGGAAGAAAGGTCTGCCAGATTTTATAATAGATAAGGGATCGAGAATTGATTCGGCCATTTTGTGATTTGTTCTTTTTCCTTTTGGGAGTGAAGCCAGGACATCCATTCTGTATATAGAACCCTCTCTCTCTCTCTCTTCTCTTTTGTGAGAACATCTTTATATTTTTACAGTTTTTATACTATTTTGGTAATTGCTTTATTTCAAAATTTTGTCTTTTTATTTCTGTAATTGGAAGATGAGTGGATGCTAGAAGCTTATATACAGTACAGTTACTATATTGGGTTCTAGGAGAACTAAACTTGATGATTGCTAGCTGTAGATCGGGAATTATCTGGTCATTCTGTATATTGCTTCAGGAAGCACCTACATTAACTGATCTATGAACTATCACATTATAGAGTACTAATTCTGATTTTCATGTCAAAACTGGCTTCCCAGTTGGATTCTTCTTCTGTCTGGTTGCTGTACTCTCCTTACAATCGAATAATCTACTAGGCCCTTGCAGAAGTTGTTTGTATTGGCAAGTCTTAAATACTCTCTTTCATAATCTATTGCATTACCAATGCCTAAGAAGAATATTTATATTTGGAAACTGCAATGCCGAGTCTCTGAGTTGTGCAGCTTGAATTGGCAGCATCAGCTTTATAAGAATTCTAGACCAAACCCAGATACTACTACATTGTTCATTGATCACACATGCAAACCTCCAAATGGTGTCCCGCCTGCACCTGAAACTCTTCCAGTCGCTGCTGTAAAACCTGCTGCTACACATAGCTCATGGTGTATGTTGCTTACAATTAGTTTTCTGCGTAAGTGCTCGTTTGCCTTTGTGAAACTGTTGTTTACCTGTTTTCAATTGAGATGATATAGTAACATTTCAGCATACTTTTCACTTTTGACTTGCCTTTGATATCAAAAACGAAATCAATAAACTCCTTAAGACGTGTGGACAGCAGCATATTAATAATAATATCTGTCAAGGTATTCAAAGAAAGAAGACAAAGAGATAATATCGAATGAAAGCTTACACGTATGAAGGCAAATATATATAAACCAAAATTCATTTGCAACTAAGAAACTGATGTAATTAAACAAAATAAAAATAACATTGGGAAATAAAATTAAATTCGCAACCTAGTTCATAATGTAAAGTGTGAGCTAAAAAGCATATGCATAAATGGGATTAGTGTTCTATGGTGGAGTTGGACTACTTAATAATTAATTCATCTTCTTGTAAATACTGGCTTGTTGCTTTATTTCTTTGTCCTTCTATTTTTGGGTTCTTGAGCTTTTGCTTCTTTTTGGGTGGTTCGTCGATGCTTAGTTCGCTTGTAGTCGAAAGACATTGCTGACTTGTTGAGCTGTCTGCGTCAAATGATCCTCCTTCCAAAGTTCTTTTTGTTTATCCATATTCTCCTCAATGCCCAGTTGACATGTTGAGTTATCTTGTTTATCGGAGCTAAATTCTAACAGTGGAACGTGCTTTATAGTATTGTTCACCATATGTTTGATAAATAATTAGTTAGTTAACATTGAAATTCTTTTGCTCATAATTTTTTTTAATATATGTATCAACATTAATGTCTATATGTAATTAGTTATAGGAATTACCTCATCAGCTCTGTATACGGTGAAAGTTGTGTTCCCTTTGTCCAAGTTGAAATCATTTATTTTGATTTTGAACATGCATTGCTTTCCGACTAAATCTTTGATTGCTTGTGGAAGCCTTGGTTGTCCTATCCCATGCAACAAAAAATGAAATTATATTTTTGTTGTTTGCCAAGATAGTTGTTAATATGCTACAGATATTGCTATTCACTTTATGCCTTTACCATGTTTTGTGCTCTGAGTATTGTTTTTGCCGCGATTTTGTCAAATAGAACGAAATCGCGCTTCCTGAATCATCCTCAACCTCTGCCTCAACTCTGTATCTGCATATCATAATTAGTCATCAGTGCTTTATTGTTCTTGTTTCTTGGTCTTTAGATTTCCGAAGTGAATATCTTACATTATTTGTGGAAATTTTGGTGTTAGTCCGCACTTTTTGCATTCCATTGTACCCGAAGCAATATTTCTCAATAATTTTTCTTGCAGCATGTGGGATTCGGACACGCTTGGTATTGCCAGTCCCATTCTTTATGGATCCTCCTGATTTTTGCTTCGCATGTGATTTGGGTACCTTCTACTACATCATCACCGAACTCAAGGTTTGCAAGGGGTCCTATTTGCATTGATTTGTTTTCTGCTTTTCCTGCTTCTTTGTCGTCTTGCTTTTCTTCTTCTATGATCATGCCCTCGCTTGGAGGTTACATATTTGATTTATGTGAGTAATTGAAGTATTGCTAATTGCTTATTTATGTACTGAAATTGAGTGTCATAATTTGTTTTTTAATTCCGCTAGTTTTGGTATATCAAGGTCTTTGTAGATTCTTGTTGCGGTAGTAGATGATAGTGTAACCTCTCCTGCAAGTAACTCATACATCAAATAACTGACATGATTTGGGTGATTGAATAAATAAAGTTAAACAATTACCTGTATAAATCCTTGCTATGAGAGATGTGATAATGAGTATTATGGGCTTGTCTTTTGCCTTTGTGTGTTCGGCGAAGTTTGTTGCCAGTTCTCCCCACAGTGTTACGCTGCAAAAATAATTATGTTTTGTGTATTAAAAATGTGTATAGACTATAGACAATGTGACACTTTTAATAAAAACCATGAGTATTGGGTAAATACCTATCGTGTTGAAGCTCTAGTATTCTGATTGGTTTTGCTCCCATCTTGGTGTTTCTATTTGTGATCTTTCCTGCCGTCTTCAATTGTCCCATGATGTATTATTTTGTATGAGTTGCTTCTTCGCGTAATATTATGTTTTTTAATTTAATTGGAACGCATTTAATCGGGACATTACCTGTAAACTGCTCATTTGAATTGCATCGTCGTTTTATGAGTTTGTAATCAGCTAGTTCAAATGCATGCATTGGTATGTTCTTGTCGTCTTCTAAGTGCTCTATAGTCGTGTTGGAGTTGAAAGTAATCGTGTGTGCATGAGAGACTATTTTGTTTGTGTATCTGCTTGCGATGACCTTGAACTTTTTGATAATATATATTTCACCTTCTTTTAGATCACTTCTAAAGTTTGAAGCCTCTTTTTCGTCCACAGTTGCTTGAATGCGATCTCCTTGTATCACGTTACTTTTAGTTTGAACTTTATATAATTGATTATTGTTAACCGAACTTAAAGATTCCATGTACTTACCTTTTCATCTGTCAATATCATGTCAAGACTCAGAAATTTGTTATCAATCCATGTCCTGTACGTTTCCCACATTCTACTGACCCTGACCTTCAATGTCCATTCCTTTTTGATAAGTTTTATATCGCTGATGGTGTCGTGCTTTCTCGAATCCATTGTTCTTGTGCTAAGAAAGATATTGACTATGAGCTTTAACTAAATCTTTCACATCATAATCAGATTATATGTTTTCAATTAAAAAGAAATTTTTTTAATATACCTTCAATGGTGTTGTAGATCTGCTGCTGCAAGCGATGTTGTGTTTTCTGCTTCTTTGCTTCTGCTTCTAACTTCAACTTCAACTTCAGTGGATTGTCTCACGTTCAATGGTTGTGTGTTTGTTAAACGTGGTTCATGATATATTTATATACTTATTGTCAAATTCCTTTATTCAGTAGGAAATATAATTTGGAGGGGTTTCCTTTTTCTTGATGGACTCTAGTTATCTTTTACTTTTTTTATCTTATTGTGAAATCTGAATGTCGTTTACTTTCCCCAGATCTTTAATGGACTTATTTTCCTTTTTTTTATTTGCTTGGATTTTGTTTTCCTTCTTTTATTTGCTTGGATTTTGTTTTCCTTTTTTTATTTGCTTGGATTTTGTTTCTTGGATTCTGCTTTAAACATTGACAGCAAAATATTAAGTTTTTTTTTTGAAAAAAGATTATCAAGGAATAAAAGATTACTATTGCTGTTGAATGTTTCCTTTTTCTAATGGACTATAATTGTATTTTACGTTTTTATCTTAATTTTTTCTTGATTTAGAATTTTTTTGTAAACCTTGAGTGGACTTTTTTTTAAGTTTCTTGGAGTTTGTTTCCTCTAACATCTTATTTGCTTGGAGTTTGACTGGAGTTTGTTTCCTAGACCTATACGATCCATTTAAAGTTATAGCTAAAATTTTCGTGACAAATTTGGACTAAGCTAGGACATTAGTATTGTATTTGTTTGGAGAAGTATAAAAAACATTAAATGCCTTGCGTGATAAAATTCTCGTGACAAATTTGGATTAAATTTTTTTTCCTCACATTTTCAATGTTTCTCTCAAATGTCATCGTCTATATTTTTGTAACATAAGATTACTTATTTTATTTTTAAAAAAAATTCTTCCTTCGTATTTGTTACGTCATTTGTAATGTTAAAGGCGAATCGTAAGCTTTTGTGCTGTAGGATGATCCATATAGGTTTTTGTATTCCCTCATTCTAAAATGTAAAATATCGATTTTAGGCTATTGTGTTCTCTAAATTTTGGAATAGTAATAAAAGATTAAATGACTTACGTGATAAAATTTGTGTGACAAAGCTTTTTGTGGTGTAGGATAATCCATATAGGCTCTTTGTTTTATTACCACACTTTCAATTTTTCTCTCGAATATGATCGTCCATCTTTTCGTAACATATGAGTACTTGTTTTATTATTTTTTAAAATTCTTCCTTCCTATTTGTTACGTTATTTGTAATGTTAAATGCGATTCTTATGGTTTTTGTGCCGTAGGATAATCCATATAGGCTCTTTATATTCTGTCCTTTTAAAATGTAAAATATCGATCGTAGGCTATTCAAAAACTAAAATTGGCAAATTAATAGTAATGATCTACTCATACAACAAATTGAAAGATGAAATCAATAAATCAATAGATCTTTTTAATGAAGGTAAATATCATTCTATTCACTTTGTGTTCGTAAGTTTGGTCATTTGTCGCTATTCATCTCTTCCTCCATGCACCTAATTTGCTGGCAAATCTTCAAATATCTCCTTATATACGATGTTTCTAGTATAACAATTTGATGGTGCATATTCTTGGTTATCAATTAGTATTTTGAGGCCCTCCCTTGATGTCACCCTTGACACCGCCACGTATAACTGTCCATGGCTGAATACGGTCTGTGGTAGATATAGAGCTACATTTTTAAGTGTCTGCCCTTGGCTTTTGTTTATTGTCATTGCATAGCACAACCTTACTGGAAATTGTCTCCTCTTGAAAGTGAATGGCCATTTTGAATCGGTAGGAGTCATTATCACCCTTGGGATGTATGCCTTTTTGCCTTTATCTTTTCCAGTAATTATCTCAGCTTCTATTATCCAGCTAGCTAAATGCGTGATGATTAACCTTGTTCCATTGCAAAATCCCTGCTTTTGGTCTAGATTTCTCAGTAGAATGATCGGAGTGCCCACTTTCAGGTGTAACTCATGGTCTGGAATGCCGTTGAACTTCAATTTGTTCAGGAATTCTACTGGGTACAACATATCCTGATCACTTATCTGTCCTGAGTTCTTGCAGATTGTGTCGGAACTCCTGTAGGTCTTTGTTTCTCCGGGGAGCATTTGTAGGATATAATCATTTATTTGATCTACAATTTCGTTCTTTGGTGCCAGAATGCACCTCTCGCATAGGTATTTAGGATCCTTGTATCGAGTTTGCAGCTGTGGGTATATCGTGGAAACTAGTTCTCTCATCTTATCATCCTTAGGATCAATAATCAAATCCTGTGGTATCTCAGTCCATGTTGCTTCTTCTTCGCCCTCCATTCTTATCGAAGGCAAGCTGCCTTCTCCAATGGAGAGTATCTAGTCACTGAATTCTAAAATCTTGTCCTTATCCCGCGTTTCTGCCTGCATGAGTTTCATATTTTTGCTTAAAGTGAGCACTTGACACTGCTGCCACAGTTCCGATTTCGTAATTGACGCTTGTACAATATCTTCCCTTCTTTCCCCTCGCCACAACCGGTAAGATTTGTCTGACATCACCTCCTAAAAGAATAGTTTTCCCTCTAAATATCTTATCCTCTGCACTGCCATCTATTGAACGAAGGATATCCCTCAGTGACTTATCAAGCGCCTCGAAGCTATGACGGTGAGCCATGGGTGCTTCGTCCCAAACTATGAGCTTCGTTCTACGGATTAGTTCTGCCAGCTGTGTGCCTTGTTTTATGTTGCATGTAGATGTGCTCTTCAAGTCTATTGGGATCTCGAATCTTGAATGAGCTGTTCTTCCTAGTGGTAGTAATAGAGAAGCAATTCCAGACGATGCTACTGCGAGTACTATCTCACCCTCTGACCTTAGTCTTGAAATGATTGCTCGGTAGAGAAATGTCTTCCCTATCCCACCGTGACCGTACACGAAATACAACCCTCCATGTTGATTCCTTACAGCGTCAATGACTTTTTTGTATATGATTGCTTGCTCCTCATTGAGTCCGGCGTGTAATTGTTCATGTTCCCTAGCTAAATCATCCCTGTTGTACAGTTGCTCTCTAATTAGTCTATTATCTTGACCTTCCAGTAGGCTGCTGTCTGGCAGGGGGAGAGGTGGGTAGTCTTTCAACGACTTCCCTTTTTCCCTGAGTAGTTTTTCGATCTCCAAGAGAGCATAGTTCCTCACTTGTTCTTCAGTGAGTTGCACAGTAATTGAGAAGTCTTCTTTGATTATACAACACATCATCAAATAAGAAGGACCAATTGTTCTCCCATAATTGGAAAGGTTCACAGACCTCGCAGAATACCAACATGGTGACGAAAAGTTGCCTAAGCTGTGCAGCGCTTGCCCATATCGATGCCTCCTTAATAGCATCGTTCCATTCGCCATCGCCTTCTAGCATACCTCTAGCGTAGCATGCTGCCCTAAATGTAGGATATATTGTCCCCTCGAAAGTCCGGATTTCTTCATAGGTTTTAGGCCCCTTCCCTACATTAAGTAGCATGCGTAGGTAGAAGTGTTCTCCAGTTGTAGGATGTGCGAAGATCATCCTCCCTATCATTTTTCCTTGTTTTCGAGGTTTCCACTCCTTTAAATCACTGTGCCATGTAAATATCTCTGGGAATTTGAGCATAAGTGAGCTCGTTTGCCTCTGGGTAAATTGAGCCATTCTGTGAAGATTGTCTTATCAACTCCCTATGTTTAGGATGTTGCTAACTGTGCGATTCTCACTAAATGTTACAATGTGCTTGTCTGGAAGATGGAATTGCAAGCGCTGTACTGCTGGTGTACGATAATTGATGTCGAATTGAAAAATTCTCCACATAGCTTCACATGCGGAAACATAACGACATTTGAGGTATGCTTAGATCTCGTCTTGTGTATCTTCAATCAGAAATGTACCTCTGTCCGGACCTTTGTTTATGTACTTCAAGAGGTATTTGATTGCATGGGATTTGTTGCACCACTCAACGTTTATATGGGCTTGGTATTTGAGAATCAAGCCGACGTTGTGTGGAACTACATCTCTATTGTCGAATTTGATGCCGCCTTTGATCACATGGTGGCCGTTGTCTCTCCTTCGGTAAATTGGGTAGCCATCTTCGTCTATTGTAGTGCTATTAGTGAATACCTCTTTGAGCAGGTTCCATCTACCATGCATGGCGCCTTCTTATATGCTTGTCCACATGGCCCATGTATCATATTCTTCACCACAGTTGCGTATTCCTTAGGATGTAGAACTGGATCAGGTAATTCTGCCGAAATTATGCGATCTACATCCTCTGTGTGTTGTGATTTTGTTGTCTGGGTGAAGAATGGGGTAGTCCTCTTTTTTGGAACTCTATCGTGTAGAGAGCTGCATAAATTGAATAATAACATAGTGAATATAATATCTTTGTCATAAAACTTTATTTACTTTTTGAAATGGGCATATCATATAACTAATAAGTATATTTTAGAAGCTTAAAGCTAACCTGCAATTACTTTCCCAAAGTACTGTCCAGGTACCAAATCATACATTAATTCATCAAGCTTCATTTTGAACACTCGAACAACAATGTCCGGTCTTTCCGAGGCTTTTGTTCCTGGAATGAGGTCTAACATTGATTGTATTTCTGGCCAATTAGGATTTGCCGTAAAAGTGATGAACAAATCAGGATTGCCAAAAATTCTGCAGATTGCCATGGCATCTTGGTAGTTCTCTACCTTGTACGTTGGACCTCCCGTAAAACTTGACGGTAGGACAATTCTTTTCCCAACTAATGTCGCATCATTATCCCCTCTTGTTAGTGCATCTTTAAGTCCTTCGTACAACTCACTTCTTAGTTTCTTTTGGTTGTTACGAAAAAATCGTAGTCTTTCTTCCTCTATACATGTGTATGCATCCACTATATATTGAAGAAGTAGCTTGCCTCCCCAAATTAAAACAGACTTATCATTTAAGCGTTGTTGAATCCTATAAGCATAGAATTCACACATTGTTACATACTTCCTCTTGATCTCGCTATTAGTATGACTATACTTGATTCTTTCATGATATCCGTCTTCCCCATATGGAAATAGCAGAGGATAGTTCAGCTCAAGTATTCTTTTTAAGCCTTCAGTTTTATGCTCAACAACTATATCGCGATTACCAATAGAGTCTTCAAAGTCCCCCACAATAAGAGCTGCAACTTCAGAGCAAGTAGGAAGATTGTACTGCCTTGAATCCCTTGAACGTCCTGCGAGGAGTCTCACTCTAATTGGAAGGTAATCACTTTCTTTGAAACGGTCTCTTGCCATGCGAAAAACCTTTGCAAGCTCATTGTTTTCATCCAACATCTTCAGTAGTGCTTCAACTAAGTTAGGGTTCAATCCTGTCGAATCATCCCTGGAATCAACTGTTTGCGACCTCATTTTTCGTGTCATGTATGTATAATTGGACAAATTTTGGGGTTTTACTTTCTACTGGCAGTAAAGAGCCAATTTTGTGGTGGTTTTGGCCACTAATTCGAAATACATATGGACCTTTGCTTTTATTTATATCTGTGTCCGATATTTCGCCCATCGAGGTGAATGCAAAAACTATGTTATAGAATCTCAGTTTCTCTCGAAATTTTTGTGAAATAATATCCTCGTTTGGGTTCAGAAGATTATGTAAGAGTAGTGATGGCAGTTGGGCCGGGTTAGCCCAACCCACCCAGCCCAACCCGTCTCGTGGGCTGTGCAGGCCCAGCCCGTCTAAACCCGTATTCAACCCGGCCCAACTCGCTAATTATTGAAACCCGCACCGGGCTAAATTTCGTCAACCCAGCCCATCAAAACCCAACCCATAAAATCGCCCAGCCCGCACGTTAACCCACCTAGCCCAACCCATGAATTCACCCAACCCACCCATTCAGCCCACCCACAAACCCACCCGACCCACCCATGAGCCCACCCTAACCCACCCACGAACCCACCCAAACTCGCCCAACCCGCATGGACCGCTTAACCTGCCAATTTTGTTAAGTTAAAAGTTAAACGAGTTAGTAACTAAACATAAATTACGACTATACGAAAATTAATCATTATTCATAATTATTAATAAAGCGAAAATTTTTAAACCAAATATTTCATATTTTCTATCAACATATTTCACAATTAGATCTTAATTGAATTATACAAAATTACAAATGCAAATATAAATCATAAACACATAATTCATATTCCATCAAACTTAGTAACTCATTCAACCCACCCAACCCAATAACTAACCCATCCAGCCCGCCCAACCCATTAACCAGCCTAGCCCAGTCCACCGACCCCACCCAACCCATTAACCAACCCACCCAACCTATTAACCAGCCCAGCGCGCTTCATAAGCCCACCCAACCCGCCCTATCAACCGCTAAAGGCCCACCTAAACCCGCAGTGGGTCGACCCTCCAACCCAGCCCACTAACCCACCCACCCGCTAGTTTCCAAGCCCGCACCGGTTAAAATTTGTCCAACCCAGCCCACTGCCAACCCGGCCCAGTCCAGCCCGGCCCACCCAATTGCCACCACTATAGTAAGAGTGGTGGAGCTCTTTAAGAGCAGGTAAGACTACTCGCCCTCCTTGGCAACACAATCTAAATGTTGGATTGCTTGTGGAACGATCTTTGTTGCTTCTTTCTTCGTACCAAAACAAAGCCCCACAACATGTACAGCTATAGTCGGGCTTCGAAATGTATTCTTGCTGATTTCTCTTTCTTTTATTTCGAAGTATCTCCATTCTATTCAACCTTGCCCGTTTTGAATTTGTCGAAGATATATGTGGTAATTCAATTGTTCTCTTACGTTTGGCCATCCTCGTTGTAGTGATTATGATATACTGAAAACATATAATGATAATATAAATTAGTGCTCGATTTTGGTCTATTTTGAAAACATTACAGTACTGTTTTGTAACTCATACATTGGTGCTAACGTGGGTGTATAGTTAATAGTGAATTTGTTGCCTTTTTGCATAATGTGGGTGTATAGGATGATAATGAGAGGTATCTCTACTTTATTGATAATGAGAAGTAGTGTTTTTGACTACTGTCATATACATCGTTGTATGGTGTCTATATAGGATGTATATATATTGAGTAGTGCATCCATTATACATGTTTGTAACTTTGTATTATGTTTAGTTCAGTTCATTGGATCATTTTAATATTTTAAGAAAATATTAAAAGAAAATTTTTCAATTTTGGGTTAAGCATGTAATTTATTGAATTGGGTTCTTGTTCGATCCATTGATCTGTGCTGTTTCTTGTGAACTCTCCAGTTTTTAATAATGACATTAACAACAGGGATGCATTTGGTATTGCATTTGACATCGATGGTGTTCTTCTTCGTGGTAATTCCACCATTGGAGTGGTACGTTTCTTTGAATTTGTTCTTTTGATCTTAATTTTCCGATCAAGTCGTATTCTTTTCTTTATGGGTTTGAGCAGATTAGTAGCTTGGCATGCCATATCCATCTTTGTCACTATTGGGTGTTTTTTTGGTTATGCTTGTTTGTGAGTTGTGATTAATTACAGTGTTGGGAATAATACTATTACTTGTGATGTGAGCTATATAATGAGAAAATGCATTGATAATGGGTAATTCAGGAGGTTAAGTTGAGTGGAGAAGCAACTTCTCAGAGAGGGAGCATAGTACTACCAAGAAAAGCAAAGCAGGTAATTAAAATTAATGATTTTTATTATTTCTAGGAAAATTTGTCAGAAAGGACCTTTTAAATTTTTTTTTGGCTTTTAACAACCTTAAACAAAAATTTTTTTGCGAGAAGAGACCTTGAGCTTGTTTTCCGACGTTGACCACCGGAAACCGGCATTGACTAATATTTTCTTCCTATTTGCAATCCTAATCTAGTCTTCTGTTTCTTTTCGCTTCCCTCTCATCCTCGTGGTTGCGCCACCATGGACCTACACCACCACGAACGCACACCACCACCTGCCGTCGACACGACCACCTTCCTCGTCCTCCCCTGCTCGCCTTTCACTCACTCACTCACTCAAACCAGCTTCCTCAGCTACGGCAGATTCAGCAATAAACCATACTCTGGGTTCTCAACACCAATGCCAGCCTCTTCTTTCTCAACTCCCATCTCCATACCATCGGGATTTACATTCTCATCAACATTGATGGGCCCTTCTATCACAGCTCCCTCTCAACATTATCAGGCTCCCCGTCTTCAACACCATTGCCAGCATCTTCTTTCTGAGCTTCCATCTCAATACCATGAGGCAGCAGCAAACAGAGGGGGGGATTGAGAGGAGAGAAGGACAATAATGGATGGAGGCTGCGGTAGGGTTGTGGGTACAGTGTGGTGGGTAGCCTCGCCGACAAACTCCGGCAAAGATGGGGTGGGGGTGAGGTTGGCGGTGGCTGGTTAAGGGAGGAGGTGGAGTGGGGTGGGGGAGGAGAGAGAGGTGGGATGTGGGTGTTAATGAAAGGACCTTTTAGAGGAGTTTATTTTGTGAGAAAATATTAGTCAACGCCGGTTTCCGGTGGTCAACGTCGGAAAACAAGTTCAAGGTCTCTTCTCGCAAAAAATTTTTTTGTTTAAGGTTGTTAAAAGCCAAAAAAATTTAAAAGGTCCTTTCTCACAAAAAAAACTGTTTTAAAAGGTCCTTTATGACAAATTTTCCTTATTTCTATTAATTATGTGATACATTATGGTTTCCTCCAAAGTAGTGGTGTAGCTTCAAGGTTACTTTTTTCTCTAGTGACAAATTTTTATCTTGTTTCCCATTGTTGGTGGTGCAGAGAAATTCAACATCAACTCTGATCGGACTCGAAACGCCAAAGAATATCTCGAGCATCCAAGGATTATTGATGTCCAGAATCATAGGTAGGTTGAATTATCTGCATTTTTCTTGACTTGAATTTGTTCTTTTGAGCTTAATTTTCCGATCAAGTCGTGTTCTTTTCTTTATGGGTTTGAGTTGATTAGTAGCTTGGCACGCCATATATATCTTTGTCTGGTGTCTCTATAGGATGTATATATATATTGAATAGTGAATCCATTATACATGTTTGTAACTTTGTATTATGTGTATGATATACTTCCTCCGTTTTTTTTACTCGCACCATTTCTATATTTCACACTATTCACACATATCCACTTAAATCAATATTATGACTTATATGTAAGAAAAAATATAGTCATATAAGATCTTGTTAGATTCGTCTCAATGTATAGATTATTAAAATCTAATTTACACCACCATCGCGTCCGCACCGCAAACCACCTTCACCTACCCCCTTCTTTCGACAGAACTTTGGAAACTAGAGAAAGAAAGAGAGAAAGGGGCGAGAGGGAGAATGATAAAGATGGAGAACTGCGGTGGTGGGCCCCTTCTTGGTCGAGTCGCCGGTTGTCGGTGAGCAGCAGTGGGGGAAGGGGAGGGGATGGGGTGAGGGTGGGAATGGGGCTGGGCTGGGGGGCGGGTTTTCATTTTTTAAAAAAGTTTTTTTTTAAAAGAAAGTCAACGGTAATTTTAGTCGGTCAAACAGGTTGCCATCATCCTGTACCAATGAGAGAATATGGTTGTCAAAGGCCGGATTATACCTGGATTAATTGAAGGTGGTACCATTGATGGAAGACCGGCCAAAGGTCGGATTATTCTTGTCAATTTTTCCTATTTAATATTATTTTTATTGACCTAACTTATTTGTAGATCTTATACTTGCGTGAATTTCGCTCAATTTCAGTTATTTGATGATTAATAAGCGAGGAACTTATTTTGAGTATACCATGTATATGGTACACTTAGGTGTAGTATATACATAATTAGCTTCGAATCCGGGAGATGTCTTATTATTAACTAACCCGAATTATTTAAGATGGGATCAAATTCAATCGAACTTCACGTATTTTAATTTAATAATCTTTTGCAGGTAAGAAGGTGAGGATTTGAGCAATGAAAAAGTTGAAGTTGTTGAACACATGACCAAATTGAGAATCTTGGGAAGTAATCGTTGCTAACCTGATATATTATAGTTGTAAATTGTATGAATTTGTAGCTCTTAAGTGGACAGAATATTGTTGGAGTGCAAAGCTTCTGATGTTTTGAAGATGATGATGATGATGTGCAAAGCTTCTGCTGTTTTGAAGATGATGATGATGATAAATTATAGACGTTTTGATGATGATGATAATTTGATTAATTTAAAAAACGAAAAAATAGATGTTCGAATTGGCAATGGCAGGTTAGCAAAGAAGTTTTATTTGGAGAAGGAGGCAACATCATGCTTCAACGTTGTATGTTTACATATGGCCATATTGGTCAAGTGTGATGATGGTGATTGTTGGTGTTTATTTAGTTGATTTTGGAGATTGATCAAGGGTTGGAAATTAAAAGATTAACCTTATAGGTTTTGGAAATTAAACGTCAACAATAAAGTGTGATGATGGTGATTGTTGGTGTTTATTTAATTGAGTTTGAAAATTGATCAAGGGTTGGAAATTTAAAGATTAATCTTATTTTATCTATATATATATTAAAAAGCGTAAGCAAGTATTGTCATTCGCCACGTGTCACTATCCTTCTTTGAATGACACTCTATCTAATTCATTCTCATATAATAAAAAAATGTCTATGTAAAGACTCGAACTCGTGACCTTGAGTATGCAATAATGAGTTTCAACCACTAATCTAACATGTTATTAGTGTTTTTTTATCAAAATCAATAATGATGTAAGAATAGAAACCAAGAGTTAAGTTGTAAACTTTTTAGATGCATATTGTAAATGAGATGACTTTTCTTTTTTTGATAATTTTTCACACTACATGACATCAATTATTTTAACTACTATCATTAAATTTAATATACAAAAATCCCGGAGCATCACTGGGACTAAATACTAGTCATCTATTAAAACAAAACTTATCTTATCTTATATATTAATTAATTTAGCTAATCCTTATAAGCGTTCATTCAATTATAAGCTTTTATTCTAATTTTTTTATCTTATTCTAATTAATATAATCCTTATAAGCGTTCATGCGTTTATTCTAATTTTTTGGTTAATTTATTTTATGAATTATTTTATTATTTATTGTTCATTCAATTATAAGCTATTCTAAATTTTTTTTATCTTATTTTAATTAATATAATCCTTATAAGCGTTCATGCGTTTATTCTAATTTTTTGGTTAATTTATTTTATGAATTATTGTTCATTCAATTATAAGCTTTTATTCTAATTTTTTTTATCTTATTCTAATTAATAATATTAATGATGTGGAGCGACGTGATAGCTCCTTTCGAGACGGCTTTAAAATCTAGTATAGACTAGTATAGATGACCCTCAGGAGGGATTATTATTAGCGGAACGAACATAATTTGAATTAATCTAGTTAATTTTTTCTTTATAAAAAATGGTAATTAACAATTTTTCCTCACGTCTAAGCGTTTATGTGTAAAATCGATAAGTTGGGGTGGGGGGATGGGGGTTGCTATAAAGTAAAAACCCTAGCCTTGTGTATTTGGGAAACAGCTGCCGCCTGCCGAACCCAATAGCTGAACTGCCGGAAGGAAGAAAAGTTGAGAGATTAATGGCGAAATCATTGAGATCCAAGAGAGAAAAAAGGCTTCGAGCTATACGAAGAGAGATTGTCGAACCCTTTTACGACAAGAAAGATGCTGCCAAGCTCGCTGCTCAAGAAGCCGCTATGGCTGCCCCTAAACTTCCCCCTCGCACCACCAATAACAATACTTCCATGGATGTCACCTCCTCCGTACTACCACTTTCTTCAAACCTCAGCATGGGTATCTTTTCTGCTAACTTTAATTTTTTTTGATTTGGGTTATTTTTCAAATGTTCATTAATCATTACTATGTGGTTGTTTCTGAATATCTAATTCTTAAACAGTCTATCTTTTTTTGATTTTAAATCTATTGTTAATTCTCATGTATCTATGCAATGAACTATTGAAACAAAATCCAAGTAAGCCTCAAAAGGGATGATAATGTTGTTTCTTGTGTACTTGTATTGTGTGTGTGTTGGTTGTATATAGGGATGGCAACGGGTGGGATTTCACCCGCATCCATCACCCTGTTAGACCAACTCTCATCCATCCATCCGTCACCTGGTTAGACCATCACCCGCATCCATCCATCCATCACCCGCGGGTGAACCGGGTGGACAAGGTGATCATCCATTTAAGATAATTCAATGAGAAAAGTTAAATCAAACTTGTAAAATCACAATTTATATATTAACTTCATGTCAAATTAAGATTAGTTAAGTTTATGGAAACATGTCGATAATAATCAAAAGAGAAAATTATTATACTAATGTAGATAAAATGATAAATATTTAAGAAAATGTAAGAAATGGGTGATGGAGTGGGTGATAAGCGGGGGTGATAAACGGGTGATGGATGAAACTTTCTCACCCTAGTCCATCCATCACCCGTTACACATTCATCCGTCACCCATCCATCATCCATTTAACTCGGTTTTTCACCCTTTTATTTTTTTCGGGTGGAGCGGGTGATGGATCATCCATTGGATATTGCCATCTGTAGTTGTATAGAACATGCAATTTGGACTCCCAATCTAATTGCATTAATGTTTCAGGTTTGTAATCGGTCTATATATTTTCTTTTAAAATATACTACATGTTATTGAACCTTTAATAGATTCATTTGCCCAGTGGGTGATCGATGATTCGATGACGGGTAGTGTGGTGGTGTGATCATGGCCCCATTGTAGTAGTTCAGCCCCTACATGCCCAGGTTTTGGTGCTTTATTTAAGAAACTTGATATGCTAGTTTGATTCTTGTCATTAGAGTTAAATAGCTTAAGTAGTACTACCTCCGTTTTGCAATACATGCAATATATATCTCTTTTGGATGTTTTGTAATACATGTAACATTACCTTTAATAGTTAGTCTTTTTAGTTAAAAAGACACTTGTATCCCTACTTTTCTACTCACATGTAAACTACTTTATTCTTTATCACATGGGTAATAAAGGTAATTTGCACTCTCTCTTCCTTTCCTTGGTCCATGTGCCAACCTCCAACGTTGCATGTATTGCGCAACGGAGGTAGTATATTTTCTGAGGCAAAAAGTAAGATTTGTGGTAAGCAAGGATCATGTTAGTTGGTCGTCGGAATGAAATCTGTTTTATGTGATTTACCCTTGCCCAATATCTTATCTCATTTTTGTTGAGGCTTCTTTTTCTGTTTTGCTTTATTTATGTTAATGGTATTTAAGCAATGCTGGTACTAAGGGCCTGTTTTGTCCAAGCTTATTTTCAGTTCAGCAATTGTAAGACTAGAGTATTGGTTAAATTTTGTGATGTTGAACCTATTGGGACTTCTGGATGAGAAATTCATTTGTAGTCTTTTTTTTAAGCCCTAAAATTTTAGATAACATAGATTGTATGAAAGTTTGAATAGTTTTTTTGAGTTATACTTTTTTCAATTTGTTTAGGCTCTCTAAATATTTCCCTTATTCAACTTGCATCTATAGACAATGGGGATGGTTGTATGTCGTCATATGGCTAAATTCAAGAAGTGTAATTTCCGGAGAAGTTAATTCTTAAGAAGTACTCCCTCCATTTTTATTTACTTGCTATGTTTGGTGATGAGTCAGAGTCATTTTATATGGTTCAGATACTCTGATCCGATGATATGAATATTTTGGGTCTGGTCATTTGATTTGGTTAATTTTGCATATGGTTCAGTGGTTTAGCATTGTACTTGGTTTAATACATCTTGGTTGCTACTTGAGCCCAATAGTGCTGTTTTTTATTAGCTCATTTTTGCATACGGCTCAGTGGTTTAGCAATGTACTTGGTTTAATACATCTTGGTTGCTACTTGAGCCCAATAGCGATGTTTTTTATTAGCTGATTTTTGCAAGGTTTGTCTGGGCATTTGATAAAGGGGTAAATACAAATACAGGGTTCCCATATTTGGGGTAAATACAAATACTCCCATATTTGGCAATCCATTAGAAAGCAAAGATATCAATGCTTTCATTTTATATCCATTGATTTGTTAAGGTATTTGAGGATACAGTTATGGGTATTTGCAATAACAAGAGTACATGCTGTTTTTTTGGTCTTGTAATTGTAGCTTCCATTTTAGCTCAGAGCAAACTAGGTACAAACTTGGAGGCAATGTTGCAATTTTTTCGTAGTTTAGATTTAAGGTTGGCTTACTTTCCGAAGGTTAGTTACATCTTTGTTCTATCAGAAAATGACCCATTGGTTGATTTGGTGCAAATGCATCGTTTGTGTTGTTACGTGGCCTATCCGCCTATGTAACATGACAGTCATAGGCATGTTGCACTTGCTACTCATATCTAAAGTGCTCATCTTGGTTAATAGGAAATTGGTGATTTGGGCATATATTTTATCAGGTTATTTAGTGATAAGAGGTGCTATTAACTTTCTCTTGATGCTTTATTTAAAAGTTATTGGATTTTATGGATGATCAACTAAGTTAAACATTCTTCTCTTTTATCTGGGTGTTTCAGATGTTGATATGGATGACTCTAGTAAAGGCATTGGACACCTAAAGCCTGTTGGTAAGAAGATGAAAAAGAAATTGAAGATTGCCAAAGGGAAGAAAAGCGGCAAGGGGAAGATAAGAAGGAAGCACATTTGAGAAATATGCCAATTTCAATGGATGAAGTTTTGCCTTCAAAAAGGGACACCAGTTTCTGATACTCAAATTCATTTGTCCCTTGGTGTAAAACATAGTCATCTTCTCTATTTTATCAGTATAGCTAGTTGATTTGATTTCCTTCCTAATATTTTCTCTTGCCCGTTTCAATCTCACGTATAATCTGGTATCAAAAGTAGAAAAGATGAACGTAGAAAAGAGTTAGATGACAATGTGCGACTTGTTTTGGTTGTAAAAGCGATATTCATTGGAAGTTTTGAGGTCTCTTGGCTGACTGAAGTGGACCGAAGATTCATCGTCTTAAATGACTAGCAAGAAACAGTTTTTTGTTTAGAGAGAAATTAATATTAAAAGTCTGTGCAGCATGAAGAGGAATACTAGACTCTTATTGGCTCTTCAAGCGAGAGCAAATGAGCCTGTCTAATGCCAGCTTCATGTTACGGTGCTACCTGTAAAAAGGAAAATTAATGCAAAAAAATTTACTAAAGGAAGAAAATTAATAACAATAAAAAAATCGTGGTAATAATCAATATCTATAAAAAATAATTAAGGAAATTTTGTCCAAAAAACCTTTTTAAATGCTCATGTTTGCACAAAAAATCTTTTGAAGCATTTTGGCAATTAAAAACCTTAAACTTAGATTTGCTTGTAAAAAGAAACCTTTCTTTATTTTCAGGCATTGACTTGCACTTTTTCGATATTGACCAATAACCTTTTCGGCGTTTTTGCAGATATTATGTGGGAGCTACCCTATGTTGTTAAATTGAGTTTTTTTTCCAGTGTTTTCTCCATTTACTTTCCGCAAAAATGACGCAAAATATAGGGATCATCGTCGAAAAAACCAAAGTCAACGTCGGAAATTGAAGTTTGCAAATATATCCGAGTTTAAGATTTTTCATTGCAAACAAAAATGAATATTTAAAAAGTTTTTTTGGCAAATTTTCCAAAAATTAATCCTAACATTCATGAGTATTACTGTACATATGTACTTTTACAATATTTGTTTTATATAAAATCTCGATGTTAATAATTTTTTATCGAGTTTATCAGCGGAGTTATTGATCCTAAATTTTATTTAATGTATGATAATCTCTTTATTTCTTAGTTATATTGTAAACAACATATATCATTCTTTTTTATCTTAACATTTAATTTTTTTTTGAGGGAATCTTAACATCTAATTATGTGTATTTGATTAAACATAGACTCTATGTACACCTTTTACTTAAAGTTTGGAGTTAAGACTGAAGAAACATATGTAATTGTATTGTAATAAAGTATCAAGGGCCAAGGCGTATAACATTTTTATAAGTTGTATAAGTATCTAGCATATGAATTAAAGGAAATTCTATATGGTACCATTATAATTTTGGCTTTTCTATTTGGTACAACGTATTATTCAAGGATTCTACATGGTACCACTGCAGTTAGGGATGAATTGTCTAAAGTACCATTCCGTTAAACAAAACGTTAGTTAAGGGTAAAATAGGGTTGAGGGTTTGATTTGCTCACTGAGAAAATTACCAGTTTAAAGTTTTGGGGGGGCATTTTGACTTTAAAGGACCAATTTTAAGGTCAAAATCGGTAAAAAATGAACGAAAATGCCTTAATCAGCGCACAGTGAAAAACAACCAGTCTTCCTCGCACGTAAGACGAGGTGCTTTCGATATTTTCTTTTGCTAATTTCTACCTCAAAATTGATCCTTTAGGGTCAAAATGCCACCAAAAACTTCAACCGAGAAATTTTCTTTCTGTGCAAACCCAACCTTTTACCCTAATTAACCCGCAACTTACATTTTGTTTAACGGAATAATAACTTAGACAATTTGTCCAAACTATAGTGGTACCATGTAGAACCCTTGAATAATTTTTGGTACCAAATAGAAAAGTCGAAAGTAAAATTGTACCATATAGAAATTTTGAAGTATCTTTCGGAGTGATGTCAACGGCTTCGTCTTAGGCTCTCCTAAGCTTCACTTGCTTAAGATTGCCTAAGGGTTCTAAATCAAGTTTAAGGCTCCACTCACCTAAACCTAATGATTTAGGAAAGATTTGAGGAATATATTTTATTAGCTTCACTCACTAATTAACCTAAACTCTCTTAAGCTATTTAAGATTCACTAGTCTTAGATTAACGGTTTTATGTTTAAGTTCATTCCTTGAACACAAGAAAAATTTGGATAGAATACTTTCAAAATTTAAACAAAGATTAATTTCTTTTAAAAAAACAACCCAATTAACATCATTAAGCCTACGAATTCCGCTTACAAACAAAAAGGGTCAAAACCAAAAAACTGAAAATACTAGTCTAGCTATCGTAAGAGTTTAAGCTAAACTTTAGCTAACACAAATAGTGTTATATATTAATTACAAAACAAAGCTAAACCCCCTAATAAGCTTATTAAAACAAAAAACATAAACTAGCTTAAGTATTACAACCAACATTAGACGAAGCTAAGCAAAATACGTAACAAGATGCAAATGAGAGATGCATCCTTCTGTCCTTCTTGAGAAGAACTTGTCCTTAAGTCCCATAGTCAAAGCATGGAACAAGATCATTTGTTGTAAGAGAAGCAACAACACTCTTCCTGAGCATGACTTGAAAGGTATCATAATTTTCCTTATGCACGATCTTGAAAGGGCCTTCTTCTATTAGTTCATCTTTTCCCTTCGTGTTGTCGTGGAGCTTTTGAGCACTTAAGGAAAGCCGAACATAGCCACCTATCTCGAATAGTTCCTTCTTATTCTCTTTCCTTTGCTTCCTGTTAAGACCAACATCGTCACTATTAGCAAGCGAGATCACCTTCTTCACCTCTTTTTCTTCTTTAGCCTCTGAAACACCTTTTAGAGGTAATGGTTTAAGGCCGATTCTTTTCCCAACATGGAGCACCAAAACTATATTCTTTTTTCCCATGTAGATTACATCTCGATGAAATAGACATGGATGCCCAAGTAATAAAGCACATGCATCCATCGGAACTACATCACACCATACTTCATCCTTAAACTCACCTATGGAAAAGGACACCAAAGCTTGTTTTGTGACTCTAATACCACCATCATTTGTAAGCCAATTGAGATTTGTAGGGGTGTGCTCCTTTGTTTCAAGTTGTAAAGCGTGTCAAATCGGTGGCAAAAAGCATGCCACGTCAAGCAAAACTAGAAGCAACAAAGATGAGATATCTCCAAAGAGTGTCAAGCCAGAATAAGAAATAGAGAGAAGTATTCAATGAAGTAGATACCTAAACGAATGTACGAGAGATGAACACCTAAAAAAACATCACGTAAGTTGGAAACTCATCACAACAACCTTAAGGATGGAAGTAGCCGTGTGCAAGTCCTTTAAAAAGCTGGCTTTCCAATAATTAAGATACCAGAGGTAAGAAGATTCCAAGAACTATCATAAAAATATGAACCCTAGAGACAAAAAAAATCACTATAGAAGAGTGTTCTTGTGAAATGGCAAAGGAATAACCGTTGGAAACTTGTTCATTGAACAATATATCTATAGGGAGTAGAGTGGTAAACTCTCATCTAATGAGGGTAGGGCCCACACCTTAGATTATTATGTCTACGAAATTAGTAGTATATGCAATAATAAAGTAGTATATAATTAGAGTATAGTAGTTTATTCAACAAATAAAGTTGTATATGAAAGATATAAAGTAGTATAAGACCTTCTTTAAGAGTATATTCGTAAACAAATTTAATAGTATTGTAGTATAGGGGAAGATTAAAGTAAGATATGCAATAAATTGAATAGTGTACTTACAAAGTTAGTAGTATATGCAATAATAAAGTAGTATACATTCAAAGTAAAATAGTATATGAAAACAAATGAAGTATTATAATTTTATTTGGTAATATATGGGGAAAATAAATAAATTCGCTCAAATTTTTAGTATATTTGCTATCGATAGATATACTATTCGATGAACAAGATATCTATCGATTAGAAACTTGACAAAGCTCAAGTTTCCATTTGTGTTTTTGTCAAATCTGAGTCCATTTACATTTACACTTACAACACACAAGATGATGAATCATAGCTTTTGATTAACAATAAACAACGATTCTCATGGTTACATGAAATATTTGAACCCTCTCCAAGAACTTCCACTGTCCGCCAAAATTAAGAACGGGAAGTTATGTAAGAAAAAAAGAAGCTAAAGACAATATTGATGATAGTAATCAGCATTAATAACCGGAGTTGATGCGACTACAATGAAGTCGAACTTCGCCATCATCTTCAGCATCTCCTAAAATGCTCCCAAGCTTGACCATAGATGATGAGAACAGATATGGAAAGCTATCTGGGTCATTTGCAAAGGTAGAAACATATTCAGAAGTCCTATGATCACTGTACAATACTTGATCTGTGTATAGAAGACCCATATTTTTCTCAAGATTTATGTAGTATTGGTTGTCGAACGTGTATGGTGTTTCGGCATCAAGATCTGCATATTGTGTTGCATTTTTACATTTTCTTCTTAAATAGTTCAAGTATGCAGGAGCAATTGAGGTGTCTGACTTCCTTGATCCGTGGTAGTTGTATATCCGATTTTGCAATGCACCACATGAGCTCCTTCCGATGGTATGTGCTCCTGAGATCAATGAGTAAAATGTAATCACCAATTGTCATTAGTGAATTATCTAAAGGATCTTGTTAACAAACGCCCAAACGTTAATTAACATTTAATATATCGACTAAATGGTAGTAATTTTGGAATATATAACAAAATCACGGGCTGATAGGTGTAATTTATAATTTTAGCTACTTTATCCAACCCGCGTTCGTTAGCTTTAGCCTTATCTAAATATGAACTTCGATGATTAAAAGAGGAACTTCTTAGTTGACCAAGAACTTTTTTTCCATGCAAACAAACATGTTGTATATTCGTCAATAAGTATGTTTATAGAGTCATGAAAGTTCCTATAGTTTGTACATAAGATTAAAAATTTTGTCTATAAAAATCAGGATATTAGCTCTATCTATTAATAATAAGATGGTAAATTTAAAATCAGGATATTAACTCTATCTTTTACTTATACATAGAAGTACAATATTTGTAATATGATCTACAACATTTGAAATTTTATATACACTATTTTTATTATGTGTTGAATAAAACATACAACAACCAAAATTATATTTACAATATTATCTAAATATCGAGTTCAAATGGATAACCCTCATGTTCCTACTATCACAAAAACATATTTTTTTGTCAAAATGAATGTTTATAGTTATTCCAGCACGATTACCAATACACATATTTGACCATTAATATTATAAATTATGTGTTAATAATAATTTTAAGAATAAAATAGACATTAAAATGAATATAATAAGGTCCCGAAAAAATGTTTTAATATTTACAATAGTGGGAATTTGGCTACAATGTTTTTGAAATTTAATCATATAAAGCAAGTGTAAATGATATGGGGGTATGTAGTAATCTTTAAAAGTACTAGAAGATTTCCTTCCATCTTCTGAGATGATGGCTACTAGAAGATTGAAACAAAGTCTTGAAACGAAAATGGTTGTAGCAAGTTGAAGACTAATAAGTAGATCATATAGACGAGTGTATGATGAGGATCTTCCACATACACTATATTTCATTTTATTGTTCCTTTTGTTTCATTTTCTTAATAATAACAACTTTAAACTGTATAATATTATGAGAGAGAGTACTATGAGCATGGTACAACTAAATGCATAATTTAAAGTTTGAGTTTAAGATATTACCTGAGAGCACAACCAAATCAAGCAAGTTTAATCCTTTAGATTGATAAAACTCAATAAGGGAAGTAACATCTTCTTGACCCATTGGAATTTCTTGTGCTTCCTGGGCAATAGAAATTCGCCCATCTTTCCTTCCATATTGGTTAGCCCAGTATGGACCTTTAACTAAACGAGTTGCATCTCTTGCAGCAGCAGTAAGGATGTCAGCACAAGACACAATTTTGGGACACTTTTTCTCAAGGGTTTGCTTAATGTCGTCAATTACTTCAAACCCCCTCAATGTCTTGCTAACGTTGGCCCTTCTTTCACTTCCGGGGTAATCAAGTAGGATTGATGCATCACATCCCTACATTTGACAAATTTCACATTCATTAATTTAAAGTACTCATTTGCCCTAATTTTGTCTAGCTAGTTTACAACTACAACATTTTTCCGTTCATTGATGTAACATGTAAGTATTTGTTGAATCTTAAATACTATATACTGTATTTAGATCTCTAATATTGTATATCGAACAAAATTGTTACCATTACATTTTTTTTTATTATAAAAAAGCTTATGTTCATTTGACTACGTGAGTAATAAAGGGAAATCAAGTAACCAAGGTGCTATTATTGGCTAGAAGCATGTCTACAATTTTTATTTATTCCTTTTTTTATATATAATTTGGGATATATGATTAGATAAATCAATAAATTTTAAGGAGATACTGGAGCTACTACCTTACAAGAGGGCGTGAAAGAGAGACACATCATAGCCTACTCTCCAATTAATAGCCATATATATATCAGTTTAGTGCTTGTTTGGTTGGTTATAATTGTTAGAAGAAATGGAAATTTAAGGGAATTCATAGAATGAATAGTAATTTGGTTAAACTAAAAACATAGAATATAGGAAATTGAAATCAGTTTGAAAAGAAACTTTCCACAAAACATGGTTATTCAATTAGACATTTCCCTTTGGTCAATCAAGCTTCCCATGAATATGCAAATGTCCTTATAACAATCAAAAGTATAAAAAGATAGTTCTTGGAAATTGTATAAATAAAAAAATTCCCTAAATATCTAATTTTCGATAAGAATTTAATCTCCATATGAAACAAATGGGCAATGCTAAAGGACTACATTACTAAGATTAGTCTAGCCCAAACCTCTTTAGAAGACAGAAGATCATAAAATGAAAAGATTCTCTAGAATTATACCCAAATACCCTGAAGCTTATTCATCATACACGTGGGTGTAGCGTATCCTACGCCCAATGTCACTTTTTTTCATTCACTTATTTAGTACTCTCACGGTAGTGAATTGCGCTTATTTTAAGTGTCTCAAATGAGTAATTATAATGAGTATTCTACAGGAATGTAGGGTAAAATTTGCATACACCTCTGTTAAAAGAATAGACGGAATTCTCTTCATATCTTTTATTTCACCTATGTTAATAGTCGTGATTGCTTCAAAGACTAGCAAATCGTAAATATTTAAACTTGTACTATCCTCTTCATATGTTATGAACACTAAAAAAAATAAAGAAAATCATACCCGGACGGAGCAGTCGTGGAAATGCAACCTAATGAGGCTGGCAGCAATGCTTTTATCCTTCTCAAACCATTCCAAGACTTTCCCTGCAACTATTTCTTCAAACTGTTCGCAACTCTGATCGTAGTAACTGCAATCCAAGTCTTGGCAATTCACCAATGAGATCAGCCCAAGTGTTATTATAACAAAGAGAGATGTAAGAGATGAGTGAGAATTCATTGTTAATCTATTTTTTTTTTGTTGTTTGTCACGTACAAATTGTTAATGAGCTCTATCAGATGTTTGTTATATATGGGGCGTTGAGCGAAAGTAATAATTCAAGATTATGCTAAATACGTGAGGCGCACATCTTTGCCGACGTACAAACATGGATACATGTAAGGTCGACCCTTCAAGCTTTTATTTATAAACTAACAGTTAGTACTATCTTGTTGACCTTGTGGAAAGCAAACAGGTTGACAATTTAGATGATTGATTCGTGACTAACACCAACTCCATTATTTTCTAATTCTATTAAAAATACATTATAGTATTATCTCCCCATAGTTACCCTCTTTGTATCTAATGTCCTTTGACTGGGAAAGATTATTTAAAGGTTTCATGTTACAAAAGTGCGTGATATATACCTCGACAGACGACAACCTACTGGTGGCAAATGGGTGGGCCGGGCTGGCTGGGCCAGGTTTGAGGCGGGTTGGTTGGGCGTTTGTGAACCGGTACGGGCTGGGAAATTAGGCGGGTTGGGCGGGCTGGGTTAGAGAGGCGACCCACCACCGGTTTGGGCGGGCCTAAAACGGGTTTATGGGCGAGCTGGGTAGGCCTAATGTGTAGGTTGGGCTTATTAATGGGTTGGGTGGGCTGGGTGGTTTGGATGTGCTAGTTAATAGGCTGTGTGGGCTGGGTGGTTTGGGTGGGCTGGTTGCGTGGGTTGGGCTGGGTTGGCTTAGTGGGTGGATTGATTGTGTTGAGAATTGAGATAGTAAGTTTGATGTAATATGAATTATGTGTTTATGAATATGAATTTGCATTTGTAATTTTGTATAAATCAATTAGATATAACTGTGAAATACGTTGATTGTAAATATGAAATATTTGGTTTCATAAATTTCATTTTATTAATAATACGAATAATGATTAATTTTTATAATATCATAATGACGTAATTATTTAATATAATATCTTTTCTAGTAATGTCGTTCATTTATAATCTTACTATAGCAATTAAAATAAGATTATAATGAGCATTGAATATTGACCAATGTATTCTCTTTTCTGGGTGGACTGGTTTTCTTCTGCAAAAGAAGGCGAAGCTCGCTGTAACTGATGAGTTGATGATTTTCTAATTTTTAAAAGTTGTAACTGATGATTGGGTATGTGGTTTGAGCGGGTAATGGGTGGGTTGTGTAGGTGTGTTGTGCGGGTAACGAGTGGGCTGGGTGGGCGGTTTGCGCGGGTAATGGGTGGGCTGGTCTAGGTGTGTTGGTGGGCTGGTCTGGTTGGGCTCGTGGGCGGTTAGATGCGGGCTGGTTGGATGGGTTAATGGCGGGCTGGGTTACTAGTTTCGAGCCCGATGCGGGTTTCTATTTTAGGCGGGTTGAGTCGGGTTGGGTGCGGGTTTAAGCAAGCCTGGCCCACGCGACCCCCGAGACGGGCTGGGTTGGGTGGGATGGGCTGGCCCGGCCTATATGCCACCCCTACGACAGCCCATTCATCCGGTGAAATCAAGTATTCCTGATACAAATAAAGTATGAAAAAATGTATGTAAATTTCCCCACTAAGGTCGATCCCCAACTTATAATAGCTTGTCGGGAAGTAAAATTAATTCTTGTTCATACATCGGCTTCTCTAGTACGAAATAATGAGCCACTTTAAAATAAATTAATTGAGCTAATTATATTTCATCATAATGCCAATATATAACTCAGTTCACTAATTCCAGTAAAAAAACCATCTAGGATGGAACCTTCAAAGGAAAAAAGTCACAAAACAAAAGGACTACTTTCTATACAACTCGAGACACAAAACTTTCCTTGTAGGGAGACAAAGCAATCTCTATCTCTAATAAATTATAACCTTCATTGGTATGATATGTTGTATGCGTAATATAATTTTGTATCCCATATTTACGGTTTACCAAGTAATAGTACTTGCTATAATAGTAAGGAGATTTCTAATAATGAATCTCAATTACGTTATGGAATTAGATCCTACTTCATGGTCCAGTTCCCTTTTAACTCTTACCCTTAGCTTCCACTCCCATTCTTTTTCAAAAAATATGAGTATATATGATCTACTAACTTGTACTATTTTTACATGTGAAGCAGTGGCACACTATAATCATTCTTTTCATATTAAAGAAAGAATCGTATGTCTCTTAATATGACATAATCAAGGGGCGATGGAGAAGAGAAGGTAGGTTAAAGGGGAAATTATTCTCCACTTAATTATTCATATTCATATTCATATTGTACATATTTATAGACTAAAGGTAACTTTAAGCAACAAATGACCACAAAACTATATGCCCCTTATACTTTCTAAAGAGAAGGGCTCTCCCCCCAGAAACACACCGCCCTATCACAACCATTCAACCTAGCTCCCCGACTCTGAAATTTCTCTAGCTCCCTCCATCACCTTCTTACAGCCTAATTAAGGTGTAAATACTCGTTTTTTCTCTTCTACAACGGTTTCAAACACAAAGCCCTAAAATATGAAAACTTTATATCTAATTATCTTGCTAGACCAATGCTCTTTTTTGACAAGGTCGTCTAGCCACCGCTCACTACTTACTTGGATGGCACCAAACCAACGAAGCCACCGTGTTTCGGTTTATAGCACCTTTGAGTCCTCCATGAAGCAAAAGTTGTCGCCCTTGCCCACCGACACACCGTTTCATGCGTTTAAATCAAACTGAAGAAGACGTTATTTAATCAAGTTTGCAATTGATTAATTAATAAGTTTAATAACCAATAACTATTAAATAAACAATAACTTAAATAATTTTAGGTAATCATAATTTTTTTGCTAGAAAAACTACATTTTGTAATATAATAAAGTATTATGTTACTTCCTCCCTCCTTTCTCTCACTCAAACAAAAACCTAGCCTCCATTATGGAAAAATTTAGGGGGCTACCATCATAAAATTTTGTTGACGGTAAGCCCCGATTCTAATTTCACTTAATTCTAGTATTATAGTCAATAAAGTCCACCCTTATGGTGTACATTTTAGTGCCTTCTCCTAGAGTTTTGCAGTCTACTTTTGTGAGTTTTCAGTCCCCTCTTGTAGGGTTTTTCAGTCTAATTGTTACTGTAATTTTAGGAAGATGTTTTTTGCTAAAGATTTGCCAGGCGTTGTTTAAATGGATTAAAGCAATTCTTATGCTTTCTTCACAATCAAAAATAAAGATGGTCCATCTTAAATTCGTTATCAAACTACAGACCCGCTCAAAATCTGTATTGAGATAGCGAGAATAATATGTGCCGAATTGTTGTATATTTGGTTTAGGATCATTATTTCTGAAGAAAAACATTTTTTTGGTTTTGTTTAGATTGCATTCGTTTATTATTTGATATCTATTGTAAGTGTTGTTTGGTGTTCAATAAATCAAATCATCTTTCTTCCCAAAAAAAGTATTATGTTACCTCTTTAATCATTTAAGCCTATTGGGTTACACATAACATTAATTATTGAATGATAAAGAATTAACATTTAGGATTCTAAGGTAGTTAAAATTGCAGTTGGATCAAGAAAGGAGAAAGATAGGCATATGGGAGCGAGAGGAGGGGAGCTATCACTCTGTGTGGCACGCCCCTCTCCTCTCTGCTCCCTGCTTAGTTTTGTCTGTTTGAACCTAAACACTAACTTCTCTCCCTAATTTATAAATCGGTAGTTGACCGAGCAGTCCAAAGGGATTTCAATTCATTGGTGGCAGATTTCCATATAAAGGACTTAACTGAAAGACTTTGGAAATTTCTTACAATTCCCTCCGCATGAGGTATGAAGTAAATTCTTCCTGAGATTCATTATCAATATACGAAGATCGTTTCCTCGTTTTAGGATAAAGCAACGTTCTTGGAAATTCTGCTGAGTTTGCATGTATCCCTTCAATGGTATAATGAGCCTTCTTATTATACAAAAATGATCTTTTGTTAAATTTATTATAAATTTCTCAAGAACAAATTTTATATTTGATTAATTAAAAAAGAATCTTTCATCATATGATGATTAGTTGAACATGCGCTAATTTTGATGATTGGAAATCTATGCAGAAGTTTCACTTTTCAATACCGTTAAAATAATGAAATCATTAACAATTGAATCTTTATTAATCTTTTCTATAAATCCTTCATTGAAAAGTCTAATAAACGGGATCACACTTAGATTGATCATTAAGGGGGCACTCGATCAATCACGAAATCCACAAGCATAGTTCTCGAGCATGAATGTGAGCGATCAAAGGATTGCCTTTGAGGTTGGTCGTGCATAAACGATTAAGGCTTCAACCTTATGCTGATTTTTGTATCGACAAGCAAGGCTATGCCTTGTAGTGCTGCAATGGCGAGTGAGGCTAGGCCTTGAAGGGTATGAGTGAGAGGGAAAGCTCAAAGCCCCAATGAGTGGCCACCTTGATATTACCATCATAAATCGAAAGGGAGAGAGGAGGGCATTCTTGTTGTTAATAGTCAAGGGAATTCGGGATGAAGCCTCGTCTTACCATTGTTGAAAGTCGAGGGCAGGGCCTGAGTTGGTGTGTTGACCATCGACTAATATTGCGCATCAATACCATCGAGAGTCAAGGTGGGGGACGATCTCTCTATATGGCCTCACGTTGTGTGTCCGGGCGAGCGAGTGAGCAAGCGAGACCTTGTGCGCCGTGTAAAGCGATGGTCGAGCACAAACAAAGGACTGAGAAGCTTGCCACTAGAAATCCACAATGGGCTTGCAAAGTCCAACTTCGATCTTTTTTAAATTTTATTTGCATCGTGAAAAAAACTTAGTAACTAGAATGAGGAGACCTTTAAGGTCTACCTACATTCCACTCTCTATAAATACTCCTCCATTAAATGAGGAGAATTACCAAAAAATGAAGAGAGTAAATGTTCATCACCTAAGTTAGATTTAGCTACCTTACAAAATACATTTAGAGCACTACACACAATGCACATTAATTACATTAATAGAGTAACCCCAAAAATATGCACTGATTTCGCAAAAAAAAAACAACCAAAATCTGTCTTCTTTCTTGACAGCTACATGGAACCGTTAGATGATCTCGATATTGGTTTCTTCAACCTTCACCAGCTCCTTGAGATTGAAGGCTTGGATGATGAGTTGATGCTGCATGAGATGGGAATGTATTGTCATAGTGACATGGACAATGACTCAGACTTAGAAGAGAAGGCACCCATAAAACTACAACAACTCCAATAGCAAGAAGAAGCTCAGGAGCAACCACAACCAGAGGAGACAATAAGTTTAGTAAGGAAAAAACAAGAATTAAGTTTGGAAAAACGAAGATTATTAGTTGATGAACTTCTTACTATGGAAAAAAAATGATAAACTACCATGGGGTGCAAAAAGAAATCTAGCAAGGAAGTTCGGCATTCAAAGGATGACATTAGAAAGGATATGGAATGATGCAAAGAAACAGAGAGCACGCAAGTGGCAAAGCAATAGATGTTAGAAGCAAAAAAATAGGCAAATGTGGCAGGAAACTAAAAGTGTATGATGAGGCATGACTTTAGTTAGTCCCACTTCACATGAGGAAAAGTGTTAGGGCTTTTGCTGGATATCTTAAAGTTCCCCCTCTACTGTGTACACGCTGCTGAAATAAGGCGAGCTCATAAGTCACACAAGCAACACCCACCCTCGACTGACAGAGAATCACAAACTTGAAAGAATTAATTGGGTGTTGAAACATATAATGCCAGCAGCAAGCACACAGCCAGCAACATTTGGTGATATGCAAAACGTGATTCACATCGATGAGAAATGGTTCTAATTAAATCCAGATATGAGAATATTCTATTTGCTCCCTAGAGAAGATGAACTATGCAGGTGCTGCCAGTCTAAAAGTTACAAAATTAAAGTTATGTTCATGGCTGCCACATCGAACCCTATCAAGGACAGTCAAGGGAACATGATGCATGATGGCAAGTATGGTCTCTTTTGTTAAACATGTGAGAGCAAAGCATCGAAGTAAAAACAGGGATGCATGAATGATAAGCACTTTATTGTGCTTATCCATGCTGCATTTTTAGTGTCGTTGCATATAGATTAAGAGCATTTTAGTCTTGCATTGCATGGTTTTGATTACTTTGAGTTAAATGATTGCTTCACTACTCGTTTAGTTGTTTTGGATGATTTTCAGGCTAACTAACAGGTATTTGGAGCACTTTGGGTATTTAGAGACCCTTGGATGGAGGCTAGGGCTTGGAAGAGCTTGAAGCAGCTCTACACGGTCGTGTGGCATTGGACAAGACCGTGTAGCTTTTTACTTGGAGGATCAGTTTACAACTGGTTAGGGAAGAACATTGGACGTCAGGTCTACACGGTCGTCTAACTTTGGGCACGACCGTGTAGCCATTTGAGCACACAAGCAGTAGCTTTCAAGATGCTGTGGGGCATTTAGGACGTCAGGTCTACACGGTCGTGTCATTCTGGACACGACCGTGTAGTTATTTCTACACTGAGGCAGTAGCTGTGAAGGAACGTTGAAAATCTTGTGTAACAGGTCTACACGATCGTGTCGATTTGGACACGACCGTGTGGACCTGCTTTCGGGCTTTGACCCGTTTTCTCCGTCTTAGTTTAATGAATCCTTTAATTAGTTTTTTTGGAGCTTAGACTCGACATTATCTATTATTCTAGACTCTAATTACATTGTGCTTGATATCATATATTTATATAGACTTTTCTCCCTTATTTACAAGCTAATTTATGCGTATTTGGAGCTCTTCAGAGCTATTTTATGCTAACTATTGTATATAGTTGTGGTTTTGTGTTTTAGTGTTGAATTGCAGGTTGTAGGGAGTTTTCTCCTTATTTCCGAGCTATTTTTAAGCAACCACGGCTTTACGAGATGTTACGAGGCACGTAGGATGGCTCACGAGTTTTATGGATAGTTTAGGGTGTCCCAAGACCTCTAAACGTGAAGAATTGAGAGTTAAAGAGTCAAAAGGAGCTTCCCGTACTCTGATCGGGCAAGAAATGGCCCGATCGGGCGGAGAAGTTTCGTACCCGATCGGGCGGACATCACCCGATCCCATCGGGTGGAAAAGCGAAGAAAATGAGGTTGACATTTTAAGCCCAAACCGATCGGGCAATAAAGACCCAATCGGGTAGGTGATCGGGCGGTCACAATTTGTAGCCCATTATGTTGCTGTTGAGCCGCGCGTCCAAGAAGAGCTAACTGGGCTGGACCCGATCGGGCGGACCAACCTAGGTCTTGAACTGCTGTTGCTGCTACTTAGGCGAAGAGGAGAGTTCCTTGGGCTTTGCTGTTCACTCGATCTAGCACTCGATCGGGCTGTTGATCGGGTGGAGGCCCAGCGCCCAAATCTTGCTGCTTCAATGTTTATGCCACAGCGTGAAACAAAGTTTATGAAAATTTGTGTGGGCCCGATCGGGTGGCCCTTTGCCCGATCGGGTCCCGCACTCGTCGACGCAGAATTTTATCTTTTATTTCCGTTTTTAATTAGACTTTTGGGGGTATTATAAATACATTTTCCTCATTATTTGAGAGACATCTTTTTCTCTAGTTTTATTTCCATAGTTCTTAGCTTAGTTTTATTTAGTTTAAACACTTTAGATTAGATTAAAGGTGATTGAACCTCGGATTCGATTTCAATAAAAGTTCTTGCTTTCTGTCAATTGGTATTCTTCTCTACTCTTAATTTCTTTAATTATTTCGATTGCTTAGTTTATTTATTCAATTGTTTTATGATGTTGAAATTAGAGTTTCTTATTAGATTTATTATTGTTGATTCAATTATGAGTGAGTAGTTTAATTTCTAGGAATTTAGAGAGGGAAGCCATGTTTATACCATGATTATTTGAATTGCTATTAGTTTCTAGGGTTTGATGAGATAGATTATGGTGTGATTTGTTCTTATTGAGTAATTAACGTTATTGCGCAGTTTCTTTGATTACTTGAGGTTAATAATTGTTTGCACATATCTGTCTTACTTTTAGAGCCCTAGTACACACCAGTAATTCTGATTATGTTTGTGAACGTGCTGCATATGTTGAATTATGGACGTTGAGACTTAACCATAGCTTGACACTGTTCTAATCTATCGATTCTCGACCTAGGTTCTGATAGTTGTTTGATCCTTTGATTGGTATAAGCATGGTGGAACGAACTAATTCCCTATACCTTTATTTCATAGAGTAAAAATCCATTTTATATTGTTTTCTAGTAGTTAATTATTAGTTCAGCTGTTTCTATCTGATCTTGCCTGAAGTAGCTTTTTAGCTGAATATTAACTTAGAACTTCGTCTCTCTGTGGATTCGACCCTACTTCTCTTTACTACCATTGTTAGAGGACTGTAGGAATTATCTTTGAATAGGTGATACGACTTTAGCCTATCAAATTTTGGCGACGTTGCCGGGGAGACGGCTAGTTTTCTAAGTTTTTGTTTGGTTATTTGGTCTACTTCTCTGTGCCTCATTGGAACTTTATTGTTCCAATTGAGGTACTTTTTACTGCTTCTTTTTGTTTCTTTTGTATGCCCAGGTCTCGAAGAAGAGGTACCCTCGTTCCTGAGGATCCCGATTTGACAAAGACACTCAGACAACTTCGAAAGAAAATTCAGAGAGAAAAACAGTCTGTTCAGCTGACACCTCTAGATCAGACACCTCGAGTTCAGTTATGTCTAAATCACTGAAGTCATATGGGGTGCCCAACCCAGATGGTCTTTCTACTGGACCACCAATGGCCACCATCGCCGCTAATAATTTCGAAATCTAGCCTGGACTCATCAGCATGGTTTAGCAAAATCAGTTTGGTGGGCATCCTACTGAAGACCCGGCAAATCATCTGCAGCTGTTTCAACAGCTTTGTCGAACCGTCAAACATGCCGGCGTCACTCCAGATCAACTAAAGGTCATGTTGTTTGAGTTTTCATTAAGACATAGAGCCCAAAAATGGTTGAACGACGTGAAGAAAACTGAATGGACTGAGATTTCTGCTGCGTTTTTGAGAGAGCACTATCCACCTACAAAGACAGCAGAAATCAGAAACAAACTAGCCACGTTTTCCCAAGAGCCTGATGAAACATTACAGGAAGCATGGGCTAGGTTCAGAGATTTGCAGAGAGAGTGTCCACATCACAACATGGACAAATGGTTCTTGAGGCAGACATTCTACAATGGTCTGCAACCTCAGACGAAGAGTATAGTTGACTCGTTTGCGGGAGGAGTTTTTCTTGACAAGGAAGTGGATGTAGGCTATGATTTTCTATCAAACCTTGCAGCCAATGATCATTCCACTTCCCGCAGCCTCACGAGAAAAGTATTGGAGGTAGATGCCATTGCATTATTGACTTCGCAGATAACGAAGCTGAGCCAGCAGATTGACACCTTCAAATCCTCTTCCTCGACAGCACCTCCCTTGAGTATAAACGCTATGTCTGCCACGGCACCCATTACCTCATCTTACTGCGAGGTATGTGGTGTTCTAGGTCACTTTGGGCATGACTGTCAGTTCAGTCAACTTCAGATGGAGTAGGCAAACGCCTTTCAACAGAGACAACCAAACTTCCCCCATCCACATAATTACCAAAATCCACAAAACCATCAACCTCCACCTCCACAAAACCATCCTAAACACTCATACTACCAAACCCCACAAAATTTCCAGAGATCACCACCACAAAACTTCCATAACCCCAATAACTTCCAAGCTCCACAAAATTTCCACACCCCACCTCCACAAAACAATAACCCACAGGAGCCTTCCATGTCTGAAGTGATGAAGCTGATGTTGAGCATGCAAAAGACTAATGAGGAGGCGCAAAGAGTTCAAGAGCGACAAATGCTAGCTATGCAGAGAGCTAATGAGGAAGCACAAAGAGCCCAAGAGAAGCACATCAAACTTCTCGATACTCAAATTGCACAATTAGCAAGCACTAACGCTCAGAGGCATCAAGGGGAATTGCCAGGGCAACCCATTCAGAGAGAGCACGTGAATGCCATCACTCTTCGTAGTGGCGCCGCTTATGATGCTCCTCCAGTGCCTATTGATGAGGTTACCCCAAGTACGGGGAAGAAGAAGGTGGTAGAGGAAGGAAAAAGTAAGAGTTCGACGTCTGAAGTCGACTTATTTGCAGAAGCTGAACAGACAGGGAAGAAAAAGGAAAAGGTTTCTGAAACGCCTGATACACCAAGCCTACCTTTTCCTCACAGGATGCAACAATCCAAGGTCGATCAGCAGTTTGGTAAGTTCTTGGATATGGTCAAGAACCTTGAGGTAACGATTCCATTCACATATTTAATTACCTAAGTCCCTATTTATGCCAAATTTCTGAAAGTCATGATAACCAAGAAAAAAGACTTTGGTGGGGTAGAATGTGTCGCACTTACTGAAGAGTGCAGTGCTTTTATTCAGAATAAACCCCACCTAAGTTAAAAGATCCTGGTAGTTTTTCCATTCCCTGCCATCTTGGGCCTATTTTTATTGATAAAGCTTTGTGTGATTTAGGTGCTTCTGTTTTTGTTATGCCATTATCTGTTTATAAGAAACTGAACATGGCAGCACTTAAATGCACACAAATCACTTTACAGATGGCTGATCGTTCTATAAAATACCCCCTAGGTGTTCTAGAGGACGTTCCTGTGAGAGTTGGGAAATTCTATATTCCTGTTGATTTTGTGGTGTTAGATATGGATGAGGATGCTCAGATTCCTATTATTCTGGGTAGGCCATTTTTGTGTACTGCTGGTGCTGTCATTGATGTCAAGTATGGGTCTTTAACTCTAAGTGTTGGTGATGATAAAGTGATTTTTAAACTAACCAATGCTGTTAAGGCACCTATGCTTGAACAATCTTGTTGCAGGGCTGAAGTTTTGGATGAGGTAGGTGCAGAGAAGCTGAAAAGTGCACCTAAGGTTGCCTCACCGTCTGGAGGTATTATCAAGAACATGTGGAGGAGAAAGATGTTTGATGAGGGTGGCTCTCACTGCTTAGCCCCTCCTATTTGAGAGATGGAGGTATTATGGTCGTGCGGTTCTTTATAAACCAGCGCTGTGCGAGAGGCAACTCGTATTTTTCCCTTTTTCCTTTTCTTTTTATTTTGTTTCCCTTTTTGTGAGCGAGAGTGAGGGTACTAACATTGTTTTTCCTCTTAGCATCGTCCTTTGTTACCTTTTGGCATTGAGGACACTGCCAAGTTCAGCTTGGGGGAGGATTTCTGTTTGTATTCTCTATCTCTTTTACTGCTTTCTAGGATAGATTTACTGCTTTCGAAAAATTCTGAAAAAATCAAAAAAAATATGGTTCCCATGACTGGTTTAGTTGCCTCCCTGTACCCCTTGTTGTGCTCCAATTGAAAATGATTTGACTCTGTGTTCTGGATAGCTGGGCATTTGTGATCTTGAGGCTATGATTTGATGTTTGATAGCTATGATTTCGAGTGATTTTGACCACATTGTGCTGCATGCCTGAATTGGTTAGACTGTGAGGCCTCTTTGTAGCCTATTGGATTCATATTATTATCCAGTCTATTCTTGTGTGTTAATTCCTCTTTAGTGGATTGATCTTGACTTTGACTTCGTACTTGTCTGATATTCGATGACTTGTAGCATTTGCTGTTATAGAGGCGTTCATTTGTCTAATTCTTGAGCCTCAGAGTGAATTTTTGATATATTTTTATCCTCCTTAGCCCCGCTGAGCCTAATGACTTGTTTCATGTTACTTAAACCCTTATTATGAGCCCATGGCCTTCATTTCGATTTTATTTCCAAGCCTAGCTTAGGGGAGATTTTGTATGGGTTGAGTTTGAGATTGGTTTCATGGTTTGGTTTGGTTGTTGAGGAATTAAAAGTATATTTGTTGTGGTTTGAGTGTGAGGAAAAGAAAAGAAAAAGCAAAACAAGAGTTGCGTGAATGAAGTTCAGAAAAATGAAAGAAAAATGAAATAAAATTCAAAAGGATTCAAAGTTCTTTCATTCACGTACGTTCACAAATAAATATTCGCTTCATTGCTTGAAAATTGGGTTTGTTGTGAGCTTTCATCGATTTATGAGAGTTGGGTTATTTTTCGTGGTTTTATGGTGTTGTTGGGAGTTGTTTAGGCCATCTTAGGCCCTGTTTGAGTGATTCATGCTCCCCCTTTCTTGGTTTTTCCACCACATTACCCAAAAGTATCCCCTACCTCTTACCTAAGCCCCATTGCAACCCTCTAAAGTCCTCTTAAGCTCGTGTCTGCATTGTTTATTGGATTGATTTCGAGTCAGTTTGTCAAAGTTAAAGAGTATGTCTGCTAATTGGGTCGACTTGACGAGGATGAGCGTCATTTAACCTTCTTAAACACATGAGAGTGTGAGTGGGAAGGGCATTTCTGATCGGGTTGGTGAGTGTTCGGTTATATTCTTTGCCTGCCACAAAATTGAGAGGAGTGGCACCCTTGTGAGAGCCTTTTCAGGATTTGTATGCCTTGTGGATGCTTGAAATTGATGAATTGCTTGGATGATTGGTGGTTGGATGGATTTGATTAGCCAAACTTGAATTTTGCCTGCTTGAACGATTCTTAGTCTTGAAAATGTTTTGAGCTTTGATTTAATTTTTATCTATGGGGTCAGGCAATCTATTCCATGTTCATGTTCAGTTGCTTGAGGACAAGCAAATGTTTAGCTTGGGGGAGTTTGATATCATATATTTATATAGACTTTTCTCCCTTATTTACAAGCTAATTTATGCGTCATTGGAGCTCTTCGGAGCTATTTTATGCTAACTGATAGGGTTTAGTAGTGTCACCTAATCGAAAATAAACCTACGGTCCTCTAACTATGGTAGTCAATGAAAGCAGGGTCGAATCCACAGGGAGACAGAAGTTCTAAATTAATATTCAATCAATCAGCTACTCCAGATGAAATCAGGGAAGAATTAACTGAACTAATGATTAAACTAAAGAAGACGGATCAAATCGAGGAATTAACTATGGACTAAAAACCTAGGGTATTAGGTCGGTCCACCATGCTTATACCAATCAAATAGGGTCAACTACTATCAAAACCTAAGTCAAGAGTCGGGGGATTAGAGCATGTGTTGAGCTATGGTTAAGACTCAACGCTCATAATTCAACATACGCCGCATGTTCACTAACTTAATCAGACTACTGACGTGTCCTAGGCCTCTAGTAGTAAGACGGATCTGTGCAAACAACTATTAACCACAAGCAATCAATGAAATTGTACACTGACGTTAAATACTCAATAAGAACAAACCACATCACAATCACCCTAATCAAGCCCTAGAAATTGATAGAAATCTAAATCACAATCATGGTATAAACATGGCTTTCCTATCTAACACCCTAAAAAGAGAATTACTCACTCATGATCGAATTTACAACAACAACAATACTAATATGAAACCCTAATAATTGCATCATGAATAATTAAATAACTAAGCTAAGCAATTAAGAATAATAAAAGAGATTAGGAAAAAGAGGAATACCAATTGACAGAAAATTGAAATTGAATAGGTTCAATCACCTTTAATCTAATCTAAAGTGTTTAAACTAAGCTAATGACTATGAGAAATAAACTAGAGTAAAACTAGAATAAAAGATGTCTCTAAAATAATGAGGAAAAGGTATTTATAATACCCCTCAAAGTCTAATTAAAATAAGAAACAAAAGACGAAAACGCGACAAAGCGCATAGGACCCGATCGGGTCAAATACCACCCGATCGGGCCCACACACCAAATCAGTCCAACTTCGCTCTTGGGCTTGGTATAGTAGCAGCGCACCAACTCTGGTGAAATATGGCCAACCCGATCCCAGACCCGGTCGGGTGCTGGATCGGGTCCTCAGCAAATGGCCCAGCAACGTCTTTTGGTGCGTACAACCAGCAGCATCACAAATTGAGGGGACCCGATCGGGTCGGCAGCGGGTGCCCGATCGGGTCTAGGGACATGGCTCCTCGCCCGATCAGTTCGGGCAACGTTCGCCCGATCGGGTCCGCAACTTCTATACCCGATCATAATTCCTTCGCCCGATCAGGCCATTTTTGCCCGATCAGAGTACGGAAATCTCCTTTTTGACTCTTTGGCTCTCTAAACTTCAACGTTTAGGGGTCTTGGGACCTCCTCAACTACCCATAAAACTCGTGAGCTATCCTACGTGCCCCGTAACATCTCGTAAAGCCGTGGTTGCTTCCAAATGGCTCGGGAATAAGGAGAAAACTCCCTAAAACCTGTAATTCAACACTCAAACACAAAACCACAACTATATACGATAGTTAGCACAAAATAGCTCCCATGAGCTCCAATGACGCACAAATTAGCTTGTAAATAAGGGAGAAAAGTCTATATAAATACGTGATATCACTAACTATCGTATATAGTTGTGGTTTTGTGTTTTAGTGTTGAATTGCAGGTTTTAGGGAGTTTTCTCCTTATTTCCGAGCTAGTTGGAAGCAACCACGGCTTTAAGAGATGTTACGAGGCACGTAGGATGGCTTACGAGTTTTATGGATAGTTTAGGGGGTCCCAAGACCTCTAAACGTGAAGAACTGAGAGTTAAAGAGTCAAAAGGAGCTTCCTGTACTCTGATCAGGCAAAAAAACGGCCCGATCGGGCGAAGATTTATTAATCCGGCGGAGAAGTTTCGTACCCGATCGGGCGGACATCACCCGATCCCATCGGGTGGAAAAGCGAAGAAAATGAGGTTGACATTTTAAGCCCAAACTGATCGGGCAATAAAGACCCAATCGGGTGGGTGATCGGGCGGTCACAATTTGTAGCCCATTATGTTGCTGTTGAGTCGCGCGTCCTAGAAGAGCTAACTGGCATGCACTCGATCAAGCACCCGATCGGGCGGACCATCGGGTGGGCCAGCCCAGCTCTTGAACTGCTGCTGCTGCTACTTAGGCGAAGAGTAGAGTTCCTTGGGCTTTGCTGTTCACCCGATCCAGCACCCGATCGGGCTGTTGATCGGGTGGAGGCCAGCGCCCAAATCTTGCTGCTTCAATGTTTATGCCACAGAGTGAAACAAAGTTTATGAAAATTTGTGTGGGCCCGATCGGGTCCCGCACTCGTCGACGCGGAATTCTATCTTTTATTTCCGTTTTTAATTAGACTTTTGGGGGTATTATAAATACTTTTTCCTCATTATTTGAGAGACATCTTTTCTCTAGTTTTATTTCCATAGTTCTTAGCTTAGTTTTATTTAGTTTAAACACTTTATATTTGATTAAAGGTGATTGAACCTCGGATTCGATTTCAATAAAAGTTCTTTCTTTCTGTCAATTGGTATTCTTCTCTACTCTTAATTTCTTTAATTATTTCGATTGCTTAGTTTATTTATTCAATTGTTTTATGATGTTGAAATTAGGGTTTCTTATTAGATTTATTATTGTTGATTCAATTATGAGTGAGTAGTTTAATTTCTAGGAATTTATAGAGGGAAGCCATGTTTATACCATGATTATTTGAATTGCTAGTAGTTTCTAGGGTTTGATGGGATAGATTATGGTGTGATTTGTTCTTATTGAGTAATTAACGTTACTGTGCAGTTTCTTTGATTACTTGAGGTTAATAATTGTTTGCACATATCCGTCTTACTTTTAGAGGCCTAGTACACACCAGTAATTCTGATTATGTTTGTGAACGTGCTGCATATGTTGAATTATGGACGTTGAGACTTAACCATAGTATGACACTGTTCTAATCTATCGATTCTTGACCTAGGTTCGGATAGTTGTTTGATCCTTTGATTGGTATAAGCATGGTAGACCGAACTAATTCCCTAGACCTTTATTTCATAGAGTAAAAATCCATTTTATATTGTTTTCTAGTAGTTAATTATTAGTTCAGCTGTTTCTATCTGATCTTGCCTGAAATAGCTTTTTAGCTGAATATTAACTTCGAACTCCGTCTCTCTGTGGATTCGATCCTAATTCTCTTTACTACCATTGTTAGAGGACTGTAGGAATTATCTTTGAATAGGTGATACGACTTTAGCCTATCAGTGCTTAGCCCTAAACTCTCTCTAAACACTAGTTTTCTCAATTGTTCATCTTTGAAGATCGAATTCATTATTCAATTCAATTAATTTTCCTTCAAACTCTTTTCTTTAATTCTATTGCTTTGTTTATGATGTTTAATTTATTTAATCTCAATTGCTTAGAATCCATGATTAGTGAGTAGTTAATTATCTAGGATTTGGGCGAAAGTATGAATTAAGGGCTTAATGTAGATTGTCTATGCTTTTTATGATTCAATTGTTTGTCTATGCATTGAATGTTGTGTTTTTACACTATAGGATAGATCTTGATCACGTTTATGCTAGGGCACTTAGGGTTTCTATCGTTCTTAATCGAACTTTAATCCCTTTTGTCATTCCCATGTTTCGACTTGATTTCTAGACCAAGGGATTGGGTAAGAATTAAGGGGATCCTTTAATTAGGGGTTTTCCGATCTCATTGAATTTATTAATCAACGGACCAAAGACCATTCGAAAAAGGATTTGGTTGGTTGATTAATCGATTACTCTTGAGGACCATTCGGGAGAGGAGTCAAGTAAATTAGAGGGAAACTTAACCTTGTATTGACTCCGTTGTGAATCACCGTAACGTCGATTATGGTTGTCTCGCCCATGTTCATACGAGTAGCTCGAACTCTAGTGTTTTCCTTATTATATTAATTCTCCTATTTGATTATTAGTTGGTATTCATTAGCTAGTTAATTAGTTGGTAACCTATTCAATCTCAAACCCAAAAACTCTTCACTTAGGTAGTTTTGGACTTAGTGGACTATAGTCAATCCCGATTTCCTTGTGGTTCGACCCTTGACTTGCCATTACTACGTTCTTAGTAGTTGCTCGTTAGGTTTATAATTTTTGTTTTCTAAGCGGTTCTTAGTGCCTTAACGACACACTAAAACCTCTTATCAAAATGGCGCCGTTGCCGGGGAAATTGTGCTATTGATTGAAGTTTACTATAGTTTAGTATTTCTTGAGTGATTTTTCTTTTGTTTTAGACTGTGTTGTTATCTGCTAAACCTCTGCTTAGCTTTGTTGTGTTACATGAGATGGAGAGCTCACGGTTCACCCATCTTACCTTTAGATCTGGAAATCAATCGCACCTTGCGAAAGCTTCGGGGAGGTTTGGAACGGTTGACTTTGAGTTCTGCACCAGCTTCACCAATCTCAAGTTCGACAAGTGAAAGTGAATCAGACATGGGTGAGTAAAATGCACATCTTTTCAGGGATTTCTAAAATCCAGGGTCCTATGTTTTACAGGGTGGGATTCGACTCCCCACAACCACTTCAAATCTCAGCATTCACCCTCAGTTCACACGGATGGTGAAAGTAGAGCAATTTTGTGGAGGGTCAGATGAGGATCCACTTGATCATCTTGATCGGTTTCTGGAGATTTGTGCTATGATAACAACGAATGATGTCTCTCCAGACTACATCAAGATGCATCTCTTCCGGTCTTCTCTTTCCGGAAAGGCAAAGTCTTGGCTCAAGAGTTTGCCTTCTAACTCCCTCACTACATGGAGCAAGTTACATTGGCTTTTATGAAGAAGTATTTCCCAGAGTCGAAGACCGCAGATATTAGGAGGCAAATCTCCTCTTTCGAGCAAGATTGTGATGAGACACTTGCGGAGGCTTGGGAAAGGTTTAGGGAATTGATTCGTTCGTGCCCTCACCATGAGTTCAATCAAAATCTACTGATGAGGTTCTTCTACGATGGTCTTGATCCTATGTCACGAGCTAACCTTGATGCTGGAGCGAGAGGTCAACGTTCTAAGATCCCGCTAGACCAATTAGAGGCCACCATAGAAGAAGTGCTCAAGAATTACTCATGGGGTGGAAGAAGGAGAGGTGCTCAACCTAAGAAGGATGGAAAGTTTGAGTTGGACCCAATGGACCAAATTCAAGCGAAGATGGATCAACTTGACAAGAAGCTCTCAAAGATCACCCTTTCATCATCTAGTCCCTCACAACTGAATGCTTTCTCTTATGACATTTGTGGTGGTACAAACCATGATACCTCCTATTGTGGAGGATCTCAGTCGGAGCATGTTGCGGCAATTAATAGTAGAGGAGAGGGTTATCAAGGTAACCAAGGTTATAGGAGCAATCAACAAGGAGGGTGGAGACAACCTCAATAATGCTACAACCAACCTCAACTAGGGTGGAATCCACCTTAACAAGGCTTTAATAAACCTCAACAAGGGTTTACTCAAAGCTACAATCAAGGTGGATCTTCTTCTCAAAACTCTAACACTTACCAAGCCCCTCATCAAAGATCCAACTTCCAAAAGGCCCCTCAAAACCCACCATTTCCTAAGCCAAATCCCGAACCTACTCCATCCTCCGACCCTACCTCCCAAATTCTCCAAAAACTCCAAAACATCACCCAAACCCTTGCTCTACAAAGCCAAGCTCTTCAAAGCCATGACCTAAGGTTTCAAGAGTTACAAGCTCACAACAAAATGCTTGAAACCCAATTAGCTCAAGTGGCCGAGAAGAACCCTTCGACCCCACAAATCAACTTCCAAGCCAATCTATTCCCAACCCTAACCTTCATCAAGCCAAAGCCATCCATTTGAGGTCGGGAACGAACTATCAGGGCCCCAAAATGCCCAATGAGTGTGAGGGAAGTGAAGTTGAGGAGGTTGAGAATGATGCTCAAGGGGAAGAAATTGAGAGAGAAGTTGATGTTGAAAGAAGAGAAGAGGACAAGGAGATGGAGGAGACTCATGAGCAAGATGGTGACAAAGCCCCATTGGAAACACCTCCTCCACCTAAGACCTATGTGCCACCGGTCCCATATCCTCAAAGGTTAGTGGAGAGGAAGTTGAGCGACAAATTCACTAAGTTCCTCAACGTCATGAAGAGCCTACAAATAAACATCCCATTCCTTGAGGCCATGTCTCAAATGCCGGCCTATTCCAAGTTCTTGAAGGAGATCCTCTCCAACAAGCGGAAGTTTTACATTGCCATACCAAGTGAGTGCTCTTGTGCAACGTGCTATGCCCAAGAAGCAAAGAGATCCTGGAAGTTTTACATTACCCGTGAAGATAGGGGACTTTGAGCCTAAGGGTGCGTTAGCCGATTTGGGGGAAAGTGTGAGTTTGATGCCTCTCTCCATAGCCAAGCATCTTCATTTTCCTCTTCTTCCTTCAAGGAAGACGATCCAATTGGCGGACAGAACTGTTAGGGTCCCGCATGGGGAGTTGGAAGATGTTCCAATCCAAGTTGGGCATGTGTTTGTGCCTTGTGATTTTGTGGTCATGGACATGGAGGAAGATCCCGAAACTCCTCTCATTCTTGGAAGGGAGGCTCTTAAGACATTAGGCGCCGTGATAAATTGTAGAAATGACACCATCACTGTTGAGGTCGCCAATGAAAAGGTTGTCTTTGAGTTCTCCAAGACATTGAGGAAGCCTATGATTGAAAGGGTTTGCTGAGTTAGTCATGTGGAGAGTGAGATGAAGGTATTTGAGAGGGAAGTACACACTGAGGATGAACTCTATGCATCTATCACTGAGGAGCCGAGTTTAGATATGGAAGAGGTGAAATAGTTCTCTATGCTTCTCGATGGTGCTACCGTTGAGGAAACACTGGGATCGGGATTTGAGGTCCTAGCCACTTCCGTTGCTATGGAGGAGAGTACTAAGCCTCGTCCCAAGGTAGAGTTCAAACCCCTTCCCCCTCCCTTAAATATGTTTTCCTTGATAATGAATGTGCTTATACCGTTATTGTCAATTTGGCTCTTGATGACATCTCCGTATCTAAGTTGATTGAGATATTGAGAAAATATAGGGATGTCATTGGGTACTCGATTAATGACCTTAAGGGAATAAGCCCTTCTCTTGCTATGCATCGTATCCATCTCACCGATAGTAATGCCTCCTCTATTGAGCCTCAAAGAAGACTTAATCCCAACCTCAAAGAGGTGGTGAAAAAGGAGATTATGAAATTGCGTGACGCGGGAATCATCTATGCTATTTCCGAGAGCAAATGGGTGAGCCCGATTCACGTGGTTCCTAAGAAAGGAGGCATGACTATTGTTGAGAATGAGAAAGGGGACATTTTTTCTACTAGAACTGTGACTGGGTGGAGAGTTTGCATCGATTATAGAAAATTGAATAAGCCCATCCGAAAAGATCATTTCCCCCTCCCTTTTATTGACCAAATGTTGGAAAGGCTTGCCCGTCATTCACACTTTTGTTTTCTTGATGGTTATTCCGGATTCTTTCAAATTCCGATTCATCCGGATAACCAAGAGAAAACCACCTTTACTTGTCCATATGAGACATTCGCTTATCGAAAGATGGCTTTCGGTTTGTGTAATGCCCCATCTACTTTTGAAAGGTGTATGACGGCGATCTATTCTGACATGTTGGAGGACTCTATTGAGGTTTTCATGGATGACTTTAGTGTGTGTGGTTCCTCTTTTGACACATGTCTTGCTAATCTTGAACTTCTGTTGAAAAGGTGTCAAGAGACGAACCTAGTATTGAATTGGGAAAAGTGTCATTTCATGGTTGAAGAAGGTAATGTGCTTGGTCATAAAGTGTCTAGTAAGGGTATTAAGGTAGATCCGGCAAAGATTTCGGTAATAGAGAAACTCCCGCCACCAAATTCGGTGACTGGATTTTGTGCTTGATATCGCGTATTTATATAGACTTTTCTCCCTTATTTACAAGCTAATTTGTGCGTCATTGGATCTCTTGGGAGCTATTTTGTGCTAACTATCGTATATAGTTGTGGTTTTGTGTTTTAGTGTTGAATCGCAGGTTTTAGGGAGTTTTCTCCTTATTCCAGAGCCATTTTGAAGCAACCACGGCTTTACGAGATGTTACGAGGCACGTAGGACGGCTCACGAGCTTTATGAGTAGTTTAGGAGGTCCCAAGACCTCTAAACGTAAAGAATTGAGAGCCAAAGAGTCAAAAAGGAGGTTTCCGTACTCTGATCGGGCAAAAATGGCCCGATCGGACGAAGTATTTATGATCGGGTATAGAAGTTGCGGATCCCCAGACCCGATCGGGCACCTGTTGCCCGACCCGATCGGGTCCCCTCCAATTAAGTTGATGCTGTTGTTGTTACGTATAGAGAAAGCTGCTGGGCATAATTGTCTCCAGGCCCGATCAGGTGGTGGCCTCGGGCCCGATCGGGTGGACGCTAAGTTCATCGCTTCTGGGCTATGTTGCTGCGCTGGGCCAAGAGAAAACAAATGTGCTGATTTGTACGTGGCCCCGATCGGGTGGCATTTGGCCCGATCGGGTCCTGTACCCTTGTTCGCGATTTTCGTCGTTTTTAAATCCGTTTTTAGCTAGACTTGAGGGGTATTATAAATACCTTTTTCTCATTATTTTAGAGACATCTTTTTTACATCTTTCATTCTAGTTTTATTTCTCATAGTTCTTAGCTTAGTTTAAACACTTTAGATTAGATTAAAGGTGATTGAACCTATTCGATTTCTATAAAAGTTCCTGCTTTCTGTCAATTGGTATTCTTCTTTACTCTAATCTCTTTCATTGTTCTTAATTGCTTAGTTTATTTATTTAATTATTCATGATGCAATTGTTAGGGTTTCTTATTAGTTTTGTTGTTGTTAATTCGATTATGAGTGAGTAGTTCTCTTTCTAGGGTGTTAGATAGGAAAGCCATGTTTATACCATGATTGTGATTTAGATTTCTATCAATTTCTAGGGCTTGATTAGGGTGATTGTGATGTGGTTTGTTCTTATTGAGTAATTAATGTCAGTGTACAATTTCATTGATTGCTTGTGGTTAATAGTTGTTTGCACAGATCCGTCTTACGACTAGAGGCCTAGGACACGTCAGTAGTTCTGATTACGTTAGTGAACATGCGGCGTATGTTGAACTATGAGCGTTGAGTCTTAACCATAGCTCAACACATGCTCTAATCCCCCGATTCTTGACTAAGGTTTTGATAGTAGTTGACCCTATTTGATTGGTATAAGCATGGTGGACCGACCTAATACCCTAGGTTTTTAGTCCATAGTTAAATCCTTGATTTAATTTGTCTTCTTTAGTTTAATCTTTAGTTAAGTTAATTCTTCCCTGATTTTGTCTGAAGTAGCTACTTGACTGAATATTAATTTAGAAACTCTGTCTCCCTGTGGATTCGACCCTGCTTCCATTGACTACCTTAGTTAGAGGAGTGTAGGTTTATTTTTTTGATAGGTGATACGACTAAAACCCTATCAAATTTTGGCACCGTTGCAGCTTGCAGGGGAGACGGCTAGTTTTCTAAGTTTTTATTTGATTATTTGGTCTACTTCTTTGTACCTCATTGGAACTTCATTGTTCCAATTGAGGTACGTTTTACTGCTTCCTTTTGTTTCTTTTGTATGCCCAGGTCTCAAAGAAACGGTTCCCCCATCCCAGCGGATCCCGATCTTACTAGGACAATCAGGCGGATTCGAAAGAAAAATCAGAAAGAAAAGCAGTCTGTTCAGCTGAACACCTCTGGAACAGTCACCTTGAATTCAGTTATGACACCTCTGGAACAGACACCTTGAAGTCATATGGGATGCCCAACCCAGATGGTCTTTCCACTGGACCACCAATGCCCACCATCGCCGCTAACAATTTTGAGATTAAGCCTGGACTCATTAGCATGGTTCAGCAAAATCAGTTTGGTGGGCATCCTACTGAAGACCCGGCAAATCATCTGCAACGGTTTCAACAGCTTTGTCGAACCGTTAAACATGCCGGTGTCACTCTAGATCAACTCAAAGTCATGTTGTTCGAATTTTCATTGAGAGATAGAGCGCAAAAATGGTTGAACGACGTGAAGGAAACTGAATGGAGTGAGATTTCTGCTGCATTTCTGAGAGAGTATTACCCACCTACAAAAACAGCAGAAATCAGAAACAAACTAGCCACGTTTTCCCAAGAGCCTGATGAAACATTACGGGAAGTGTGGGCTAGGTTTAGAGATCTACAGAGAGAGTGTCCACACCACAACATGGACAAATGGTTCTTGACGCAGACATTCTACAATGGTCTGCAGCCTCAGACGAAGAGTATTGTTGATTCGTCTACAGGAGAAGTTTTTCTGGATAAGGAAGTGGATGTAGGCTATGAGTTTCTATCAAACCTCGCAGCCAATGATCATTCCACTTCCCGAAGCCTCACGAGGAAGGTACTGGAGGTAGATGCCATTGCATTATTGACTTCGCAGATAGCGCTGAGTCAGCAGATTAACACCTTCAGTTCCTCTTCCTCAGCAGCACCTCCTTTGAGTATAAATGCTATGTCTGCCGTAGCACCCATTACCTCATCTTACTGCGAGGTATGTGGTGTTCAGGGTCACTTTGGGCATGACTGTCAGTTCAGTCAACTTCAGATGGAGCAGGCAAATGCCTTTCAACAAAGACCACAAACTTTCCCACCTCCACAAAACCACCCCAAACCCTCTTACTACCAAACCCCACAAAACTTTCAGAGACCCCCATCAAAAAACTTCCACAACCACAATAATTTCCAAACTCCACAAAATTTTCCCACCTCATCTCCACAAAACAACAACCCACAAGAGCCTCCCACATCTAACGTGATGAAACTAATATTGTCTATGCAAAAGACAAATGAGGAGGTACAGAGAGATTAAGAGAGACAGTTGTTGGCTATGCAGGCTATGCAGAAAGCCAATGAGGAAGCACGGAGGGCCCAAAAGAAGCACATCAAACTTCTCGAGGCTCAAGTTGCTCAATTGGCAGAAACCAATGCACAGAGGAGGCAGGGGGAGTTGCCAGGGCAACCCGTTCAGAGAGAACATGTGAATGCCATCACTCTTCGTAGTGGCATTGCATATGATGCCCCTCCGTTGCCCATTGATGAGATTACCCCAACTGCGGGGAAGAAGAGGGTGGTAGAGGAAGGAAAAAGTAAGAATTCGACGTCTGAAGTCGATTTATCTGCAGAAGCTGAACAGACAGGGAAGAAAAAGGAGAAGGTTTCTGAAACTCCTTTTACACCAAGTCTACCTTTTCCTCACAGGATGCAACAGTCCAAGGTCGATCAGCAGTTTGGTAAGTTCTTGGCTATGGTCAAGACCTTGAGGTAACGATTCCATTCACATATTTAATTACCCAAGTGCCTGTTTATGCCAAATTTCTGAAAGACATGATAACAAAGAAAAGAGACTTTGGTGGGGTAGAACGTGTCGCTCTTACTGAAGAGTGTAGTTCTTTTATTCAAAATAAAACCCACCAAAGTTAACAGATCCTGGTAGTTTTTCTATACCATGCCATCTTGGACCTATTTTTATTGATAAGGCTTTGTGTGATTTAGGTGCATCTGTTTCTGTTATGCCATTGTCTGTTTATAAGAAACTGAACATGGGAGCACTTAAATGCACACAAATCACTTTACAGATGGCGGATCGTTCTATAAAATACCTTCTAGGTGTTTTAGAGGACGTTCCTGTTAGGGTCGGAAAATTCTAAATCCCTGTTGATTTTGTCATGTTAGATATGGATGAGGATGCCCAGATTCCTATTATTTTGGGTAGGCCATTTTTGTGTACTGCTGGTGCTGTCATTGATGTCAAGTATGGGTCTTTAACTCTGAGTGTTGGTGATGATAAGGTGATTTTTAAACTAACCAATGCTGTTAAGGCACCTATGCTTGAACAATCTTGTTGCAGGGATGAGGTTTTGGATGAAGTAGGTGTGGAGAAGGTTCCAACTACACCTAAGGATGCTTCACCGTCTGGAGGCATTATCAAGAACATTTGGAGAAGAAAGATATTTGATGAGGGTGGCACTCAGTGCCAAGCCCCTCCTATTTGAGAGATGGAGGATTATGGTCGTGCGGGACCTTTATAAACCAGCGTTGTGCGAGAGTCAACTCGTATTTTTCTTTCCCTTTTTCCTTTTCTTTTTATTTTTCTTCTTTTTTGTGAGCGAGAGTGAGGGTACTAACATTGTTTTTCCTCTTAGCATAGTCCTTATCACCTTTTGGCATTGAGGACACTGCCAATTTCAGCTTGGGGGAGGAGTTCTGTTTGTATTCCCTGTCTCTTTTACTGCTTTCTAGGATAGATTTACTGCTTTCGAAAAAAAATTCTGAAAAAAATCAAAAAATATAGTTCCCATGACTGGTTTAGTTGCCTCCCTGTGCCCCTTGTTGTGCTCTATTTGAAAATGATTTGACTTTGTTTTCTGGATAGCTGGGCATCTGTGATCTTGAGACTATGATTTGATGTTTGATTGCTATGATTTCGAGCGTTTTTGGATTATATTGGACCACTTTGTGCTGCATACCTGAATTGGTTAGACTGTGAGGCCTCTTTGTAGCCTATTGGATTCATATTATTATCAAGTCTATTTTTTTGTGTTAGTTCCTCTTTAGTAGATTGATCTTGACTTTGACTTCGTACTTGTCTGATTTTCGATGACTTGTGGCATATGCTGTGATAGAGGCGTTCTTCTGTCTTATTCTTGAGCTTCAGAGTGAATTTTTGATATACTTTTATCCTCCTTAGCTCCGCTGAGCCTAATGACTTGTTTCATGTTACTTAAACCCCTATTATGAGCCCAAGGACTTCACTTGATATTATTCCAAGCCTAGCTTGGGGGAGCTTTATATGGGTTGAGTTTGAGATTGGTTTCTTAGTTTAGTTTGGTTGTTGAGAAATTTAAAAGTGTATTTGTTGTGGCTTGAGAGCGAGAAAAAGAAAAGAGAAAGCAAATTTAAAGTTGCGTGAATGAAGTTCAGAAAAATGAAAGAAAAATGAAATAAAAGTACAAAAGAATTCAAGTTCTTTCATTCACGTACGTTCATAAAGGAAAATTCGCTTCATTGCTTGAAAATTGGGCTTGTTATGAGTTTGTCATTGATTTATGAGAGTTGGGTTACTTTACGTGGTTTTATGGTGTTGTTGGGAGTTGTGTAGGCCATCTTAGGCCTTGTTTGAAAGATTCATGCTCCCCCTTTCTTGGTTTTTCCACCGCATTACCCAAAAGTATTCCATACCTCTTACCTAAGCCCCATTACAACCCTCTAAAGTCCTCTTGAGCTCGTGTCTACATTGTTCATTTGATTGATTTCGAGTCAGTTTGTCAAAGTTAAAGAGTATTTCTGCTAATTGAGTCGACTTGACTAGGATGAGCGTCATTTAACCTTCTTAAACACCTGAGAGTGTGAGTGGGAAGGGTGTTTATGGTCGGGTTGGTGAGTGTTCGGGCATATTCTTTGCCTGCCACAAAATTGAGAGGAGTGACACCCTTGTGAGAGCCTTTTCAGGATTTGTATGCCTTGTGGATGCTTGACTTTGATAAATTGCTTGGATGATTTGTGGTTGGATCGATTTGATTAGCCAAACTTGAATTATGCCTGCTTGAATGATTCTTAGTCTTGAAAATGTTTTGAGCTTTGATTGATTCTTTTCTATGGGGTGAGGCAGTCTATTCCATGATCATGTTTTGTTTGCTTGAGGACAAGCAAAGATTTAGCTTGGGGGATTTTGATATCGCGTATTTATATAGACTTTTCTCCCTTATTTACAAGCTAATTTGTGCGTCATTGGATCTCTTAGGAGGTATTTTGTGCTAACTATCGTATATAGTTGTGGTTTTGTGTTTTAGTGTTGAATCGCAGGTTTTAGGGAGTTTTCTCCTTATTCCCGAGCCATTTGGAAGCAACCACGGCTTTACGAGATGTTACGAGGCACGTAGGACGGCTCACGAGCTTTATGGGTAGTTTAGGAGGTCCTAAGACCTCTAAACGTAAAAAATTGAGAGCCAAAGAGTCAAAAAGGAGGTTTCCGTACTCTGATCGGGCAAAAATGGCCCGATCGGACGAAGTATTTATGATCGGGTATAGAAGTTGCGGACCCGATCGGGCAAGCGTTGCCCGACCCGATCGGGCGAGGAGCCATGTCCCCAGACCCGATCGGGCACCTGCTGCCCGACCCGATCGGGTCCCCTCCAATTAAGTTGCTGCTGCTGTTGTTACGTATAGAGAAAGCTGCTGGGCATAATTGTCTCCAGGCCTGATCGGGTGGTGGCCTCGGGCCCGATCGGGTGGACGCTAAGTACATCGCTTCTGGGCTATGTTGTTGCGCTGGGCCAAGAGAAAACAAATGTGCTGATTTGTACGTGGGCCCGATCGGGTGGCATTTGGCCCGATCGGGTCCTGTACCCTTGTTCGCGATTTTCGTCGTTTTTAAATCCGTTTTTAGCTAGACTTGAGGGGTATTATAAATACCATTTCCTCATTATTTTAGAGACATCTTTTTTACATCTTTCATTCTAGTTTTATTTCTCATAGTTCTTAGCTTAGTTTAAACACATTAGATTAGATTAAAGGTGATTGAACCTATTCGATTTCAATAAAAGTTCTTGCTTTCTGTCAATTGGTATTCTTCTTTACTCTAATCTCTTTCATTGTTCTTAATTGCTTAGTTTATTTATTTAATTATTCATGATGCAATTGTTAGGGTTTCTTATTAGTTTTGTTGTTGTGAATTCGATTATGAGTGATTAGTTCTCTTTCTAGGGTGTTAGATAGGAAAGCCATGTTTATACCATGATTGTGATTTAGATTTCTATCAATTTCTAGGGCTTGATTAGGGTGATTGTGATGTGGTTTGTTCTTATTGAGTAATTAATGTCAGTGTACAATTTCATTGATTGCTTGTGGTTAATAGTTGTTTGCACAGATCCGTCTTACGACTAGAGGCCTAGGACACGTCAGTAGTTCTGATTACGTTAGTGAACATGCGGCGTATGTTGAACTATGAGCATTGAGTCTTAACCATAGCTCAACACATGCTCTAATCCCCCGACTCTTGACTTAGGTTTTGATAGTAGTTGACCCTATTTAATTGGTATAAGCATGGTGGACCGACCTAATACCCTAGGTTTTTAGTCCATAGTTAATTCCTCGATTTAATTTGTCTTCTTTAGTTTAATCTTTAGTTCAGTTAATTCTTCCCTGATTTCTTCTGAAGTAGCTACTTGACTGAATATTAATTTAGAAACTCTGTCTCCCTGTGGATTCGACCATGCTTCCATTGACTACCTTAGTTAGAGGACTGTAGGTTTATTTTTTTAATAGGTGATACGACTAAAACCCTATCAGTGCTTTCCTTGGACATGCGGGTTTTTATCGGCGTTTCATCAAGGATTTTTCTAAAATTGTCAAACCATTGACGAATCTACTTCAAAAGGAAGTTGAATTTAGGTTTGATGAGTCTTGTATCGAGGCTTTTCAAATCTTGAAAAGAGCCCTTACTTCTGCTCCTATTGTGCAAGCTCCTAATTGGAGCTTGCCTTTTGAACTAATGTGTGATGCTAGTGACTTTGCAGTGGGAGTTGTACTTAGGCAACGACAGGAAGGAAAGCTCAATGTGATAGCCTATGCGAGTAGGACTTTGGATGACGCACAATGGAACTATGCCACTACGGAAATGGAGATGTTGGCCATGGTGTTTGCATTTGATAAGTTCCGTTCGTACTTGACTTGCAATAAGGCTATTGTCTACACGGACCATTCTGCGGTCCGATACTTGATGAGCAAAAAGGATGCAAAGCCAAGGCTCATTAGGTGGGTCCTACTTCTTCAGGAATTTGATTTTGAGATGAAGGAGAAGAAGGGGACGGAAAATTTGGTAGCTGACCATCTCTCTCGCCTCTCCCTTGATGAGAGAGAGATGTTGATCTAAAGGATGCCCCTATCAATGATGATTTGAAGGAAGAACACCTCTTTCTTATCATAAATAATGAGGTCCCATGGTTCGCGGACTTTGCGAACTATTTGGCTTGTGGGATTGAACCTCATGGTCTTACTTCTCAGCAAAGGAAGAGGTTCTTCAAGGAGGTGTGTAGATACTATTGGGACGACCCTCTACTGTTCAAGCGGTGTGCTGACTCGGTTTTTAGGAGGTGTGTGCCCAATCAGGAGATTCATTCTGGGTTGAATCATTCCCATACTTTGGCATGTGGAGGACATGGTGTAGCGGGTAAAACTGTTGCTAAGGCGCTCCAAAGTGGCTTGTTTTGGCCTCACATGCAAAAGGATGCTAGGGGATTTGTCTTGAGTTGTGATAGGTGTCAACGAAGCGGTGGGATCACCAAGAGGAACGAGATGCCGCAACAAAATATTCTTGAGGTTGAGCCCTTTGATGTGTGGGGAGTTGACTTCATGGGACCCTTTGTGCCATCTATGGGGAATATGTACATTCTTGTAGCGGTGGACTACGTGACCAAGTGCGTTAAAGCGATCGCTTCCCCCACCAACGATCACAAGGTTGTCATGAAACTCTTGAAGAAGATCATTTTCCTAGATTTGGGGTGCCTCGAGTGTTGATTAGTGATGGTGGTTCGCACTTTGCTAAGAAGCAATTGGAAGCTCTTTTGAAGAAATATGAGGTTAATCATAAGGTGGGACTTCCATACCATCCCCAAACTCAAGGCCAAGTTGAGGTCTCGAATCGAGAGGTGAAGAATGTGCTTGAGAGAGCGGTGAACAAGACTAGGAAGGATTGGTCTTTGAAGCTAGATGATACGCTTTGGGCTCTTCGCACCGCTTTCAAAACTCCTATAGGCACCACCCCCTATCGTCTTGTGTATGGGAAGGGTTGTCACTTGCCCGTTGAACTTGAACATCGGGCTTGGTGGGCAATCAAAGAGCTTAATATGGATCTTACTTTGGCGGGGGAAGCTCTAAAGGAGAAGTTGGTAGAACTAGAGTCGCTCCACTTTGATGCTTATGAGAGTTCGCGCTTGTACAAGGAGCGAACAAAAAAGTGGCACGACCAAAGGATACAACAACGAGAATTCCGGGTTGGGGACAAAGTCTTGTTGTTTAACTCAATGCTTAAGCTTTTTCCCGGAAAGCTTAAATTAAAGTGGTCGGGGCCATTTGAAGTAGTGAAGACTACCCCCTATGGAGCATATGAGATTGTGGGGGATGAGCAACCCTTTTTGGTTAATGGCCAACGCTTGAAGCTCTACCACAACAACCACGTCATCGGTTTCGTGGGATGTTTGATATTTGGCTCACCCGAGCACCATCATTGAGAGGTGAGTCCTCTTAGTCAAGCTAATGACTTTAAAGAAGCGCATCTTGGGAGGCAACCCAAGTATTTCTTTTCGGACTAGGTAGTTTGATTTTATTTTCTTTTATTTTTTAAATTTTTCTTATTTTAGTGTAGTTTAATTTACTGTAAAAAAAATAAAAAAATAGAAAAGAAAAACAAAAAAAGAGAGAGGAGGCAAAGCAAAAACAAAAGAACGGGAGAAAGCAGAACTGCAGGTCTACACGACCGTGTCGAAATCGACACGACCTTGTAACCCTGCAGTTCAAAAGTTCCTGCCTGGTGAAAATTTGGGCAACACGGCCGTGTCAAAATCGACACAATCGTGTACCCCTGTGTCCGCTGATATTAAACACGGGGAAGGAGGGGTTTTTCCCTCATAATCTTTCTTCTCAAATTTCGATCCCCTCTCTCACTCAAAACCCCTCCCTTCTCTACTCCATTCTCCGTCATTACTCACTCACTCACCTCCAATCCACCATTAAAATCACTCATTCCCCCTCAAACCTTCATCACCTACCTCTATTCATCCTTTTCTCATCCACAAACCAAATTTTCCACAAACCCTAACTTCTCCAATTTGGGGAAAGTGCTTGGTGAGGGATTTCTTTACAATTGGAGGACAATCTTCACTCAACATCATCATTAACCACTGCCGAAGGTTCATTTGCGGGATTTACTCCCACCATTAGATCGGTATACACTTTCCTCTCTTGATTTCTTACTTTTTGTTTGAAATTTATTGAAGATTAGTTGTAGTTTGTGGTTTTTTGCTTGTTGACAATTGATTTGGTTTGAATTGAGTTGTGTTGATTGTTGTTTGGTGAGGCACATCTTGTTGTGGTTTGTTGTGCTCTCTGTTTGTATTGTGGACTTGTGTGCACCTTGTTGTGTTTGTTTGACCCTTTGCTTGGAAATTCATTGTTATCATGGCCTCTAGCAGCCGTAGGAACCCGGCAAGGCAAACAAGTACCTCAAACCTCCGCAACCAATCACCACCACCACCTCCACCCCCCATCCATCCTCCACAATTTGACACCCTCGGGATTAATTTCACAAATCCCGACCACCTTAGAGCCTTAATGAGACTTTCTAGGAGAACCGTTCGCCCAACCAAGTTCTATGATGCGAACGCCGCCGCGGCCCTATGGGTCCAAGGTGAGGTTCAACAACTTTTTTATGGGGTTGGGTGGACAAATCGGCTAAACTTGCATGCATACACTTATAGAAATCTCAGCTTGGAGTTCCTCTCCACTCTTTCCGTTCATAGAGCGGAAGGAAGTCGGAACCCTAGGACCATGACCTTCAACCTACTCGGGCAGACCTACACTATGAACATAGGGGCCGTGAATGACGCATTTGGGTGGCCAAAGGGTGGGGTCATAGGGCCTAAAAGTGCGTGGGTGTCCTCTTATAACGAGCAATTCTTTTGGCAGCAATGGACTGCCCGTTCTCCATACATCCCTAGCTCGGCCAAGGCCTCCCACGTTGTGAGTCCGGGGTTTAGAGTGTCTCATAGGGTGATCAGCACCACCATTTTCGCCAGGGGGATAGCATGGGAGTGGTTACCGGTCGTGAGCTGTACTTCCTCCACCATATGACTGTAGGAGACACCAGACTTAACCTCGAGGCTTGGTTTATGGAGCACCTTGAGGATGTGGCCCGTAAGGGGTCCGAAGACATCTTGGTGGGGGGGATGATTACTTTGATTGCTATTTCTCGTGGTATTGATTGTGCAGGATTTCAGCCTGTCCCAGGATCCACTCTGATCGACCTTAGCTCATATCAGACTATGGGGTGGATCTCATCCTTGGACCCGAATGGGGGATATATTTGGAAGGTAAACCATCAGAATTACGCTATCCTTCCAGATCCTTCCAAAACCCCCATTTATGATCAGGCTAACTGGATTTTGAGCCTGACTATGAGTGGCCTCAAGGGGCATTGAGGGTGGCGAGGCTGACATGGAGGTTGATGGAGGAAGAGGAGAAGAAGAATAAGAAGGAGGAGAGAGAGCATAGGGTGCACAGGCCCCACAAGGGGCGTTTGGTTCTATGGAGCAGCAGCTGGCTGACCTCCAACAGGGGATGGGCGGATTACGCATGGACTTTCAGTCCCTCAGGTCAGAGGTCCATTCTTTACAGGAGTCCCAGACCACTACTCAGCAGTACTACCGGTCCTTACAGGACAATGTCTCTGCGATGACCTCGGAATTCCGAGGGCTTCGCTCTGATCTGCAGGATTGGGGTAGGCACAGTGGTTGGTACCCTAGTAGCTCTAGCTCCCCACCCCCTCCCGACCAGTGAGTCGGGATTCTTTCCCCCCTTGCTTATGTTATCATTAGACTTTTCACAGTGAGGACACTGTGTGGTTTAGCTGGGGGAGGATGTATATATAGTTTACATTAGTTGCATATTTAGTATCATGTTTAGGGTGCATGTAGATTTCTTTAGCATTGCATGTGCATATAGATTTCATTTAGGGCTGGACCCCGCCCTTGGTACGCATGTGTTCTTTTTGATGACCTGAAAACAAAATAAATAAAAAAGGAAATGCTTTGATAGTCTCTAGTAGGCCAAGGAATTGTCGGGTTGTGGTATGATTGGTCTTCCTCTTGTGCGGCTCGACTGATGTTGGTAGCTATATCCTTTGTGAGAGCATGTTTTTATAGCCTTATAGACTGACATCTTTTCAGTCTTATCTGCTTGTTGTGTGTTGCTCTTCCTTGATGATTATTCTCTAGAACTTGCATTGATTCTCCTTGAATACGCTTGACTTGTTTGCGTCTTGAATGTGATTGAGGCTTTCATGTTACTTGAGCTACATTGCCTAAGGCCACCCACACCTACTTATCCTTCTTTGAAGCCCCTGTGAGCCTAAGCTTGTTTTCTTTGTTAACCACATCTCTAGCTTATTACCTATCTCCTTACCTAGGGGATTGTGAAACTACTTAGATGGGGTGAAACATATTGATGGATGTTACGAGAATGACTTGGTGTAGATGTTCGACTTTGTGTTTGGTTAAAACTCATGTGTGGTTTGAGTTCGCCTCCTTACTATTCATTGAAGTTCTCATTTTCTTACTTCCTCTAAAATCACCACAATCCACAAACACAAAAAAAAATATAAATAAAAAATAATAGAAAAAATGAATGAAAAAGAGAAAAAAAAAAAGGATTTGTGGTATGTTCAAAAATCACAATAAGGGAGATTGAGAGATGCTAAAATAAGAGGAGAGCTTGTGAAAGGTTGTGTAGAGCGTTCAATTTTGTGTAGGGTTGGTTTTGAGCTTTTAGAAAGGTGTTAAGTTGGAAGTTTCACTTTCCCCTCTTTAACACCACGAACCCAAATGCTACCACACCCTCACCCTAAGCCTACGTTACAACCTTGACTAAGTCCTCTTGATTCTTGATGCAAACTTTGGTCTTTATGCGACGGAGAGTGAGATGATATGCAAGATTATGGTAGGATATAGTCGATGGAATTGAGCTTTGAGCGTTCATTTGACCTACTTAAACACACGAGAGAAGTGCGCACGACTAAAGTGAGAGCTACTATCTATATGACTGAGTGGTAAGATTGGTTGCTTTTCCTTGTGCTATAAACTTTGAGGCTTGATAGTGTTTTGCATTGGATGTTGAAAATGTTTGAAGGTCTACATAATTCATCTTGGCATGCGTATCATTATTAGGGGTCATAGAACTCTTTCCCTATGTCTATCGTTTGTTCGCTTGAGGACAAGCAATTTGACTAGCTTGGGGGAGTTTGATAAGCACTTTATTGTGCTTATCCATGCTGCATTTTTAGTGTCGTTGCATATAGATTAAGAGCATTTTAGTCTTGCATTGCATGGTTTTGATTACTTTGAGTTAAATGATCGCTTCACGACTCGTTTAGTTGTTTTGGATGATTTTCAGGCTAACTAACAGGTATTTGGAGCCTTTTGGGTATTTAGAGACCCTTGGATGGAGGCTAGGGCTTGGAAGAGCTTGAAGCAGCTCTACACGGTCGTGTGGCATTGGACATGACCGTGTAGCTTTTTACTTGGAGGATCAGTTTACAACTGGTTAGGGAAGAACATTGGACGTCAGGTCTATACGGTCGTGTCACTTTGGACACGACCGTGTAGCCATTTGAGCACACAAGCAGTAGCTTTCAAGATGTTGTGGGGCACTTAGGACGTCAGGTCTACACGGTCGTGTCATTCTGGACACGACCGTGTAGTTATTTCTACACTGAGGCAGTAGCTGTGAAGGAACGTTGAAAATCTTGTGTAACAGGTCTACACTGTCGTGTCGATTTGGACACGACCGTGTCGACCTGCTTTCGGTCTTTGACCCGTTTTCTCCGTCTTAGTTTAATGAATCCTTCAATTAGTTTTTTTGGAGCTTACACTCGACATTATCTATTATTCTAGACTCTAATTACATTGTGCTTAGCCCTAAACTCTCTTTAAACACTAGTTTTCTCAATTGTTCATCTTTGAAGATCGAATTCATTATTCAATTCAAGTAATTTTCCTTCAATCTCTTTTCTTTAATTCTATTGCTTTGTTTATGATGTTTAATTTATTTAATCTCAATTGCTTAGAATCCATGATTAGTGAGTAGTTCATTATCTAGGGTTTGGGCGAAAGTATGAATTAAGGGCTTAATGTAGATTGTCTATGCTTTTTATGATTCAATTGTTTGTCTATGCATTGAATGTGGTGTTTTGACACCCTAGGATAGATCTTGATCACGTTTATGCTAGGGCACTTAGGGTTTCTATCGTTCTTAATCGAACTTTGATCCCTTTTGTCATTCCCATGTTTCGACTTGATTTCTAGACCAAGGGATTGGGTAGGAATTAAGGGGATCCTTTAATTAGGGGTTTTCCGATCTCATTGAATTTATTAAGCAACGGACCAAAGACCATTCGAAAGAGGATTTGGTTGGTTGATTAGTCGATTACTCTTGAGGACCATTCGAGAGAGGACTCAAGTAAATTAGAGGGAAACTTAACCTTGTATTGAAATCACCGTAGCGTCGATTATCGTTGTCTAGCCCATGTTCATACGAGTAGCCCGAACTCTAGTGTTTTCCTTATTATATTAATTCTCCTATTTGATTATTAGTTGGTATTCATTAGCTAGTTAATTAGTTGGTAATATATTCAATCTCAAACCCAAAAACCCTTCACTTAGGTAGTTTGGACTTAGTGGATTATAGTCAATCCCGATTTCCTTGTGGTTCGACCCTTGACTTGCCATTACTACGTTCTTAGTAGTTGCTCGTGAGGTTTATAAGTGTTGTTTGCTAAGCGGTCCTTAGTGCCTTAACGACACACTAAAAACCTCTTATCAAGGAACCATCGAGACTAAGGCGATTGAGAGCATAAACCAAGAAGTCATGAGAGATATGATAATCAATAATGTCATCCTTGCCATTATGAGGAGCTGGCCCAAGGGTGTTTCAAAAGACATTTACATACAACAAGATAATGCCAGACCTCATATCAGATGACCCCATCATTTATGGCAGCAACTACTCAAAATGGCTTCAACATTCAGTTGATTAATCAACCACCTCAGTCTCCCGATTTGAATGTGCTAGACTTAGAATTTTCAGAGCAATCCAAGCATTGCAATATCAGTCTTTTCCTTAGAATCTTGATGAATTGATTACTAAAGTTCAAGATTGTTATGATTTTTTTGACCCAGAGGTGTTAAAGTATACATGGCTTCAATTACAGTACATGATGGTGGAGATACTTAAGTGCAAAGGGGGAAATAACTACAAGAACCCACATCGTGGAAAAATGAAGTTGGAAAGGCAGGGATTACTTCCATCAGTTGTCACACTTGATCAGTCAATCATAGATGAAGCAGTTGCTTATCTTAATGAGAAGTATATGAATATTGGTGAAGCTATTCAGTTTTCATATGAGGATGCAAACTAGTGTTTCATGGAAAGAATGCAACGACTTTTTGGTACATCTACAACTTTTTGGTACATATGAATTAAGTAGGCATGTAATACTTCTAAGCAAATCAGTGCATATATGGTATGACTTTTGTAGTTTTGAATTTGGTGTAATGTACCTACAACTTTTTGGTTTGTGTAAGAAGTGGTGTAAGGAACAATTGTGATATGAAATGAACAAGGATACAAGCACCAAATTTTTCAATATGCTTGATAATACTTGCTATTTTATCTTGTTGAAGCAAAACACTTCCTGTAAAATGAAATGAAGAAATCCAACCAATCATTTTGTTACGGCTTCTACCAAATTGGTTATGATGGGATGCAACTTATACGGTATCTTCTACAAACCATTTTTGGACTGAAATGTAACTTCACGACAATATGTGGAAAATCTAAATTCAATATGGAAACCAAGTCATAAAAGTGGATTTTTGGAATCTTAAATTTTTGGACTGAAATGTAACCTTAAAGAAAAAAGGAAAACATTAAAGCTTTGTCAGCAAGTTGTCACGTGCTGACTCTTTGGTTAGTCACTAAACGTGGCCCACTAGCGTCACTCTCTCGTCGAACAACTAATCAAGGCTCATCAAAGTTTTGCTAGCCTAAGTGTGCTACAAATTTGGCTTAGATCTCATCCACAATCAAGGTCATCCCTTGGACGAGCTTTATATGACCCAAATATAAACTATTGGTTTAGGGAAAATGCAACTATAATTTAATATTTGGAGAACACTTCAAAGCTTGGTGAGCAGGAATCATAAGGTCTGAGGCGAGAGTGAAATCAGCAAACAAACATCTACCCTATAAACTAAAACCATTTTCCTCTAGATCACTAATGTTTATTCCTAAATTCACCAAGTTTCAAAATCTAAAATCTTTAATGAGTCAAACTACATGCATTCACAATTGGATGATTAGGTAGATTCTTAGATAAATGATAGCATATATTTTTGAATGATAATACTTTTCTTAATTGTCAAATGTGTGCAACCTAAAGATATATACTAGAGTGTACACGATATCATAATCTATAAACCAGGTTACAAACTCTAATTAAAAGATATACGCAATAACTAAAAGATAATATACAAGATATATGAATAATGAAAATACGTTTATATTTTCAAATATTCTAACACACCTCAATACTACAAATCTAATCATGGCATAAGTTTCAAAAACCTGTGACTAAGTAATGTAGCCACGGAAATTTAGAAAAATACTCTCGTGGCACAAGTGCCCGTAGGTAGGATTTTGCCACGGGAAAATGAAGGGTGTGGCATAAGTTCATTTTCATGCCAAAAACATTCCCGTGGCTAGATATTTGCTTTGTCATGAGTACTACCGTGGCTAAAACATATTTTTCCACGAGTATGACCGTGGCTAACGAATTCTCTAAAACAAGTACTATTATGGCTAACTAATCCTCTTGCCTCAAATACTCTTGTAGATAACAAACTAATGGTTACAAACTCTCTCGTAGCTAACCATTCAACAAACAATATTCTCTCCCATGGAAAGAAGGCAGTTACATGAAAAATATAGATTTACGATAAAATTATTTGCCTCCAATTTTCATCAATATGGTACATGCGGAAAAAGAAACAAAATGGTGCACCATCTGTCCGCAATATTGGAACAACGAAGTAACATATTGATCATAATATTCACACATGAATTAATTCTAATGTTGTCATCTTCAACTTAAAAACAAACAAATAAATCTTCCAACCCAAGAGGAAAAAAAGATACACACTACTGCAATAATTGTAAAACTAGTGCCTCTAGTGTTTCTTAATTTGTACTGTCCTTTTTGGAGCTACAAACAACCAATAAGAAAAAAAAAATTATAATTCCAATTTCTAAAATGAGGTGAGATAAAATAATTGACAATAAAACACTTATCTTAATAACTAATAAGACACGTCAAAAAAATGTTACAATAATGATTTTAACAATATCCTTAAAGCTAAATAGGTCGACCTAGTTTTCTTGACTTCCCTGACTCATTATACTTCACTCTTTAAAATAAGCAGTCAACTACTATAAATCTAGGAATTTTTTGCCAATTACAGCCATGTGAAATACCTTATTTTCTAATTATAGCCAACATCTTTTTTTCTTGTGAATTACGGCCATGAAAGACTAATATCTAAGTAAGTTGTTGCCATTTTCACTAATTACACCACTAATCCATAGTTTGACCGGTCAAATCATGTTTAATATTTTATAAATCTTTTTTTATTTAATTTTATAATATTAAAAAATATATGTATTTCATATATGACATACTAATGGGCACGTATTTCGAGATCACATTTAATCGCGTTTTTCGGATTGAAGACAACGTTTTTTCGAAAAACGGACAACGTCGGCCGGCTTTTATGGACACGAATTTCGAGAATCCCTACAAAACGAGTACTTACAGGCCGGATTTTCGAGCACGTACTTCGAGACAAGTTTTTCAGATTGAACACGGCGTTTTTTTTCGAAAAAGGGACACCGTCGTGCACCCTTTTGTGGGCACAAATTTTGAGAATTCCTATGAAACGAGTACCCACAAGTCGGATTTTCGGTCACGTAATTCGAGAAGGGTTTTTCGGACTGAACACGACGTTTTTTCAAAAAACAGATACCGTTGTACCTCCTATAATGCACAAAAAACCTCTCTCGAAGTACGTGTCCGAAAACTCGGCATGTAGGTACTCGTTTCGTAGGGATTCTCGAAATTCGTGCCTACAAAAGGTTGCACGGCGGTGTCCCTTTTTCGGAAAAAAACGCCGTGTTCAGTCTGAAAAACTCGTCTCGAAGGACGTGCTCGAAAATCCGGCCTGTAGGTACTCGTTTCGTAGGGATTCTCGAAATTCGTGCACATACAGGGCGCCCGGCGGTGTCCGTTTTTCGAAAAAATGTCGTTTTCAGTCCGGAAAACCCGTCTCGAAGTACGTGCTCGAAAATCCGGCTTACTAGTACTCGTTTCGTAGGGATTCTCGAAATTAATGCCAATAAAGGGTGGGTGCCCGGCGGTGTCCCTTTTTCGAAAAAAACGCCGTGTTCAGTCCGAAAAACTCGTCTCGAAGTACGTGCTCAAAAATCCGGCCTATAGGTTCTCGTTTCGTAGGGATTCTCGAAATTCGTACCCATAAAGGGCGTCCGGCGGTGTCCGTTTTTCAAAAAAACGTCGTCCTCAGTCCGAAAAACGCGATTAAATGTTGTCTCAAAATACGTGCCCATTAGCATGTCATATACTACCTATGTTCCATATGTATTGCAACATAGGGAGTTTTACGCCTCCCAACGCACAACTTTAGACGCTAATATCTCTAATTTTATTTAAATAAAAATTATAAAAAGTTGATATTAATTAAGCATATATCGAGACGAATCTAACAAGATCCCACATAGCTATATTTATCGTTGTGTATAAATCACAAAAGAAGGTCAAAGGGTAGTGTATGAATAGTGAAAATTGTCAAAGGTTGCAATACATATGGAACGGAGGTAGTATGAAAAACATATATTTTTAAAATATTATAAAATTAAACAAAAAAAGATTTATAAAATATTAAATATGATTTGACCGGTCAAACTATGGATTAGTAGTGTAATTAATGAAAATAGCAACAATTTACTTAGATATCAGTCTTTCATGACCGTAATTCACAAAGAAAAAAGATGATGGCTATAATTAACAAATAGGGTATTTTACATTGTTGTAATTGACAAAAAAATTTAAATCTAGCGATCCCAAATATACTTTGACGATTTAATCCATATGTTGACAGCTGAGTAGTTGATAAGAATGATAACTATTGTAACGGTTGGAAACTACTAAAGTTGTGCCACACGATGTCCATGCTATTTAACATACTTTTTGGTGAAGTGGCCTTGCGTGTAGGTGGCTATGTCTGAATAAGAGGAAATAAGTTTTACCTTTCGAACTTATTTGTTAAACTCACATCTTATCTTAAACTCCTCTTGGCAAGTGAATTTTCATATATGCAATTATGTTTGACCTTTCGAACTAATTTGTTAACCCTATAAAAAAACTAATTTTGTGTGCCACAACATTTGAAATATGTCTTTAATTTTTATTTAGAACTCATTTAATTGTAAATATACTCTAAACTCGACACTTTAACTTCATTATTTAGTAATTGAAAAATACTCAAAATGTTTAATATAATAATGTAAACTTCTTGAAATAATTATATTATAAAGTTGTCTAAAATACTTAATATGTTTACGAATACGGATACACAACCTTATTTCCTTAAATTGAATATAAAACAGACAATTTAATAGAATATTATCCAATTTATTGCTACTTACAAATTAAAAGGTGATTTATTGTTTTAACCGAGGTGGCGGTTAATTTGATGATTCTTTTTTCTTCCTTTTCTATCTTATCAATATTGATTTATTTTTAAAGAATAAAAATTTAGTAACATAAACAAATTTCTTCCGATGTAGAACATAAATGAATCAAAAGTAATTTTCTTGCCAGAAAAAAATAACTCGTGGCAATTAATGCTTTTATGCCACTTAACATAAGTCGATATAGCCACGGGAAAAACTACATGTGGCATAATTCGTGGCATAATTGTAGTTTTGCCACGAAAACAGACACTCGTAGCATAATTTGCGGCGTAAATGTGGTTTTGCCACGAAAAAAATTACTCGTGGCATAAATTTTACTATAATCCCAAATAAAGGTAAGACGACTCAGTTTATCTTAACAAGTAGTATTTATCTTTATTTGGACGAGGATGACTTGCAGAGGCAAGTCGTCTAACCCATCTTTCAAAAATGGGTAAAAGAGGTTCAGTTGATCTTCCGGTTTCCTTCTTTAACCAGCATTTGTCTGGAAAGGATCTATGATTCTTTGGTTGGCTTCTTTCTTAAAATAGATCTAGTCTATCTAGATTCTGTTCAAGAATAGAGTCAAGCTTATTGGGAGGTTTTTAGAGTTTAGATGAAGAGCGTTACTAGGTTTCATTGATATTTACCAAGTCCCTTGACGACCACCTTCTTGAACCATTTTATTTGTCATTCTTTCTAAGTAGTTCAATTTCTCACTATCAATTGCTTTTAGAGTGGTGGACGATCATTCTATACCCCAAATAGAATAACTTAGAGAAATAAAAGCATGCAAGTATATGAGAGAAGTAGAAATTGTATTATGCAAATTTTGTTTGGTCGTAAACCAACGTACATGTATATATTTCTAGTCAAGGATTGGGGTTGGCTCAAGTGGTGAGCCTTCCCATCTTCTTTAGTTTGGTCTAGGGATCAATTCTTACCTCAATCATTTGCTTCGGATTTGGGGGGGGGTTAGGGATTATGGCTTTTAATGGGCCTCTGGGTGGGGGCCCTGTGTGAGGGAAGCCCAGAAGATTATTTTTCTTACCTTAATATTATCTCATACTTATAAATGAGATTATATTATTAAAAAAATGTATACATTTCTAATCCCTAATGTGTCTTAGCACTTAGAAAAATAAAAACATGCAAGTATACTAGAGAAGTAAAAATTGTATTATGAAAATTTTGCTTAGTCGTAAACCAAGGTACATGTATACATTTCTAATCTCTAATGTGCCTTAGCACTTGCTCTCTTAAAATGAAAATTACATTTGTTGCCAGCTAGGATAACTTAGATTTAATACTTCTTTAAGTTGTCTGGATTCCACGACTTGAGAATTTGATAACACTCGATGTCCTGCAGCCGCTAGGTGCATGTCATTCCACACTTCTTCAATGACCAAATAAGGTCCTTCCCAATTTCGGGTCAGTTTCCCTAACTCTTGGACACTTCCGACGGTCTGTGTTTTTCTCAGGACCTAGTCACCCACTTTAATTGGACGCCTGATAACTTTTTTGGTGAACTATTTCCCCATCCTTTGCTTGTACAAGACGCATCCTTAATTAGTAAAGCATTGTCCCTTACTTCACGCACCTGATCTAAGGCAATTCTCCTAGCCACCCAATTGGCGTTCTCGTCATGTAATGGCTCTAACAGATGGCGTCTCCACTTCTAGGGATAGTAAAACTTCAGTTCCATACGAGCAGAAATGGGGTCTCCCTATTAAGTTCTTCGCAATCGTCAAACCATAGGACCAGTTGAAGCTCTTCTACCCACATCCCCTTGGCATTTTCTAATTTCTTCTTTATGTCGCCGGAAAGAATCTTGTCCATTTCATTGGGCGTGGGCAACGACTTCAAATTGACTTCTGATGTCTCTTTCGGCCAGCCATTCTTTGAACTTTGACGTCTCGAACTAGGGGGCATTATCAAACACAATGAACAGAGGCATGCACAAGTGATCACATTCTTTCATATGAAACACTTCATACCATTCGTTGTGATCCTTCTTACAGCCTTCGCCTTGACACACTTCATGAAATAGTTGACAGCAATAATGATGGGCTTCTTTTTCCCTGTGGCTTGAGTATGCAACGACCCAATCCGTCTTTTCTATCTGCACAACGGGAACCAATCCAAGAGGGTTTTCGTTGGTTCCCCCTACAAAGCTTCAGTGGGGTAGGTACACAAAGTAGATAAAGAAAGTTATGAGTTAATATAAGCAGAGTAATGGCTCTTTTTCTAAGAGAGAGATTCTACCTTTTTTAATAGGGAAATTCCCAATAGTAGCCCTTAGGTTTTAAGAATTCTCAGTGGTGTAAATTCCAAAAAAACTTTCTCACTAGTAACCCTGCTTTACAAATTATTCCCAAACATAACCTTAATGAAGAATATTTCATTAATAATAAAGCATATTATATTAGTTAATAGTTAAAGTAGTTACTCGCACGTAAAACGAGGTATTTTGGGTCGTTTTTTGCCCTTAAGGAATGATTTTAGTGGGTAAGTTTTAGCCCTTAAGAGTTGATTTTGAGGTCGAAATTGGCAAAAAACGACCCAAAATGCCTCGTTTATTTGCGAGTGACCGCCTTAGTTGTTAACTAACGGAATATGCTTTATTATTAACGGAATATTCTTCATTAAGGTTATGTTTGGGAATAATTTGTAAAGTAGAGCTACCAACGGGAAAGTTTTTTTGGAATTTCCGCCACTGGGAATTCTTTAGACTTAAGGGCCACCATTGGGAATTTCCCTTTTTAATATGACATAAGGGTATTTATACTAGAAAGGGATGTGATTAGTCCTTTCCATTTGCCTTTAATAGGGGATTATGATTGGTTGGCCAATAAAAAGTCACCACATGACACACACTAGTTGCCTGGTCAATCATGTGCTCCCGTTTTTTGAGACTTGGGTCTACAGAGATTGTGTTAGCTCTTGCTTAGGCTTGATGGTCTAACCCTAGTTCCCTAAGGCTGGAGAGACACTTGGCACTTGACTTGTGTCTGTTTTTGGAGCATACATGTATCAGCCTTCTGATTCATGGCAAGTGTCAGCTTTTGGAAGTGACATGTGTCATCCTGGTGGTATGACAATTGTAACTCTATTATGCTACAACAAATGTGACACCCTAAATTGAGAAAGCAAGACATGAAAATATCACAATAAAGAAGTACAAACTTACGAAGTTCTAGAACCACAATGAGGTTTCAAACAAGAAACTTCGAAAAGATGAACATGTGCTTCCTCTTCTTAAACAAATAGTTCGATTATTTGAAAAGATGAAGAGTTTAGGGGCACCGTTCCCCACGCTATAGCCATTGATGTAATTCTTTGTTCTCTCACCAACAAGTTCGAAAAAGCTTAGGTTTGACCTAGTGAGGACCAAAGAAACCATGATATTTTCACTTGCTAAACTTTACGAAATCATATTTAGCATATGAAATGACTACCATATCCGTGGGTAATCAATACAAGTCGTGGTTCTCATATATGTTTGCATTTACATGGACTTCTAACACCAGAGTCCTAAGAAAAGGTGAAATGGACCTACGAGTTAAAAATCAAAAATAAGTTTCTGCAAAAGCTATAAGATGTTTTTCAGTGACCCTCAATTTGGGATCGTCTTGGAACTGAATAACTGTTACTACATTCCAACAATTGTAAAAACACCATTTCTGTTTTAGAATAGGATATATGGAAGAATTTTCATCCTCAATAAAGAATAATAGTTGTTCTATACACAAGAATGCAATATGTATGTGTTGCCCATCAACACGATTAACTTTATTTACCAAACCTAGAAAAAGGAAATCTATTACATCCATGACAAGAGGTTCAAATTGAATGATTCAAAACTTCTTTTGGCCCAACATTAGGCCACATAAACGAGAAACGTATCCAAAAACTACACAAGACTGGAATTCTGGACTCCTTTTATTATGCTAGTCTTAATTAATGGGGAAAATGGCAAAATTACCCTTTAATGGAAAGGGAAAAAGAGTCGCTAATCTCTTTTGACTTATACAAACTGATTAGCGCAGTCATATCAATTGCAAGAGGTGGATTTGCATATTTCATCACTTTCATTGATGATTTATGTAGATATGGGATATTTACTTAATGAAATACTTGTCAGAATCGTTTGAAATGTTCAAGAATTCAATAATGAAATACAAAATTAACTTGGCAAAACCATTGAAGCACTAAAATCTTATGAGTTTAGTCTTGATGTGTATTTTTATAATATCAATTTATTATAATCTTTTAGTAATAAAACATTCAAAATATCAATAGTCAATTAGTCATAAGTTGTACAAGACCATCGAAAAGAAAATATAACAAGTAAATAAAGAAGATGGAGTTTAAAATAAGAACCTATAAATCAAAAGGAAATCCACCATAACAAAAGTGGGTAGCATGATTGATAATGTCGGCCTCTTCTCTTGATTTTATTACCTAATTCGACCTAATTACCCCTAATTACGTTTTAGGTTTACAATTGATCAGACCAACTCAATTAGATCTAACCAACTTTTAAAACTTTATTTTTAACACATCATTGATGTCTCTTACAATCAAATAGAATATTATTTCAAATATTATTTTACAAGCTGAAGAAAAAGGAAATAAGTTGGCCGTTTCTAATACCTGCATTGATGGGATTCAACGGCAAGGGCAGCTACTCATGGTTGAGACTAAGGACTAAAGATAGCATATCGAGGTGTAAAGGAATTAACGCCATATTTGTTAATGATATCAATCAATTATCAATCAATTTTGTGTAATTTTCAGATTAGTAGCTGTTAGTTATTCAAGATTTATATAATTCACATCACAACTCCAAAAACCTGAAGACCAAAGGCTGAAAAACTGATAACAGATGAAGAACAGACCTTAGTTATACAAGTTAAATTTAATATTTTATTAGAAAGTATACGAACGATTTGGTCCACTTTTCTATGTTCAGGTCCGAAATCATGACGGGCAACAATCGGACTTAGAGTTTTCCTGACCCCTCCCGGCTTCCCTATCATTGAAGATTTGCATTTCAAACATCTCTTCCAAAACTGTAGCAGCTTCAAGCGAAGTTGCCTTCATTATTACAGCCAAATAACTGTGCAATCTGGATGTTTCTAATAGATACAAACCGCACAAAAAATAGTTCAAACAAGATGATAAATTCAAGCAAAACCTGGAAACCAGATAAAAACATGTACTGATTCCAAGAGGACACATTGCAATCTCTTAAAAGTACCATTTCAACATAGTTTAAATCCGCGTAGAGCAGCTACTCATCTTCATCTGCAACCGGAAGAAAATGACACAAGTTACACGATAATACTTGCATTTCGGATTTTAACAATATTACCAAAACCTCACAAGTTCATAGGAGAACTACATAAATATCATTGAGGGGGGTTCTTTTTCTTTTTCTTATATCTTACAATATCCTTGAATAGGGCTTTCATAAATTAGGAAAAATTCATAGAAATAATCCAAACTATTGGAGGTCTTCTCAAATTAATCCTAACTATGGATTATTCTGGTATAATCCCAACTTAATGGTACCCCTTCACAAAATGAGTTACTTGCTAAACGGGTAAAACATTTTATTTTTTATTTCTTCCACCCTTTCTCTTCCTCTGTTACCCACCACGGCACCACCCTCCATTCATCCATCCACACCACCTCCACTCCGTTGAAACTACAACCACCACTTGAAACCCCCTAACCACCACCTCCATCAAACTCCCTTCTCTTTCCTAATTTCACTTATCTTTTTCCCCACCCAACCCCGTTGAAACCACAACCACCATATCCACCACCCTCCCACTCCATTTAAACCACAACCACCACCCCCAACATCCATCACCACAACCGAAGAAATCCCGAAGCCCCAAATCAAGAATCAGCAAAACTAGCGAGAGGAGTGGTTGAGGAGATAGAAGGGGTTTTAAATAGGGTTCGGTGGGTGGCGTTATTCGGTGGTGGTGGTTTTCAATAGGGTTGGGTTGGGTTGGGACTTGAGCGGTTGGGTGTTTAGATCAGGAAGAGGGGTGTGGGGTAGATAATTGAGAAGACTCAAATGTGGGGGTTGAATGGAGGAATTTCCAGCTGACGCAACCATTTTTTTTTCTTTTTCTGCTTTTTCATGTTCCTTCCACTTTTATATCCTCTAGTAATTTAGATTCAACCTCTGGTTTAATTTCGTCAGTTTCAAGAAGTGGGTTTTTTACTAATCCATCCATATTTAAACTTACTCTTACCAAACCAAATCCCACTCACCATAACCCCCACCAATATAATATACCAAAAAATTGGCTGGGGTCACACTACCAAAATTTGTGTTGGACCCATGATTTTATCTTGGTCATAAACTAAAAATTAGATGATGATTATGCTAGAATATAATTTGATTAAGTAGAGAGAGAAATAATTACATTAAAACTTTCAACCTTGATCACGGAGAGAGATAGCGTAGGAGGTGGTGGTGGTTGCACGAGTTTAAGTGGAAGGAGGATGAAAGGTGGTTCATGGGTGCGACTGAGAGAGAAAAGCTGAGATGAATTTTAAGGAGAAAATAAAAATAAGAAGTATACCAGATAGATTTCGCCACGTGGATTATGACAGGTAATGGAGCAATGTGGGAAAATGCACCCTATCGTTCGGATTATATTGGAATAATAGTTGAGGAAATTTGCACAAAACCACCTTAAGTTTTCACTTATATAGAAACTCCCACCTTTATGTTTTTTTCCCTAAATTTCCACCTAAACATACCCAAACCTTTCTAAACTCCCACCTTTTAACGGAATGCCTAACTTCCGTTAATCAGTCCAATCTTTTGCTTTTCCCTCCAAAGTCCTCATTTCCCCATTCATCTCCCTAATCTCTATCGTCTTCCACTTCCCACCATTGATTTCTCTTTTTTTTTTTCCCTTTCCATTCTCTTTCTATTCATTCTGCCAGATCAAACAAATTACCTTGGCCAGTTTGAATACCTTTCTTTAACTTATGAATAAAGATGATTAATGGGGTTATTCTCAAACTAGCTTAAGTTTCTATATCCAACTGGTGACTTATTTTTGAGCTTATGCACACATCTAACCCAAAAGTTCATATCTATCCTCTAACAGAAAAAACCTAACTTTCTTTTCCTCGTTTCTTTTCTTTAGAGTTTCAACCAAAAGACGCAGACTTTATTGCTTTTATTGCAATTTAGGTGAATCTTCCATGGTTCTTTTCACCAAGAAATCAGAAATTCAAAATTCAGCAGAATTTCCAATTCAAAAATGGATGAATCAGAATCAATTCCTCCGAAATCATTTCAATCTTATGCTTGTTGATCATAGATATGGGTCTCTTTCATGGTTCATCCCTTGTTTCAAGTTCATACATTCGAGTAACAGAGCATTTGCAAAATTCGTGAAAGAATTGAACTACCCAGTTAACAAATTCAATGGAGATTTAGCAGAAGATTATCTTTTATACACTTTGAACATATTAGATGCTTTAAATTCAATCAGTTCTTCGACTTCTCATCCGGGTATATGTCGTTTAACACTCACACATGCTATAAGTTTGATCCCTGATTCACCTCTTCATCATATGAAACCAATCAAACTCAGAAAAATTGAAGCTGGGAAGAGGAAGACGACAGAGATTAGAGAGATGAATGGGGAAATGAGGAGTTTGGAGGGAAAAGCAAAAGATTGGACTGATGTGGGGCCCACAGTTAGTGGAGTTAGGCAAATTCCGTCAAAAGGTGAGAGTTTATAAAGGTTTGGTGTTTAGGTGGAAATTTAGGGGGGGGGGAAACATAAAGGTCGGAGTTTCTAAATAAGTGAAAACTTAAGATGGTTTTGTGCAAATTTTCCTAATAATTAGTTGGGATTAATGTCAGAAAAGTGTCCATAGTTGGGATTATTGGTGTGAATTTTTCATATATATGTAAGTGTGTGTGTGTGTGTGAAACTAACTGGCTCAATGCTGCTGCATCAGTTATAGAAGGCACTAAAGTAGTATAGAAGGCTTAACCAGCTTTCTGCCAAGCCACGGAAGTCCCTTACTCTCTCACTTGCAAGGCTTAAACATCTTTCTATGCAGGTCAATGAGGGATTGTTCTTCTTCAGCTAATTTTCAGTTTACTTCAGCTAAGCTCAACCAGTTCGGTTCAGCTCTTACAATACTTCTACTCTCAAATTTTGACGATCCTTTCAGTTGAGTTGAAAAGAACAAGCTCTGCTGCAGCATCACTTATATCAAGTAATACATCAAGCCTTAATCTCCTAACATCTCTGACAAACTTCACGTTATTTTTACCCCTTTGCTATTGAACAAGTTGGTGCGAAGTTGTTTTTTTACATTTTGTCTAATTTGCAGGAACTGTATCACAAATAAATTCTGAGAGCATGGTCAGCGCCAATCCAGATTAAGCTTTAACAACTCATCAACTATAATTGTTATTTTCTAAGCAGATGATTAATATTTTCGCTTATAATATATTACATTCCCAATCTATAAAGCCTCACTCAAACTTTTCTAAGAAATGTGTTAGATTGTGCATCGCAGGCAACAAAGAGCTTACTCTTCTAGCCACCTCTCCATAGCTCAATTATTTTCACCACTCCAATAATAAATAAGTGAACTCTCCAGTTCCTCCAATACAACCACCACAATGTGAGCCTTAACTACATCAAAGATAGGTGGGTTGCATCAGGATTTTATCTCAAGTGGTTGTCCACATATATCCATTGCCTCTATTTCCTTCTATCAAGGGGAGCCCTCTATTTCGTAAACCTAATTTCTTCATATCGTTTTTAATGCCCTCCGTCCAAGTCATCTTTGGCCTCCCCGACTTCTACTAAAATCTTCACTATCCCATAACCTGTGCATCATGTAGACAACTCCAACTCTCCGTCAAAAATCTTCATTCCAAGTAATAGATTAAATCTAAATGTGTTTCCACACATCAACCAAGAGCATCTCTAAACTCTAATACCCCATCTTTCTAATATACACCTACCTATATAAGAAAGCCAGTTTAATACTTGTCCAACAAAATTTTCCTTCCCACCTTAGAAGTAAACTATGTGCGCACGAAATCCAAGTTACCCTCTCCATTTAAGCCACCATAGGTGAATCTTATTATCAATCACATCTTAGACAATAGCTCCATTCTTCAATAATGTTGACCAAGGTAATTAACACTCATAATAGGCAACTCGTCATCATTCAATGTTACCACATCTGCAATTTCCTCCCTCTTATTGATAAAATTACTCTTCATTTGCTTCAATTTGCTCCGGCTTAGCCTAAGACCTCAAGAATCTAACATTTGCCTCCATTTGTCCAATTTGGTATTATTCCATCCTTAGTCTCATTTACGGATACAATATCCTTCCCATCGAGCATTAGTACAAAGGTCGCATTATTTTCAAGGTCTTAACTTTTCACCATTATCACCAAAACATTGTCTCTTGATACTTCAGCATAAGGCTTCTCTAAGCTAATAAAAACCGTATGCCGAAATATTCCATGATTGGTCTCATTAAATAGATAGTCTCTATAGCCATAAAACCAAATTGGTTTATCAAAATGTCCCCACATCCCCTCAAGTGGTATGTTAGTGTCTCGTATAATTTTATGGTAGGACTCATGTACGACATTAATGTGATTTGTTACCATAGTGGTTTAGTTTGAGAAGTGTTGGGCATTTATGTAAATTGGTAGCATAGTTCCTCTAATCTTCTAGTAGTTCCATTCCTCCAATTAAAATCATAAACTAGGTCATCAACATGAATAATTATTCAAATAATAATTGATTGATATGTGACTCCTACATTTTGGTACCAAAAACATACTTACTATAGACTAATAACCATATTAGAAGTTGTTCTCTTTGGTTGAAAACAAGTGAACCGGAATGAATAGTAAAATGTGTAGAGCCGAAGAGAAGTGAGGGGCACGTGAATAAAATAACATTTTTGATGGTGCATATACCACCAAGGCCCCATAGAAATAGAATAAATGATACGATATAAAACAATAAGAAATGATGTTAGGGGCAGGTGAATAAAATGCCCTTTTTAATAGTGACAAGAGAAAGAGAGAAAATAAGAGAGAACACCCCAAACAGTGAGCGAACGTAAAGATGCTCATTGACAACTAACTCCAACACAGTGAACACACAAATTAGGGTTTTTCGTTGAGATTAGGGTTTTATTTTAAGTTTCAATTCGAATCAATTTAGAGAAATAAAATGAGGGTTTTTGCTCGGATTAGAATTCGAAAGCCTAAGTACAATTCAATTTAGAGAAAATCTTCCTTTTATTTAATTGCAACTCAGATCTAGATCTAGAAATCGACCAAAAGCGGGAAGCGAAAAAGGTTGCGCCTCTTGCAACTCTCAAAAGGCGGCAGTAGGTGCGCGCCTTAGGGCTGCATGTCGTAAAACGCCTCGTCATGGTTGGTCACCTAGGGCGGGCTTATTAAGACTAAGACAACCATCAAATAACTTGAGCACAAGATGAGCATGATTTATAAAATGGACCATTATTTCAAGACACATATTTACAAAGAAATTGTATCTTTTTAAAATGAAAAGTCCAAACTTTATATTGTCAATGCCATTTATCAAAATAATTTCAGAATATTATATTTAAATATTCCCTTTCTTTTTCTACTAAACAACAAGCTATGACTTTCATGCTTTCCTACATACAACTTTAGCCATTAAAAATCTGTTATTTATCTACTACTAAAAGTTGTAAGTTGGTATTCGAAAAATACTATACAATGAAACACGCCCAACATCATCTTACATCAAATATTTTTTTTTACATTAGTAACAAAGTTGGGCAAACTTAATACTATATGAAAAGTACAAAGTGTTGCAATAATTTGAAACATTAAAGTAAAAGATATTACTACACTTCAAATATGAAGAGATAAAATAAAATAGGGAATAAAAGATAAATCATAAGAAAAGGAACAATGCACCACTTTACAACTAAAAGGAATTGTTAAAAAGAAAAACAGGAAAAGAAAATTGAATGGTGAAATTGGTTATAGATTACAACTCTAGACTCTATCACCTTGAAGTACCACTAGAGCAAAGCATAAAGGGTGAAAGTTACTTTTAACCCTATGATCAATGACATTTTTGATGGTGCATGCACCACGAAGGCCCCTTGATAGATCCACCACTGTGTATATGTACTATGAACTAAGGTAAGAAATAGGCTTCCTATTCAGATATCTACTGAAATTTCCAACCAAACAAAGACAAGGGTGAAATAGGAGTATAGCACATAACAATTCCGAAGATATAGTGAAAATTTCAAGCTTCACATTGTATTCCATTTTAGTTGTAACATTTTCCCTTTTAGGAAATTTCAATCTAGTTGTAACATTACTTTATTTAACATTGGGTTCTCCATATCTCTCTCCTCATCAGTACATGGGTCCCTCTCTTTATTTCTTTCTCCCTTTCTTGTCCCTAAAAGTTGTGCCTCTGCCCACAACTTATATGGAATGAAGAAGGTATATATTAAAACTGCTCCCAATTTTTGAAGTTTATTATTCAGAAATTCTGGAGAATTCTTCGTGGAAGAGATGTTACTAAAAAAATAATTTTTTGAACACCAAATAAATATAATAATCTTATTGTGGGAAATCTAGGATTTCTGGAAGATTTTAAAATCCTTTGTCTTTTAACAAAAGAGTACCTGCAGAACTTTCATCAATATTTCCTCATGAAATAAGACAAAATTTCTAGAGCCCTGCAGCATTTGGATCCTAGAATGATCTATCTAGAGCTCTTTGCTAGCACTGACCTAAGAGCTGTTAGTAAAGCAAAAGTAACAGAACAGAGACTGAACACTCAGATGAGTGGATGTAGATTCCACGTCTACTAAAGATATACATGATAGATCATTAGATCTCAGTTTGCCTTGTTACAAAAAATTTGACAGCGGAGAAATACTTCACAACAGAATGATCATCCATCTGGATTACTTTGCTCCAGCTAAATCACAAGCTTATTGGCAACCAAGTAGGAAAGACAGTGCAAGCACCGATAAAAAAACATACCAGTGGACATAAGTTTCATCTACTAATGATACACACAATAAGACCTCTGTTATGATCCTCACGTAAATTCTATAGCAGAGGGGATAGCATACTCCAAATCTTCATGAATGATAACAATATCTTACATAGCATAGAGAGCAACAAACAGCAGTCAAGATGATAAAGTAGCCAACATTGTTGCCTAATCTTATTGAGCAATATTTTTGTCAATCTCATACAAGTATTTCAAATATGCTACCCTCCATTCTACCATGAGTTGTCCATGTATAAAGACACTTGGAGTGATCAACATATAGCCATAAATCTGCAGAAGTTTTAGAAAGAGGCTGATGGGCCTGATGGCACCCCTCAAATAAAGTAACTAGCAAAAAACTTACTTTGACCATACATACTACAGTAAGTAAACTTCCTCTGTCTTTTTTACTTGCTACATATACATTTTCATGCTCCGACGAAAAACTTTATCAGTTATTATCTCTAATTGGATTTAAGAAAATATTATGAAATTTGATATTAATTAAGAATATATCAAGACGAATCTAACAAGATCCAACATGATTAAATTTATCCTTATGAATTAATCATGATAGAGTGAAAGAAAAATGTGCAGAGAATAACAACAAAGCCTAATTCCCAAAATGATTTGGATAGGCTAATATGAATCATCATCTAAAACTGTTGAAAAAAAGAGATGGCATCGACAAGTGTAACGAAATTTATATATAGATCAAACACAATGATGAATAAGCACATTGAAAATAAACAAATAAATAAGGTAATTAAACCCCTTCCTCCACGTGAATCCTTCCCCTCCATAATCTTCACATGGAAAATTGTAGTGGACTAATAAAAGGAGGAAGTACCATTTGCGTGCAAAGCATAGTACTAATCGTCTAATCCATAATCTTCCTAATAAGCTACTACCTAATCTCTGATCTTATAGAAAGATAGACAAAACTTCTCCATTCCTGGCTGTCTTGAAATGAAGCTTGTGGCTGAGACCTGTTACGGCCTCTATGACAGGACATTCTTTCCCACTACACTCTAGCTCCCTAATCATGTTACTTCACATAAATTTAGAAGTGATGCAATTTAAGTTGTTAACAATTTGACAATCAATCAAAACCCCACCAGAAAGAAACATTCAAACAAAGTCTGTTTTCTTCTCTGCACAAACAATCGATAAACAACAACAAAAAATAGTAAAAAAAGCGTAAAACTGACTGACCCATATAGCGTCGTTCATTGGCGGCTTTAGCTTTCTCAAGCATCTTATCTAGGTCTTCTTGAAGCTTAGCATCCCATTTCACAAGCTGATTCACAAAAACTGCCCCTAATCCCATTCCCAATACATGTTCCCATGGATCTAAAGATATAAAATCAGAATTAGGGATTTCATGGAATCAATAATGAATTAACAATAGTACAAATCTGTAAAAGAGGGAAGAGACACTTACGACGCATGTAAGGGAGCTTACGAAGAGCATTAGAGTACATCTGAGTGCCAAGTCCTAGAAGAACTCCAATCGCAGTCGCACTCCACGCCATTTTTCCTCTTTCTCTCTCTCTCCTTCCCTCTCTTCTTCTTTCTCACCTTCACCTCTACAGCGCGTTTCGTAATTATTAACTGTAACTCCTTTTTCTGAGTTCTACTTTACTACTCCCTCCGACTCCGTTACACCATGTTTTAAATAATAAAATTACGTGATTACTCTTATACAAGTAATTCATTTTTAATTATTTATTTTATTAAAATACTCTTTCTGTTTTTAGTTTTGGTCTCCAATTTTCTTTCTCTAACCTTTTTGATTTTACTCCACTTTCGCTATGTTTCACTTATTTAGAAACGGAGGAATTATTTTTCAATAGGAGAAATGAAAAATTGATAGCAAAAATCTCACATTTGGCTGGTCTTATGCTATTGGTACCACCTTTAATTAATCCATCAATAATTCCACCTTTAACCCCCATATCCTCTCATTAAACCCTCACCTCTTGGTGACCTACAATCATGGGTACTTTTTCTAATTACGTGATTAATAGCTAATTAAGTATATTTTAAACTTAAAATTTTAATTAAACTTTTAAATCAAAGCTATTAAAAAGCCCTTAAAAAAAAGAAAAACCCACCCTCCCCCAGACAACCCCCAACCCCCTCCCTTCCCCTTCTCCCATTGCTGCCACCGGAAACCCATCGGAAACTCCCTCCCACACCCAACCGCACCAAAAAAACCCCTCCCCACCAACGCACACCACTTGAAACCCCCTTCCCAATCACCGAACACCACTTGAAACCCCCTCCCTACCACCGCACACCCCTCGAAACCCCATACCCACAACCAGACACCACCAGAAACCCCTCCCTACCCTCAGACCACACCGAAAAACCCTCCCATCCACCGCACACCACTCGAAACCCCCTACTAAAGCATTCTTCCTTCTCCAAGTCTAGTGGGGGTGGGGTATTCTCGGGGCAAGGAGTTCTTTTCGGGGGTGGGGGAGGGAAGGGTAGGGGTCTTCACGGTCGGTTAACCGTCCCATTTAGCTTAACGGGACGGTTAGCCATTATAACGGTTACAATATTTTAGTAACCATAACTTAACGTGATACATATGGATTAAGGTAATGAGAGCATTAAGATTGGAAAAGAACAAATAAAACAATCAAGAACGATTTTGATCACTATCCTTGTTCGAATGAACGAACAACCACCACTAACACTAACCCAATTAACCACCAATCTAAAGGTTGTATTATGAAAATTAGTCTCTAATATCAACCTACTTTAAGTTCTATCAACTAAATCCATGTTTAGATTGAAAGAAAGTAAAGATTTCATAAAAGATCAAAACTGATCCAGAAATACACAAGCGCACAGCTCTAGTGTAAGAACGTTTTCAATGTCTTAATCAACTCCAAATGATGCCTTTGATACATGGTTACAAACTAGATATATAAGGCTACAGCATACCAAAAATTCACGTCATTTGGTTGTCATTTGCCCAGCAAAAAGGAAAATAAAATGCAAATGCTGAAAAACGTAGATGTTTTCAGCAGCTTCCAAGAAAATAGTAAAATAAGGCCATTGGTTGATCCTATACAGAGAAACTACCAATGGGAGATTATTCTACATAAACTAAGGAAAATATCTTCAAAGATGGCCTCAATTGCAGTAGTAGATTCAGAATCCCAGAACTGAGAAGGAGGGCCCTGAATCACATTTTTCAGGGCCAGACTGCATATCTTCACCATGAAGCTCTTATATCTCATTGCTCCACGTTCCAATGGCCATGTGCTTTCATATGGGACTGCTAGGCATCCATGTAAAGCTGTTGAAGCATGAGGTGGCCTTGAAACATCAGATTTAAGCCCCCTAAAACACCTTACAAAAAACGTTTAAGCACTAACAAAAACCGTAAACTGTACTTAAGCTTTTTTTAAACATGGTTTATGAACTAATTAAGCTACTTTACATGATTTTTAACATAATTAGTCATAATTAATGATTGTTTAAGGTACCATTAAATATAAATAATCATGTTCATAGCTGATTAAGGCTCGTAGCTTAATCTAGGCTTGTTTAATTAACACTTTCGGGATGTTAGTGTTAATCAAACTCAAAAACTGGACTTCCATCCTTTCTTCCTTGATTCCAAGAAGACTCGGGGCTAGGGTAGATGCTCCTGCATCATTCTCTCCGGGTTAGGAAGAGTCTTCTTGTTCCTCAAAGGCTTCTTCAAGATACGGGGCCAAATCACCAACATTGAATGTAGCGGAGATGTTCCCCATTTCATCAGGTATCTCGATCTTGTAGGCATTATTATTGATCATTTCTAGCACCTTGAACGGTCCATCACTTCGTGGCATCAATTTGTTCTTCCTCCTGGTTGGAAACCGTTCTTTTCTCAAGTGTAACCATACTAGATCTCCGGGCTTGTATAGAACTTCCTTCCTATGCTTATTGGCACGAACTTTGCAGGCTTCATTAACTCGTTCAATTCTGTGTCGAATTTGTTGATGATGCTTTTTCATTTCTTTTACTTTCTCTTCGGCCTCTTTGCTACTGTGAACTTTAACAGGAATAGGAAGTAAATCAATAGGACTTAAAGGATTAATCCCATAATTTACCTCGAATGGTGAGCTTTTAGTAGCATAGGTAGGTGATCTATTGTAGGCGAACTCAGCATGCGCCAATTTGACATCCCAATCTCTTTGTGATTTGTTGACTAATGTCCTCAGAATTGTAGTCAACGTCCTGTTAGTCACCTCGGTCTGACCATCTATCTGTGGATGAGCAACGGTACTAAACAGCAGCTTAGTACCAAGTAGCTTCCATAATGTTTTCCAGAAGTAACTGAGAAATTTTACATCTTTATCTGACACAATAGACTTCGGTACTCCATGGAGACGGATGATTTCTTTGAAAAACAAATCAACTACATGAATTGCATCATCGGTCTTATTACAAGCAACAAAGTGAGCCATCTTCTAAAATCTGTCCACCACCACCATAATGGCATCTTTCTGGCGTTGAGTCCTTGGAAGGGCTACTATGAAATCCATGCTCACATCTTCCCATGGCTGAGTTGGAACAGGAAGGGGCGTATATAGCCCTTGGTGGAACGTACTTTTGGCCTTTTGACATATAGAACATCGAGCTAGAACTGTATGAACATCACTAGCAAGTTTTGGCCAATAAAAGTGTTCCTGTAATACATCAACAGTTTTGTTAATGCCAAAATGACCAGCTAATCCACCACCATGTACCTCCTTAATCAACAAATCCCTCAATGGACATTTAGGGATGCAAAGCTTGTTGTTTCGAAACAAAAAGCCATCTTGGACTGAATAAGCTCCATGAACGCCATCCTTGCACGCCTCCATTAATGAAGAGAAATCAGGGTCTTCATAATAAAGGCTTTTAAGATGACTAAAGCCAAGAACTCGCGACTCCATTAAAGATAGCATAGCATGTCTTCGTGATAAAGCATCTGCAACAACGTTAGAAACTCCAGTTTTATATTTTGAAACAAAATTAAAAGACTGAAGAAATTCCACCCATTTTGCATGTCTTAGACTGAGCTTATGTTGGCCATTGATATTATTTCAAGGCCTGATGATCTGAATGAAAGACGAACTGAGCGGCCTAAGATAATGAGTCCAATGAGTCAAAGCACGAACAATAGCATAAAACTCTTTATCATAGGTGTTGTAATTAAGCTTAGAGTGATTAAGCTTTTCACTGAAAAATGCAATAGGCCGTCCTCCTTGCTGCAAAACTGCTCCAATTCCCACGCCACTAGCATCACATTCAACCTCGAACACTTGCTTAAAATCAGGTTAGGCTAGAACAGGAGCTTCACTAAGCTTGCTTTTTAACAGTTCAAATGCTTCTTGTGCTGCTGGAGTCCAAGTAAATGACCCCTTTTTGATACATTCAGTGAGTGGCGCCAAGATGGTGCTAAAGTTCCTGATGAATCTCCTGTAAAAAGATGCTAGACCATGAAAACTCCGTACTTCAGTGATGCTCTTTGGAACTGGCCACGATCTAATAGCTTCCACTTTTGATTCATCCATCGAGATTCCATTGTTTGAGATAATGAAACCCAAAAAGGTCACGCTAGGTGTGAAAAATTCACACTTCTCCATCTTTGCATTCAATTTCTTTTCCCTCAGTTGATGGAAAACTCTTCTAAGATGAATTAGATGTTCCTGTTCACTTTTACTATACACCAAAATATCGTCAAAGTAAACAACAACAAAGATTCCAATGAAAGGCCTAAGTACTTCATGCATAAATCTCATAAAAGTACTAGGAGCATTTGTTAAACCAAATGGCATCACACGCCATTCATAAAGACCTCCTTTAGTTTTAAAGGTTGTCTTCCATTCATCACCTTCTTTGATTCGAATCTGACGGTAGCCACTTCTTAAATCGATCTTTGAAAATATAGTGGAACCATGTAACTCATCGAGCAAATCATCAAGTCTAGGTATAGGATACCTATACTTAATGGTAATGTTGTTGATAGCTCTGCAATCTATACACATTCTCATCGAACCATCCTTCTTTGGAACCAAAATAACAGACACGGCACAAGGACTAAGACTTTCCTGCACAAATCCTTTAGATAACAATTCACCAATTTGTTTTTGAAGCTCTTTAGCTTCTTCCGGATTACATCTATATGCTGCCTTGTTAGGAAGTGGCGCCCCTGGAATTAAATCAATTTGGTGTTCTATTCCCCTAATTGGAGGTAAACCAGATGGAAGGTCATTAGGAAATAGATCACTAAATTCCCTAACCAAAGGCTTAACCAAATCAGGAATTACAAGTTCATTAACACCATTTTCGGCCACTAGCAATAATAAGTACATTGTTTTTCCCTTTTCAACAACTTTTTCTACTTGATTTTGAGATAAAAACAAGGTCTTTTTATTGTTTGTGGATTTCGGATTTGGGGAAGGTTGGTTCTTTTTTGTGAAGTTTGTATTTGGCTTTCCCGGGCTAAGGACTATTTTCTTTTGATTGTGTTTAAAAGAATAAGTGTTAGTCCTTCCATTATGAACAATTTCTTTATCAGATTGCCAAGGTCTACCTAATAATAAATGACATCCATCCATAGGTAAAACATCACAAACTACTTCATCTGTATATGAATCTCCAAAAGAAAAGCTAATTAAAGCTTGTTTTGTTACCTCCACATGATTACCATCATTAAGCCAATGAAGCTTATATGGTTTTGGATGTTTGAATGTTGGATGATTAAGTTTCTCCACCATAGCTGAAGAAGCTACATTAGTACAGCTCCCTCCATCAATAATCATCGAACATATTTTGCCTCCAATCAACACTTGGTTTGAAAATCTGGTCTCTTTGAGAGGGGATGGTTTCGGCCTCCTTAGCATGCAAGACTCTTCTAAGAACAAGTGAAAGATGTTCATGCTCTCCTTCAACTGGTCCAAGAACACTAGTTTCACCCACCTCCTCTTCAGATTCGGTCTCCACAGCTTCATGAATCTCTTCATTTTGTTCCTTCACCCGAAGTGCATCATCAATACTTTTAATATCAACTAAGGTCATCACCCTCCTATTAGGACATTGTGATTGATAATGACCATATCCATGACATTTAAAGCATTTAACATCATCTCTTTTAGGAGAAGATTCAACAACTTTCTTCCCATTATCAAGGAATTTCGAACTATCCCCTTTTGGAGTGAAAGGAGATGTGTAAGGTGGCTTCACATTCGAACTTCCCTTAGTGTAAGAAGTCCCTTTAACAAACGCCTTTTTCTTCTTCTCCTTTTGGTGTTTTTCCACCTTCAATGCTAGCTTGAAAAGTTCATCCAAAGTGGTGTAAGGCTGCAACTCCAACTTCCTCTGAATGTCTTTCTCTAATCCGCCTAAGAAACGAGCCATAGTTTGCTCCTCCCTTTCTTTGATATCTAATTCATCATAAGTTTTTCAAACTCATGAATATAATTTTCCACTCCTTTATATCCCTTAGACAATTCAGACAATTGGTTATATAAATCAAGAGTATAAGTAGAAGGTAGAAACTTTTCTTTCATCTTCTTCTTAAGCTTCTTCCAGCTCTTGATTTTCGGTTTGTGCTTCCTTGCCCTAGCTAGGACAACATTCTCCCACCAAAGGGATGCATACCCCTTTAGTTTAGCTACTGCAACCTTGAATGCTTTGGCATCATCATACTCCTTAAGCTCAAAAATTCGATCACATCTTGTCACCCACTCCAAGTAAACATCGGGATTTAGATCTCCATCTAATTCAGGGACATCGAGCTTGATGTCTCTAAAATCATCTACCTTCGTGGCTGCTTTCTTATCCTTGGTTCTTCCGAGATAATCTCCTCACTAGTATCATAGGCTGCCTCCTCATCCTCTATGTCTTCTCTCCTTAATTGTGTTCCCCTTCGACCTCCTACATTCATATCTCGAAGAGCATTCATAATATTAGCCATTTGTTCTCCCAACGTGGCCATTTGATTCTCCAAGCCAACCATCCTTGCTTCATTCAAAGACATACCTCTCCTAAACTTACCCTCTTCACCTCCACTCATAGTAGATACAACCACTAAGAAATGTAGATTAGAAAGAAAGAAAAGAAGTGTGTTTGGGCATAGACAAGGTACGGTTTTGGTAGGGGTTTGTGTTTAGGATTAAGCCTTGTGTTTAAGATGTTTAGAAGGTAATTAAAATGCTCTCAAAACAACCTTGGCTCTAATACCAAATAATACATATGGATTAAGTTAATGAGAGCATTAAGATTGGAAAAGAACAAATAAAACAATCAAGAACGATTTTGATCACTATCCTTGTTCGAATGAACGAACAACCACCACTAACACTAACCCAATTAACCACCAATCTAAAGGTTTTATTATGAAACTTAGTCTCTAATATCAACCTACTTTAACTTCTATCAACTAAATCCACATTTAGATTGAAAGAAAGTAAAGATTTCATAAAAGATCAAAACTGATCCAGAAATACACAAGCGCACAGCTCTAGTGTAAGAACGTTTTCAATGTCTTAATCAACTCCAAATGATGCCTTTGATACATGGTTACAAACTAGATATATAAGGCTACAGCATACCAAAAATTCACGTCATTTGGTTGTCATTTGCCCAGCCAAAAAAGGAAAATAAAATGCAAATGCTGAAAAACGTAGATGTTTTCAGCAGCTTCCAAGAAAATAGTAAAATAAGGCCATTGGTTGATCCTATACATAGAAACTACCAATAGGAGATTATTCTACATAAACTAAGGAAAATATCTTCAAAATATGGCCTCAATTGCAGTAGTAGATTCGGAATCCCAGAACTGAGAAGGAGGGCCCTGAATCACGTTTTTCAGGGCCAGACTGCCTATCTTCACCATGAAGCTCTTATATCTCATTGCTCCACGTTCCAATGGCCATGTGCTTTCATATGGGACTGCTAGGCATCCATGTGAAGCTGTTGAAGCATGAGGTGGCCTTGAAACATCAGATTTAAGCCCCCTAAAACACCTTACAAAAAACGTTTAAGCACTAACAAAAACCGTAAACTATACTTAAGCTTTTTTTAAACATGGTTTATGAACTAATTAAGCTACTTTACATGATGTTTAACATAACTAGTCATAATTAATGATTGTTTAAGGTACCATTAAATATAAATAATCACGTTCATAGCTGATTAAGGCTCGTAGCTTAATCTAGGCTTGTTTAATTAACACTTTCGGGATGTTAGTGTTAATCAAACTCAAAAACTGGACTTCCATCTTTTCTTCCTTGATTCCAAGAAGACTCGGGGCTAGGGTAGATGCTCCTGCATCATAACGCTAAGTAGCAGTAACCGTAAATTAACGGTACGGATACCGATTAACCATGTAACCTACAACTTATTTTTATTTAAAAAACCTTCAAAAAATTATAAGATAGAATTGATACTCATGATTAACGGATACCGAGTTAATTACCGACTACCAACATAAAATTATTCACAACTTCCGAGTTCAAACAAGGCCATAACAAACTAGCATTCTCTGCTTGCGGTTATTGCTATAGACTACTGAGTTGTTGCTGTTGTTGAGTTGATGTTGTTGATGAGTTGCTGTTGATTTCTACTGCTGCTTACTGGCGGCTGGTGCTGCTGCTGCTGGCTGGCTGCACACTCAGTCACTCCCTGTTGCATTAGCAATTTAGCATACAACAAGTCTGATTCTTCAACCACAAATGTTAGTTGTTGCATTGAATTTTACTTATTAGATTAATATAAACAAAACATTTTAAAAAACTAATGGTTAACGGTCGATTAACCTTCTAGAATTTTTTGTAACCGTTAACCTCGGTACGGTTAAAATAATCGCATCGTCTTAACGGTAACCGTACTGCGAGACCGATTACGCGGTTAAACGGTACGATTTTATGGTTTCGGTTTTTTTGAACATCCCTAGGGGGGTGGTTTTAGGAGGCTGGGGTGGAGAAGGTGGTGTTTTCCGGTGGTGGGGGAGGGGTGGTAGAGATGGGGAGGGAGGGGGTGGGGTGGGGGTTGGCTAGGGGGTAGGGATTTTTTTTTAACTGTTGTTTATAAAAGTCAACGATAATTTTGGCCGGTTAATCAGGTTGTCATCATCCCGTGCCAATGAGAGAATATGAGGGTCAAAGGCCGGATATAGCTGAATTAATTGAAGGTGGTACCAGTGGTGGAAGACCGGTCGAAGGAGGGATTTTTTATGTCAATTTTTCCTATGATAAATGATAAACTTATAAACATGGATATTTTCAAACATCTAACACTATTACTTTTATTTGAACCTTATATTATTCTAAATATACCTTATATTACAGTATTTAGATACTATATTATCATGTATTGAACCCTATATTTTCATATATATACCATGTTAAATGATAGATGTCTTCATAGACTTGAGTTCACCATATTTTCCCTCCTTTTACATGTTCAATGATCATTTTACCCCTCATTTAATACGTAAATGATCATCTATATAATATTAAAAAGCGTTAGCAAGCATTGTCATCCGCCACGTGTCACCATCCCTCTTTAAATGACATTCAATCCACTTCATTCTCATATACTAAAAAAATGTCTACATGAAGACTCGAACCCGTGACCTTGAGTTTGCAATAAAGAGTTTCAACCACTACTCCAACATGTTATTAGTGTTTCTTCTATCAAAATCAATAATGATGTAGGAATAGAAACCAAGAGTTAAGTTGTAAACTTTTTAAATACATATTGTAAATGAGATGACTTTTCTTTTTCTTTTTTTTTAAATAATTTTTCATACTACATGACATCAATTATTTTAACTACTATCATTAAATTTAATATACAAAAATCTCGGAGCATCGCCGGGGCTAGATAAAATGATCATTTTACCATTCATTTAACATGTGAAATGACTCACGTGACCCTGTTAGATGTTTTAAAACATCTAATTGTTATATGTTTATCAATATCCTCAATAGGAGAAATTTAGAAGGGGTTATGTGTAAAAGGGCACTCTTATCAACATATTACTTCTATTTCTTTTTAATTGTTAGACTCTGACATTTGAAACTATTAACAAATTTTACTTTGACTATCATTTGTGATACATCGGTAAGAAACTATAAATTCATGAGGGATCTTGTTTATTTGTCTCGATATGCACTTTCAGAAAATATTTTTTATTTAATTTTACAAATACACAACTAGATGTATTAATGTTCAAATATTTGCATTGGCAAACGTAAAAAGATAAAGTGCAACAATTAAAAAGAAACAGATGGAGTATGATGCTAGTATCATATTCACGCTATGCATGCAGAACTGTCGAAACATAATTATTAAAGTGATCAATTGTCAAATCAGTGAAGCAATTAAGATATTTTTATTTTGTTTTGTTTTTTTCTATTTTTGTTTTTGACCCTGCTCTTCCTTTGTATAATAGAGATGATAATTATATTGTTGGTCATATAATAGTGATCACTAATAAGATTATTTTTTTTAAAAAAAATACTCTTTTTATAATAGGCCTCCGACCAGGGGGCTTATGCGAGGGCAATCTAAAGCCTCTACGTCTTACCATATCATAATCTCATAATGAAAAGTAATAAGATTATATTGAGTTAAAAACGTAATCTTTTTTCATTTAAATAAGGTAAAGAAAAAAATAAGAAATATTAGGGGATCCTCCGGTCGAGTGGAACTCCTATCTATCAAAACACAAGATAGGATGGAGTTCGGAATGGCAGGAAAGGCAAACTTGAAGATGATTTGGCATTCGAATGGCCAACATAGTCGATCCAATATGCCGCTCAGTTAGTCCCTCCTGTAGATGTGATGAGTTTGTCGGTTTTTACATTTTGGAGCATCTCTTGAATATCTTCCATGATGTTAGTTATTTGCGGAAGCGAGGACCAAATGAATCTAATTGTGCTGACTAGTAGCAGGTTTTAGTCCTTCATTACGACTATCCTCATATTGTGGTTGGAGATGTGAAGCATTCCTCTGTGAAGTGAGGTTGCCTCAGCTACTTGATGCTTGTAGTACCCCCAGGTTGAATATGCGGGTTGAGAGATTGTGAATGACGAAGTCACTTGCTGCTGAAGAGTTTCTAATGGAGCCGTCAAAATTTAATTTGATTAACCCTACCAGGGGAGGAGGCTAGTGAACAAGGATAATGTTAGGTTAGGGTTAGAATTAGTTAAGGGTAAATGAAAATCTCTCCCTAAGGAAGAGGTCTTTTAAGAACCATTGTATAGATAAGTTCTAATACTCCACTCAAGTTAAGCAAGTTTTTCTCTGTGGAGGACTCTATGCACATTGATAGAGGAATCATTGAATATTTTTCCAATCCTCTATTTCCACAGGCTCTAGATGAGGAAGCATAAACAAATAAGCTATTATCTGTTATGCTTGTGTTTATTGAGTAATTTTTGTGAGCATAGTGGCTGGAGTGGCAAGTTAAAATCATTCTTTAACTTGAGGTAACATCCAAAGGGTGTGAGTTTTAACGCACAAAGAAAACAGTTGGTCTATAGTTTACTCGCCGGAGTCGGAAAGGCTGCACGTGTTAATGGGAATTAAATTTCTTTTGTGGAGGATGGATGTAACACCCCGACTTTTCCACAAGGACAAAACCCAAGGTGTTACCTCGAAAGAATAAGGATAGTTACTCTTCTCGTCAAACCACTACCTTAAAACTCTTAATAAAATTTAATAAACATTAATAAAGTTCCGGACATCCGTTTAGTAAAACAAAACACTTCAAATAACATGATCGTGATTTTTGTGAAACCAAACAAAGTCAACGTTTAATAAAAGTCAATTTAGAAAAGTCAACATCCTTAAAAGTCAAACCAATTTCAAAGTCACACTATAAAAGTCAACCTTCTTCCCAAACAAACACAGTGGAAAACAAAACTTAATCAAATCCTCTAAACCAAATCCAACGTAACCAAATATCCAAAGACAATTGAAATAAAGTGAAATCAACATAAGAAAACACCATTACGCTCTTCTCTAAATATCCCAATGAATGATGAACTTTTCAAACGATCACCTATATTGCAACCAAGATGTCATGGCTGCTCAACAATATGGACAGATTCCAAAGGCGTCATCACAAGATCATCGTAGAGAGAAGCAATGATCATGACGAGAAACGAAATACGGATTAGCCACTGCTTAGTACATAACATAAAACTAGCCATTCACATAACACATAAACATGCATCATTCATCATAACAATCATAAATGAAAATCAATCAGACCCAATAACCAACAATCACTTCCATAATTCTAATCCATATCCAATTTCATATCTAAGCACAATTAGGATCGTAAAACTCCTAGTTAAGCATTCCTTACTATAAAGCCGAGATATGTTGGGTTTACCGACCCAAATCTCCTCACATTGAATACATGGAATATAGAGCTAGTTGTAACCAACATAATGAATACACATCCCCGAGCTCGGTAGCCATACATGGTTCACCCCTCAGGCCCAATTACAAGTAGGGGATCCATCCTACAGGGTCGTCCGTCATTGCCATTTCAGTTACGAGACGTCGAAACCATATTTATAAAAACACTTTCCAGATTTGCAATTCCAATCGAAACTTTCCATTCCAATCATACCATTCCAACTATTCCATTCCAATCGGCTCAATAGTTTATAACCTAGAAAGTCATACATCATGCATTCATGTACATACATAATTCCAAATCAAATATAAAGTTCTCATGAACTCTATCATAGGCTCTCATATTCATTCAAACAATTTGATCTAATCATATAGATGTCAAGTGCAATTTCACGTACCTTTCTACATAAACAAGTGCACTCGAGGATATCATACTTAACTTAGACCTTAAGTATGATCATAAAACAATCCATTTTAGATACGAAACTAATTAAATAACCCAAATCAAATCAATTTAGGAAAATACATATAATCAACAATTTATTTCCTCAAAATAATATAAAAATATTTTTTTAAAACTGTCGGACGGACGGCCACGCAGCGGCACACATGCACGCACGTCAGCGCTGTGGACAACAGCAACAGCCAGCAGCCCTCCGACGAGGGGTCTGTTCCCCACGCAACCAACCCGAACTTTAGTTAATTTAAAGTTTCGATTTTTCTTTTGCACAATTTACGAAATTAATATCAAACTATACATCAAACATGCGCAATCTAAAAACATGTTTTCATGAACAATCATACATTAATGAATCACGAAAATAATTAAAATAATAAACCCTAGAAAAGATGGAGAAGAGAGAGAGAGCTTACTTAGGGTTTTGAAAGTATGACGACAACAGATGTTTTCTCTCCTTCCCTCTCTATTTATCGGCCATCCACAAACCCTAATGGGCTTCATGAAAATCGGCCCTTTTAAAATCGTTTTCCACCCATAAAAAGACTACGAGCCCATTGAGCCCAAAAATCCTTTTTTTGAACATGCCATCCAATCCAAAGACCCTTTTAATATTTTAAAAGTCCAAAACTAAGTCCACACACACACATACTGTAATACCCCTATTTTAAAAAGCATTTTATTAATTGCTAATTAAGATTCTTAGCTCAATCATATTTTAATATGTCTCGTGTTTTTAGTTAGAAGAAATATGAATTTGATTACAGGAAAGCTAAATATTTTTATTTAAGTAATTATATAGTAATATTTAATAGAATTTCTTTGTGAAAGGCTAAGTATTATGTTTAAAAGAGGAAATTAAGGTAAATTGGTCAAAGTAGATATATGAGGTGGGAATTAGATTAAGAAGAAAAAAAAAGAGAAAACAAAAAGAAAGAAAAGAAAACAAAAAGGAAAGTGTGAAGCGTCATATTGCTTTCTTCACAAAAGGGAAAACAGAGAAAGATAGGTGGAAGGAGGAATGGGAGAAGGAGGAGGCAAAGAAGGAAGGTAGAGGAAGGATGGCGGTCCTCGCCGACCACAACACTGCCACGACCGTGGTTTAGTGGTGAGCACCGCCTCACAACCAATGAGTAGCAGCGTGAGGAAGAGAGAAGCAAGGAGCTCGATTTCCTGGTTCGTTTTGGGGGTTTATGGCACTTTTTAGGATCAATTTTCGAAGCCTTCTTCATCCCTAATCTTCCATAGTAGTGGGTAAGTTGAATTCATAGTTTGATTTTAGTTTTTCTCAAGTTTATAAAGTTAGGGTTTATGTATTGAAATTGAATTGGGGTTTTTTGATTTGTAAGTTTTGTGTATGAATTGATTGAGTAGGAGGTTTAATTAGGTGTTTAATAGTTAGTTTATATTATTAGTTTGATGATTAAACTTCTTATTGTTCAAACAAATGAAGTGATGTAATTCATAAGCAAAACAGACCAGCTTCGTAAATTGTGTTTTTAGATAGTTTCTGTGCATTTTTAGCAAAAATACTATTTCACAAAAGTTAAAACAGACCAGCTTCGTAAATTGTGTTTTTAGATAGTTTCTGTGCATTTTTAGCAAAAATACTATTTCACAAAAGTTGTTTGCATTGAAATGTTACTAAAGATAGGCTAAATAAAAACTTGATTTGGACTTCGTAGGAGGAAGTTATGCTCATTTTAAGTTTATACCCAAACTTCATATTTTCTATGGTTGATTTAGAACTCTACATCCGCATATAATTGCTTCATAATGAACTTTTGAGTATCCAAATGTATATATGATTCTTAAATGTTGATTTCATATAAAGTAAGATGATTTTAAATAATTTGGTAAAGGTTTAGTTAGACGTTAGAACATAAAAGTCCTTTATATGGTAAATGAACATGCTATGTTTGATTGATGTTTTATGTGAAATCAGGAAAGGTTGATTGCTTTGTGAATTAAAGTTAGTTGTATTCAAGTCTTTTATTACTTACGAAGTACACACATTTATATCGTAGCTTTCGGTTTCACCGAGGAGTCGTTTAGACCGAGATAGTTGTTTTGCTATGATTCGTGAAAAGTAAGATTCCTGCTCGAACCTTTAATAGTTTACGAGAAAAGTTTTAAAAGGTCAGCTTAAATGTTTTATAAGTTTACAAGCAAACTTTAAAAGGTAAGATTTCATATTCAGTCCTTTTATAGTTTAAGTGAAAAGTTCAAAGAGGTAAGAGTTGTTACTCAAATGTTTTATAGTTTACAAGCAAAGTATTGAAAGTCAAGATTTTGGTTTTAAAGGGAGGATGTTCCTCCAAAGATTTAAAGTTTGGTTTCCAAAGATACTTTTATAGTTACAATGAGTGTTTTTTTTAAAGATTTTATCTCGGTTTTGTTGAGAATGGATTGGATGGATGTTCCTCCAAATATAAAATTTTGGTTTCCGAACCGCAATCAAAGGAAAGATTGTAGAAAGATATTTCGGAAAGTTTTATGTTTTGAAAGTTGAGGGATTGCCTATATGGTATCTCAAGGGAATAGTTTTGTGTTTTTCAAGTTGTGGGGATTACCTAAGTGGTAACTCAAGGAATGGGAACTTCGTCGAGTTGGTCTCATTCTTTACAGATACATAATAGAATAGTTGTGGGGGTACGTTGATTAGTACCTCAAGACTTTGATCTTCTGCTGCGGTTTGGCCGTATGTAGGGTGTGCATACTAGGGGTCTTTGTCTATAGTTATCCGGAGGGCCTAGCTAGCCCAAAGGCAAGGAAAGTTCGTTCCATTCCCTAGGTTTATGAATCTTTCTTCGTGAAAGAAAAAAGGAAAAAAAAGAATTTGTTTAGAAAAGGAAAAAGGAAAGATTTGAAAAAGGAAAAAGAAATGATTTGATTTAAAGAAAAGTAATAGAAAGGATTTGATTTAGTAACAGAAAAGAACTATTTTGTTTTATAAAAAGAAATACGGAAAAGGTTTTATAAAGTTACTTATTATTTGGTTTTGAAAGAAACTGATTTGTAGGATATATATTATATATCCTACCTGCATATATGTTTGGCTTTTCAGTATGAAAACTTTGGCTGATACTACGTGCCGGTATATGTAGGTACATGAAGGTAGTATTGTTGAAGAAAGTTCGAATGTGCTATTCCTATTGTTTGTACCGCAGGCGAGGACGATCTACTTGTAATAGTATAGTTAATAGTGTAACACCCCGTAATTTCAATAGAAATTTCGCGCGTTAATTATTTATTTATTACGTTATATTTATTTATATCCTTGATTTATTTATATATTCTTTATTTATATATGTAATTATATTAAGTGTTGTTGTGTATAATTATATATGTTTATATTTGAAAACTAAATTTTATATATAACTTATTATTATTTTCTGAAGTATCGAATGTTTATATTTAATTGTTGTGTTTAAGTGATTGTGATTATTGTGGTGTGATTATTTGAGTTTTATATTTTTATAGAGGTAGTATTATTATTTATATTTTAGTAATGTTAGTACTTAGTATTTATTTTTAGTTTGAGCCTTGTTATTTTATTTTTTGGGCTAAACTAATTGAAGGCTTCATTTACCGCTTAAGTGAGACGACCCACTTGTTTGTGTGGGGATAGGGTGGCCGGCCAAGGGAGTCTTGGAAGGGGGATTTTATTTTGAATTTTGTAGCTTGCATCTTTTATTTTTGGGTAGTAATCTCTTCCACCAATGAGAGCCTTTTTCCCCTTATTCTTCCTCTCTATTTTGGCAATTATTTATTCTTACTCCTATTCTCTTAATTGATGTCCTAAACTTAAATTTACAGCAATTAAACACCCCTCCTAATCCCCCATATCACACACCTATTGCTAAAAAAAAGGGAAAATATTTTCCCACTTGTTCTTCACAATTTCCTACTTCCTAGTGACTTAAAAATTCTTTTTCAAGGGTTAATGCAAGACTCAAGTTCGGGTTAATTTTCTTCTTGGTATTTCTCTCAAGGGGGTCTTTTCTAGGCTATTTTTATTACTCTTATTTTCGGTTTTCATTACTCTTTGGGTAGATCGAGGTAACTAACATCCCTTCTAGTACTTTAGTATTTAATTAATTGTTTAAGTATGTTAGAATCATGTTAGGATAGATGTGTTTTAATTATTAGATCTACGATGTTAGCGTTATTATTTATTAGAATTCGTGTTAGGTTTGTTTTATTGTTTTAATACATGTTTTAGAGTACTTAAAATCGTTATTTATGAAGTTAGAATTGTTAGTATTGAGTAGAATCATGTTAGGGTTGTTACTCTTTATTTATTTCATTGGTTAGTATGCTTATTTCATGTTTTTATTAATTTTATTAATGCTGTAATTATTTTAAATTATTGAATTATTGATTTTAATGTTTTAGTTGAAGTGTGATTGATGATAGATTTATTATGTTAACTTGGAATATGATTTAGCATGATTTTAGATGTTCTATTAGCCTTTTTATTATTTTTAATATTGCTGGAATTTATTTTCATGAAGTGAATGAATTTAATTGAGTGGTTTTATTTTTCTAAGCATGCCCTAATTTTTATAGTATGATGTATTCCCTCCGTTTCCTAAAAATCGTTACACTTGCAAAAACACAAGAACCAAGGAAGTGGGTATAAAAGCATGACAATGATAGGAAAAAGTAATTTTAGGAGAGAGAATAAAGAATAAAAATTAACTTTAGGAGAGTATAAAGAATACAAAATTGGTGGGGCCATATATCCCAAAATGGTAAAAGTAAAGTGTAACAATTTTTGTGAAACGTATTAAAAAGAAAAGTGTAACAATTATTGAGAAACGGAGGGAGTATATGCTTTTGGGATCGTTCTTTTATGTTTTTAAATGGCTTGTCTTGATTATTAAATTGCTGCAATTTTAGTTGAGTTAAATAGATTTATTATTTATGTTTTTGAGCATGTTCATAATTGGAGTTACATGAATTAAGTGACTTGGGAATATTTTTGTTCTTTAATTCTTTGGAGTATTATTTCAAGCATGCCTAATTTGATGTTATGGTAGTTATATTTAAGTTTTCCATGAATATTTGAAAAGCATGTTTGATGTTAATTTAATTGAGTACGTAAATACCAAAAACGGACGAAGAAGGGGACAGTAGCCGCTCGCGCCTCGCGAAGCCCGATCGCGGGCCGCGAGCTGGGTCGCGGCCTGCGACCCAGTGCTGCTCCCCCCTTTTTCCTTTTTGGCTTACTGCTTTGTCTTGTTGGGTTTTTGGCAGCACTGTTGTAGTATTTTTAATTATTTAATATTGCAGTTTTGTCGTGTTTAATTTTGGAAGTGTGTTTGATTGATTTAATTCTTGAAATGTGGTGATGATGCATGTTATTGTGAAACCGTCTTTAGTACTTTTATAAATTTGAGTTATCGACGTCGTAATGCTCGGGGGAGAATAATATTGTCCTTAGCATTATTTCGCCAAGAGTTATGTACGGAGAAGATTTATAATTAAATTTATAATCAACCTCGTACCCGAACTCAGATAACGACTTTGATGGATTTATATTTAAATTGGGATTTGAAGAAGTTTTAATTTATATTTCTAAATCTTGTTTTGAAGAGCATTTAATTTAATTACTTTATCTATTTTGAAGAATTGGTTTTGGAGTATTTATTTGAAGAATTATGATTTTTATTATTATTTGAAGATTTGAAGTATATTTGAAGTATTTGATGATTTGAAGAATATTTGAAGAATGTTTGATGTTTGATCAATATTTAAATTTTGAAGAATTTTATTGGTTTAATTGTTTTACTTTGAGTTGAGTAGTCTAAGGTATTATTTTATCCCAAGGATACTGAACATGCACTCCGAGAGGTGAGGGGGCACTGAGCAGGGTGCTACCCTACATTGGAGAAACTTAGGATATGTTGTCGTCCGAGAGGTCGGGAGGTACTGCGCGTATTATCCCGCGTCGGGAGTTTGGCCATTCTTAGACACAGACGGTAGGGAACGTAACCCATAGGCCGTTCTGAAGGTTGTGATCTGACATACTCTTAGGAAGTGGGCTGCGGGTCACTAGCGTTCATCTCACTCATCTAATTTATTTAATTGTTACTTCATTTATTTCACTTACTATTTTGAAGTCTCTTTCCTTTTGACAATCTATTTACGGAATTATTTTACCTTCTCTTACTTTGATGATTATTGATGTTGTTCTTGTCTTACTATTTCCTACATCGCATGTTGAATGCTTTCTTTATACTTGGTATGATTATTGTGTATGCCTGACTTTATTCTTCGTACTTTAAATTGTTAATTGAATCCTGATTGGACTGGGAGAGCTGTTAGTTACTCCCCACTGATTGTGGATTTTTGTTGTATATCTTTGCAGATGTGGATGTTTAGGATCGTTACTGTCTGGACTGGGGCAGTGAGACTTGGCCCTGTGAGGAAGGACATGGTCCTAGTAGTCCTAGATGAGCACTATGATAGGAAGATTAAGACCACCTTTCTAGTGGGTCTTAAGTAGTTTTGTCATGGATGTTCCTATCTTTTGGATTATGTTTTAGTTCGGATTATGGATTGATGTTTTATTTGGGATTTTAGTATGTTTTGTGGAATGAGGGTATGGGACCTCATTTCCTTATTTATTCGAGGTTATATTTTGACTTGGGATTTTATTCTATTTCGTTGTTTTAGACTAACATTTCCGTCCCAGTGGTATTTCCGCTGCCACTGACCTTTTATTTAATAGTTTATCTTATTTTATTTTATTTTATCTTTATTTTATTTACTGTTAAAGGACGGGATGTTACAGTTGGTATCAGAGCCAAACGTTCCAAAAACTCTCATTGAGTTGCTACATGTTTCATGAGAGATGTGTAGTCATTGTAACTAAGATTACTAGTGTCTTAGGCTTCAAGTAAAGTACTTAGTGAGAGTTACTTGGGTAGGAAGAAAGCCTTGGGAACCATTTTGACTTATCTATTTTCTGCACTTGAATTGCTAACGTATGCCTTATTGTCTAAACTTGATCTTTTGTTTTGTATAATGCATTCGCGACATCATAACCGTTGTGTCCGAAAGGAGGCTGCACGCCGTCGCCGCCGAGCTCTTGAGGGTGCTTTCATTTCCTTGGCAACCAAGTCTTCTGGTTCCTCTTATGGACAGTCATCTTTCGATCATTTTGATCGTCATAGGCCGCCGACGTACGAGGGTACTGCTGACCCTGTGGTTCTAGAAAACTGGTTAAGGGAGATGGAAAAGCTGTTCACTGCTACTAATTGCCCTGCTGCTAAAAGGGTATCCATCGGTTCCTATTATCTGAAGAAGGAAGCCGATAATTGGTGGAGCATGGTCAGAGATGCTTGCTCTGGTCTTGAGTGGTCTAAGTTCTCTGCTAAGCTGAAAGAGAGTATTTATCCTGATGAACTCTGCTAGCAGAAACAAGAGGAATTCTTATCCTTGACTCAAGGAAGTTTGGGTATTCAGGAGTATACGGACCGTTTCACTGAGTTGGCTAGATTTTCTACTTCTATTGTACCTACTGAGGCAGAAAGGGTTAAGAGGTACATCAATAAGATAGATCCGAGAGTAAGGACCCATGTTTTGTGCTCGGGAGCTGCTTCATTTCAAGGAGCTTACGAGTTAGCACTTAGCATCCATGCCTCGATCAAAGAGGAGGAAGCTTCTAAGGCTGCTGCTGTGAGAAAGCCTGCTACTTCCTATGCTCCGATTTCTGCAAAAAAGCCGAGGTTTGAACCCAATGCTCGAGGTGGATTTCAGAATTCAGGTGCTAGACCAAGCTATGATCCTACTAAATGCAGGAGGTGTGAGAAACTGTTTCATCCGGGGAAGAACTGTGATGGTTCTAAGGTTGTATGCTACTACTGAAAGACACTACAATTTAGGGCCTTACTCCAGAACGAACCTTCTTAATCAGATTGACAACCTAGCTAGTACACAATGTAAATCCAAACGCCCCATAATGGTTGTATCGCTGGATTTGGGACTTAAACTTCCCACCAAAAATAAATTTTTTATTTGGCAAACCTTAAACAAAGGTATAATCATTATAGGTGTAAGGTCCATAGTAATACCTCATATTTTTTAAAGGACTTTTATTATTATTGTGAAAGGATTTTATTATATTATAAGAATTGATTTATATAATTAATATAATTTATTTTATGAAAAAAGGATTTTATTAAAGTCATATTATATATGTGTGTGTGTGTGTTTGTGTAACAACCCCGGATCTACGTCCAACTTAATTAAGACCTAAATGCAGCGGAATACCTAATCCGGGCTATTACCATCACACTTCACCATGAGTGTGGAGCTCAAAAACCTTGACTTTTAAAAAATTATACCGTAATAACTATATTTAAACCTTTAACTATAATAAACTATATTAAGTGATCCAAAAACACTTTAGATTTTTTATTAAAAATTCTACTGAAAAACTGGCAGAGTTCTGTTTGTATAACGGACCTCCTAAAACTTAATTTAGGATTCGCGTCCACTTATAAACCTGTATTTATCAAAATCCAGCAACCAAAATAGTTTAAACTTAATAACCTCAAACTCTTTAAACTTAATTACAAGTTAACTATTAACTATACTATTACAAGTCGATCATCCTCGCCCGCGATACAAACAATAGGAATAGCACATTCGAACTTTCTTCAACAATACTACCTTCATGTACCTGCATATACCGACATGTAGTATCAGCCAAACTGGCTGAGCAAGATTTCATACAGAAAAGGCAAACATATATGCAGGTAGGATATATATTAAATATATCCTACAAATCAGTTTCTTTCAAAACCAAATAAATAGTAACTCTATAAAACCTTTTCCGTATTTCTTTTTATAAAACAAAACCGTTCTTTTCTGTTACTAAATCAAATCCTGTCTATTACTTTTCTTTAAATCAAATCCTTTCTTTTTCTCTTTTTCAAATCTTTCATTTTTCCTTTTCATAACCAATCCTTTCTTTCCTTTTTCTTTCACGAAGAAAGATTCATAAACCTAGGGAATGGAACGAACTTTCCTTGCCTTTGGGCTAGCTAGGCCCTCCGCATAACTATAGACAAAGACCCCTAGTGTGCACACCCTACATACGGCCAAACCGCAACAGAAGATCAAAGTCTTGAGGTACTGATCAACGTACCCCCACAACTATTCTATTATGTATCTGTAAAGCCGAGACAAACTCGACGAAGTTCCAATTCCTTGAGACACCACTTAGGTAATCCTCACAACTTGAAAAAAACATAAAACTATTCCCTTGAGATACCACATAGACAATCCCATCAACTTTCAAAACATAAAACTATTCAAAATAGCTTTTAATAATCTTTCCTTTAATTGCGGTTCGGAAAGCAACTTTCTATATTTGGAGGAACATCCTCCTATTCAATCCATTCTCAACAAAACCGAGATAAAATCTTTTTAAAAACACTCCTTGTAAACTATAAAATTTTCTTTTGAAACTAAACTTTCAAACCTTGGAGGAACTATAAAAGCTTGACTTGAAATACTTTGCTTGTAAAACTATAAAAAACTTGAGTGAGAAATCTTACCTCTTTGGACTTCGAATGCAAACTATAAAAGTTTTGAATGTGAAATCTTACCTTTTTCGAGTCATGGCAAACAACTACCTCGGTTCTAAACGACTCCTCAGTGAAACGCAAGGCTACAATATAACATGTGTGTACTTCGTAAATAATAAAAACTTGGATATAACTAACTTTAGTTCATAAAGCAATCAACCTTCCTAATTGCACATGAAACATCAAAGAACCCAAATCATATAATGACTTTCATGTTCAAACGTCAACTTCCATTTAACGTTAACAACCAACTAACTAAAACCTTTACCAAAACTAATTAAAAATCATCTCTCTTTATATAAAATAAACATTTAAGAATCATTATATACATTTGGATACTCCAAAGTTCATTATGAAATAACTATACAACAATGTGGAGCTTTAAAATCGACTATAGCAAATATGATTTTTGGGCAGAAACTTAAAATGAGCATAACTTCCTCCTACGAAGCCCAAATCAAGCGTTTCTTGAGCCTATCTCGAGTAAAATTTCAATACAAAAAACTTTTGTGAAATAATGTTTTTGCTACAAATGCTCAGAAACTGTCCAAAAATTCAATTTACGCAGCTTTAATCTGTTTAGCCTACGAATTACAACACTTCAATCTATTCCAACTCACAATAACAAGTTTAATAATCACACTAGTAAAATAAACTAACTATTAAACATCTAATTACACCTTCTACTTAATTAATTCATACTAAAAACCTTCAATTCAAAAACCCCCAATTCAATTTCAATCTACAAACCCTAACTTTATAAACTTGAAGAAAACTAAAATTAGAGTATGAATTCAACTTAACCACAACTATGGAAGATTAGGGATGAAGAATAGTTATCAAATCGCCCCTTAAACGAGCCTTAGACGCCCCAAAACGAACTAGAATGAGTCTTCTTCCCTTCTCTTCGTGCGCATAACTCCTTCCCATCCCTTTTTGAGTTGTGCCGGTGAGCCGAAATCGAGGTAGGAGCCTCGTTGCTCCTTCCTTTGTCTTCCCCTTCCTCCTCTTCTTTTTCCTTCTTCATCCCTCTATTCCCTTTAGCTTTGTGTTTCTCCTTTTCCCCTTTCCTCACTTTTACGTTATTTCTTTTGTTTCATTTTGCCATTTTGTTTTTTTGTTTTTTTTCCACTTATATGACTCACCCCTACCTCCCTTCCTTCTTGCCACGTATTTCTTTCCATCTATTTTCTTTTTCCTTTTTTTCTTAGTTTAATATAATTCAACCTTCCCCGTTTAACTTTGGTCCAATTACCTTTCCTGTTATATATATCAAAGTACATCTATTTACCTTTTGAAATATGATTAAAAAAATACTAATACAACTTTATTCAAAACAATAATAACTCATACTCGTTAAAAGAATTAAACTCAATATTTCTCGAAATCATTCCATTAAAACGTCAAAATAATTAACTAAGTAAACATGATTAACTTTTCAATAATTCTATAATTAATTTATTTTCCTTTATTTAAACTTGAGCACTATTAATATATAATTAGGCTAACAGATTATACTTAGCTATTGATAAAAAAACTCTTTAAAAATAGGGGTATTACAATATACCACCCTCACAAAAAGTTTCGTCCTCGAAACTTATAAAGAAAGATATTGGATATCAAACAATTTATCAAAAATCAAAATCAAAATCAATACATTCAAAACAAAGAACTCTACACTTCATAATTAAGAGTCAAGCCTCCATTTTGCCATCATCTTTGTGTCTCGCTTCAACTCAATGCCTAGGTTCATCAAGGAGCAAAAACTACAAAGGGGCAAACTGGTTGGCATTGAACTCTAACCATTACATGTCGAGAGATCCCGTTTCAAAATACATCAACTTACTTCTAAAACAAACCAAACTCTTTGATACTCCACTTTCTCATCATTTCAAACTATTTAAAATCTTTTCGAAAATATAACAAACTTTCAAACTCAATCAAATGAATTTTTCTTTTTTTTAAAGCTAAACTATTTATAATAATATAATAGAATCCACAATAACTATAGCCTACTACCAATTACAACTTTGATTCAAACTCAATCAAATGAATTTTCCTTTTTTTAAAGCCAAACTATTTATAATAATATAATAGAATCCACAATAACTATAGCCTACTACCAATTACAGCTTTAATCTGAATCAAAGCTATTAAACTATCCCCTCCTCGAAATGAGTTTTTCCCTCAAAACTCTTACCATGCTTACACGCACACTCTAACTAATCCTTAAAGAAACAGCCACATATTTTCACATGACCACATTGTTACATGGATGAATAAAAATCCATGTAATCATGCAAAGCTCAAGCATAACAAAAGATATTTAAACAACATAACTACTCTCAAGACATTTCAAAGCTGTCTCATTATAAACCAAACTTTTTCAAAATTAACTCTCAAGTAGATCATTTTTATCTCAAATCATCTCAAAACTCTTTCAAATCCTTTCGATGATCATAATGACTTTCTCTTACTTAACCAAAAGAGATACGTTTTACACGCTAATAATATAATAATAATAAAACATTCAACATATAAACGTTAATAACTATAATATAATAAAAGTCTCAACTCCGTTACAAGCAAACTATTATACTCAATTAGTCTTGTCCTCAAAACTTTATCTTACATCCTTTTCATAAGGATCTAATAATTTAACAATTGTTTCACCATAACCTCGATTCCACCCACCAAGCTGGACAATCAATTTTATTTTTGGGGTTATAGACCCACAAACAAGCTTCTCGTGCACGCTCTATCATATGGTTTAAAATGTATATATATACACATATACGAATACACGTTAATGTAAAATCACATTGAACAACAAACATTAAATAACTCACATAACCTTCCCACACAACAGTAAGGCAAGCGAAAACTCTCGACCGCTTGGTTTATTTTACTCCTAACATTTACTCGACTCATTCTTCAAGTTCTTTAACTCCTACACTTGGATATGGAGATCCATGCGTACCTAAAAACAAACCCCGCTCTGATACCCTTTGTAACAACCCGGATCTACAACCAACCTAATTAAGACCTAAATGCAGCGGAAAACCTAATCCGGGCTATTACCGTCACACTCACCACGAGTGTGGAGCTCTAAAACCTTGACTTTTTAAAACTTTTATATTGTAATGACTATATTAAAACCTTCAACTATAATAAACTATATTAAGTGATCCTAAAACACTTTAAACAACTAGATTTGTTATTAAAAATTCTACTGAAATTCCGACAGAGTTCCGTTTGTAAAACGGACCGCCTAAAACTTAATTTAGGACTCGCATCAACTTATAAACCTGTATTCTCAAAATCCAGGAACCAAAATCAGTCTAGACTTTACAACTCGATTTTTTTTAATTTAATTACAATTTAACTATTAGTTGTACTATTACAAAGTCGACCGTCCTCGCCGCAATACAAACAATAGGGATAACACAGTCGAGTCTTCTTCAACAATACTACCTTCATGTACCTGCATATACCAGCACGTAGTATCAGCCAAACCGGCTGAGGAAGATTTCATACCGAAAAGCCAAACATATATGCAGGTAGGATATATATTAAATATATCCTACAAATCAGCTTCTTTCAAAACCAAATAAATAGTAACTTTATAAAACCTTTTCCGTATTTCTTTTTATAAAACAAAACCTTTTTTTTCTGTTTCTAAATCAAATCCTTTCTATTACTTTTCTTTAAATCAAATCCTTTCTTTTTCTCCTTTTCAAATCTTTCCTTTTTCCTTTTCATAACCAATCCTTTCTTTCCTTTTTCTTTCACGAAGAAAGATTCATAAACCTAGGGAATGAAACGAACTTTCCTTGCCTTTGGGCTAGCTAGGCCCTCCGGATAACTATAGACAAAGACCCCTAGTGTGCACACCCTACAGAGGGCCAAATCGCAGCAGAAGATCAAAGTCTTGAGGTACTGATCAACGTACCTCCACAACTATTTTATTCTGTATCTGTAAAGCCGAGACAAACTCGACGAAGATCCAATTCCTTGAGATACCACTTAGGTAATGAATCTAGGCGTCGAGTTGAAGCAAGACACAAAATAATGGCGGAATGGAGGCTTGACTCTTAATTGTGAAGTTTAGGGCTCTTGGGCTTAAATGTTTGATGTTGATTTTGATAAGTTCCTCATATTGAATATCTTTGTCTTTAAGTTTCGAGGACGAAACTTTTTGTGAGGGTGGTATATTGTAATACCCCTATTTTAAAGAGCATTTTATTAATTGATAATTAAGATTAGCTCAATCATATTTTAATATGCCTCGTGTTTTTAGTTAGAAGAAATATGAATTCGACTACTGGAAAGCTAAATATTTTTATTTAAGTAATTATATTGTAATATTCAATAGAATTTCTTTGTGAAAGGCTAAGTATAGTTCTTTTAATGAGTTTGAGTTATTATTATTTTGATATGGAATCTTTTTAATTGTTAAATTTATATATATATATATATATATATATATATATATATATATATTTAAAAGAGGAAATTAAGGTAAATTGGTCAAAGTAGATATATGAGGTGGGAATTAGATTAAGAAGAAAAAAAAAGAGAAAAGAAAAAGAAAGAAAACAAAACAAAAAGGAAAGTGTGAAGCGTCATATTGCTTTCTTCACAAAAGGGAAAACAGAGAAAGATAGGTGAAAGGAGGAAAGGGAGAAGGAGGAGGCAAAGAAGAAAGGTAGAGGAAGGATGGCGGTCCTCGCCGACCACAACATTGCCACGACCGTGGTTTAGTGGTGAGCACCGCCTCACAACCAATGAGTAGCAGCGTGAGGAAGGGAGAAGCAAGGAGCTCGATTTCCTGGTTCGTTTTGGGGGTTTATGGCACTTTTAGGATCAATTTTCGAAGCCTTCTTCATCCCTAATCTTCCATAGTAGTGGGTAAGTTGAATTCGTAGTTTAATTTTAGTTTTTCTCAAGTTTATAAAAATAGGGTTTATGTATTGAAATTGAATTGGGGGTTTCTGATTTGAAAGTTTTGTGTATGAATTGATTGAGTAGGAGGTTTAATTAGGTGTTTAATAGTTAGTTTATATTATTAGTTTGATGATTAAACTTCTTGTTGTTCAAAGAAATGAAGTGATGTAATTCGTAAGCAAAACAGACCAGTTTAGTAAATTGTGTTTTTGGACAGTTTCTGGACATTTTTAGCAAAAATACTATTTCACAAAAGTTGTTCGTATTGAAATTTTACACAAGATAGGATGAAGAAACGCTTGATTTGGACTTCGTAGGAGGAAGTTATACTCATTTTAAATTTCTGCCCAAACTTCATATTTTCTATGGTTGATTTAGAACTCTACATCTTCATATAATTGCTTCATAATGAACTTTTGAGTATCCAAATGCATATATGATTCTTAAATGTTGATTTCATATAAAGTAAGATGATTTGGTAAAGGTTTAGTTAGACGATTTTAGTTAGACGTTAGAACATAAAAGTCCTTTATATGGTAAATGAACATGCTATGTTTGATTGATGTTTTATGTGAAATCAGGAAAGGTTGATTGCTTTGTGAATTAAAGTTAGTTGTATTCAAGTCTTTTATTACTTACGAAGTACACACATTTATATCGTAGCTTTCGGTTTCACCGAGGAGTCGTTTAGACCGAGATAGTTGTTTTGCTATGATTCGTGAAAAGTAAGATTCCTACTCGAACCTTTAATAATTTACGAGAAAAGTTTTAAAAGGTCAGCTTAAATGTTTTATAAGTTTACAAGCAAACTTTAAAAGGTAAGATTTCATATTCAGTCCTTTTATAGTTTAAGTGAAAAGTTCAAAGAGGTAAGAGTTGTTACTCAAATGTTTTATAGTTTACAAGCAAAGTATTGAAAGTCAAGATTTTGGTTTTAAAGGGAGGATGTTCCTCCAAAGATTTAAAGTTTGGTTTCCAAAGATACTTTTATAGTTACAATGAGTGTTTTTTTTAAAGATTTTATCTCGGTTTTGTTGAGAATGGATTGGATGGATGTTCCTCCAAATATAAAATTTTGGTTTCCGAACCGCAATTGAAGGAAAGATTGTAGAAAGATATTTCGGAAAGTTTTATGTTTTGAAAGTTGAGGGATTGCCTATGTGGTATCTCAAGGGAATAGTTTTGTGTTTTTCAAGTTGTGGGGATTACCTAAGTGGTAACTCAAGGAATGGGAACTTCGTCGAGTTGGTCTCATTCTTTACAGATACATAATAGAACAGTTGTGGGGGTACGTTGATTAGTACCTCAAGACTTTGATCTTCTGCTGCGGTTTGGCCGTATGTAGGGTGTGCACACTAGGGGTCTTTGTCTATAGTTATCCGGAGGGCCTAGCTAGCCCAAAGGCAAGGAAAGTTCGTTCCATTCCCTAGGTTTATGAATCTTTCTTCGTGAAAGAAAAAAAGGAAAGAAATAATTTGTTTAGAAAAGGAAAAAGGAAAGATTTGAAAAAGGAAAAAGAAATGATTTGATTTAAAGAAAAGTAACAGAAAGGATTTGATTTAGTAACAGAAAAGAACTGTTTTGTTTTATAAAAACAAATACGGAAAAGGTTTTATAAAGTTACTTATTATTTGGTTTTAAAAGAAACTGATTTGTAGGATATATATTTATATATCCTACCTGCATATATGTTTGGCTTTTCAGTATGAAATCTTCTACATGCCGGTATATGTAGGTACATGAAGGTAGTATTGTTGAAGAAATTTCGAATGTGCTATTCCTATTGTTTGTATCGCGGGCGAGGACGATCGACTTGTAATAGTATAGTTAGTAGTTAACTTGTAATTAAGTTTAAAGAGTTTGAGTTTATTAAGTTTAAACTATTATGGTTGCTGGATTTTGATAAATACAGGTTTATAAGTGGACGCGAGTCCTAAATTAAGTTTTAGGAGGTCCGTTATACAAACATAACTCTGCCGGTTTTTCAGTAGAATTTTTAATAAAAAATCTAGTTGCTTAAAGTGTTTTCGGATCACTTAATATAGTTTATTATAGTTAAAGGTTTAAATATAGTTATTACGGTATAAAAGTTTTAAAAGTCAAGGTTTTTGAGCTCCACACTCATGGTGAAGTGTGATGGTAATAGCTCGGATTAGGTATTCCGCTGCATTTAGGTCTTAATTAAGTTGGACGTAGATCCGGGGTTGTTACACATACACACACACACACACACACACACACACACATATATATAATATGACTTTAATAAAATCTTTTTTTCATAAAATAAATTATATTAATTATATAAACTAATTCTTATAATATAATAAAATCCTTTCACAATAATAATAAAAGTCCTTTAAAAAATACGAGGTATTACTATGGACCTTACACCTATAATGATTATACCTTTGTTTAAGGTTTGCCAAATAAAAAAATTATTTTTGGTGGGAAGTTTAAGTCCCAAATCCAGCGATACAACCATTATGGGGCGTTTAGATTTACATTGTGTACTAGCTAGGTTGTTAATCTGATTAAGAAGGTTCCTTCTGGAGTAAGGCCCTAAATTGTAGTGTCTTTCAGGTCTATAGTTGGTAGAGGAATGCCTTTGATGAGCTCTAAGGCCTAATTGGGTTATATGATCTTAATTGAGGTAAGTTCAAAGTATGGGTTGGGTTGACAAAAGTTGTGACTCTAGGATCAAGATCAAAATATGAAGGTCTTACATTATAGATTGCTATCTAGGAGGCTGAGTTTGTCGCCCAATTGTTTATTCAAAAAAGGATACCTTGACCATTTCCTATTGTCCACCTGATTTCTTTTCTTAGAATCTCCCGTCAGGCCATGACTTTATCAATACACGAGATTCAAAGAAACTTTTTCGAGCCAAGTATCTATGTTTATTTAGTTCGGTTCACAAGTTGGAGTTTACTTTAGCCAAAAAAGTTTTATATAGGGGTAAATTTTCCCATAGTGCCAAGTTCTCCAAGCTTTTCGAGGTGCAAAGTTTGTTCTATGCACTGAGCAAAATTGCACATTTATTTTTATCCTAGTTTTAGAAGAGGTTTCAGTGAAGGGAATATAGGGGGAATTTTATTGAAATGACTAACGAGTATTTCTTTCACGTTAGGGACTTACTTGGAGAAAATGAGTATTAATTTGTGGAAATTAACTAGTTGTCCAAAGAGGTTTAAAAATCAATCAATGATTGATTTTAGTTGTTTACAAGACGATTTTGTTGCTTTATAAAGGAATAGATTATCATCTGCGAAGAGGAGGTGTGGATATGGAAGGATCCTAGGCAGAGTTTAAAACCTATATATTCCTTATTGGTGATTTGTGCTTTCTAATGAAGCATTCGGATGAAGACCTACATGCACATAATAAACCATTATGTGGCCGTTCCATTTATCTTAATGGAGTAGGAAAGTTTTGTATTACATTCTTTAACTATAGCTATCCATTTCATTTAATGGGGGAAACTGAAGACAGTTTGAGAAGCCCACAAAAAGTCACACTATACTTTATCATGAGCTTTTTCCATATTGAGCTTAAGAGTTCCCCATCCAGTTTAAGTTTTTATTTTTGAGGACATTGCCATGTATTGATCAATCTTAGGTGAAGGAATTCTAGAATGGGATGATAATTTTATCAAGGATGGGAGCTAATATGTTGACTACAGTAGTTATAGTTTTGTAGATGGAGAACTAGATTGATAGTGATTTGGGTTTCAGGTTAATCAATTATTGGCAAAATAGCGATGAGGGTGTGATTGGGGGGCAGACGAACATGGGAGAAGAATATTTGGATATTTGGGAAGACATGAAATCCTATTAGTTACCAATAGGATTGTTAAAGCCTGGCCCGTAGCCTTCAGACCCTGAAATAAAAGCTTGTTTAATATCTTCGGAGGAAACTGGCTCCATTAGAAGGGTGCAATTATGGGGGAAAGGGCATGGGATATGAAGTCTCATTATAGATAACATGCTAAATTTTTGTTTTTGATGAATAATTACTAGAAGGAGGGGTTAATAGTTGTGAATTTTGTTAAAACTTTTTTGCGGAATTCAAAACAAATGAAAGTAACAAATAAGAACACAAGAACTTTTCTCGAGGAAACTTCCGAGGTCCAAATTAGGAAGAAAACCCCCAGCCACGTGGGACTTTAAACACCACTACTTCTCAATAATTTTAGGGCATAACCACTATACAATCCTAAAATTACACTTAGGCCAACCTATAGTTCCCCCTAAACTGAAGTCCTTATAGTAGTTTCCTCTAAACCACTATACGCTCACACCTTAGAAGCGTAATATCGAATGACTTCACCACTAGAAGTCTTGATCTCAGCACAAAAGTCTTCAGATCAACTTGTTGTAGCCCTAAACGAAAATTTACTATTAGCATAAAAATATAACATATGACTTTAATACTCTTTTTCAAGCAATGTTAAATATAAACTTTGATTTATAAATTAACCTATAGTAATGTTTTGGAAGTAATTAAGAAGGATAGGAAACTTCATTACAAATCCTTGAATACTTATTTATTAAACAAACACTATAATTAAGTTAATATCAATTCAATATATATAGTTAATCTAGCAAAAAGAAGTGATATCGAATTGTATGAGTTTAATATATTATGTGATATTTTAGGATGATTGTAATCCATATATTTTTTTAAAAAGCCAAAATTTTATATAAGGTTAGTAAGAACATTTATGACTTTTGGTAAAAAGAAAAGGTTTGAAAAATAATAAGAAATTAACCTCATGTATTGGAGATTCTCTACACAAGTTACTTTATACAGTTATATATCGCGATAAGTTCGCACTACATCAATTATTTGGGCTCGACAAATCGGACATTTTCCACTACTCCCTTGCAATTCATCTGCGCAATTGAAGCAGGTGCACATGTGACCACACCTACAAAGTATATAAAAGGAAAAAAGTGGCAAACATGAGTTTGAGCTTATTTTACCATAACAATATGTTTGCATTAAGGAATTAAAAAGAAAATGATATGGGAAGGAAAATGATATTGAGTGATAAATTATATTATCTTCTTTTGTTGTAGCTACAACACCTTACCTTTTGTACTTTTCATAAAATTTACTAAATTCTAAAAACTAGGTTCAGTATATAACATAATGTTCCATTACTCTTAATGCATATTTTCTAGATAACATGTTGTTTAATTTTAAAATAATATTAATAGTAAACACTTAACTACTATAATAGTGAAAGTTGTCGATTAGCGAGAGTGAAAGACAAAGTGTTGCAACTAAAACATGTAAAGATTATATATTATTATTAAAGAATGAGGAGTGTAATATAAGGGGAATGAAGGGATTGATTAACATGAAATTTTATTTTATTTTAGATATAGAGTTATAAAGAGATAGAAAGAAATACGGGGCTTAATTTTTTTCCCAGTTCTAAACCAATTATTTTTAATTTTTTATATCAAAAACTACCTATCATAATGCACATTTTAGGTTTAAATACCTTATGCAATTGTTGTTCTATTTAACTACCTTATATATGTAGTAGCAATAAGTTTCCGGCTAAAATAGGTTGTTTGCCGACCAAAATTGGTGGTTTTTCGTCAAAAAATTGTCTATTTTGGTTGGAAAATTACCCATTGACAGCGAAATTTACTAATATGTCATATATAAGATAGTTAAATTCTAATAACTATATGAGATTTTTGATCCTACAATATGCATTATACTTGGTAGTTCTTGACAAAAAATCATTGATTTTATTTCGAAAGATTTGATATGAAGATTCAAGCCGATATCTTTATCTCCTTCTCAATCCTTCTCTCTCTTTCTTTCTTTTTCCCGTCCCTTGATAACTAAAACTAACCACACTATTATTGGCGTAAATATAGGAAAGGTTGAACTAATAGTTTGAATGAAAAGTACCTGTATAAAAGTGAATCTATCTTTTTCTCATAGCATATACAACAACAACCACTTTTAGGGTGTTTCCCGTTTGATTTATGTTGTTTATCTCGGCCTGCAATAACACAAGTTCTATATTTTAGACAACAAGATTAATCTAATCTAATTGTATCTCTAAATTTAATTAATAAACACAAAACTTTTACTTGTAACAAACAATGTAATTTAAATGGCACTTAGATTTTAAATCAAAGGAAAATTTGTCAAGAATAAGTCAACCTTTGCATTGACCACTTTTAACAAGTATACCTTCGTTTATTCTAGTAACAAGTAAACTTTGTAGGTAGTTTTGCTTTTTACAAGATTTTACCGGCTAAGACCTCTTATTAACCTTTTTAATAGGTTAAAGTGACACATGCCACTCTTTTATTGAACATTTTAAAATTTAAAATTTATAATTAAAACATAAAAAAACCCATAACCCTCGTCCCTCCTAAACACCACCTTTCCCACCACCCTTCCCCAGCCAACCACCTACCCTCCTCTTACCCATAAAACTTCATCCCCTAGAATCTGCCACTGTTGAAGAAATCTCGTTGGGAGACTAGAAACAAATGCTCCACTAGGAAACCACGACACCTCATTCTTTTCCTTATTTTCGTTGTTCATCTTCCCCCTCATTCATCCCACACTTTTCTCTCTCCTCCCTCGAATGGCGACACGACTCTTCCGTCGCAGCACCACCTCCACAATCTCAACCCCAATAAGCAGACTCCTCCTCTCTCGCCTCCACACCACAAACACCCCAAACCGTCTCAATCCATAACAACAAAAACCTTCTCAATCTACCGGTGGAACAACGACCAACCATCCAAAGCTCATACTCCCATCCCTCTTTTTTATCTAAGCCTAGCAATGAACATGATCAGAGTAATTTCTTTTTTTTTATTGCTCCAATTCTAGAGTAATCTCTTCTTTGAGGAATAAGGAGAGAGAGGGAGGTATATCGTTTTTATTAAATAAGAATGGAATCCCGACCACGTAATTCCTCTTTTTTATCCCTCCAATTCCCAACTCATACTCTTTGTGCAATCACTTTGATTTTCATAGCCCAAGTATTGAATCTAACTATATTGTGGAGAGAGAGAGGAGGAAGCTATGGACTGGGGGTGGGGGTGGGGGGGGGTGGGGGTGGAAGGTGGTTATGTATGGGGAATGGAAAGGTGGAGGTGGTGGTGGGGTGGGGGTCGAATGTGGTTATGTATGGGGAATGGAAAGGTGGGGGTGGCAATGGGTAGGGGTTAGGGCGGGTTTAATTTAGAATAAGAGTTTTTCTTCAAAGTCAATAAGTCAAACGAAAATGGGGGAATTAAGAAGTGGGTTTATAGGTTTATCAGGTCACAGGTAAAAAAATTGTTAAAAGTAAAAGTGTGTACAAGGTTTACTTGTTACTGGAATAAACAAAGGTAGACTTATTAAAAGCGGTCAACGCAAAGGTTGACTTATTCTTGACAAATTTTCCTAAATTAAAAAACACATAGTTTTTACTAATTATAAAACAACATAATATTATAAAGGAAAATTCTTATTGGTGGCCCTTAGGTTTTGGAAATTCTCACTGGTGGAAATCTTTGAAAAACATTCCCATTGTTATCCCTGCTTTACATAATATTTCCGAAAATAGCCTTAATGAGGTACTTCAATTAGTGATTTGTTAATTACTTATTCTTGGTTTGTACGCCTAAAAATTACTCAATTTACATTTGAGGGGTCAGTTTGGCCCTTAAGGGTCACTTTTTAGGTCGAAATTAATAAAAGACGACTAGAAATGTCTCGTTTTGCATGTAAGATAACACGTCATTTTGCGTGCTAGGGAACGTCATACTTTGTATACCAAGAAAATTACTTGGTCTAAGTTTGGAGGGTTAATTTTAGTCCTTAAGGATTGATTTTGAGGTCGAAATGATAAAAAATGACTCGAAATACCCTCTTTTGCGTGCAAGTAAATGTTTTAATTTGCGTGAAGGATTATATTTGCCCAAATAACGGTAAACTAACGGAATATTCTTTATTAAGGCTATAATTTGTAAAATAGGGCTACCAATGGAAAAAAATTCAAAGATTTCTATCACTAGAAGTTTCAAAAGTTTAAGGGCCACCAATGGAAATTTTCCAATTATAAATCTGTAAAGTAAAATTCTCATATAGTCAAGAAATATTATTTCTAGACCACCAAATATATTGGGAAGTATTCTATTAGTATTGTATGTATTATCTTCAAGTTCTTACCTATTTGAGTGATGGCAATTGAGACCTCCTCCTTGATAGACTTTTGCAACTTCACTTGCATATCCATACAACTTGTTATTGATTTTCGTAACTCAAACATCTCTTGGTGGAGTTGTTGCATGTGCTCCCTTAAATCATAAATTAGCTCAACTTCCTACAAGATGAATGATCCATAAATCAAATTTAAAGAAATATTGAAAATCTGACCTAAAAATTGAGTGAAAACTAATTAGGGACCTAAAGCTTACAATTGATGAAACATTCTTAGATGCGAGGCATTCATTGGTGTGACGATAATAAGAATGATCAAGAGAAGGTTTTTGTAATGATGTAGAAGCAATTTGGTCAGAATCATCTTCACTAGGTTCATCTTCATGATAATCACCCCATAATAGATGTGAAGACAACGTAGTTTGTTCATAGTCACTAACATCTTGATATTGCTGTAGGTTTAACGTCAATCCTCTCGCCTCATCACTTTCTTGATTTTCTTCTACATTCTCCCTATCATATTGATGTTTTTTAAATGTATGTTCTTGTCTGCATCCTTGGTTTTCCTCGTGGTGGTTGCTGGACAATGACATTTGGCTTTCCAACAATGCTCCCATAGATTGGACGACTTCTCCTTCCTCAATAATGGTTGGATGCATTACTCTTTGAACCGTATTCATCATCAAACGATCCATGCTATCTCGAAAATCACTTGCAAGAATAGATGATACATTTCCTCTGTCGCATTTAATATAAGATTCACAAAAAAAAATCATTTATTGCACCATCCAAATATACGTGAACAATGTATGAAGCAATAATTTTCAACATGTTGAACCAAATATATTATACCTCTCAATCAGTTGTCTTATTTCCTTATTTTTGGAGCGATTGTTGAATATTTCTTCATATCGAGCTTGTCTACGATCCTCCCAATAGGTTCGAGGACGTGAAATGTCTATGATCCAATCAAGATTGACTTCATAGTATTGTGGACTACTTTCTTGTTCAAACTCATTAATTATCTCCTCTTGTTCTTCTTGATTCGAACATGTTATCGCCATGCTCGTCACATCTTCGATATTGAGATCAAGATCTCCTCCAATGTCTTGCCTTTGAGCATTTGAAGAAATATGTTGCTCTTGAAGATCTTCGATAGCTTTCATTGATGAATTTCTAAGACATTCTCCCGCATCATTCGTATGTAATTCTAATTGTACATTACTTATCTCTCGACGAGTATTAGGCTGTTCGTTGGACACTTGATTGGATGTTAAAGTTATCTGCCCATTTTGAATGCTCTCTATATTATTTGCAAGAGGGTTATCGACATTAATTTCTACTTGGCAACTTGTTTGTTCATAAAAATGATTTAGAATAGTAGTTTTTTTAACCTCTTCGGTTATGGTAGTTATATTCGTATGAGTATTCCTCGTATCAATTATATCTTGAGCAGTTTCTACACAAAATCTTTCCCTACAATAAAAAATAGCATTATTTTGTGATATAAGAATAATGAATTTTCTTTTAGGTTATTTCTCCATAACATACATTAAACATTCATGATTTTTTTCTACCATACTATTCTACAAGAAGAAACTAAGGATAAATAAAGTCATCCATCTATATAATGCAATAAGAATAACCACTTTACCTTTCCACAAAGATAGCATAATATCTTTTTACTCTGAAACTATTATTTTTCTATATCTTATTCACATGGGCTTTATTTTCAAACAAAAATATTGAACTAGTATAGTATAAGACCCATCAACTATATGAAATACATGAAGTAATCGTACATCAAACACGTCATTGTGTCTATCAAAAAATATGTTTTATTGAATCATATCTTAGACACATTGCCATTAGAATAAAAGACCATGTTATATGAGAGGTAGAAAGAAAACAACACCCATTCTTCACCACTTGAGATAGTGAGCCTTGTTTACAAGTTATCCAAAATATTGTAATGTAATCTCTACATGGTTTTCACACCCTAATGGTCGATATATTATATTACATGTTTTTTTTTTGCACAAAGGTATAATCGAAGTGTAAAAGATGTGATTGGCTGATATATGCAGATGGTATGTTCGGTCAATAAAATACCTTCAACATGCACATAAGACGAGATTTATAAAAAATTGGTGATGACATTGTTGTACATATACAATGCTAAAACATAATTCATTTGATTTAATTTCGAATATAAGTATTTTATTTTAGATATCAAAACTTAGAGTTTGAGCTTCTGTTTATAAAATTAAAGTAGCTCATTGCTCTTACATTATTAAACCATTGTTAGAAAGCAACAATGCTAGAAAAGTTTTAAACTCAATTCTCTTGCACAACTAAAATAATTTACCATTTAGCATATAGTTACATTTAGTAATATTCTTATGTGGATATTTATGCATAAAAAACATCTTACAATTTTTTCCTAGCATAACACATGATTTTTGTTATTATAACACACTAGGTTCAACAAAAAGGTAGAGAATAATCCAACACTTATATACAGAGCTTTTGGTAGGAAAAGCGAAGGTCATCCGTTTAGTAGAGGAGAATTATGGTGCAGGATCATAGGTTATGAAGATTTGTGAGATCAATTATCTGATGTAAAAAGGTCATTATGACCCTCAAGTGGGGGTTGTATCAAATACCTATGAGTCCTTAATAGTATTAAAGGGTACTACATATATTGTATATAGAAAGCTCATATGTTGCGATACTCTACATTTAAGTCTACACTGCTGAGATTATTCTTAAATGAGTGACTTCCTATGAATCTCTAAAGGTAGGCATGAATAAAGGAAAATAAATTACCACAAAAGAATATGTGTTTGTTTGTAGTGTTTGTCGGTCCTAGTATTGCAGTTTATAAAGGGTCAGAGGAATAGGTAACTAAAGCAAACTTAGGGCTTCTTGTGGAGCACGTGAACAAGAAAGCCCAAGGATACTCACGTAGTAGAGGAGGATCAAATTTATAGGGATGTGTAATTCAATACTAAGTAGCAATGGTTGTTGCATACCTCAAACGAGGATGCATGTAATATCCATTATCTTGCTCGAAAAACTTCAACGGTACAACCTATACCAACAAGGTGAACCTTACTTTTAGGTTTCTTATTATTCTAAGATACGTCAAATCTAAGTGCGGTTGACTAGGATTAGTATTGATGGATCAATTTGTTAGTAACATGGACAAGTTGCCGCCTTTGAAATATTTTAGGGTGTACATGAGTCATAGTGCACTAAAGAATGAAGATATGTTTGTGGAGCCACTTGTCGATAATATGTGTATTTGGTGATGACTTGTAACCCATGAGGGGTCTCGTTAATACAATTATCATCTTCTTTTCTAACAAGTACCAATAATTTGGTAACTCTAGAGCATATTACAAAGTTTAGTATGATGATGGATTAGATTTGGAAATTACAAGATCTCACAGTTTCAAATACGCAAACAATTTTTAGTTGTTAATGTATAAAATATAATTAATTTGATCAGGCTGATACACTAATTAGTTTTTCAACAATATGCTAACTATTTACCTTAGACTGCTAATGGTAGCAGTTGTTGGTGGTTGGTTTGATCCACGCGGCTTTGACTTTGATGATGGTTGTTGTTCTTGTTCGTGTATAGACGCCTCCCGTCGTAAAATTCTTAATCGAACTAATGACTGAAACCACAAACGTAGATAAAATAAATCTATAGTTCCTTATCATTTGATGCAATTCTTCTATAATAAAAAGATAAAATAAACAAGAATAACATATGGTTTAGTTGGAGTTAATCATTTAGAATCCTATTTATATTAGTCATAGTGATGGTAGAAACTACAAACGTAGATAAAATAAATCAATAGTTCCGTATCATTTTATGCAATTCTTCTGTAAGAAAAAGATAAAAAAAAAAGAATAACATATCGTTTAGTTGGAGTCATTCATTTAGAGCCCTATTTATATTAGTCATCGTGATGGTAGAGTTTTACAAGCCTCTTTGAAATGGCTCTGAGTTAACTGTCATATTTCATTAATAAGTTATTTTGTATTAATATTATTCTATTTTAGAATACCAAATTGTCGCCAATCCTGTAAGCAATTTATAACCTTTTTTATTTATCTTTTCTATTCTCAATCTCCTAATTAAATATTTATTATGAAGATACCTACATGGCCACAAGTTGCAACATTATTATGGTCCTAAATGCCACTAATAAGACTTATTTCACCTACTTGCCTTCAACGAAACCTTAACATTCTCAACCTTTACAAAAAAAAAAGTTTATCTTCTAATATTCTAGTGTTCTCATTTAGTATACTGTATATATGAGCTATTATGTCAAAATTTCAACAATTTAAAGAAATTGATCTTGATGAACATAATGAGTCAATGTAAGGAGGGAAAGATAAGCACTTCATCAATATTATATCTTCTGTCTTAATTGAATTTTAATGATTATCCTAACCCTGGTCCACCATTTTATATGATTGTGAATTTTAGTCATCTCACCAACAATCTAAAAATCTAGGCAAATCTTTCAAAACTTTGCTGGATTTAACATAGTTTATGGAAGGGAAAAGCATTTTTTTGGAGTTAAACTAAAATAAGGTAATGGCTAGAATGCAACAATAATTTTTGTTTCTTAAATCTAAAAAATTTCAAATTTAAATAAATAAAATTTTCTCTATGGATTAGAGTTAATAAGAGCAATACAAAATTAAGATATTATTGATAATGTTACATTAGTTATTAATTTCTGTTAATGGATTAGAGATAACATTAAAATAAGAGATTAAAAATCTCAATTCCTTATAAACGTAGGAATTTGCAAACCTGAATACGCCCACGCTGGGGAAATTTTGTTACCGCTTGACGTGATGTTATAGACTCAAGCTCCTTGTACCTTTCCTTTTCCATCCTCATGAATAAATCAGCAATAGCTTGTCTTCCCCTTAACTTAGGGGAACATGTAACTTGAGAGGACATCAACCTTTGTTCTCTTTTTTCCATTTTAGTTCTCAATCGAGCTAAAGATACCCCAAAAGGAGGCTCTTGCTCTTGATAACTCCCATCACATGTAACTTGATTAGTTTTGGCCCATGTTCTTACCATGTCTGCCACACTAATTCCCTCGTTCTCTTTTCTTAAAGAATTTATATCCTGTTGTTGTTCTTGTTTTTGTTGTTGTTGTTGTTGTTGTTGTTGTTGTTGGTGGTGGTGGTCTTGATGTTGATGTTGATGTTGATGTTGATGTTGATGTTGATATTGTTTTTGTTGTTGTTGTTGATGATGATGATGATGTTGTTGTTGTTGTTGTTGTTGTTGTTGTTGTTGTTGGTGGTGGTGGTCTTGATGTTGATGTTGATGTTGATGTTGATGTTGATGTTGATGTTGATGTTGTTGTTGTTGTTGTTGTTGTTGTTGTTGTTGCTGCTGCTGCTGATGCTGATGCAATTGGTCGTTTTCTTCATGTTTGGATGTAAATTGGGATGACTTTAAATTTTTTATATACCCTTGTTCATTATTTTCTACCAATTTCACTTGCTCATGATTGGACACGGTAGATATAATCGTATTCATTTCACCAATTTCAATTATATCCAGACATGAATCATGTGATTCTTTACTTTCATAGTTTTTGTTGCATTGAATATGCCTGCCTTCAGCTTCCAAGCCCCTCCAAATTTGAACCAAAGAAGACACACTTATGTCAGTGGATGAACAATTAGATGGGGTTGGAGAAGGATCTCTTACTGAGCTAGACGCCCTTGAAGAAATAGAGTAACTCTTCGCTAGGCCTCTACGTTCAATTTCGTGGATTTGATGTGTCTCAGTTTTGGTTGTCATTTCTTCTGCTTGTTGTGCATCATATTGATCATGAATTGGAGATTTTCCTTTACTCATAGAAAATGATGGTAATGCCTTCTCATCATCCTTAACATTACCTCCATTACATGAATTTATGTTTGTATGAACATCTTCAAAAAGGATTTTACTATGTTGATTGTTTGTGGATTTATTTCCACCCCAACAACCAAAACTAGCGCTATGAAAGCAAGAATTTTCATTAGCCTCAATATCTGTTCCTCTTGCGGAGATTGAAATGCAAGATTGAAAATGGTCTCTAACCAACCCCTTAAGATTTTTTTGGAAATTTGTTTGAGATTTTTGGGGAAAATTAGAATTTGGATCCCTACGCATTTCTCTATAGTTGTGATCCGTAAGAACACATCCAAATGGAGAAGATGATGAGGCAAGTTCAACTTGGGAAGAGGCCATCTTAGAAATTAGTGGATTTGATATAGGAGAAGATATATGACGCTATAAACTGCATTTCAGTTAATAAAGGCAATCTAAGCCCAATTCATATGTTATAACATGATATGGGAAGATTGTTTCTTAATCTTCCGAATCCAAATGATATATTTTCCCTCCTATATCATCTATCCTTCTCCTTGCCTCTCGATCGCACATATTTTCTCTCTTGTAGAATATTTTAACTATTGTGACTTATCTGTCTTTTTTATTTTCTTTTCTTAGTCAACTTTTTTATGTTACTCCTTTCTTAAAGTGTCCTTAGCTAAAAGGGTGGAAGACGTAAAATTAGAAAATATAGATTTATCTTTCATATGTTAGTGGTTGATGACAGGTAAAATTTTCCATATATAGATTCTTTACGAGTTGTAATATATATAGGGGGAAGGAGAGAGGGAGCGAAATGTAGGATAAAGTAAAGTGTATGTGGAACACTCCACATATGTAAACCATGCTAGCGGTGAAATAATGATCCATTTTAATGAAAATATAATCCCTTACTGAAGAGGTTATATATTAAGAAAAATTGATTATACATTTTTATATGTATTTGAGTCAACAATACATTTAATTTTTTAGATATAATTACTTTATTAAAGAGGTTACTTATTCATTAGAGATATTAACCAATAAATTTACGCATTGGCATGCGTAAAAGTCAAATGTGTAGATTACATAAGAACAGAAAAGGTAACAAAAAAGAGCAATGTGGGACAAAAATAAATTTTTTTGCCATAGTGGACTACTTAAACCATTCTCACATTTTCCATATATACATACATATATATATATATGATCTGGTGATAATTATTTTCACTGTGAAAACCAAGTAAAAGGGGGTAAATATGGGCATAAAGGGGTACGAGTATTTCATTAATAACATTATTGTAAATAGGATAATTTGTGAAGAACCCCCTGCAGCTTTCCAGTTTTTGTGAATAACCCCCGGCAACTTTTTTCTACAAAAATAACCCCCAGAAACTTATTAAAGTTATTGGATGCACCCCCTAAACCCTGACGCCGTTAAAATCTTCCGTTAAGTGGGGCCCACTTTATTCTTTTCCTCCAAAAACTCTTTAAAATTACTTTTCTACCCCCCTAATTAAACCCGAACTGATTTTCCTCTCCCTCTTCCCATTTTTCCACCTTCAATCTCTTTCCTCTTTCTTTCCCATTTCCACCTCCAATCTCCCTCCTCTTTCCTTTATTTTTGTCATCTTCTTCCTCTCCTCTTCACACCATTTTCATCCCTGAACTCTGATGATATGATTACAAAATACTGAGCTCAATCTATTTGAAGTGTTTATAGAGTCTAGACAAAAATTTTGGTTGAGTGACAACTCGATCCAACCAAAGAAAGACGGCAAACCTAACTCAATAAAATACGCAGATTATGGACGCAATGATATGAGCTTAGTTAACTTGGAGACTTTGATGACATATTCATCACATAGGATAACTAGGAGCAAGGACAGGGATGTGCCAACTCATTAGTCTTAACCAAAGACATCAACAATTCCCACCATACAAATTCCATTAGTAAATGGTAAGCGAATACATTCCAGCCCTCGAGTTCACAACCCTAAGGAACAAGAATGGTTCAAATTCCACCTCTGTGCGCCAGGCTAAGCCGGTCCAGTATCTCAGATGAGATCCTCTCAGAACCAACTTGAATCAAATTAAACACATATAGCTCCCCTATCTGCCAAACAAAGGTTTTATACTTCTGTCATATCATCAGAGTTCAGGGATGAAAATGAAGTGAAAAGGAGAGGAAGAAGATGACAGAAAATAAAGGAAAGAGGAGAGAGATTGAAGGTGGGAAAATGGGAGAAAGGAGAGGAAAATCAGTTGGGTTTAATTAAGGGGTAGAAAAGTAATTTAAAGAGTTTTTGGGAGGTAAAGAATGAAGTGGGCCCCACTTAACGGAAGATTTTAACGGCGTTACGTTTTTGGGGGTGCATCCAATAACTTTAATAAGTTCCTGGGGGTTATTTTTTCAGAAAAATGTTGCAGAGGGTTATTCGCAAAAAATGGAAAGTTGAAGGGGGTTCTTCACAAATTTTCCTTGTAAATATTGACAACTTTGGTGTTAAAACACGTGTACCCCTTTAATCGTAATATGTACCCCTTTTAATCTTATATGTATCCCATTTTTCAAACTTTTATGGTTTTCAGCAACGGGGTTTTCTAAATCATTCATCTTATATGTTGTATTTTCTTCTGAAAATGCATATCCATCTTTGTGTTTCATCTCTTTCTCTCTCTTCCTTTCTTGATTTATTCCCTTCACGGGGCGTTTGGTATGTGAAAATGGGAGTTTGGGGATCAAAGGTTGGGAGTGAGATTGGGAATTGGTAGGTGGAATAAGGATGAAATAATCTCTATCCTTGTTTGGTATTAGTTGGGGATAAGGTGGGATTAAATGATAATTTTACATAGATATCCTTACTAATTCTCCACCCCTTTCTTTTCATTAAGGGTAAAAGAGTAATGCTATTACAAAATTTAATCCCCCTCGCTAATATCTGCCCCCTAGGTATAATTTTGGTGGCATTAGAGGGGGTTTAGTCCCATTTCCAATCCCATGAAAATATAGATATCCCCCAAACAAACATGAGAATACTACATATGGGGATATAAATTCCCAATTCCACCCCTTAATCCCCCTAAACAAACAACCCCTCAATTTACAGACGAAGATTGTATTTACAATTTTATCTTTCTAAAAACAGGATAATTCCTTGAGAAATGTGATTGTATTCCTAAATCATTATCGTGTGAATGACTAGATAACTACATTGTTCGTCATCTTTTATGCTTAATTATACTATAGTATTTACATGAGTTTGACAACAAAAGTCACTTAGTCACATTTGAATGATATTTTAATTTATTTAGATAACCACCTTTGAAAAGAGGCATTGTCTTTTTATATATATATCCTCAAGTGAAGAAATAATAATTAACCAATATTAAATCCTATTGTATCTTCAATGGCTACCTTTTACCATTTTTTATTAGAAATGTTGTAGCTTTTATCTAATTTGCATAACTTTATTTTTGCAAATTAGGAATAAAATTAGAAAGAAACTATAGGATAATACCAACAATCGTCGTTCAACTCATAATAATCTCAGCTATTAATTATTTGACAATGATCCAAATTAACGAGGGTGTGCTCAAAATATGCAGTTCAATTGAAGACATTAGTTCAGATGTGATGATGAGTCGAACTTTTATTGATCAAGTGCACTATTTTGATTTTTCCCCCTTTTTTTCTTTATCTCTATCACACCGTCCCCATGTCTTATGATGTGTGGCATAAAATTTGGCATATTTTCACTTATTTGGAGCAATTTCTTGTGAATATTTGTTTTATAAAAGTCATTAGTGGAGTCCGTTATCTAAAAAACATAGTTTTGAGGTCAAAAACATTTGTCATCTTTTTCGAGATGCACGTTGTTAACATTGAGCTATGTATACTCGTTTCCCATCATTTTCTCATGATTTGTGAACTTTATAGGTGGTTCGTGAAGCCTATTATTTTTTCGAAAAACTTCATTCTTGAAGTAAAAATCCCTTTTGCATTTTTATCAGGATGTGTGACTGTAATTAACATATGTATACTCGTTTCGTCCATTTTCTTATGAATTTTGGTCCTATAAAGGTGGTTGGCAAAGGTCATAAATCATTTTCGAGGTACCTTTTACATTACTCTCAGATCTGTAATGCGAATTGACATATTTGTACTCATTTTCAAAAAGTTTCAAGTCATTTGTTCCCTTTAAGGGTGGTTGACAAAGTCTGCTTTCTAAAAGAATGAATATATATTTGATGTCGAAACACCATTTCATTTGTCTCAAGTTAACACCCCGACAATTCTCTCTTTTATAAAACACATATTTTCCAACTAAAGACAGAGAATTATTAAAATATTATCACCCGTGTGATAACGTATCGGGTTACTCAGAATTTTGCAGCGGAAAACATTACTAAATACTTAAACCATAAAGACTGTCAAATCATTATCCAAACTTGAGATTCCTTAAAACCAACTTAAACAAGTTAAAATAAATAATCCATAAAGTAACGTAATAAAAGAAACGTAAATAAACGAACTAATATAAGTGAGAAAACGATCTTTCATCAATATCTCCTAATTCCTAGATGAGTATTGGATGCATCATTTTAAAACCTGTAGGAAAATACTCAATTGATGGTCTGCTCTCCAATTAAGGGTCATAATAGGATCAATAAGCACAACTATGATCAACACACAGAAAAGAACGTAATCAGCAAAGCTGACTACATACATAACCGCACAACACATAAAACCTAACATGATACTACTAAGCAATAAAACATGATTCATAATAATACTCTAAAACATAAACTCGTAAAATAAGACTCATTTATAAAACATAAAACATAATAATTCATTTAGTCAATTGAATAGTTAATCGATCGAGTTGTCCAACCAAACCTTGTCTTCAATTCAGAAGATGAATTATGGGCGCGACTCCGTAATCCCTTTGACCAACGATATCGAGGAACCTCTTAAAATAAAATAGAGCATGGTGATCAATCCGGCACTAAGAAAAGCCATGGGCTACCACCATGTACTCCAACTCATTCTAGTCCAAAACTTCAGACGTGCAAAAGTCTAAAGCTATTGCTATTCACTTTCTACTTTAAGTATTAATGTTAATTGATGTTGGACCCTAACAAGACAACCAACACATAACATCGATACAACAAATATTCTACTTTTATCTTAGGATTATATATCGTGATCAAATAATTGAATTTGACCAAGAATTTAATCCTCAAATTTATTTGTGGACTTAAATCAACAATCGAAATTTCCAAAGACAATAGATATACATACCCTACAAAGCCCTAGGTCTTTGCAAAGTATTAAAGCAATAATAATAATAATTCGAATCCAACTTACTCACAAAGTCCTAGGCCTTTGAGAGGTAATAAAATAATAACAAGGGAAACAATACCAAAAATCCATAAACATATTTATAAACCCCTCATGTGAATTTATAAATAAACTTCCCTTCCCAAACATGCTTGAACCAAACATCCATTGAATCATGTCATAACATCATAGGCAATTAACATGCTCAACAACACCTAATTCCAACTTAATAGCCACGTATGAACCATAAAAGGGTTCCCTATACATAATCCTAACCTTAGGACATGATAATAGTCTAACACATAAGGACATGTACGTACGTACCATGTGTAGAAAGAATGAGAGACCACTTTAGAAACACTAGAAGTCACTTAGGAAAAATTATCCGCCTACCAAATGATAAAATAACATTGAATTAATACTCTAATTAATTCACAATAATATAAATTATTTTATAACGCTTCGAAACTCAATTTAAAATACTTTAAAAACACTAAAGTTTCAACCTTTACCAATCTTTAATACAATACTAACAATCTAGGCTTTGAAAACCTTTAAAACCTTCACTTTTATATTTAAAACTAATTTTAAACATAAAATTATAAATACGAAATTATGACTGAAATTTATTAATAATAAAAGAGAAAATTGCAAGAAAGGACCTTTAAATTTGACCACTTTGCAAGAAAAAACCTTAAGAATTCTTTTTGGCATTTAAACACCTTAACCAAAAAAAGGTTTGCGAGGAGGGACCAAATTGATACTTACAACCTAATTAAACACTAATTACATATTAATAAAAAATTATATCTAATGAAAACAATTTATACCTAATTTAGATTGCAAATAGCAAAAAAATCCCTCCTCGCAAATTTTTTGGGAGGAGATAGAAGGTGGAAGAGGTGATAATAAGGTGATGATATAATGTGGAGGATTTGGATTATGTTTTAATTAGTTGATTCGGTTACATATATAAAAATTGGATTACAAATAGCAAAAAAAAATCCCTCCTCATAAACTTTTTTTTTGTTTAAGTTGTTTAAATGCCAAAAAAAAAAAATTAAGGTCCTTTCTCGCAAAGTGGTCAAATTTAAAGGTCCTTTCTTACAATTTTCTCATAATAAAAATCAGATTTCTAATTACTTAAACAATAAAGTTTCCAACTTTATCGATAAAACATATAGAAACAATAAAAATCATAACTTTAATCATCAAAATCATAATTAAATATAAATAGCGGAAAAACGGATAAAAATTAACCGAAAGAAAACACAAAAAACCTGAAAAAGAAGGAGGAGGAACACGCGCTTGGCGACGCGTGGTAGCACGCGAAGCTGGTGCGTTGCGTGGCTCGCGTGGCGAGCAAAGAGGGAGAGTGAGGGTGTGGTGTTGCATGGAAGCACACAAGAGGAAGAGAAAGGGGTGGCGTGTAGGGTGCGGCGGCCGGAGAATACGAGTGAGGTGTGGTAGTCGGACGACACGAAAACGAGGGAGAGAGAGGTGGATGAGTGAGAGGAGAGGAAAAATAGAGTAAATAAGAGTGTGCAGAAATTGTGGTTTGGTGGATATTTATAGGTTTGCCTAGAAATCTAAGGTAATTAATTTTAGGCTTAATTTGGGCTTAGGTTGATCATCAAAGCCTAAAGAGTGTTTTGGACTCCTCAAACCAATATTAAGTTCAATTAAAACATGACCCAAAACCCAATTAACATATTTAATAACTTAGAAGTTCAACCTAATAAAATATTTATGATTATTTAAAATGTGTAAATAATCATTTGACTGTCACAATAGTCAACACTTAAATAATTTAATTAAATAAACATGAAACAAATTATAAATATACTGTAAATATGTTTATAAAATTCATAAAATTACGGGGGATTACACATGATGCATGCCATATAATAAAGTTTCTATATTTGTACTCTTATATCTCATGATTATTGGCAATTTAAGATCATTATTGGATAAAGTTGTTATTTTAACGTCAATACACCTTTTCGTCTCTTTCCAGATGTGCATCATGAAAGTTTTTAGGTTTGTAATAATCAAGCTGAAAATATAATTGAAAAATATATGTGTCCGAAATCAAAATAATGCACATACGGAAGAAAATGATAGGATTATATACTTCTTCCGTCCCACATTACTCATTACATGTTGATTTCTTCATATGTCCGACACCACACTTTACACTTCCATTTTCTAAAAGGGCCCACTACAAAAAATTTAGGTAACTCCGCTATCTGATTCAAATAAAATCTTGCTTTTCTTTCTCTCATCTAATTCTATCAAAAAGGTATATGTAAAGCGTCCATCCTGGCAAAGGTGAGACCAGCTTTGGCAAGGCTGATATGTGACGTTTCAACTTTTGGAACGCCTGTTCCGCTTCTATCCCCCATTTGAAGTAGGGTTGCTTCAAAGTGTAAAATAAGTGTAAGCTCGTGTCTGCAGAACGGGGTCAAAAACGTTTGAGGGCCACCATACAAACCGTTAGTAGTTATACCTCCTTGACAGTTCAAGGGGATTTCATGTTGATGATCGCCTCGACCTTGTCCGGATTGGCTTTAATTCCTCTTGCATCGAATACGAATGTGAGGCACTTCCCCCTTTGATAACGCTAAAAACACACTTTTTCGGGTTCAACTTCAATGTTGCCAATGTGTCTTTGTCAATGTTGCTAATGTTTCTTTCTCAATGTTGCCGACGTTTCTTTCAGATCTAGAGCGTGTTGTTCGACCAACTTACTCTTGATGATCATATCGTCGATATATACTTTGACGTTTCTCCCCAACTAGCTGTCGAACATTTTATTCACAAGTCCTTGTTAGGTGGCCCCTGCATTCTTCATACCAAAAGGCATCACTACAAAACAACACACACCTACACTTTTGATGAAAGCATAGTGCACCTGGTCTTCCTCAGCTAAGAGAATATGAGGATTTCCGGCGTAATCATCCATAAAACAGAATAGGGCGTAGCCAGCATGGAGTCGACTAGCTTCTCTATCTTAGGCAAGAGGAAGTTGTCTTTTGGGCAAGCTTTTTCAGAACAGTCTAGTTGACGCACATTCTCCATGACCCATTTGGCTTCTTTACCTCACATTCGAGAGCCACTTCGTATACTGACACTTTTTTATTAGCCATGCACTTAGCAACTTCTTTATTTCTACAGCCACAACCTTATTTCTTCGACCCTTTGGTGTTTCAGCTTTTGCTTGATTGGTCGGTAGTACTTCTTAATGCTCAGGTTATGTTGTGTGACCGAGGGATCCATCCCTGACATTTTATCAGTAGTAAAAGCAAACACAACCTTGAATTCTCGAAGGATTGAGACTATTTTCTCTAGTAGAACCTGGTTAAGGATCTTTCCCACTCGGACAGTCCAGCTAGAATCATCCCCAAGTGCGATCGCTACATCTTATTAGATAGGCTACGGTCGATTGAGATTATTGGGGTTCTTGATATAGAATAGGCCGAGGGGGTAGGCAACTCTTAATCTCTCTTCCTCTTGCGAAAGGTGTGCTCGACGGGTTCTTTGCCTTTGTTTCTAATTGTTAACGTAATATTCCCTTCTTGACTAATGATGCCCATGTAGTCGACTGATTGTGGCATCAGCGGCCTTGAACTGCAGCAAGAGTTGATACGTAGAAATGGTCGCCTTTATCTTATTCAGTGTTGTCCTGCCAACGATTATATTATAAGGAAGATCGATGTTGACCACCAGAAAATTGATGGGAAGGCATCTCCCTTTTCCTTTTTCTCCAAACCTACTAGGTAGCTTGATGACCCCGAGGAGATGGATATATTATCCCCCGAAGCTAACCAAGGGTTGATTGATTGCCTGAATAAACTTCTTCTCATACTTCAACTTTTTTGAGGCATTCCCATGTGATTATGTCGGTTGAGCTCCCACTATCGATTAGGACTCAACCGACACAATGGTTATCGATCTTCCATTTGATGACCAGTGAGTCATCGTGGGGAGTTTGAATTTCCCTTGGGCTTCCGTCAAACACCATAATGGGGGTGTCAGGCTTCATTAATACTTTAACATTTTTTTAAATGGTAGAGATGGTTCTTCCTCGATCATCCGGTTAGGCTCCTAAAGTGAATTAAAGCCACTTTCTATCACACCGACATACCTTTCGGTATCATAACTCTTCGACTCATGTGTTCTTTTTTGCTCATGTCGACAATTATCCTTGGGGTCATTCAAGTATCTGTTCAACTTCACTTCATCTGCGAGCTTGTCAAGGGTCTATTTCAGCTTTCTACAATCTTTGGTCGTGTAACCACATTCTCAATGATAATCACATCATAATTTCTTATCTCTCTGATTAGCCAATGTCTTGATAGGGGAGGCCTTGGGAGTCTAAACATCTCTTTTAGATCGAGGTATATCTCTCGTCGGTTGGGGTTGTATCTCGGATCATGGCCACCGTGCGATGGCCTTTGCCTTTTCAATGTATCCGAGTGACTATCCTTGAAGTTCGTCGACTCGTTCTTCCTCTTGATGCTACCGTTATCCTGCGTGGACTTGTAGATGTCCGAAGGGTGTGTAAACTTTTGTGCTTGCCACATTGTATCGAGCAGCTAGTGTCAAGGTCTCTCTTATGGCTAGTTCCCACTTAAACCTTCTGAGATGCAACCCGTTCATGAGTATCGTGACCGTAACATCATCTTGCAAGTTAGACATTTTCAAGGACTCTTCGTTGAATTCAAAATGTAGCAGTTCAAACTCTCCTCCTTTTGCTGGGCGACTGACATTAGATGCATGTTGGTCTTATTGTGGCGCTTTGCAACTATGAAGTGTTGGGAGAAGATTGCTCAGAGGGCCGATAAACTTGTGATGATACCCAGTTGAAGACTAGTGAACCAATTAAGGGTAAGGCCCTTCATGGTGGTGGGAAAATACCTGCACCATTTTGACTCAGAGAAGGTTTGAACACTCATCTGTGCCTTATAGGCTGCCAGATGGTCAGCTGGATATATGATACCTTATAATGCTCGATGAACGGAATTTTAATTTTGCTCGGGTTAGGGGTCTCCATAATGTGACGATTGAAAGACGATAAGTGTGGCGCTGATGAACCACCTCGATAACCTGATTCAACTACTTCTTCATAACCTTTGATAGGGTGTACAATGTTCTATCGAGTTAGCCGTTGAGGTTGTGGTTAACCATGCCATAGTGTCGAGTTACTTTTGGATACTTCGAACCCTCTGCATGGGATTTGTATTTCTTCTGCTCGATGATCTGCCTTGCATCGAAATCCGTATTTCTCATTTGTTTCTCTAATATGATAGCTCGAGTGACAAGAAGGACTTCCCCTTGGAGACAACTCGAGCATGCTTAGAGGGACCAGGTGCCTGCTTGGTTAGAGCCCGCTTGGTAGGAGATTAGTATTGCCCACACTCACATCAACGTGACCATATCCGTCGGCCAAGGAGGGTAGGTTGGGTGTTTTTGAGTCCCTCGAACAACTACCTCATTAGAGTGGTAATGTGAACATTTATGGGATGCTCAAGTTGGTGCAGATCCATGTAAGTTGCTGGTGGTGCTAGAGGGTACTCCGATGGCACTGTGTGATGACCCTAAGATTTGAAGATGACTTAACTACAAAAGACATACTTTTTTTTTATGTATGTTGATGTGCTAGGTTATTCATTGAAGAACAAAGAGAATACTTTATTGAAAATTAAATAAAGGAGAATTAATCAAGATCGAAGTGAAGATGTTCATGCAATGAAGAATCAAGCATGGAATGAAGAATAAAATACATTAGGATGTATTATATTCTTCATGTTAAATTTGAGTAAAGGTAAAAGATATTTCGGATTGAATTCTCAAAATGAACTGAGTTCTATTCCCATGACAGGAAAAGACATTGGCACAGAATTAGGAATAATGGTTGGCAACTGCATTAAAAACGTTTTAGGAACAACTAAACTAATACATAAACTGAGCGCTTAATTGTTTTGTGTGAAATAACAATAAATTGTATTTCTTAGTTAACTTTGAATTAGCTCAACTTATTTAGGGAATTAGTTAGGAAAAGATTCTAGATAGATCTTCTGATTTGCAAAAGGCATTATTTTGTTTTTAAAATCTTATATTTTATATTTTCGGTAAATCAAAAGAATTTATTTTTAAATAAAATTTGATTTTCGGTTTTATTTAAATAATCTAAAAAGATATTTTCTTTTTACAATTTATTGAAAAAAGCTTAATTGTTTTGCAAGTAAACACTAACACACGTTTAACAATACTAATACACGTTTAATTAGAAAATTAATGGGTTAGTGGTTTATTTGTTCCCAAGTATTTTGATTACTGGAGATCATGGGGTTAGTGGACTAATAAATGAGAATTTATTGAAGGAGTATTCATGACTTATTTACATATAAATAGTACGCCTAATCTTAAGATTATTTGTATCTAACATAGCTTAAAGTCTTAAGTTGTCTAAACTGTCGATGCCTTGTTCCCAAGAGAATTCATACTTACCGTCTTTGGTTTTTACTCTTCCATTATTTACAAAAATTATATTTCTTTAGGTAAGAGGTTTGAGTGAACTCCTGTAAGTGTGAGAAAGTATAGTTCATAATGTCCAACAAACTAGGAGGCCATTCAAATATTGTATGTTTTGGAAAGATATGGGGTTTTTTGAACAAGCTGTAAGCGATGTTTGGTCTAAAACTGTGAGAGGCTCTTATATGTTTGGTGTTGTGTGAAAACTCATAGATACAAAGCAAGCTATTAAGAGTAGGCAAGTGGATATACACAATGCTGATTTGAGAGCAAAAGAATGTGTTGCAGCAGGGGCTTATAGAGATGTTCACAAGAGGTATATTGATTTATTAAAACAAAAGGCAAAAGTGTCATAGTTAAAGATGGTGATGAAAACTCCAGATTATTTCACCAAGCTATCAAGCAGAGAAGAATCCAGAATAGTGTTTATAGTATAAAAGACATGAATTGGAGGTGGGTTGATAGTCTAAGCGTGGTTAATGAAGCCTTTCTTCAATATTACCAGCAGCTTCTTGACACTGAGTTGAGTGATAGAAAAGAGGTGTTAAGGAGATTGTAGAGATGGGTCCATGTGTGGATGAGGAGTTGCGTTCTGTTTTGTTAGCTCATGTCTCTTATGAGGAGGTAAAAAAAAGTTGTGTTCTCTATTCATGGTGATAAGTCTCCTGGATTGTAGGGCTTTGGCTCTCATTTCTTCAGAGAGGAATGGCACATTATTGGCCATCAGGTAACACAAGCTGTTTCTCTCTTCTTTCATAATGGGAAAATTCTAACAGAAATAAATGCTATTGTTCTAGCTTTAATCCCTAAATGCAAAGTCCCTGATTCTGTGGCTGATTTCAAGCCAATTGCTTGTTGTAATGTCATTTACAAGATAATTTCAAAAAGTGTTATGTATGAGACTGAAAATTGTACTTCCTGATTTAGTTTCTGAAAATCAAGGGGCTTTTGATCAGGGTAGGAGTATTGTAAATAACATTAGGATTTGTCAGGATATTCTTAGAAGTTATGGTAGGAGGAATTGCAGACCTAGTTTCTTGATCAAAATGGATATAAAAAAGCATATGATATTGTAGAGTGTGGTTTTCTTAAGGAGATGCTTTTGCTTTTGAATTTTCCTTGTAAATTTGTAGATCTTGTTATGGAGTGTGTAACTAGTCCTAAATTCTCTTTAATGATTAATGAAATCTTTATGGTTTCTTTCAATCTAAAAGAGGACTTAGACAAGGGGATCCTATCTCCCCTTTGCTGTTTGTGATATGCATGGAATACCTTTCAAGAATTTTGAAGTTTGTGGGGTTGAAGAGAGGGTTCGGATTTCATCCTAGATGCATTCTTGTAAAGCTCAACCACTTGGTATTTGCTGATGATGTTCTTCTATTCTGCAAGGGTGATTATGTGTCTACTCATCATATTTTGCAAGGATTTAAACTCTTTTCAGACTCTTCTGGTTTGAGAGTCAATAAGCAAAAGACAGCTGTGTATACTGCTGGTATGGAGGAGAGTGAGGTTCAGCGGATATTGGATGTGTCTGGATTTTCAAGAGGTTATCTTCCTTTTACTTATCTGGGGATGAAAATCTGTTCAAAAAAGGTGAGTGTTGCTGATTGCCAAGTGTTATGTGAAAAAATGACAAGCAAAATTAGAGTTTGGAGTTCTAGAAAATTTTCTTACACTACTAGAACTCAGTTGATTAACTCTGTGCTGATGAGTTTGCATATTTACTAGGGACAGATTTTCATTATCCCTAGGAGTGTTATTAAGAATATTGAGCAGATTTGTAGATCATTCTTGTTGAGTGGGGAATACTTTACTTCTAAGCCTGGAAATATTGTCTGGAAGCATGCTTGTTGTTCTGAAAAGGCTGGAGGGCTTGGTTTTAGAAGAGTTGATTTGTGGAACACTGCAGCTATTGGTAAGCATGTCTGGGATATTGCAAAAAAGCAGGATTCACTCTGGATTAAATGGGTGAATTCTGTTTATATTAAAGGTGTGGACTGGTGGGAGTATAGGCCTTTCTAGCTCCTCCAGTTGGTATTAGGGATCTATTTGTGCTACAAAAGATGAAATAAAAAACAATCTTACAAGTTAGGTGTTAATGCAACTACAAGAGTAAAAAATCAAGCAAATATATCAACTTCTTTTAGGGGAGTCTAATAGGTGTGTGGGACAAAGCTATATGGTGTAGATTGGCTATTCCTAGGCACAGGTTCATATGTTGGATGAGTGTACAGGGCAGGCTGTATACTCTTGATATATATACTGTCGTGCTGGGGTGTTTGTCAAACAAGCAATTGTCCTCTATGTGAGATCTGTACTGAATTTCACTTGCATCTATTCTTTCGATGTTGTTTTAGTAAGCAAATTATGGAGTTGATCTCTTCATGGCTGAAGTTCAGAATTTATGGCAGAAGCCTTGTGTATGTATAACTGGGTTAGAAGGAAGCAAGTAGGGATCAAGGTTTCAGAAAATGGTGTTGTATGCTGGTTTGAATGCAGCTGTTTACTTCATTTGGAAAAACAGGAATGTTGTTGTTATTGATCTTAGAGTTGCTAGGCCTGATGTTGTATTTAGCTCTTTAAAAAATGAGTTAATTGTTAGAGTGAATGCTTGTAAGCCTGCTTTGTTGAGCAGTTCTGATAGGGATTGGTGGGAAATGGTTTGTTCTGATCTTAGAAACCTTAGGGTGTATGCCTTATTTTTGAGCTATTAAAATTTTCTCTTATCTGTTAAAAAAAATAAGTGTGAGAAAGCTTTGAGTGAAGCAAGAGAAAGGGAAAGAGAAAGGAACTTCGACTGAAGTTTGAGAGGAACAACAGTTAGTAGGAACCGTTGTTGGGAACTTGAGTTTAGGAACTCAAGTTGTGGCCTGAGAGAATTAATATGTTTGTAACAGAGTTGTTGGCCTATTATATAGGAAAAGTATGAGTCAAAATCCTTTGTGGTCGAGGTCGTTTCTCCCTATTGGCGTAGGAAGTTTTTCCTCGCTAAAATCTCTTGTGTTCCCATTGTGTGTTCCCTAGCTAGCTTTTCATTCTGCAAAAAGTGACGGTTATTCTCTCACGATAATTCACTCCCTCTTATAGTGCTCATATTATACAACAGTGTGGTAGGACTTCTACTGGAATGTTGGGGTCTTCATCCTCAACAACGTCCTCATCTCTGTTAACTCGATGGGTCTAACTTGTGTCCGAGGGAGCCCTTCGTGAAGATCCTCGCGCAGCGTTACCTCGTGTCATGGTGTTGAATGTTGTTGTTTGTTCGGTCCCCAACTATTTCAAGTCTTGGAAACACAGTAAAATTTTATAGTCTAGGGAATCCAAAGTCTAGCTCGAAGGTATCAATGACAGTTCGAGATTCTGGTTTCAAACCTTGCAAAAACGAGCTCTAGTGAACTACGCGGGGATTGTACTCGGGAACGTTCCTCCGATGGTTAAGTTAGATCAGAGCTGATTCAGATGAAGCCAAAAAGTACTTTGCTCTGTGTATTGGAATGCGTGTAAAAATCGTACCTAACTGATTAAGTCAAGTACTATTTATAGGTAGTATTTGGAGTGAAATCATGATGTGAGGATGATGACGTCATGAAGGCCGTTGTGTAGCGGGCCACACGGATGACCACCTGTACTGCCTTGGGGAGGCCCTAGGGCGAAAAGGTTATTTCATTCGTCCAGGGGTATTTTCGTTCTTTCAATGGATGAGATGGGCCAAGATTTCATCGGCTAGCATACCTTTCTTTTGGCGAACATCGTGTTATGAAAGGAGGTTGTGAAGGCAATTTTGAGGTTGTTATGAATTGTACACAATGTAGTGGTTAAATAAGAAAGAATTATCCTCCTACCTTATGGGACATGTTTTTATTAGCCAATTGGTTCATTGCTTGACCATTTTTAACATGCGAACTCGTAGATGGTTTTAGGTAATCATAATGTTTTGCAAAAAATCAATTATGATGTGAGATATAATAATTAAGTATTATGTTACTGCCTTAATTATTTCAGCATATTAGGTAACACAGAAGTAGATGATTGAATGATAGGAAATTAGAATTTAAAGTACTAAGAATGTTAGAGTTGTAGTTTTTAGGAGGGAGAAAATCATATAGAGACAGCAAGAGAGAGGTGAAAAACATAACAAAGGTACGACCCTTCCTAGTATTTTCCTCCTTAATTTTCTCTCTTGTAACCCTAATCTCTAAACTTTCCCATCCTTAATTTTTATGTGTTCATTATCTTAGATATCTAATCAAAAGGGAGATTCATTCATTCATGGTGGACTACAATGGCGAGAAATTTGCTTGAAGACTTTTGGAATAGAATTCCTTGACATTATGAATGATCTATTTATTCTTAAAATTCTTTATCAATCTTGTAACATTATTTCCCGATTTTTACCTCAAAATTCGTTTTTTAATTCTTCTAATTTAGCCTAAATGCCTTCAAATATGTCGGAATCACATTAGGTATTTCTATATTTCATGATTATGAAATATGACAAATGGAGGTCAAGACAACCTTCTCTTGAGTGAGATTCATCGAGAGTGAGTGTACATGACACAACTTGAGGGCTTTAATGACTTTAAGAATGCTGAGAAAGTATGTAAGCTTAAAAGGTCCATCCGTGGCCTAAAGCAAGCATCAAGGAGTTGAAACATCCGATTCGATGTGGCAATTAAATAGTTTGATTTTTTCAAGAACAACGACGAATCCTGTGTTTACAAGAAGGTTAGTGAGAGCACGATATTCTTCCTAGTATTGTATTTGACTGACCTACAGGTAATTGGAAACAACATCCCTGTGCTGGAATTCGACAAGGACTGGCTCGGGAAATGTTTCTCAATGAAAAATCTAGGAGAGGCTTAGTAAATTCCGAGTAGTAAGAAAGATAGATTTTAACATCCCGTCCGATACAAAGAACAAAAGAGCCAATAATAAACAAAATAAAGCAACTAGTGATAGCGGAAATACCACTAAGACGGAGATGCTACTCTAAGGAGTAGAATTTAAGCTATAAAATAAACATAAATCCTTCAAATAAGATAAGTTAACTTCCAATAGTCATATATAAAAGGAAATGAGGTCCCATACCCTCATTCCAACCAAAGTTCCAAAATACTATATAGAAAAATCCAAAAGGGCTTCATAACAAAGTGATCCAAATCCAAAGACAAAACTAGTAATCCATAGTTCAAAACATACGACAAAACAATAAAGGTAATTACTTAAGGCCTACTAAGTAGCTATCCTAATTCCCGTCTCATAGTGCTCATCTACTATGACAAGCACCACCTTCTTGCTGACAAGGCCAAAACGCACTTTCCCGGTCCAAAACGTAACAATCCTAAACAGCACCGTCATCTGCATAATAAATCTACAACTTCCACAATCAGTGGGGAGTAACTAGAACTGTCAAAAGTTTACACGACACGACAACACGACACGAACCGGATACGAAATATGTGGGTTAGTGTTGAGCATTCTTGACATGTTTACTTAAACGGGTCAACACGAGTTTAACCGTTTAATAAATAGGTCGGGTTAGTGTTGAGATTTTCAACACGAAACTGACACGGTTTTATCCGTTTAACTAAAAAACATAGATATTTTTAAAATTGTATTATGATTTGAAGGTAACAAATAGAGTTTTTTAAAATTTTTCTTTAGATTTTAATAAGAGAAAAGGTTAGTAGTTGGCCTAACATGATTTCATACAATAAACAAAACAAAATTAGGAACGAAAGATTGATTTATCATTGTATTTTTCTAAATAGTATGGCTTAAACAGGTTAAGTGGGTTGACACGAGTAACCGTTTAATTAAACAGGTCGGGTTAGTGTCAAGGATCTTCGAAACGATTAGTTAAATAGGTCGGGTTAGTGTCAAGGGTTTTCGACACGTTTATATTTAACACGAACACGAAGTCGACATGACACGACCTATTTGACAGGTCTAGGAGTAACTAGAAGTTCTCCCAGCACAAACAGGAACAAATAATAAACTTAAATAAATTAGAAGCATGCCAAAGACATACATCACAATAGACATAACCAAAACATGCAAAACATGCTACGACAAAACATACGTATACACGCCAAGGTATACAAATCAACTCAAATAACTAACATACGTATACACGCCAAGGTATATATGCATAACCAATCCCTCAAAACAACAAAACAAACATGTTGGGGCGTACAACACAAAAACGTTATCTGAGTATGGGTACGAAGTCAATTATGATTGAATCACAATATTCCCCGTACATCACAATATTCCCCGTACATAACTCTTGGAGAAGAGATTCTAAGGACAGTATTATCCTCCCCTAAGCATTTCAACGTCGACAACTCAAAGCATAAGCCCACAATAACAACAAACCGACAACTACCAAAACTACCCAACCAACTAGGGTACGTTCCCTTAAATAAACAACTACAACGTACTCTAACATGCTCAAAATACTTACATAAGCCCAACACTTAACACATAAAGATGCTGTAAGTTTAAAATAAAACAAACGTCCAAATGCGAACAAAGATGGCAGCAGCGGGTCGCGACCAGCGACGACGGTCACGAGGGGCGACCAGACGGTCGCGAGTCGCGAGCTGCCACTGCTCGTGGCTTGTGGGCAGCACTCGTAGGCTCACATCTCGTCCCCTTTGGTGCACATCTAGTCTCCAACAACGACTAAACACACAAAGCATACTCTTACACAACCAAGGCACATCCTAGCATGATACTACGCATCAACGACATCCCAAACTCAACTCCATCAATAAATCAAATTACTCCAATCCACTTAACAACAAGAACATCACACCCGACAACATTCAACATTCAAAACCAACAATGGAAACACAACAACAAGCTCAATACATAGAAAGTACCACAAACAACATCCTAAACATGATACTATGCTAAACTAAAAGCAAACAATCACCTAAGTTCCACCTAGCATGATTCTAAGTTCTCTAACGCGATTCTAACAAAAGCTTGTAAACCGGTGTGAAAAATAGCTTAGAACCCAAAAGGAAAAACTGATTTTTCTGTGATAAAATTGTGAAGGAAGCAAAGAAATCCTTTTCCTTTCTTTTCTTATGGTGGCCGTGTAAAATGGAGGTGAAGGAGAGGAGTAATATTTCGAGTTTATACTCAGCAATTGGGAGATGAATTGAGGGTGATTATGGGAGTGTTCAATAGCCATGATGACAAGGAATAATGAGGGAGAGTGAAAGGGGTTAACTTATAATGTTTAACGTTACAAAGGGAAGGTAAAGCTGTCCAAAACTTTACAATTTCCTCCCCTTGGACAGATTTTCGGACCCCTTAAGCTAAGCAAACAAAAATGCGTAACCACTAGTACAATGTACGTTTTCAAGTATAAAGTACAACGCTTAAAATAAATATTATCAATAAGTATTTTTATAAATAAAAATTATAATTATCAACGTAATATAAATACATATTTACCAAGCTATCACATTATACATATCGCACATAAACAAGCAACTACATTGCTCGTTAAAGTAATTGACGCAAATATGAGCATTGCTCGTATACCTCGCAATGCTACATTTTAATTCACATATAAAATACATAAATATTATTGAAATAAAAAGTAGACATATAATATAAGTTTTTAACGGAAATATATATACGAAACATAATTAACCGTCTAAAATAGTAATAATTAACGCGCGAAATTTTCACGAAAATTCGGGGTGTTACGATCTCCCCTCCTTAAGAAAACTTTCGTCCTCGAAACTTAAAATTACAAGGAAATACCTGAGACGAAAAGCTCGGGATACTTAAGCCTCATTGACTCTTCCGTTTCCCAAGTGGCTTCCTCGAACTTTTGGCTTCTCCAAAGTACTTTAACCAAAGGTATCACCTTTCTTCTCAAAGCACGATTTTGACGGTCCAAGATTTGGACAGGTCGCTCTTCAAAAGTCAATTTCAGTTCAATTGCGACCGATTTTATAGGAATGACATGAGAAGGATCGCTGCGATATCTCCGCAACTGCGATACATGGAACACATCGTGCACTCTCTACAAATCAGGTGGAAGAGCCAATCTGTTCTCGAGGATTTCATAGGGACCCACATACTTCGGACTTAACTTGCCTTTCTGTCCGAACCTCATCACACCCTTCATTGGAGACACTTTCAAAAGTACCTTATCCCCAACAGTGTAAGAAACAGGCTTCCGACGTAGGTCTGCATATGACTTTTGTCTATCCTGAGTAGCCTTCATTCTAGCCTGAATAACCTTAACTTGCTCAATAGTATCCTCAATCAAGTCTAGCCCTAACACCAAAGAGTCACTAATGTCGCTCCAACAAGTAGGACTACGACACTTTCGCCCATATAATGCTTCATAAGGAGCCATCTGGATACTAGCATGGTAGATGTTATTGTAGGAAAACTCTACCAAATTCAACGACTTCTACCAGGACTCTTGAAATTTCAATGCACAAGCACGGAGCATATCTTCTAAAGTCTGAATAGTTCTCTCAGTTTGCCCATCAGTAGCGGCATGAAATGCGGTACTCAACTTCAACTTAGTACCAAAATCCTCTTATAGAGCAACCCAAAAATGAGACAAGAATCTAGGATCACGCTCAGAAACTATATCCTTCGGAACACCATGCAATCAGATGATTTCATTAGTATAAGCTTCCGCTAACTCTTCCATAGACCAAGTATTCTTCATCGGAATAAACTGTGCTACCTTGGTCAATCGGTCTACTATCACCCATACGACATTCTTACCACCAGCAGCTCTCGGAAGACCCATAACAAAGTCCATTGAGATAGAATCGAACTTCCATGCGGGAATAGGCAATGGTTGTAGCAACCCACCTGGCCTTTGATGCTCGATCTTAACCTTTTGACACACCAAATATCTAGCCACAAATTCAGGCACTTCTCTCTTCATACAAGGCCACCAGAAATTAGCCTTGAGGTACAACCTCGATTTCGAGCTTCCGAAACTCGACACACAAATCCCTCGGCAAGGTTCTAGCCGTACTAAGAGAATGCTTCGACTTACGACTGAGAGCATCGACAACCACATTAGCTTTACCCTCATGATAATCAAGCGGTAGATCATAATCTTTGATCAATTCCAACCACCTTCTCTGTTTCAAATTCAAATCAAGCTGAGTGAAAATATACTTAAGACTCTTGTGGTCGGTAAACACTTTGCACGGGACTCCATACAAATAGTGTCGCCAAATTTTAAGGGCAAACACCACAACAGCCAACTCCAGATCATGAGTAGGATAATTTCTCTCGTGCACCTTCAACTGTTTAGAGGCATAAGCCACAACCTTCCTTTGTTGCATAAGGACACAACCCAAACTGTGCTTCGATGCGTCACTATAGACTTCAAACTCAACCCCTTTAGTAGGTAAAGTCGGAATTAGAGCAGTAGTGAGGCGCTTGTTCAACTCTTGGAATGCCTTCTCGCACTCTTCAGACCACAGAAACTTGCTCTCTTTTCTCATCAACTTGGTCAACGGTTGAGCTATGTTTGAGAAATCCTTAACAAACCTTCGATAGTAACCAGCAAGACCTAGGAAACTTCGGATCTCAGAAACATCTTGGGACTTTCCCATCCCACAACGGCTTTAATCTTGGAAGGATCCACCATAACACCATCTTTGTTGATGACGTGGCCTAAAAACGACACCTCCTTAAGCCAGAACTCGAACTTGGAGAACTTTGCGAACCACTTCTGTTTCCTCAAAATATCCAAGATCAATCTCAGATGTTTCTCATGCTCTTCTTCGTTCCTAGAGTACACAAGGATATCATCAATGAAGACAACCACACACGTATCCAAGAACTCATGGAAGGAGCGGTTCATCTGGTCCATGAATACAGCAGGAACATTTGTAAGACCAAAGGGCATAATTATGAATTTATAATGTCCATATCTTGTATGAAAGGCGGCCTTAGGGATATCTTCCTTCTTCACCGGAATTTGATGATAACCCGACCTTAAATCTATCTTAGAGAAAACTTCAGCACCCTTCAATTGGTCAAACAGATCTTCAATGCGGGGCAAGGGATATCTATTCTTGATAGTTGATAGGCTAAAGTCGTATCACCTATTCAAAGATAAACCTACAGTCCTCTAACTATGGTAGTCAATGGAAGCAGGGTCGAATCCACAGGGAGACAGAGTTTCTAAATTAATATTCAACCAATTCAGCTACTTCAGATGAAATCAGGGAAGAATTAACTGAATTAATGATTAAACTACAGAAGACGGAATAAATAGAGGAATTAACTATGGAATAAAAGCCTAGGGTATTAGGTCGGTCCACCATGCTTATACCAATCAAACAAGATCAATTACTATCAAAACCTAGGTCAAGAGTCGAGGGATTAGAGCATGTGTTAAGCTATGGTTAAGACTCAACGCTCATAGTTCAACATACGCTGCATGTTCACTAACGTAATCAGAATTACTGACGTGTCCTAGGCCTCTAGTCGTAAGACGGATCTGTGCAAACAACTATTAACCACAAGCAATCAATGAAATTATACACTGACATTAATTACTCAATAAGAACAAACCACATCACAATCACCCTAATCAAGCCCTAGAAATTGATAGAAATCTAAATCACAATCATGGTATAAACATGGCTTTCCTATCTAACACCCTAGAAAGAGAACTACTCACTCATAATCGAATTAACGACAACAAAACTAATATGAAACCTTAACAATTGCATCATGAATAATTAAATACTTAAGCTAAGCAATTAAGAATAATAAAAGGGATTAGAGTAAAGAAGAATACCAATTGACAGAAAGCAGGAACTTTTATTGAAATAGAATAGGTTCAATCACCTTTAATCTAATCTAAAGTGTTTAAACTAGGCTAAGAGCTATGAGAAATAAAACTAGAATGAAAGATGTCTCTAAATAATGAGGAAAAAGGTATTTATAATACCCTCAAAGTCTAATTAAAAACGGAATTAAAAGATAAAAATCCGCGTTGACGAGCATGGGACCCGATCGGGCAAAGGGCCACCCGATCAGGTCCATAGTAAAAATGATCAACCGAATTCCTATTTTTCACGCAGCATCACAGCCTATCAAAAATAAGGCCTGCTAGCCCACCCGATGGGCTGCCCGATCGGGCGCTCCATCAGGTCCATAGAAGTTGGCCTGGTTTGTAACGCAGCATGCAGCAATTGGATTGGCCTGTGATGTTAGTCTTCTAGTGCATAACAATATCAGTAATAATGAATTAGTGGGCTTAGCCCACCCTTTTTCTTCTAGCGCAACAATTCATTCATAAGTGGGCCACCATGTCCCCTTTTCAGCCAACAACGCCAGCGAACAGCCGCATAAATCAACAAATCTAGGCTTCCACCCGATCGGGTTGGATGACTTTACCCGATCGGGCCTGGGGCGTTGAAGCCCAGCTTGCTTCTTAGACTTGATTCAGCGCAGCCAACACAATTTGACTCAAAATTGAGTACGCTCGATCACCCACCCGCGATCGGGTTGGGCTTAAAAGTGGTAACCATATTTTCTTCGATTTTCCACCCGATTGGATCGGGTGATGTCCGCCCGATCGGGTACGAAACTTCTCCGCCCGATCAATAAATCTTCGCCCGATCGGGCCATTTTTTGCCCGATCTGAGTACGGAAAACTCCTTTTTTACTCTTTGGCTCTCAAATATTCACGTTTAGAGGTCTTGGGACCTCCTAAACCACCCATGAAGCTCGTGAGCCATCCTACGTGCCTCGTAACATCTCGTAAAGCCGTGGTTGCTTCCATATAGCTCGGAAGTAAGGAGAAAACTCCCTAAAACCTGCAATTCAACACTAAAACACAAAACCACAACTATATACGGTAGTTAGCACAAAATAGCTCCCAAGAGCTCCAATGACGCACAAATTAGCTTGTAAATAAGGGAGAAAAGTCTATAAAAATACGTGATATCAATAGTCACCTTGTTCAGTACACGGTAATCAATACAAAGCTGCATACTCCCATCCTTCTTCTTGAAAAACACAACAGCAGCACCCCACGGTGAGACACTTGGTCTAATGAATCCCTTATCTATCAGTTCTTGCAACTGAGTCTTCAACTCTTGCAATTCAGCAGGCGCCATTCTATACGGGGCCTTAGATAGAGGAGAAGTATCAGGAGTGAGGTCAATGCTAAACTGAACATCTCTTTCAGGAGGGATACCTTGTAACTCATCAGGAAAGACGTCCGGATACTCACGGACAATAGGAATGTCTTCTAACTTTGCTTCTTGAGTCAAATCTTTGACCATATAAAGGAATACTTGTTCCCCTTTCTGACGAAGCTTTTGCATTTTAAGAGCAGACACGATCTTTACCCCTTTCTTCAATACCACTCCACTATAGGACATGCGCTTGCCACAAGGACGACGAAGAGTCACCTTTTGATCACGGCAATGAATATGGGCATGATACTTAGATAGCCAATCCATACCCAAAATAACATCGAACTCTGTCATGGAGAATTCCTTAAGATCAGCAGGAAGATTAGTACCCAACAAGGAAATAGTCACATCACGGTACTCGGTATGACAAGGGTAATTCTCACCAGAAGGAAGAGATATAAGAGTTCGAAGAGGAGAACTCGAAGACAAGTTAGCTTTCTTGGCAAAAGAATTAGAAACAAACGACACTGTAGCACCCGAATCAAACAACACGAAAGCAGGGACAGAATTAACAAGAAAGGTACCAGTGATGACGTCGGGATGAACATCGGTGTCAGAATGAGTCATGTTGTAAACTCGATTCTTTGGTGGAGCAGAAGAACTAGGAGGAACCGGAGGACTAGCTGTAGCTCTCGGATTCTTAGGGCACTCATAAGTCTTGTGATCGACCTCTCTACAGTAGAAGCAAACAATGGTAGCTCTGTTACAGTCCTTCCCCGGATGATGAGGTTTCTCACACTTCCGACACTTGGACGGATCAAAACTCTGCCTAGAATTGGAACCTTAATACCCACCACGATGATTCAGTTCAAACCTCGGCTTCTTAGCCGCACTAGGAGTAAAAGAAGGGACATGCTTCCTCACAGATGCAACCTTAATAGTTTCTTCCTCCTTTATAGAAGCATGGACACTCAGGGCCATCTCATAAGCACCCTAAAAAGTAGTAGCTCCCGAACACAACACAAGGGTCCTTACCCTAGGATCCATCTTCTTTATGTACCTCTTGACTCTCTCAGCTTCAGTGGGAATGACGAAACTGGCAAACTTAGACAGCTCTGTAAAGCGGTCCGTATACTCTTGGATCTTCATGTTTCCTTGAGTCAAAGATAGGAACTCTTCCTGTTTCTGCCAACGTAACTCATCGGGATAAAACCTATCTTTCAGCTTGGCGGAAAACTGAGTCCACCCAAATCCAACAATAGCCATGCAAGTAGTCTTTACCGTACCCCACCAATTAGTTGCCGTAAAGAGCTTCTGCATTTCCCTTAACCAATTTTCCAGAGCCACTGGATCAGTTGCACCATCATAAGTAGGTGGCATATGAAGGTCAAATCGATTAAACGCTGACTGCCCAACAACGGGGGTAGTAGCTCTGTTAGCCAAAGATATGAAAGCATTTTCGAGGTTTTGACGGCGACGACGCGCGACTTCCTTTCTAGCAGCCATTTGTTGTCGTGGAGGCATTCTACAAAACAGAAACTTATAAATTAGTTGAGTAAATTCACATAAGTAAACATTTAATCAATCAAATAACGCAAACAAAAAGGGTTCCCATGGTTTCTTTCCTACCAAAGTAACTCTCGATAAGCACTAAACTTGAAGCCTAAGACACTAGTAATCCTAGTACAAGTCTACATATTTCTCGTGAAATAAGTAGCAACTCAAAAAGCGTTTTTGGAACGTTTGGCTCTGATACCAACTGTAACATCCTGGTCGATACAAAGAACAAAAGAGACAATAATAAACAAAATAAAGCAACTAGTGGTAGCGGAAATACCACTAAGACGGAGATGCTACTCTAAGGAGTAGAATTTAAGCTATAAAATAAACATAAATCCTTCAAATAAGATAAGTTAACTTCCAATAGTCATATATAAAAGGAAATGAGGTCCCATACCCTCATTCCAACCAGAGTTCCAAATGCTATAGAAAAATCCAAAAGGGCTTCAAAACTCCAAATCCAAAGACAAAACTAGTAATCCATAGATCAAAACATACGACAAAACAATAAAGGTAACTACTTAAGGCCTACTAAGAACCTAGTCCTAATTCCCGTCTCATAGTGCTCATCTACTATAACAAGCACCACCTTCTTGCTCACAAGGCCAAAACGCACTTTCCCAGTCAAAATCGTAACAATCCTCAACAGCACCGTTATCTGCATAATAAATCAACCACTTCCACAATCAGTGGGGAGTAACTAGAAGTTCTCCCAGCACATACAGGAACAAATAATAAACTTAAAGAAATTGGAAGCACGCCAAAGACATACATCACAATAGACATAACCAAAACATGCGAAACATGCTACGACAAAACATCAGCACTAAACATGCAAAAAGAGAAAACTAAGTACCAATAACAAAAGCAACACCCACAATCAAGCACAAATCAATTCAAAGACAACAGACCATACCGCCTGTGAGTAGACTCATTGGACCATACCGCCCAAGGCCTACTATGCATATTCGAGGACCATACCGCCCGTTCCGAATAGTTGCATATCCGAGGACCATACCGCCCATTCCGGATAGCAAAACTCAACGGATCATACCACCCGTGAGTGAACCAATGGACCATACCGCCCATGGTTAAGTAACTAAATCCTAGGACCATACCTCCCTCAGGATAACAAACAAATTCCTAGGAACATGCCGCCCTTAGGAAAAACAAACAAGCAATGTATACACGACAAGGCATACAAAGGGACTCAACAACCAACATATGTATACACGCCAAGGTATACAAATCAACTCAAATAACTAACATACGTATACACGCCAAGGTATATATGCATAACCAATCCCTCAAAACAACAAAACAAACATGTTGGGGCGTACAACACAAAAACGTTATCTGAGTTTGGGTACGAAGTCAATTATGATTGAATCACAATATTCCCCGTACATAACTCTTGGAGAAGAGATTCTAAGGACAGTATTATCCTCCCCTAAGCATTTCAACGTCGACAACTCAAAGCATAAGCCCACAATAACAACAAACCGACAACTACCAAAACTACCCAACCAACTAGGGTACGTTCCCTTAAATAAACATCTACAACGTACTCTAACATGCTCAAAATACTTACATAAGCCCAACACTTAACACATAAAGATGCTGTAAGTTTAAAATAAAACAAACGTCCAAATGCGAACAAAGATGGCAGCAGCGGGTCGCGACCAGCGACGACGGTCACGAGGGGCGACCAGACGGTCGCGAGTCGCGAGCTGCCACTGCTCGTGGCTTGTGGGCAGCACTCGTAGGCTCACATCTCGTCCCCTTTGGTGCACATCTAGTCTCCAACAACGACTAAACACACAAAGCATACTCTTACACAACCAAGGCACATCCTAGCATGATACTACGCATCAACGACATCCCAAACTCAACTCCATCAATAAATCAAATTACTCCAATCCACTTAACAACAAGAACATCACACCCGACAACATTCAACATTCAAAACCAACAATGGAAACACAACAACAAGCTCAATACATAGAAAGTACCACAAACAACATCCTAAACATGATACTATGCTAAACTAAAAGCAAACAATCACCTAAGTTCCACCTAGCATGATTCTAAGTTCTCTAACGCGATTCTAACAAAAGCTTGTAAACCGGTGTGAAAAAAGCTTAGAACCCAAAAGGAAAAACTGATTTTTCTGTGATAAAATTGTGAAGGAAGCAAAGAAATCCTTTTCCTTTCTTTTCTTATGGTGGCCGTGTAAAATGGAGGTGAAGGAGAGGAGTAATATTTCGAGTTTATACTCAGCAATTGGGAGATGAATTGAGGGTGATTATGGGAGTGTTCAATAGCCATGATGACAAGGAATAATGAGGGAGAGTGAAAGGGGTTAACTTATAATGTTTAACGTTACAAAGGGAAGGTAAAGCTGTCCAAAACTTTACAATTTCCTCCCCTTGGACAGATTTTCGGACCCCTTAAGCTAAGCAAACAAAAATGCGTAACCACTAGTACAATGTACGTTTTCAAGTATAAAGTACAATGCTTAAAATAAATATTATAAATAAGTATTTTTATAAATAAAAATTATAATTATCAACGTAATAAAAATACTTATTTACCAAGCTATCACATTACACATATCGCACATAAACAAGCGCTACATTGCTCGTTAAAGTAATTGACGTAAATATGAGCATTTCTCATATACCTCACAATGCTACATTTAAATTCACATATAAAATATATAAATATTATCGAAATAAAAAGTAGACATATAATATAAGTTTTAAACGGAAATATATATACGAAACATAATTTACGGTCTAAAATAGTAATAATTAACGCGCGAAATTTTCACGAAAATTCGGGGTGTTACATAGATCTAATAGGATAATTGAACTATGCTTGGACACTAATATGAAAGACCCAAGAGAAGGTTTGTTCCCAGGTCACATGGTGCCACTCTTAGCAAGAATCAGTGTCCATTGAACTTTGATGATCCACTACGAAAATAATGAGAAAAGGCAACACACAAAATTGCAACGCTATATAAATTTTTACTTTTGATAGTCTAAGGCAACATCATATAAGTGTTATCTGGAAGTAAAATTCTTTACACTTGACTGTAACGCAACAATACGAAAATTATTTCAATAAACTAAATAAGACAACCACTATTTCAAGTGTTGCCTAAATTTATCTATGGCAACATTTTTACGAACTGTTGCTTGAAAATGCAACAACGTCAAAATTGTTGTCTTGTAAGGAAACAAAGACAAAATTGTTCCCTTATAATACAAAAACAAAACTTATGTTCATAATTTTACATAATGCAACACAATTTATAGTCAGTTGCCTTTTATTTTTTCAGATATCCATAGTTTCAAAAGGGTTTAATATATTCATCAAAGTAGGTTAAGCTCATTGTGAGCTGTCATTTGGAATTCTCAAGCTCCTCAATCTTTATACCTATAACTTTCATTTGCAAACATATGTGACTTATGTATGTTGAAAAAGGCAATGTAAGAAACACAACCAAAGATCCGACACTAGAGTTAAGTCAGGTTTCAAACCTTAAAATAGTAGTTGTTGATACAGTTACTACTTAGGTGTGTCCATCCTTTATGTTCTCACATATATATATATGCTCCATAAGGATCCTACATTGTCCCTTCTTTTATTTGCTTTGATTGTCAAGGAAATAAGTTGAACCCTCATCCTTTTTGTTTTGTTTCTACGGGGTCCAATTAATATGTTGTTGTAGTCCAACCCCTACTCTAAGTTCTAAGCAATCAAATAAGGTTAGAACCTTACAAGCATGAAAAGATGTACTTAAATGCTTTTAACACTGATGAACTATACAATTATTAGATTTATATGAATGAACAAAAAAAATATCTTAGGATCGGGACAAAATCAAAATCGATGAAACACGGGAAAATCCCATATGACCCAATATATCTACATCATTTCTTCCCTTATAAACTTGTCTAGTTAGGATGATGTTATGGTATGTGCTGATTCTTAAACTCTATGTGTTATTGTTCTTCTTGATGTAATTTATTATGCAACCGTGTCATGCGATAAGGATGCTTTGATATAGCCCAGCTATACTGGTGTTATCGGAGGAAGTATCTTAAGAGAATGAGTGTGATATCTTTTAGATATGCAATAGGATCAATCACGTATGCCATGATACATACTAGACTTGATGTGTCTTATACTTTGAGAATTACAAGTAGGTACCAAGCTAATATAGGAGAAGGTCACTGCCAAGAAAATCTTAAAGTACCTTCATAAGACTAAGAACAAATTTTTGGTTTATATATAGAAGAAGAAGAGTTGAAGGTGATTAGTTACACCAATGCCAGTTTCCAGATGGATAGACATGACTTGGAATCCCAGTCTGGATTTGTCTTCAATCGAAATGAAGGGGTAGTGAATTAGTAGAATTCCAAGAAAAGCACTGTTTCTGTCCAAGACAGCAACAGTGTATGTGGTGGTGGGTACTTGGTGGAATCGTGGCTCCCAAACGTCCTTCGTGGTGGTGGTTACCTGCAAAACAAGGAGAAACCTCGGGGGTGGTTCCGAGGATCGCCTCTCCGATGCCTAAGTCAGTCCAAGTTGAGCACAAGATCTCTAGTAGAGAGAAAACGAGTATCAAGTGCAAGTATTTTGTGAGTGTTTGATTGAACGTACCTTACCCATGCATGGGCATGGGTATTTATATGAGACATGGACTTGTAACTGACCTAGTAAAGTGAGTGGCCCTCTTTGGAAGTGGGCCAAGGTGGAACGAGGCCTTCATTAAACTCCAGCCTAGAGGTTATGTCCGGAGCGGTCTGCCTTAGGAGTGGCAGGATCAGTGGTCTGCTGCCAACTGGAGGTCTGCTGGGCAGACCCCATACAAGCACTATAGTTGATTTTAAAATTAAGGCTATGTAAATTGTTGTTGCCGAGGCTACTAAGGGGGTTTTACAGATCATGAATTTTATTATTAAAGTAGATATATATGGTTCCTAATGTTTTTGAAGCTGCTGAAATATATTATGAGAATAATGATACTATAGCCCCAATAAAAGAACTAAGATTCCATCAGAGATCCAAGCATATTCTAAGGAAATATCACATGATTAGAAAGATTATAAATGGAGGGGCTGTTCAAATTTAAAAAGTACCAACGAACAACAATGTAGTAGATCGCAACCAAAGCATGAGAAGCATATAACTGCTATAGGAATTAAGCACGTTGGAGAATGACTAGTTTATATGTTTTGTTATTCATTTGTAAACATTGCTTGCATCTATCTAACTAAATTTACATTAAAATTCCTAAATTATTTTATTTCCATGAATCATTAGATAAGACTTCGGTGAATGAGACAATAGGGACTTACATGGTATTTTCAACATGAGGGATACTGATTCTTCAAATTAACTAGTTTGTGACTTGATTGATGATCATGTTTCATTATCATAGGGACAAGGGGATGTCCAATCAGTTACGTTGGTATAATTTAGAGAAAATCAACTACGCAAACCCTCCTATGGAGAGTTCCCTAAGGAAAAGATGTGATGGGGACGACAACTCCTCAATCGTATAAACTTATGTTAGGATTAGTAAGCTTTAGTTTTGCCAAACGTCACGCCATGGAAGCAGGCTATAAAGGCAATTTTCAAGTTATTATGAATTTCATATAACGTAGGAGGCTATAAAGATTTGAAGAAGATGTTCTTCGACCAAGTTTGCAATTAAACAATAATCTTAATGTTTTATTAAATAAATTATAACTTAAATGATTTTAGGTGGTGATATCACGTATTTATATAGAGTTTTCTCCCTTATTTACGAGCTAAGTTGTGTGTCATTTGAGCTCTTCGGAGCTATTTTATGCTAACTATCATTTATAGTTGTGGTTTTGTGTTTTAGTATTGAATTACAGGTTTTACGGAATTTTCTCCTTATTTCCGAGCTCTTTGGAAGCAACCACGGATTTACGAGATGTTACGAGGCATGTAGGATGGCTCACGAGCTTTATGGATAGTTTAGGAGGTGCCAAGACCTCTAAACATGAAGATTTGAGAGCCAAAGAGTAAAAAAGGAGCTTTCCGTACTATAATCGGCAAGAAATGGCCCGATCTAGCGTAGAATTATTGATCGGTGGTGAAGTTTCGCACCCGATCGGGCGGGCATCACCCGACTCAATCGGGTGGAGAAACATAGAAATTTAGGTTGGCGAATTAAGCCCAATCCGATCGGGCAAGGTCCACCCGATCGGGCAAGCCCACAAAATGGTTAAATGCTGCTGATTGTGTGCTGCGTACAAAGCTAGGGACAAAACTGGGCTCCCTTACCCCAGACCCGATCGGGCATGTGTGCCCGAAGCCCATCGGGTGGAGAAGCCTAAGACTGCAAGCATGCCACTTGCTGTTGTCCGCGTGATTGAAGAAGGAAGGGATAGCTGGGCTTCCCTCAAAGGCCTGCCAGTTGTTCGCGTGAGATCTCAGGAGAGGAAAGCTGAGCTTCCTTCATGGACCCGATCCAGCGTCCGATCGGGTGAGGCCCATTTTTGCCTTTTGATGTCGTGCTGCTGCGTGGGACTACGAAACATGTTGGGGAAATTTTACTATAGACCCGATCGGGTGACCCTTTTGCCCGATTGGGTCCCGCACTCGATGTCGCGATTTTTCTATTTTTATTTCCGTTTTTAATTAGACTTTTGGGGGTATCATAAATACTTTTTCCTCATATTTTTAGAGACGTCTTTTTATTCTGTTTTTATTTCTATAGTTCTTAGCTTAGTTTTATCTAGTTTAAACACTTTAGATTAGATTAAAGGTGATTGAACCTTGGATTTGATTTCAATAAAAGTTCTTGCTTTCCGTCAATTGGTATTCTTCTCTACTTTAATCTCTTTAATTATTTTGATTGCTTAGTTTAATTATTCAATTTATTCATAATGTTGAAATTAGGGTTTCTCGTTAGAATTGTTATTGTTGATTTAATTATGTCTGAGTAGTTTAATTTCTAGGGATTTGGTGAGGGAAGCCATGTTTATACCTTGATTATTTGAATAGCCATTAGTTTCTAGGGTTTGATGAGATAGGTTATGGCGTGATTTGTTCTTATTGAGTAATTAACGTTATTGCGCAGTTTCTTTGATTACTTGAGGTTAATAATCGTTTGCACAGATCCGTCTTACTTTTAGAGGCCTAGTACACACCAGTAATTCTGATTATGTTTGTGAACATGGTGCATATGTTGAATTATAGACGTTGAGACTTAATCATAACTTGACATTGTTCTAATCTATCGATTCTTGGCCTAGGTTCTGATAGTTGTTTGATCCTTTGATTGGTATAAGCATGGTGGACCGAACTAATTCCCTAGACCTTTATTTCATAAAGTAAAATCCCTCTTTACATTGCTTTCTAGTGTTTAATTAGTAGTTCAGCTATTACTTATCTGATTTTGTCTGAAGTAGCTGTGTGGCTAAATATTAACTTAGAACTCCGTCTCTCTGTGGATTCGACCCTACTTCCATTGACTATCATTGTTAGATGACTTAGGAATTATCTTTGATAAGGTGATACGACTTTAGCCTATCAGGTGGTTAAAGTGTTTTGCTAAAAACCAACTATGATATTTAGCATAATAATATATTATGTTACTCCTTTTTTTTATTTGAGCCTAATGGGTCACACATGACATCAACAACTGAATAATATGAATTAGAGTTTAGGGATACTCAGGCAATTAGAATTACAGTTGGATTTAGGAAAAAAGAGAAAAATATATAAAAAGGGGAGACTAGGGAGAGGTGCCATAGCTCTTTATAGGACGCCCCTTTTCCCTTCTCTCCTCAATTGATTTTCTTTCCGTCCTCCAAAATTACTAAATCTCCCTCCTTAGATTTCATAATAGTTTGGTAGTTGACTTAGCATTCGAAGAGGAGATTCAATCTGTTGGGCCTTGGTGGTGGACTTCGATAGAGAGAATTTCAATTAAAGACTTTGAAAAGTTAATACGATTCCCTCGACATTTGCTAAAACCATCTTTTATATGTTTATGATTTTATTTATTAGTATACATAATCTTTCCCGGTGGTTTTGATCAGAAGCTAGTTTTCTAAAGATTCCACATTTATAAATTCAAAAGACTTCAGGATATGGAAATGGTGTCAATTGGCATCGAGTAAAAATGAAAATACATACCATTGTTAAATGTATCATTCACAAATCATTTATTTCGACAATTAGAATCATAAATTGAGGAACATATTTGTTAAAGCATAAAGATAACAATTTATATTACCTTATGAATAAATAAGCATTAAGAGATATAGGGGGTATTGATATCACGTATTTATATAGAGTTTTCTCCCTTATTTACAAGCTAATTTGTGCGTTATTGGAGCTCTTCGGAGCTAGTTTGTGCTAACTATCGTATATAGTTGTGGTTTTGTGTTTTAGTGTTGAATTGCAGGTTTTAGGGAGTTTTCTCCCTATTCCCGAGCCATTTGGAAGCAACCACGGCTTTACGAGATGTTACGAGGCACGTAGGATGGCTCACGAGCTTTATGGGTAGTTTAGGAGGTCCCAACACCCCTAAACGTGAAGATTAGAGAGCCAAAGAGTCAAAAAGGAGGTTTCCGTACTCTGATCGGGCAAAAATGGCACGATCGGGCGAAGAAATATTGATCGGGTCCTCTACATTTTGGTTGCTGCTGCTGCTACGCCACATGATAATTGTGCTGTGCACCCGATCCACGACCCGATCGGGTGTGCGATCGGGTGGGCTGCAAAAATCAAAATAATGTTGTGCTGCTGCTATGCTAAAGCCCAAAGCGCTTGCTGATGACTTTTGTACCACGGCCCGATCGGGTACTGTGCTCGGGCCCGATCGGGTCTGGCACATTTTTGTCGCGGATTTCGGCTTTTTGTTTCCGTTTTTTAGTTAATTTGAGGGGTATTATAAATACCTTTTTCCTCATTATTGAGAGACATCTTTTATTCATCTTTCATTAGCTTTAGACTAGTTTTATTCTTCATTGTTCTTAGTTCAATTCAAACACTTTAGATTAATTTAGAGGTGATCAAACCTATTTCGATTTCAATAAAGTTCCTGCTTTCCGTTAATTGGTATTCTTTCTTACCCTAATCTCTTTTATTATTCTCAATTGCTTAGTTTATTTATTTAATCGTTCATGATGCAATTGTTAGGGTTTCATATTAGTTTTGTCGTTGTTAATTTAATCATGTCTGAGTAGTCTCTTTCTAGGGTGTTAGATAGGAAAGCCATGTTTATACCATGATTGTGATTTAGACTGCTATTGATTTCTAGGGATTGATTAGGGTGATTGTGATGTCGTTTGTTCTTTATTGAGTAATTAACGTTATTGCGCAGTTTCGTTGGTTGCTTGTGGTCAATAGTTGTTTGCACAGATCCGTCTTACGACTAGAGGCCTAGGACACGTCAGTAGTTCTGATTACGTTAGTGAACATGCGGCGTATGTTGAACTATGAGCGTTGAGTCTTAACCATAGCTCAACATAGGCTCTAATCCCCCGACTCTTGACTTAGGTTTTGATAGTTGTTGACCTTGTTTGATTGGTATAAGCATGGTGGACCGACCTAGTACCCTAGACTTTTATTCCATAGTTTAATCCTCGTTTTTCCCGTCTTTCTTAGCTGAATCATTAGTTTAATTAATTCTTCCCTGATTTACTCTGGAGTAGCTTAATTGGTTGAATATTGATTTAGAAACTCTGTCTCCCTGTGGATTCGACCCTGCTTCCACTGACTACCTTAGTTAGAGGACCGTAGGTTTATTTTTGAATAGGCGATACGACTAAAACCTATCAGGTATATCGCACACTTGTTCTAAAGGATAAGTGGGAAATTGAAGGTGATATCCTTTGATTAAGCTTGAAAGTACTTAAATGATTAGTGTAATGATTAGATAAATATTAAATGAATTATAACTTGAATGATTTTGGGGTAATCATATTATTTTGCTAGAAACCAATTACGATTGTTAAAAATAATGAAATTATATTACAAGTTTAATCATTTAAACGTATTAAATCACGCATAACATTAATGATTGAATAATAGGGCATTAGGGTTTAGAATTCTAAGACGTCTACATTTGCAGTAAGGTGGAAGAGGAAAACTATAAAAGGGAAATAAGAGGAGGCCCCACTTTCATCATAGTGGCACGCCTTTCCCCTATTTCTTGCCTCGTTGGGTTTCTCTCTTCTCTCCCTTCCCTAATTTTAAAGTGTTCACAAATTAACCTAGCAGTCAAAGGGAAATTTAATCATTCCTAGTGGACAACAATAGAGACGGACTTCTCTTGAAGACTTGGGATTAGTTCATACAATTCGTTAGGTATGATAATTGCCTTTTAGATGATTTACCGACATCGTATGGTTATTCCTAGCTTTAAGCTAAAGAATTGTTCTTCAATATCACGTTGAGTTTGCCTAAATTCCTTCATAATAATTAAGGGGGAGAAGACATTCCAAATACAAGAGGAAAGACTCACATGATTAGTTAAAGACCCCTTGCTTGAGGTGACAACACATGGAATCTCAACCCATCGGCAAGATCTTGTGTCCAAGTGCCATACCAATGGATGAGATCACTCTAATTAAGGAAATAGAGCTTCAAGCCAATGCAACCCCACTATCACCCCAAATCTCTTAATTAGTGAGGTGATTAGTTGGCCCATTGGGTTGTACTATTTGTGATAAATATGCTAAATGTAGATAGGTTTACGAGTCATCCTAACCATGAGAAGGGTTAGTGTTCATGGTTAGGGCTCTGTTGGGCTAATTCTACCAAATAAGGACATTTTACGACGATCCTGACCATGAATAGTCCACTAATTACCACAAGTACTTACATCAGTTCCCCTTAATGTCTAAGAAGTAAATTAATATTATCATTATAATAATAATTAGAAATTATTAACATAATGAGCTTAAAACATGGGTTGGTGTGTGCTTCTAACCAAACAAAGATTTGTGGTGGGTTGATCTATAATATTTATAAACCGAATCCCACCACAAACCATCAAATTATCTTTATTATTCAATGTCACGACAATGTTGTACCTTAAATAGTACTCCAGTATTATAGCAACTTTTTAGTTTTTAAATATCTTCTACCTTTTTGTACCTTATTTGTATGATGTAATAGTGAATATCTAGTCGGTAAAATAAAACAACAATTGCAAATTAGAATACTCGTATTGACATGAAATTTGGTTAAACTGCGCATCAACCAAATCATGCTCGGCCATAACAATAATAGTAATAATAATGAGTAAAAATATGATAACAAAATAATTATTTTTACAATAATAATAATAATAACAATAATACTACCTCCGTCCCATATTAAGCGCAACAATAACTTATGCACATAGTTTTAGGAAGTTTATAGAGTAGGGTGTATGTTATATTAATTTATTGTTAAAGTTGATGTGATTGAAAGTGATGTGGTACTTTTAGGAAGTTAATAGAGTAAGAGAATATTATTTTAATGTTTTTCACATAAATTAATGAATGAGTGATGTATATTAGTTGGGTGATATATAATAAAATATTGGCATGTCCATGCTTAAAATTGAAGTGTTGCAATTAATATGGGACAATCATATATGGAAAGTATTGCAACGGATATGAGAAAGAGGGAAAAAAAAGTAAAATAAATTAGACCGCTAATAATAATAAACAATAAAATAGTTAAATGATGAATGGAGCTGAGCTGAACTGAACTAAACTAAAATAAACTGAACTGAACCTAGTAGAGCTTAACTGAATTGAACTTATTAGAGCTTAAGAAAATAAGCCCCTACTTATCGGTTAGCATCAAAGCAAGTTGCAATTTGATTTCGAGTCAAGATGTACTCAAATCTTTACCAGGTTGGATAGTGGCTAATTGTCGACGATATTTCAAGACAAGACTCTTTTTAACAAATCTAAATCCAGTTATAACCCAATCATTCAACCCAACCCAACCCAACCCAATCTAACCCAACCCAACCCAACCCAACCCAACCCAACCCAACCCAACCGAACCGTTAACCGCCCTACTAGATGGCACCAAAACGACCGATATCTGGAGTCTGGACTTTAAACCGATGAAAACAATTATTCCATCTGCCTTACAATTGCAAATAATGAGAGTAGATAGAGCATGTCCAAATAAAAAAAGTAGATAGCCTTGAGGGAAGAAAAGATGGGTTCGCAAGCGTTACAACTACCAGTAGCTTCTTCATCATCTTCTTCTTCTACCGGGCCTTCAATTTTATATCAGTCTCACCGCTCCTCCCATTTGCGTAGCGCTAACTTAACCCCTTTCAATTGTAATACCATCCATGTTAATAATAATGCTGCTCTCTTTCTGCCCCTCAATCATGTCAACCATCGTTACTCCGGGAGACCGATTCAACTCGCCCGTGTTAGTGCGGATGACTCTGAGTCTGTCATTCCCGCAACCCCTACAGCTTTTGTGGAAGATGAAGGAGACCCTACTCCTGAGGATCTCCAATGCATTTCCCAAATTCAAACTGTAATTTTTTTCTCTCTTTTCTCGGTTTTTTATTTACTTCTGTCATGCTGCCCCTTAATTTCCCATACTTTTTCAAGTAAAAGAAGGATAATTTTACATAAATTTAGATACATACGCATAAAATTTTAAGGCAAAAAAATTACATAATATGAGTTGTTTGAGAAGCTAAATTAAATTTCAGGGGTTTGAAATGACTAAAGTTAAGATGCTTCTGTGAGCAGCTTCTAAGAAGGAGCCAAAGTTTTCCTTATTTCCATCTTTACATCGTTTTGATTGATAAAATATATTATTCAGCTTTTTCTACAAAAATATCCGACACTACCACACTCCTATCCGAGTGGACACTTGCAGGGTTTGATACATGAGAATAGAAGGTTGGGGATTAAGGTTGGGAAGTGGGCGTATATGAGCGGCAATTCATGAGAATATTATCATTATCTTGTTTGGCAAGTGGTAGAAAATGGAAGGGAATTAGTCTTCAAATTACTTAAAAACCTTTACTAATCCCTTTTACTACCTCTTCCCTTCTTCTTCATTAATGGAAAATGAGTCTTTTTACGGGGAAGTCCTAATTTCTACACCTAATTCCTATCTGATAGATGTGAACAGTACATTTATTTGTATTACATTTATAAAATAATATACTACGATTTTCTAGTATACTACATTATTCAGAAACTATACTACCTAAATCTCTATATAAATATACTACAATATTCCTATTTCCTAAAATATACTACCTAAATCTATAAATATACTAGTTTTCTATAATCCACAATTTTTTTTTAAAAAATGAGCTTGATATATGCCCAACTCCTATCTATCTAATAAGAACTGGGCAGCCCTCGTCTTTTTACCCTCTATTTCTATTCAACACATAAGACATGCTCCCACCTATCTCTTATTTTGACGGGAATTCAAGCCATTTAATCGCACTCTCATTCCCCCTCAAAACTCCCAATCCCATTGAACAAACATGGGAATATAGGAAATGGGGATCTAAAATCCAATTACCACCCTTTATTCAAACAAAACCCCCCTAATGCGTGTCTAAGTAACATATTAATGCTAATAAGTACTCCATACTATTTTACTAATTAACTTAAGTCTATAGAACTACACTTGTGATTGATAAATTTGACTCTAAAACTTTGACATTCTCGATTAGAATCTGCTAGGTTGTTGGGAAGATATTGGAGGTGAGGTAAAATGTCAAATGCACCTGAAGATCATGAAGATTATAAAGCTAGTTAAGTGACTGTAATTATATTGAATGTAAGAAATATTGGAACTAGATATAATGCCAAAATACTATACAATGCATCTGATGTTCAAGATAAAAATGATTTTGCTTAAACCATATATATGTTCCCACAGTGAGTGAAATATAGATCATAAACACACACTTAGTGTGCTAGTTCATCTATTCCTAGGCCAATTGCATAATAAGAACCAATTTTTTCATTTAAAAAACTCAATCCCAAATACTACATACTTTGTTTTTCCTATGTTCTTATAGTTATAAATACCACATGCAAAGTACAAAAATTGAATAACTAACATGTAAATTGTGTTTTTTATTATAACCAGATTTAATCACATAGATTTGGGCCGAATATCCTTCAAGAATTTTAAATTCTTACATGAAAACCAAAACTCTAACAAATTACGTACTCCCTCCGTCCCATATTAGATGATACAGTTTGACTGGCACAACGTTTTAGGAATGTTATTTGACCAAATTATTTTATTGAGAGTAGTTGATTATTGATATTTGTTTTAGTACACAAAGTACATGTTGGTGTGGCATATTATAGGGGTTTGGAGTGGGTGGGGTTATTAAATTAATTATAGGAAAATTTCTTGAAAAACTACTATAAAATTTACCCTTATTGAAAAAATCTACCAATTACTTTTTTTTTTGAATTTAACTACTATAACTCTGCAAAATTTTGTAAAGCACCACCTTCTAATAGAAAATGTTAAGTTTTCCGTTTGGTGGTGGTTAGTGTTTTGACGGAAACGTTTTCCGTTAAAAGGTAGTGCTTCATAAAATTTTGCAAAGTTATAGTAGTTATATTAAAAAAAAAAAGTAATGGGTGGTTTTTTTCAAAAAGTGTAAAGTTTATAGTGGTTTTTCACAAATTTTCCTTAATCATATATGGGACCTATTAATATTAAAAAATACTTCTTCTGTCCCATATTAGTTGCAACAGTTTGACTTTTACACTATTCATATGCCTTACTTTTGACTATGATTTTTTACTAGCATATAAAACCAGATGTTAGTAAATAAGATGTTCTTATATTTATCTCAATGTATAAAGTTGAAATATTAAATTTTCATAGTTTTTACTAATTGATAGTTAGATATATTAATGGTCAAAGCTGTGTATTGGCAAGTGTGCCAGTAAAACTGTTGCAACTAATATGGGACGAATGTAGTACCATTTATAGAAGTGTATCAACTAATGTGGGACGGGCGAATAAAGGAAGTGCATTAACTAATGTGGGACGGACGAATAAAGGAAGTGTATCATTTAATGTGGGACGGAGGGAGTATATGAATAGATTTCTAAGACACTAAATGTCAAAATTGCAAAGAAAGACCGTGAATTAGACGTAGTATCTAGCTTTTACAAAGATTAGAGTTTGTTCTTTGTAGAATGGAGATGATTCATGAATAATGAATTCCTCTTAAATAGCCATATAATGCCTGAAGAATCAAGTTGACACGACCCACAATGTAGCACGAAATCGACACGATATTATCAAGTTTGGCTCACTACTCCCATACATTTAAGTACATAAGGTGGCCCCAACACGACACACTTATTAAACGGTTGGATTAGGGTTGAACTCTTGAACTCGAATATGACATAATTAGCCATCTATCTACACGAACTGCAATATTCTAATGTTTTTCCTATATGACCTTCTTCATTTGTTTTTTGAATTTAGTTCATGTGATACTTACTTTTTTAACATTGTTAGATGTTAATTTAACTACCACATGAAATTTACCAAGCTTCAACCATATCTGACAAACAGTGATGAATGGGTCGATTCGAATCCAACGTTTAATAAACGGGTTGAGTCGGGTCAAGGTTTTGTAACACATTTTATTAAACAAATCGTGTTAGGATTAAGGGATTCAACCCATGAACCCAATGAAAATTATAAGGCGAGTCCCTAAATGATGAAAGGTTAGAAAGTTGAGTCCCTTACTATACATTTTACTCATTTAAAATCTTTGATTTAGTGCATCCGTATCACCATCTAACTCAAATTATTAGTACGGTGTAAGATGGTTTTACGAAAAGAGCCAGAACAACGTTAAAGCCATTTCTCTCATCATGAATAATATCTATATTTTGCGAATCCATCATCGTAGAAAATATCAGTGAATCTTTAACAACCTACCTTTTATAAGACATATAAAACTCGAGACTATCTTCAAGAAACCCTAAGAATCAATCCCCAAAAAACAACAGTGTCACAAAAAGAGCATATTTACCCCAGGACTTCAGCTGTTCAAGAACTATTGCTCACTTGGCACAGCCTCCCAAATTGACTAGGAGGGTCGTCTTTGATTTACATGTACTTTATTTTGTCTGTCTACCACAAAAGGCTTGGTTTATTGTGAATCCTAAGACACATATAACACAATCTATATCAATTTCAACTTTCAACAATTTCCTTTTTAGTTTCAGCTAACCTATCCAATTTAGTTTCTTTACTACTAATTTTACCAAACATACCTTAGTTTTTTTCACTATATACATATTTATATGTGCTTTCAGAAACAATATGTTTCCAATATAAAGGAATATAGCTAGTTTAAACACTGTAAATTCAAGCATTTCTAATGAATATTATCTTCATTTTTAAATCAAAAGTTTCATAGATATACTCCATATTTATATCTGAGATCAATCAACAATTCTAGTGGTTGTATGGCTTGTTTTTTGCTTTTATTCATTTGTGTGCTTTCTGTTTAGGTCTTGGAATTGCTGAAGAAGAATAGGGACATGTTGTTTGGGGAGGTACATAATTTTGCGTTATACTGCTTTCTGCTGGTTCACTACTTTTGAGCTTAGATTTTTCCCTGCTGTCTTATTGTAAACCTTACCCCATAATTTAATACATGATACAATATAATTTAAACTTTTCATATGGGTAACTATTGAGGCAGGGCGTGAAATTTTGAAGTAGTTGTCTTCCCGTTAGAAAGGTCTAAAAATACAGTCCACCATAAAGAATTTTACATTCCCTAAATGGATGATATTCACAACATTTTGGTTTTGCTATAGTAAGTTTATTTGGTAATGTATTCATCATCTGAAATTGATGTCCAAGTTATGGACATCAAGGTGGCACAAAATTGTTGTTGCTTTTCTATATCCTATTACTAGGCAAATAGCTACATATTGTAAACTTAGTCTTTTAGTATTTAATAACAGGCTTAGCATAACCAATTATCTTCTCAGTTTCTTAATATTAGCAATCAAGACACAAATTACCTAATAAGTATGGAGAAGAGCCCTTGAGGAAGAATGAGAGCATAAGGGGTGGAAAGGGTGGGCTAGTTTAAGAGGCTAAGATGGGAAGGACTGAAGGAGGGTGGACAAGAATATAATTCGAATGGGTAAGAGTTCGAGATATGGATTTGAAAGAGTAAAAAAAAATGATAGGTGTAATCTGAATCAATATTTTGTTTTCCAAAGTTGCAAGTTTCTTGGGAAAAAGATGTAGCCTTGGTGGTTCTCTTAAATGAACGAATTGAGAGAATTGAGAATGAAGGAAATATATGTTGTTTTATTTGTAATCACTAACACCTGCGAATAAACTAATAAATCCTACTCTTTGAATACTAGAGTTGAGATTACAATACAACCCAAAGGTCATTCATTTATCTTAGAGTATGTTTCTATAGTACTTGAATGACTTCAAACTTACCTATTTGGCCTCATTCTTATTCCTCCCTCCGTAACATAATAGTTGTAACAATTTCCTAAAATGGGTGTAACATATTACTTGCAACAATTTTCCATCTTTCTTATTTTGGTAAATTTTAGCACATGAAATGATGATGTGTTTTTTGGTCCCCACCCACTTTTGTACTCTTTTTTTTGTTGTTTTCTTTCTTTCCCTCCTTTTCTGACTTTAACCCATGTGATTTCTCTCTCCTACTTTTATTAATCACCCTCCCTTATCCATACTTAACATATTATGTCTAGGAACTAGTTCAATTGTTGTAACTATTATGTTACGGAGGGAGTATTATTTTTGTTGTTGCATTTGGATAGACTCAAGGCAATCTCATTCATCTCTATTAACTTTGAGCTTTACTTCTAAACTAAACAACAACAAAAGACCTAGCCAAGTTAGGAATAAGTTGCCTTTTTCTAACATGCAAAACTTTATCTAAATCACTCAAAGTAGCCAGATATATCTATATGAAGCTACACTTTGTTATAAAATGGAGTTTTAGGAAATTACCACTCCATATGAGAAGTAACAACCGTTTGTTAAATGGTACTAAATGGTGGTAGTGTTAATAATATCATGTGTACTTTAGAGGGGAAATCCCCCCACTCATTACCACAGTGAAGGAAACAATTTCCAAACATGTGATTTCGTTTTTTTTTATACAAATTTTCATTCCCACTCAATACGACGTGTTAAGTGGCAGTGGTTGGTAATGATATTTGATGAAAATCACATATTTGGTGATTTGTTCTTATTACCATGCTTTTGGTGGGGGATTTCTCCTCCAAATTACATATGAAATTATTAACATTACTACATGTAGTACCACCTACCAAACCGTAAAAGTAGCAGAACAGTAGATTGTAATATTGATGCTATTAAGTCACCAACCCATAATAGTATAGATCATACATGGTTGGTTTCTCAAGCAAAAGAAAGGAAAGTAAAATGACAAAGTTTATATCCTCCTTACAAGGAGGCCTTTATTTATTCTCCTGTATTGAAGTCCTTCTATCATTAGATCTACCTATGTCGCATATACAGATATACTTAGTACTCCAACTTCTTTCCGAAGGTAGAATTAAACTGTTCCCATACAGCCTTTATCTCCCTCTTCCTTACGTCTTTCATAGGTGGCTCATATCCGATTCACCTATGAGCCTTGGGGTGATTGGGTGGGAGAAACAGTTGGCCCTTCGAAACTTTCACCTTGTCCTCAAGGTGAATAGTGGGAGATCTATGTAGAATTGCTGAGTAAGCTTCCATGTTGCATTGTACTCAAGAAGAAGCTGCCATTTGATGAGTACCACTATTTCTGTAGAGGGGTTATTGGAGAGTTGGCCGTAGAGGGCAGAGGGCTTCAGGCACAACCTGTAACTCCAATCGGCACTCAACTAGGTAAGGAAGCAGATATTAGATGGTCTCCTATGGCTGTTGTGAGCTGGGAAACATGGATGAATTTGGGCAGCATAGTCAACTCTAAATTGTAGACGCCACTGCCTCTCTGCTGAACCATTGTATAAGGCACATAGAACCTGGGAGCCCAGTATCTCACTAGGAGTCTAGGACGCTTGCCTAGTGATTATTTCTGGTATGATTGGAACCTCCAAACTACTTTATTAGCCACTTCAAACCATGGAATCAAAACTCGGTTGTTACGTTACAGCCGTTATGCAACGGAGTTTGAACTTGCCATCGAGGAAGCAAATTGCTGATGCGGTCGCGTTCTCAGTAACGGTCGCGATGATGTGGGAGCGGCTTGTAACGGTCGAATAGAGACAAATAACCTCAAAATGACATTTTAAAAGTTTTATAAGTATTCTTGTAATTTTAACCTCAATTATAATTTGACCAAAGCAATCATATGGGTGGGTTAAACATATGGTGAATAAAAAATTACTTTAAACGTGAGATTCATATCCTATTATATATATGAATTGATACTGAATCATATATATTATTCAACTCGAAAGCCTATGGCAAGTTTTTCTCCTTCCGTTGGTGTGTCTCTATTGTTTGTGTGCTACTATGCGTATTTTCCCTTCTCTTTTTTAACCAATTTTGATATGATAATGGATGTAACGGGTAAAAAAACGCTCTAATGCGGCGAGTTGGACGTGAATTTCATCGCGGCATTACGTGACGACATTGCGCGTAACGGCAAGTTCAAAATCCGTTACATAACGGCCGAGTTTTGTTTCCATGCTTGCCATTACACGAAATGCCGCTACGTAACGTATGACGAAATTCTAAGTCCATCTCGCCGCCTTGTCCGTTGTGTAACGGCGATTTGCCGCGGTAGAGCATTTCTTTACCCGTTTCGTTCGATACTTTGTAAGAATTGGCAAAAAATGAGAAGGGAAAAATGCAAATAGTAGCACAAAAGAAATAGGCACACACCTGATTTGACGTAGGCTTTCAAGTTAGATAATATATATGAGTTAGTATCTATTTATATATTTATAGTAGAATATGGATCTCATCTTGTAAGTAATTTTTGTTTCACCATTTGTATAACCCAACCAAATGATTGCTTTAGTCATATTAAGTTATAAGAATACTTATAAAACTTCAAAAATATAAATTTCAGGTCAAAATTCTAATAGTATGATTTATTAAAAAAAAATTGCGTCGCTGATATGTTGTATTTGACCATTACAAGCAGCTTTTGCGTCGTCGCAATCATTACTGCGAACGTAGCCGTATCCAAGATTTTCTTCCTTGCTTGAAACTACTGATTCTAGCGCTTCTTATTTGCTCATTTTTTGCATCCCTTTCTTGGAGTGCTCCTCCTTAAAGCCCACGGGGTTTGTCCCTTGGTCACCAAAGGTTGGGGGATCAGGCCCATATAAGGCTCTAATGGGGTGTTTGGTATGTGGGAGTATTAATCCCAAGTCTCCATAATCCAATGCTTGGTTGGTGGCAATTAGACTAGAAAGTGGGAATGGGCTTGGGATTACTTAGCCTCTATTCCCCATGATTTATTACTTGGGCGGGGCAGGTAATAAAAGATGGGAATTCTCTAGTTTAGCAAAAAGACGAAAATTCCCCAACTTATTATACATAACCCTACCTTTTGTATATATTGAAAATATTGTAAAAGGGTAAACTAGTAAACTTTGAATATAATCCTTGTCTTAATCCCACGTACCAAACATGGGATTTAAAATTTTCCAATCTTACCCACTAATATGCAAAACAAGGGATTGGGAATATTTGATGAATTCTCCACCCACTAATTCCCATTCCCACTTCAATCCTATATTCCCCAAATTCCCATTCCCACATGCCAAACGGCCCGTAAAGGGAGTAAACTTTATGGAGCTATGTGGGGGAAATGTTGTACTAGAACTCTTGCAAGGATAACCACTTGACCCACCCTTGGGTTTCTATTGACAAAGCATTCTAGGTACGTCTCTAATTGTTATGGTGCACCCTTACTTCGCTTTTGGGTAGTGCAAGTTGAAGTTATCTTTCCAAAAAAGACTTGGTGAAAGAAATTCTATCCCAATTTGTAGCAAAGGAGGTATGGAACCCATGAAAACAAACTTCCTCCTTAATAAAGGTATAAAATGTCTGTATAGTTTGTTTGCTGACCCCACAACAGACAAAATTGTATCAACCCCTGAAGAGTGTGAAAAACCCTTAATGAAATCTATCTTGAGGTGCAAGACATGAAGAAGTAGTCGGGCTGCCAAGAGGCATTCTGTTGGGTTTGGATAAAAGGCGTTATGTTTGAGCAAGAATGGAAATAAGGCATTACTTCCTTGCACATTAGTGTTTTCTCCAGGCGAATGAGATGGTACTATAATACGCCTAAGGTAGACTTCTCTCTTCCACTATAAACCCATAACCTTTTTCCTGCCTCTGTTATCTTTCCAATCAAATTTTGAACTAAAGGCTCCTTGTAAATGCTCTCATGCATCTAATCGTATGGCACATGATGGCTTAATGTTCCCCATTTCCTTTTGGGTTTGTAATGAACCTCGAAGTCAAAGCATCCTAGCTCTTTGGCAAGATTATGATTGTAAAATTAATGGGATGGTTATCATACATTAACACATTGTTGTGACCACAATGAAGCATCCATCTCTAAAAGAAAAAAAGATTTGGAAAAAATTTGGCATTGCTAGGATGGGTGCTGCTCGTTTCGAGTCTGGATCATCCGTCCCACAAGGTGTCTCATTTGGTGTCCCATTTGCTATTATTTTATTCCGTAACTTAAATAAAAGAACTTTTTTGTTGTGATTCTAAAAGCTCCCTAATAGTAAATCCTTCTAAAAAATGAAAAATGAAAAAATTACTTCACTTAGTAAAATAAAGTGCGAAAACGATTTAATCCTTTTCGCTCTTTATTTTACTAAGTGAAGTTTATTTTCTTATTTTTTATTTTTGGGGAGTATTCATTAATAGGGAGCACATAGAAATTAAGTTAAAAAGTTCTTTTATTTTAGTTATGGGACAAAATAATAACAAATGGAACACATTGTGGGACAGATGATCCGGACTTGCTCCAAAGCCTTTAGTTGCTATTTAAAACCATGAGTTTCCGTAGGACTCCGAAGCAATCCTTCTTGTTCTACCTAGCCAAAGGTTGTGCTATAATGGCATAGGCAACCCCAAGAATCATCGTAATCCTTTCAGGGTGTGACACTCTTCCATCTCAACCAGCACACCACCCTTCTTGTTCTACCTAGCAAAAGGTTGTGCTATAATGGCATAGACAACCCCAAGAATCATCATAATCCTTTCAGGGTGTGACACTCTTCCATCTCAACCGACACACCTTCCTATGAAATGACGAGGCCTAACTAGGAACCTCCCTTGGCCAAAAGAACAGTTCTTGCATCGGCGTAGAGCAGTTAGAGAACGGGCTCGTGGAAGGTCCAATGATGCCAACATCCATCCCCTCTTTGGACAAATGCTCTTTATCGTCATTCTGGATTTGTGGTAATGATAGGGCCTCACGCTTATCGGTTCACTCCCATTTAAGAGCAATCTTAGTGGCATGTAAGCACTTCTTTCGGAATTTTCTCCTCATCATCCAATTGATTTAGCTATACTAATACATCTCCACCTTCTCTCTCTAGAGAGTTCTATCCAAGGGTTTTGGTGTGATTTTTTGTTCACTCTTACACGAGGTCACCATGCTACGTACTTCCTTCACGCAAAGATTAGGTCTCACTAGTTTAAGCAATTGACTTCCTTATATAGAATCGGACTTTGCTAATGTGAATAAGAGAATATGCACATATATGCCCCACTTCTTCATGCACCCACTTGTACTGCCTCACCACCGTTGCTGAAAGAAACCCTAAACCGCTCCTATATGATTATCCACTTTGTTAAGACAAATGAAATTAGGTCAATCATAACCATGTTGCCTTGTCTTCCACACTTTTTACCAACTTCGTTGTCTTTGGATTAATTAAACCTGTCACTGAGTCAAGTTGAGACTTGGATTCGTCCACATCTCTTTGAAGACTTTCTCTATTCTTCTAGGATTCCTTAGTGTCAAATGTTGTGAGCTTGTCATCCAAATTTCGTGTTAAATTAGACACCTCTCTGTGCAGCTTGGTTTACGGTCGAGCAGTCTCCAAGGTCGGGGATGCCCTCAAATGAGCAAATTGCTCAAAACGTTTCTTGTTGCTACTAAATCACCAGAAAATAATACCAAACTGGTTATGGTTGAATGGAATGGAGTTTTCGGGAACAAGGGAGGAAAATAGCGCTACAAATAAGAAGCAAAAGTAGTAGAATAGTAGATTGTAATATTGATGCTATTTAAACTACCATATCAAGAGAGGCTGGATAGTGAATACTCAAGCAAAAGAAAGGAAAGTAAAATGACAATTTCTTCATGTTCTCCTTCTTACAAAGATGCTTTTCTTTGATACTTTTCTCTACTGAAGTCCTCATACTATAACGAACTCTGCTATAGATACTTAAGTGTCTCTAACTTGTTGCACAAGGTAAATCTAAGAGGATTATCGTGTATTCCCAAATCGCTCTTATCTCTTTTGATTTTATCTCTTTTTCCGTATGTCTTGCAACAGTGGATCGTTTATGAGGGTTGAGGGTTAGGGTGACTGGGTGAGAGCATAACATACTTATAAACCAAAGAGCCGCATGGATAGATTTAAGTTATTTTTATCCTAAGATGAAACCTTATCTAATGCACAGAGTTGCTAGATGTATCTAATAGACATGACTAAAGATTGATTTTCCCAGCAAGCTAATTATAGGATAATAGTTAACCAAAATTAAATCATTTGTCAATTTGTATGCTCAAGTTAACTCCCTTATTAACAAAATGTAATAAATTAACAAACATCCTGAATATACGAGCTCCTATGAAGATTATAGATCGCGAACTTTGTTATTACATATATGACCGAAAGCATGTTTAACAATCACCGCATTTGTGACTGCTGGACGCAGTCATGGAGTTTATGTTTAGTGTCAACCAATGATACCAGGAACGCGGAACGGAGGGCCGATCTCCGATCTGAGTCGTTCGTTCCGGATCGCGGAACAAACGCGTCCCAGTTCGCTGCGAGTCGCGTCCCAGTTCGCTGCGAGTCGCGTCCCAGTTCGTCGAAGGTGGCGTTCCTTCACAGATCTAGGGTTTTCGAATGAATACAACATTTTAGGGCTGAGAAGAAGACTGATCGGCCATCGAGAGAGAAGAAGAAGAGAGGAGAAGCAGCGGCGCTGAGAGAAGAGAGGAGAAGAAGCTTAGTTTAAAAACGTTAATTTGGGGAAAAAAACCCTAAATTTTGATCGACGAGCAATTAGTAGCCGCCACCTAGCCGGAGGTGACAGATGCTGCCGGACATCCACCTCCGGTAGCCGGAGACACTCTTGTTGCTGTCGACAGCTTCCGTTGATGTCACTCCTCGATCTTTCTTCTCTGTCTTTCTTCAGTCTCATTCGTTGGGGCCTGGAGTTCTTTCTTTTTTTTTCATTTTATTTAATGTTCACTGGGTGAATTGTGAGAAAAGTAAAAGTTGGAGGATTACCTGTCACTGTCCCATTTATGAGAGCATGTGAGTGCACTTCTATGTTCCAATTATATTCTACTCCATATTTTTATTTTACTGCAGTTTTAAAGGGGATATAAAATTTACCTTCTCTGATAATTTTAAAGTATGAGCTCTTAATCTGTAAAAAGCAAAAATAATAATAGCCCCTCAAAATAATAAAAAATAATAATAAGTGCGCCTCGCCTAAAATAATAAAATTTACCTTTTCTGATAATTTACCTTGCCATGTTTGTGTTACTTTACATGCTTTTCATTAATTTTAAAATTTTCATTTTTTATTTTTTTGAAACTAGAAAGAATATATATATATATATATTTTAATTATTTTCGTACCCAATCGTTCCCGATTCACTCTGGATAACGTTCCGCGTATCCGTTTTCGTTCCCCGTTTCGAATCGAACCCCGTTCCTTGTAACATTGGTGTCAACTCTTTTATGTGATTGTTATTGTATTTAGTTTCCATATAATATTTATGTCATCCTTCATACTTAATACTATTTTTTATAGGAAAGATTGTCGTAACTAAGCCAACTTTTGGTCTGTCCGCTAAGTCTAACTTTTATGCTCATCTTCTGTTAACAAGTCAAATCCGGTTATAACCTATTGTAAATCTTCCAACCGGTTAAACGTGTCACTCCTTCATTGGAAGGTTTTTAATTTTAATTTTATTTGACAAATTAAAACCTTTTTTTTTAAATCTTTCCTCCTCCCCCCTCCTTCCCCTTCCGACCACTGCACGAACGCCACTCTCCCCAACCCAACAGCCATCTCACCGGCCATTATCGTAGTAATCAAAAGGTTACACCACAACCACTTGAAAATATATTTCATATAAAATCCTCTAGTTTTCTTCTCAAAAAATAAATTTGTAGAACATTCTATTGCTTTTCTATCTTCCTCTCTTGTTGATTGTACATCCAATTCAGCTCACTTCTCTAGAGTTATTAAGCATTTGTGTCCTATCTTTCTTACATCCTAGATTTGCATACTTTTTTCTACCAAAGTCTCTCTTCATTCTTCCATTCCTCCATACCCATACCGCCGTTGCTGGAACCTTTGCTCCTTTCCCCCTCCCAAAGAATTGATGGTTGATCCTTAAAATTTCTTTTTGTTTCATTGGTACTCAGTTATGCAGTGAGTAAGGATGAAAACGATGTTTTCGGTGGTGGGGAAAAAGTGTGGCTAAGTTTTCGGTGATGGGTAAGGAGAGGGGATTGTTTCCGGTGGTGGGGAAGAGGAGGGGTGTTTTTCAGTGGTGGGGAAGGTGGCAAGGAAGAAAATCGCGATGACGGGGGAGCGGCTTGTAACGGTCGAATAGAGATACATCGCGGTTGACGCGGCATGTATTTTTTTTTATAAAATCACATAATTAGTATTTTCACCTCAAAATGGCATTTTTGAAGTTTTATAAGTATTCTTATAACTTAATTTGACCAAAGCAATCATATGGGTGAGTTACACATATGGTGAATAAAAAATTACTTTAAACATGAGATTCATATCCTATTATATATATATTTTGATACTAAATCATACTACCTCCGTTCCAAGTGTATTGCAACCTTTTTGGCAATTTCATATTAATTGCAACCTTTCTATTTTAATCACCAAAAAGATCACATGTGCAACCTTTCTCTCTCTTCATTACTTATTATCACTTGATGCAAGTGGGGAAGATAGCCCACTTTTTCTACTCTTCTTAATAAATGTGCCAACCTCCTATGTTGCAATACACTTGGAACAACGGAGGTAGTATATATTATTCAACTCGAGAGCCTATGGCAAGTTTTTCTCCTTTCGTTGGTGTGTCGTTATTGTTTTTGTGCTACTATGCGTATTTTCCCACCAATTTTTGACATAATAACGGATGTAACAGGTAAAAAAACGCTTTAACATGACGAGTCATCGTTACGTAACGGACAACGCGATGAGTTGGACGTGAATTTCATCGCGGCGTTATGTAACGGCATTTCGTGTAATGGCAAGTTCAAAATCCGTTACATAACGGCCGTTACGTTACGTTACGTTACGGCCGAGTTTTGTTTCCATGGAAGGTGGTGCTTGGGTGTTGGCGCTGGAGGAGGTGGAAAAGGTGTGGCGGTGGGTGTGAGAGGGGTGGAGTAAGGAGAACTAGATAAAATTAAAAAAAACAATTTGGAGGAGGTAGAATCAGTCACCGGTCATCAGGCTTGTTTAAAGTAGATAGGTATAAAAATTGGACTTATTCAGCAATAATAAAAACTTGACTTATTTTTAGCGGACGTGTTTATGACTATTTTTCCTTTTTTATTTTTAACATGCATTTTCATCAACATTAGGACGTGTATGTATCCTATGATATGTCAAGTCGATTACTATTTCGTGGTTCTTTGCTGCCATTTTGGTCTCTTGCTAGTGATGATGCACTTTTGATGGAAAAACAGTGAAGTCAATTTTTTTACTTTCTTTCGAGATAAGGGGTTGCTATACAAAAGATATGAAGTATGTGTGGGCTACTATCTTGATCTTCACGCCATGTTTTGCGTTAGTTAATTTCTTTTTCTTTGCCTATTTTTGTAGGTCAAGTTAACTATTATGATTGAGGACCCGAGAGAAGTAGAGAGAAAAAGGCTGATTGGAATTGATGATTCTGATGGACCGTCTAGGGAGGATCTGGTTGCTGCTTTAGAAGAAGTAAGTGTGTGGTTTCTTTCACCTATGTGGTGCATTAGAGAGTTGGGTATGCTACATTCCTATGGGCTATGTCCATTCGTTTGAAAATTCTGAACTTATTTTTTTGTTCACTGATTATGACATTGGGAGGCCCTTTTTTTAAAAAATTATTCGTCTTGAACTATATTTACTATTAAACCAATCAAAGTCTCTGCATAATTACCATGATTTGGAGTATTTTCCATTTGTTGACCAAAAAAAAAGCTATGTAAGCTACAAAATTGTAGACACAAAATGCACACGTATAGAACATTATTGTTAAAATCCCATTTCCAAATCTTACAATCCTACACCATTCTACAACTTGAAAGCCCGATTACAATCCTTCCTAGAATCTTAAGTTTGCAAGATCGCTCAAACATACTGAACTAATATGCTATCACGATCCTGCGATTGCACATATCTATCACAAAAAATTATAAAAAAATTTTTTGCAATGTTTTTCCTACTAGATTTCAGTTAGATGTTACTAAATTTTTTGAAAGATTGAACTACTATCACCATTTACGAATGATAGAAATCATTAACGGCGTGTTTAAACCCTTAACATGACTCTTTTTCCCAATTTTTAGCATAACTATCACTACTTTTACTCAATTATGTAGCATATTCCAATCCTACAATCCGATCCTACCCGCCTCTTTGATCCAAAGTAGGATCTTGATCCTATTAACGTTGTCGTAGAGTTTATTCATAGGATGTGATTTTGAGTACGGGAGATACATAGTTGTGCTTGCTACTCCATTATGATCTAGAATCTTATTTAGTCTTACATAGCATGCTAATTTCTCCCAAACTTGGTGTTTCTTGCATAGAAATATGTTTGTGTTTAGTGCTATTTTTGTATTCTTAAACATTTGTAGTATCAAGATACTTAGTGAATTTGTTGTGCTTTTGAGAGTCAGTTTCAAGATAAACAGGAGGTTTCCTTGTACCCTTCCCCCAGTTCTATTCGATTTATAGGCTTGAGCTGATAAACAGGGGGCATATGATAGAGTACCAAGAGAAATACTTTGGTGGGCGTTGGCAAAGAAAGATGTTTCACAAAAATATATAGATATCATCAAGGATATGTATGAGGGGACAACTACGAGTGTGCGGACTACGGTGGGGAGGACAGAAGAGTTCCCTATTACGACCGGAGTGCATTAAGGTTCTGCACTTAGCCCCGTTCTCTTTCCTCTAGTCATGGACGAACTAACGAGGTCAATTCAAGATGATATACCGTGGTGTATGATGTTTGCGGATGATATTGTGTTGATTGATGAGACAAAGGAAGGTGTTGAGAGTAAGTTGGAATTGTGGAGGCATACATTAGAAGCCTATGGTTTGAGATTGAGCAGAAGTAAGACGGAGTATATGGAGTGCAAGTTGAGTGGGGTTACAAGGAGCGAGGCAGGGGTGGTCACTTTGGATAGCAAAGTGGTTCAAGGATCGAACGTCTTCCGTTACCTTGGATCCATTATCCAAAAGGATGGAGAACTGGATGTAGACGTGACTCATAGAATTAACGCGGGTTGGTTAAAGTGGAAAAGCGCCACCGCGTTCCATTGTGATTCCGCCATTCCCCAAAGATTGAAGGGAAAGTTCTACCCTACGGCAATTAGGCCTACTTTGTTATATGGCACCGAATGTTGGGCGGTGCCAGATGCGTATGTTGCGGTGGATGTGTGGCTACACAAGGAAGGACTGATTAAGAAATGAAGTGATTCGGGAAAAAGTTGGAGTTACATCCATTGAAGAAAAGATAAGGGAGAATCGGTTAATATGGTTTGGTCATGTGAAAAAGAGATCAGGTGATGCAACGGTGAGAAGAATTGAAGAGTGGTAGAGTAATCAGATTGTAAGGGGTAGGAGAAGACCTATGATGGTAATTGAAAGTGATATGAGGCTACTTGGGATTGAGGAGAGCATGGCGTTGGATAGAAGTGGGTGGAGGGGCAGTATCCATGTTGAGGAAGGGGTGTGATTACTTCATCTATTTGTTTTTCTCAATTGTGCTGGTATTAAAACCTTTTGTTGAATACCTCTTGTAAAACTTTTTGGTATAAACCTTGTTTTCAAAAACTTATTTAAAAATTCTTAAAACTTAAACCCTTTTAAAAACTTTTTATCACTCTTGTCGATGCCATCTCCTTTGGCAATGGTTTCAGTTGACGATTCATGTTAGCCGACCCCAAATTACTTTGGGAATAAGGCTTAGTTGTTGTTGTAGCTGTAAACAGTGGGGGAAATTATTTGTTGTAACAATTGAGATAGGTGCATTAAGCATTATGCTTCTTTTAAGTGGTTCCTTCATCTAAAGCACCACAAAATATTGGCTTCTTCTATCTGCATCTGTTTTTTGCTTACACCATGGAATTAGTTCAAGGCTGTTTGTCAAAGGACTTCCAACTTGTAATATTTTCTGGTACATGTTCTTTTAAACTCGTAACACCATATCTACACAAACCATTATGCTACCATGAGTTGCTACAGTGTATTGCTGAAGCCATTATCCATTTAATGCTATTGGAGCTCATATACAAGAAGGCTATTAGTTGTCACAAAGGCTTAGGACCTTCTATTTCCTCATAAAAATAATAAGGTGTTCAGAAGTATATTTTTCAATTAATTCATGAAGGACATCTTTCATCTCTTTATTTTTTGGTGAAAGATATCTTCCATCTTTCAATTACTATTGATAAATTGGATATTTTCGAATTTTTCAATTCACACGACCAATAGATGTGAAGCATGATGCAGCATGTAACACCCAGACTGTTGTTGTGATCTTGGTCACAACGGTAATGATTTTCTATGTTCTAATGGTTATTGTATCTAACAATTTTGAAATATGATGTGTTAACCACTAACTGTTTGATTGGCTTGATATAATGTCTTCTGCGGTCATCAGTCTCCAAAGTAAAAGCATAATTGATGAAAAAAAATAGATCAGCTCAAACTGACGACTAAACGGATGGACAAATAATAAGAGCATACTTATTATTGTTTGTATGATGCACGTACAGGTCAACGATGGAAAAGTTCCACGAAATCGAGTTGCCCTACGTATGCTTGCAGCAGAGCTCTCCAACTGGCCGAATTTGGAGGTACTCTTGTCATGCTAACTGCTTTGTTAAACTGCTTCTTTGTACAACCCTTTCCTCTTTGGTAATATAAAATTTTGCTTTAGACAGAAATAGAGTTATGTTTTTTAGAATGCTCCATACGAAATTGATGTGAACTCTTTAGTTGTTGATTTAAGCTTCATGTACAAAGTTTACCTGTGTATGTATTGACTAGCAAGACGAATTGGGGAAGCTACATTATTTTTCCAAAAGCCGAGGTCTAGTTATCCCTCCTTGAAATATCTATGTTGTCTCATGTTGCCTAAAACCTAAAAACACACTCTGGATTCACCTTTCCTCTTCAGAGACTTAGCTGGCGCTCACATTTCCAATGAGGTAGGATTAGGAAGCAGAGAATGAGGCGTGAAAGGAAGAAAATTATCTATGTTAAAGTTGCATGCCGCTTCAACGAGTTCAATCGCCACAAAGGATAACTAAGATTACTGTCATAGCTTTTTTCTAAAGATGTACTTGTATTCTGGAATTAAAAATCTTCCAATAAATGGCTGAACCTTGACCCTCCAACGTTAGGTAATTATCATGGCCATATTATTTGTGGTCTGTTATGCTGGAACGGTTTTACCTCTGAACATGACTGGTTCATCACGTTTGGGAGGCAGCGGTAGTTGCCACCTGAGAAGTAGAAGTTTATTTTAAAATTCTTAGTGGAATTGCTTAGATTGAATTTGTTTGACTCTATAGCTGCCAACCTAGACCATCATGAATCGTTGACAGCCATGGCATAATGCTTTTTCCTTTGGCTGTGTTTTTAATGAAAGGAGGCACTTCACCTATTCGTAGTTTTGCAAAATTTTCTTGGACCAAACAGCCTTTGAAATGGTATTGGCCTCTCTATTTTTTCCTTTTTATCTTTTTTGTTCCAGGTAGCTCCTAAGAAAACGGCAAAGAGCAAATCCCTTTATGCAAAAGCTACTGATACGGGTATTGATCCTAAAGTAGCTGCGAAGAGACTCAACGTTGACTGGGATTCAGCTGCTGAGATTGAAGCAGCCGAAACCACCGACGACACTGAAGTGCCCAAGGCAGTGGTGTGTTTCTGTTCTATTTCTAGTGAAGACTGCTTATGTTCAATTTATCTTACTTTTCTCATTAATTAATGTTTGAAAAAATTTGAAATGTCTGGTATTCTATGGTACCTTAGTTCGCTGCAATGAAGTTCTAGTTCTGATGTGAAATTGTTAATCTTGCTAAAATAAAGGAATTTTGCAGTAGATTGACTAATAGGACAATTATATTGCACATGAAGCCTAAAGTTTTGTACAGATAGAAGATCTAGATATATAGAGATTCTCTCATAATCCACAGATTTCAACCAATCATGACAGCTTCAATCGTTGCATTTATAGCTTTTCATATTCTGCTTTGCGATATTCAGCAATTTAAGCATAATTGGATTGATGATGTACCTCTTCGAAAGCTATTAAATGTGCTAATCAAGAAGGTTTTATTCGATTCCAGGGCTATGGAGCATTGTACCTCGTCACAGCTTTTCCAGTTATTATTGGGATTTCAGTTGTTTTGATTTTGTTTTACAATTCTCTGCAATGAAGATGTATTCATGCTTTGCTCCATAATGTATAATCTCGACTAGATTATTAAACCAATTATTAGGCTTACTTTGCCTAATGTGTATATTGGAAAAGCTTGGTTCTGGTGCTTAATCTCTCCCTTTCTTTGTTGTATCTCTTGTTATATTTATTGGGATTACTTTTCTATCAGCTTTTGAAATTATATATTGGCCCTTTAGCTTTTGTTGTTAAGATTATGCTCAATGCGCTCTGCCTAAAATGTAAACAAAGCTTTATAACAAACCCAAAATCCGATTAAATTTGACCAACCCAGTTTTGATCCGATTCGATAGGCATCTAACTTGATCTCGACTTGATCTGACAAAGTTTTCGAACTGACTCGTTATCGACCAGATTTGATCTCAATCGATCTGAATTTGACCATTCCAACAACATGAGTTTTATAGGACATTCATTGGTTGGCCAAAAATGGGTGATGAGGAAAGAAAGTGTATGATATATATTAAAATATTAGGAAAAGTGAGTGTAATGAGGAAAAACGTTGATGGCAATTGTCACCATTTTTGGCCAAGGGTGGTAAGCTGTCTCTTGTCCACTTTGGACAGATTTTGTTTGACAATCTGCACAACCAACGGCTAGTATGCTGCACTATTTGGGAGAGAGAAACTGATGTCCAATAAAACAAGATCAACCATTGGGTCTTATTAGTCATAGCTAGATTGTGAGATTGTCATGAATGAGGTGGAAGAAAGAGAAACTAATTGAATATTGAGAAATTTTATATAGTGGCCTTCAAGTTTAAATTTTTCTATGTAGTGCCAAGGCAAAAAAAAATATTATTCAAAGTGACTCTTAGTTTTGAGAAATTCTACCTAGTGGCCGTATTCCATTAAGATGACTAACCAATTAAACTTAATTATATCTCTCTCCTTCCTCACCCCCCCTCCCCCTCTCTCTCTGAGTTCTAAGCCACACCTCTGCACTGCTACTCATTCTGCAGTCCGCACCACCAATCCTCCCTTGTCATCCGCCATGCTCACAACCACATCTACCATAACCCTCCTCCGTTGCCACGTCCAACTCCACACTTACCACTACCACCATGCTCACAACGGCAACCACACACCCATAACACTGTTGTCACACCCACACGACACACCTCACACATAATGAGTTAATCACCCATTTCTCTCTCGTCTCGCTTGCCCTTTCTCTCACCTTCACTTGATTTGAGTTTCGAATTTCCGAGTTCCAATACCCTTTTTTGAGCGGCACTAGCAATCGTCGGAGAGGAGGTGGAGGAGGGTAGCGTGGTCATTGGTGGAGGATGGTTGGGGTGGTTTGGGACTTGGTGTGGTTGTGTGCAAATGTGTGCGTAGTTTCGAGCGAGCTTGAGCGTTGGTGAAGGTAATTTTTGGATGTGGTTTAGGTGGCCAGGTGGGTGTGGTTATGGGTGATTATGCGTGGGTGTGGTGTCGTGAGTGTGGGGGCGGTTGGTAGGTGTTGTGGTGGTGATATGTGGTTGTCATGGTGGTGGACTGATGGTTGGATTGTTTAAGGGGAGTGAGGAGAGAGAAATGGTTGGGGTCAAATTGGTTAGCTAATAATTAAGGAAATAAGGCTATTGTGTAGAATTTCTCAAATTTGGGAGTCATGTTATATAACTTTTTTTTTTGCTCTGTCACCATATAAAAAAATTAAAACTTGAATGTCACCACGTAAAATTTACCTTAAATATTTGACGACCAAAAAAATTTGGCCAGCTAATGGGTTTACTCTTATACACCTAAACACGTATTCACTTATGAGAAATACAATAAATCAAATTTTGGTCAATTTTTGGCAAGTGAATTTATAAAATGTTCAGATAACACCTCAAGTGATGTTGAACTAGGTCATACAATGCGACTTATCTAAAATTTTGAATTAAACCTTTTTATTTGCTTGCATTTAGCAGGTTTGGTTCCACGTATTTCTTGAATTGATCCTTCGCTTTGCCCTCCTTTATCCGCCTCCTCGCCCCACCTTACATTAAGAAAAGCGGAATCATTTCCTTCTCATTCCCCTTCGTCTCATAACTCAAAAAGTAAACCAAATAATAGGAAAATTTTAAGTTATGATACTACATCCGTCTCATATTAGTTGCAACAGTTTGATTGAAATACTTGTCAATACACAACTTTGACCATTAATATATCTAACTATCAATTAGTAAAAATTATGAAAAATTGATTTGTCAAATTTATACATTGAGACAAATCTAAGAACATCTTATTTACTAACATTAGATTATATATGTTATTTAAAAATTATGGTCAAAGTAAGACATATGAATAGTGCAAAAGTCAAACTATTGCAACTAATATGGGACAGAGGGAGTACTATGTAAGCCTTTTTACATGGCAAATTTTTTGAGCTTATAGAAAAAATTTGTCATCCTTACTAAACCAACATAAAATAATTTATATCTCAACAAGTAAACCTTAACAAAAAAAAATCTTCACATTTCAAAACTCTAGAAAAATAAACAAAGGCCTTTTTTTGGTCCGATAAAATAACGACTCATATAGCCAGAACGACTCTCTTCTGAAGAAACCATCCTAAACAGAAGACCAACAACATGTCACTCAAAGCTACTCTAAGTCTACTTTTTCTTCACAACAACAGAGAAAGCAGATTGGGGCGAAAGGATACACACAATGAGGGAGCAAAGAAATATGATATCTCTTTCCAATAACCCAACAACCCAATAAACCCTAATAGTAAGCCCTAACAAAAAAAACACCTAAACTCACCTCACCCAAGCACAACAGGGGGTACATTAAAAACAACTGGAATAGGGGGCAGAAACAAGCAAGCATAGCAGGTAGGCGGAAGCATAATAAGTAGACCAAAAGCAAAAAGTAGACAATGACATAATGGAAGAACAAAAATCCCAAAGTACGAACAAGCCCTGACGGCCGCAAAGGTAAAAGCAAAAGCAAACACACACAGACACAAAGCGCCACAAATAGGGAAGCAACTTTGAAAAAATGAAAGGCAACAAGTATGAAAAGAATGAAAATGAGAAAATTACCTTATGTTCATAATATAAATACATGACTGAAAGGTTGGAGACGACGGTGATAACCGAACTCGACAAAATCCGAAATGAAGCCCTCTAATCAACCTCACAAGAGAATGGTAAGAGAAAGAGCAAGGAATTTCACCACGATTTACCTAGAAACAGTAAAAAAAAAAAAGCAAAGAAACTCTTTGAAAGCAAAAATTAAGAAAATGAAGATGAAAAGTCCTCAATTCGAAAAAGTACTCCCTTTTCATAGGGAATGTGAATGAAGGAGCAAAAACTCATCATTAGTTCTCGAAAAAATTAAACTATGTCGTTAATTCAAAATAAATTAATGACCCTTATTGAGCATGCGCCCCAAAATGAGGGGAAGGAGAATGCTAAACAAGGGGGGATGATGGAAAGTCAAAGTCTCCCCATTTGGACGTCCCATCAAGCAAAAGCAGCACCAAAATTAAAACCAGAGCTCTGCAAAACATAGTGTTGGGTCTAGGGGCAAATTGTATGCAGTTTGTCCAACAGAACGCGTGCAGCAGAGGAGAGCCCATTGGGTACACACTGCCAGGTAGAACTCACTTAGCATATTCCTTCGAAGAAGAATAGATCCATCAGAGCCCTATCAGATAAGGATCCAAATGCTTAATGAAATAAGCCCACACATCAGCCAAAGAGGCTAAAAAGCCCATTAAGAGCCTAGGTCACAACTGATACAAATTCGTACTTCACATACTCATGCATGAGTAAGGTACGTTGACATACACACAAGAAATCATACATACTTAGCATTGAAATTTCAACATTGGCTTTACACTTGTGATCTCGGAGCTGGCTTAGACATCGGGGAGGGGGGCGTTCATCGGACAGACCCCTGGGTTGGTGTTACTTTTCAGGTCACCATAGCGAAGGAAGGACACTACTTTTCCCACCAATAGTTCACCACACAACCATTCGTTCAATTTCATATAGATACTTTATGTACATAAAATTAGGTTTTTCAATATCAAAGTGAGTATATATATAAGAGTTTATTGTCAGAAACAACCTTTTATAATCATTTTTTTTCGAAAAACAACCTTTTAATTTTTTTTGCGAAATGAAATCTTTTTCTAATTTCCGTCATTGACCGTTAGTTATAGACCGTTAGCCGTTAGTTTCCACCCCACCCCGACACCACCACTACCCCACCCCAAACCACCCCCACCCAAAACCACCCCCACCCAAAACCACCCCTCCCCTAAACTATCACCCCCAAAACCACCCCAGAACCCGAAACCACCCCAAAACCAGCCCCAAAACAACTACCCTCACGCAACTCAACTCCCTCTGCCCGCAGCATTGCAACACCACCTTACCTCCGGCGCCTGAAATGCCAACCACAGCAAAACCAGCCGACCAGTTAAGCCCGTGCCGCGAACCACCAGCGAAGCCCCCTTCTTCTCTCCCTGTTCGTGCGCCTCTTCCCTTGTTCCACCGCAAACCAGCCATGGTAGTTGTTTTGGGGCTGGTTTTGGGGGTGGTTTTGGGGTGGCTTCATGTAGGGGTGGTTTAGGGTGGGGGTGGTTTTGGGGTGTTTCGGGTGGGGTAGTGGTGGTGTCGAGGTGGTTTGGGGTGGGATGGGGTGGAAACTAACGGTCAATGGTCTATAACTAACGGTCAATGACGGAAATTAGAAAAAAGTTTCATTTCAAAATTTTAGGTTTTAGGTTGTAAGTTGCAAAAAAAATTTAAAAGGTTGTTTTTCGCAAAAAAATGATTATAAAAGGTTGTTTCTAACAAAAAAACTCTATATATAAATGATTATTTAATAAAATCTAATAAAAATAAAATAAATATATTAAGTCACATAAAAAAATCATTCATGGAAAATATATGATGATATTTGATAAAATTGTGAGAGAGTTTAAATAAACTAGTGCAAAATTATAACTAGACAAAGTTAAATGGCGTATTAGATCAGGGAACACAAATCTTCAGTTTACATCTTAGATGAACCAAGAAAACTAACATGAAATTAAAACGCTTATGTCTCAATTTAGTAAAATATTAGTGTTAGTAATATGAAATGATTAGTTATTAATATGGGAACGCCATCTAGTATCAAAGAAGTTGTACATTAATTATATTTTTCGAAATCACCGAGCTACTTTTGAAGTCCATGATGTTTAATCACAAAGGTTTAGATCTTTAGACTGTTAGACATGCCCATTCAAATTAGGTCGGGTCATGATCGGGTGGGATTGAATTCAGGTTGGGTCATGACCGAGTCTGATTGAGATCAGGTTGGGTCATGATCTGATCAGAATGAGATTGGGTCCGCTAGAGATCACGTTGAGATCGGATCGAGTTGAGATCAGGTTGGGTCAAAATGAGATTTGTTTGAGATCTGGTCGGGTTGCGATTAGGTCAGGACAATGATCGGATGTTGTAGAGATCTGGTCGAGTTGAGGTCAGGTCGAGGTCATAATTGGGTCGAGTTGAGAGCAGGTCGAGTCAAGTTGAGATTGGGTTAAGTTCGGTAAATTCGGATACAGGTTGAATTCGGCTTGGGTGTAGATCGTGTTCGGGTCAACAATTAGCGAGTCAATTCGGTTACAGGTTGAGCTTGGGCTGGGTGTTGCTCAGGTTCGGGTCAAGGGTTGGTGAGTACCATTCAGTTATGGGTTGAGTTCGGGTCAAATTCAAGGGTGTCATATCCCGGGTAAGGGGATCGGTTTTCCCTGAGGAGTTCGGGTTTTGACAACTCTAGCGAAGAGGGAAATATAACATACCTTCTTTACAAAATGAAATTGATTTTAATCTTCTAATAGCATTTTCTACCATTAAGAAAATTGTTTTCTGCTTTTACTAAAACAAAGAAAGTAAAATGGAAAGATATCATGAGATATGGAAAGGAAAAGTTGCTAGGTATCTTGCTAAAAACGCTTATGTCTCCATCTCATACAGTATTAGTATTACTAATATGACATGATTAGTTATCAATATGTGAACGCCATCTAGTATATTAGAGATCCTTTCATTTTCTCTGCTGGGTCCGACTTTTGTTTCGTCTTACTCTTCTAAATCAAGAAGGTGGCAACTAGCAAAGCAGTCCACCCGGAAAATGGTTAAGCGACAGCGGAGCTGAATCGTGATCACCGATGCGAAGCGAGGTCGAGACAGAAAAACTCTTAAGTCTAACAAGTAAACGACTACACCTTACCCGAATCGCCAAACTTCCCTGATAATGGTGAAGGATCAAAGAGCTAAAAAATCTGGAGACAGAAAATTATTGATGTGGTATGCTTGGAACTGTGCCACCGAACTGAAGCTCATATTGGCTTCTCTCCTCCTCCTTCTATTGTGTTCATGCGCCATATTCCTCTATTATCTCCCCACTTACTTCCCTCCCTTCTCTTGTTTCACCACCATCACTACCACCTCTCCACAACAACCAAAACAACAACAACAACAACAACCCAATGATAGAGATGACAATCAGATCCTAGAAAACGGTGTACTAAAACGACAGTTCCACCCATTCGGAAACGCAGCTTACAGCTTCATTCTAATGTCAGCTTACCGTGGCGGTCCCAACACTTTCGCTATTATTGGACTCTCTTCAAAGCCCCTCCAAGTCTTCGGTCACACCACTTATTCTTGCGAATACATTATTAATAATTCTTCTTCTTCTTCTTCTTCCACCACTATTGTCAACGGACATAAAATCCTCCCTGACTGGGGCTTCGGACGCGTCTATACTGTTGTTGTCATTAACTGCACATTCCCTTCCAATGCTAATACTCATATCCCTTCTACAGGAGGCCGTCTCTTCCTCCATTCAAACTCATTCGACAACAAGATTGTTGCTTTATATGAACCCCCTAACAGTTGGGACATATCCCATTTTGTGTCTCCTCCTAAATATGACTACCTCTATTGTGGGTCCCCTCTTTATGGTGACCTTAGCCCTCAGAGGATGCGTGAGTGGATCGCTTATCATGTTCATTTGTTTGGGAATAAGTCTCACTTTGTTATTTATGATTCTGGTGGGATCCATTTTGAGGTTATGCAAGTTTTGAAGCCATGGATGGAGCTTGGTTTTGTTACTTTGCAGGATGTTAAAGAACAAGAGAGATTTGATGGCTATTATCATAATCAATTCTTGATTGTTAATGATTGCTTGCATCGATATCGATTTGATGCTAACTGGATGTTCTTCTTTGATGTGGATGAATATATTTATGTGCCTCACAAGTTTACTCTCAGATCTGTTACTGATTTGCTTCAGGATTATACTCAGTTTACTCTTGAGCAAATTCCCATTTCTAATCAGCTTTGTCTCACTCAAGATGCCGGCAAAACTTCCAAGTATGCTTTCTTTTTCTCCACTCTTTTTTGTTTGTTGTTTGCTCTTGATTTTTCTGTATTTTCTTGGATTGCTTTTGTGTTTGATAGTTGTTCTATGAAATTTTATCGACTGTATTAATGATTTTCCCAGTAGTAGGTTTACGATTTTTAACCTTAGAGCGTGTTTTCTTCACCTTAGAATCGGACTAATAAGTTTAGAATTTAGTTTAGAGGAAGAGAATCATCCCTAATGTAGAAATTTATTGAAAATGGAATGAATTTGGTCTGTTGATTTTTTACCGTGTTAGTTTTACCCCAGCATCCAGTTGTTGGTTGATCAGGATTCTGTAATAGCACAATGGTGTATTCCAATTTGGAATTTTCGAATTTTTTGTTTTCCTGTTGAAAATGCAAATTGTACCATATAAAGCTGGTTTGCTGACATTCCCCAAAACTTGAAGTAAGTGGGAGAATCAAAAGGTGTTCGGGTTATCAATTAGAAGATGGGATTAGGTAACCAAACTAAAGTTGATATGGTGACATGCTACTAATATAATTGCTCCATGTTGCTTTCAATTTGATTTTGGATATACTAGAGCAATGGAAGATTAGATTATGTTAATTTCATCTCATTTTAACTTAAGTGTACTTATTTTTATCGAACTGAGTTTATTGTGTTCCCTCTTTGTCGTCACTATTTTTACTAATCTGTACTTATTAGTATTGATTTACACGTACTTCATTTGAACCGAACGTATTTGTACTGAGTATTCGTAAGTGGTAGGAGATCAGAGGGAGGGAATGAGTTTCTAAATCCTACTTACTCCATGTTCCAAATCTAATGCTATATTGCTTATATGTGCTTAGGTACAATATTTAGGGAAGTAAGAAAGTTACAATTTTCAACTTACGTTAAATATATTATGAGTATGATACACTGAATGCTATTTTTTTAATGTAGTTTTATCATTGATCATTTGAAAGACTCCAAATAATACAGAGAGCTCTAGATGCATGAATAAAATCAATTTAGATGTACCATGTTTATTGAAAACTCTGGTATATAATTAACAGACTCATACTAAGGTAGAAAGAAAAAAAATGAATGGATGAGCATGAGGTACAACTTAAAAAGAAAAGAGAGAAAATACGTGTATAAAAATACATGTAATTTGGGTTATCTTAAAAAAAAGAACATCGAAAGGAACTTTTTTTGGACAAAAAGAGACAATGGCCTATTCTTTGTTCACGAAGATATGGGTTTTTGATGGGGCTTAAATTGGAGATTAAAAAGCTTACACCACCAAGAGGCCTTGTATTGAACACCCTACTCTAGACCTCTTAGACCCTTCCTATTAGTCTAGGAAAGGTTTAAGTTTTATAGACCCAAAATACATACGGGTAGAATGAGGGTCGACTTCTAAGAGAAAAAAGGCATGAGTATGGATAAGAGTTTTTTTAGACTCGATCTAATTCCGTCCAAATATAAGTCTTAAGGAGCTGTTTGAATAGGGGTATGAAAGAAGGGAAAAGGTGATGTATGTTTCCCTTATAAGTCATTTTGGTTGTATAAATCTTTGCTTTTCCTTTACTCTAAATCCTTCTACATTGCATCCCTACCATGACTTAAACAAACATGGAGGATAATTGGGGGGTTGGGGTTTTATTGTTTCTATGTAACACTTTCTTAATTAATTTCCCTTCTGTCTTTTAATCTGACACCCTCTAATTATAGATGAAGGTTAAACAAATACATACCAGACTAAGTAAATGAAATAACACTAAAAAAATGTATCCATGTTAATTTGTTTCTAAATAATGTTGTGCATGCGATGCATCAAGACGAGATTTACGAACGGAATCGTTGGTGTTGTTATCAAGATTATTTGTTCTTTTACATGGCTTTAGCCTATGTAGGTCCCGCTCGGGTTTAACATGTCTTTTTGCAACTTGGTTGATGTTCGTTCTTTTAGTATCGCAGAAGCCACAATTACTTAAAAACACATAATGTCCTTTTCCAACAGTTCTAGCTCTCCTTTCGTTTACAAAGGAAGTACATTTTTTCAGACAAAGTTCGTCTTCATGGGATGTTATTTTACTCGTCAAATTTCTAACAAAAAATTTGCTCTTGTTTTTAGGTGCAAAACAATTTCCTGTTGTTTTGTTGACACCAAATATTCTAAGTTTTCTAAGGTATTGACATGAAAATTGTAACTTACAAGGGAAGGATGGATAAGCCACTTCCCATATTTTCTGGAAATTCCCAAGGATGTCTAACTTCCCTCTATCTTCAAATTTATGCTAACCAATTAATAGTGCAAATATTCACTTCTTAGGAATTCACACTTCCCTCCTATTTGCTTACCATCAAACAACCACCTAATCTATATGTGAAAGTATTGGGTCAGACTGTTTGACCATAAGTTATGGTCAGACCAGCCCAACCCAATACTAAAATTCCTTTCAGTCAAATTATATACGAGGACTCTCAACATCTCCCGGGCAAATTACTAATTTCATTCATAACTTGGTAACATAATCCCTAGGTATTTGGCATGATTTACAAGAAATATATAGTTTTGGTAAAATTTGAGTGGAAAAGTGAATATTAATAATTATTTCCCACAAAGATAGTTTGCCTATTTTTTTTGTTTGATTTGCGTGGAAAAGTGAATATCACATTTTTCCTATATTCCTTCAGGTTCAGCCCATCAACCTGCCACCTTTTGAGGAAAAACTAACCTAGGATTATTAATCCACAACTACAATTTCTACTCGGATCAAGGCCCTATTCTTTTGTTTAAGATTAATTTAAAAACATTTCAGTTCAGTTTAGCTCCATTATTTTTATTTCAGCTCAGTTTAGCTCAGCTCTTCTCCTTTTGTCTCACAATTACGTTTTAGTCCAGTCCAATTCAATTCATTTCAGTCCAGAAGAGCGGAGGCTGAAACTTGATCTGAAGTGAATTGAAATTATTGAAAAAATATTACAAAAGAAAATCAATGCAACCAAATTGAACGAATTGATTAAATGAGTCCAAAATAACAGGCGGCTAAGTAGAGGTTGACAGATGCTATTTATCAAGTTAAAAGGATTATTGAGTATAATTATCTTGTGAGGGACCTCGTTTGTGGGGGTATGGAGACGTGTGGATTTAGGCATATGATTTTTCTACAGAAAGCACATATCATGAGAAGACCCTTGATTGGAACTTGGAAAGCATCATTTCTACAATTATTAACAATCTAGCAATAGATCTATAGAACGTGTTTGCTACAATTAACGTTAATAGTTAATCAATTTGTTAAATGTTAATCCACACGTTATTTTCAGAAAATGGGTGATGGAGAAGCTGGTATACAGGAACGTAAAGAAGGTAATAAGGAGGGACCGCAAGTACGCAGTACAACCAAGAAATGTTTTTGCCACAGGAGTTCACTTGTCTAAGAACTTCTTTGGAGAATCTGCCCATAAAACGGAGAAGCTGATCAAGTATTTTCACTACCATGGCACCATTGCCACACGCCGCGATACTTGCAAACAGTTCATTAATGATACTTCTACAACACTAGGGGACACACCTTATGTTCTGGACTTTAACATGAGATCAGTCGCTACCTCCGTCAAGAAGTTTGAGCTCGACACCATTGGATCTAAGCTTCAATATACAAAGCAATAACCCTCTATTGCGTCCTTGATCACTTTTTTTTTTGGGTATGATAGGCCAATTTTGATACCATGGTGAGAGTTTACAAGAGCAAATACCATGAGGATGACGACTACAAGAAATCTTTAGTCGCAACCGATTTGGATAGAAGATAAAATTCAATTTTATACGAGCAAAGATAAATATGAAAGGTTAAAGATCACAGTTATAAACTTGGTTGGAATCTTGAAAAGTCAGCAAGATATAGAAGATTATAACTTTATAAGTGGACAGCCTACTGCAAGCGAAGCTTGGCATCTGAAACCACATTTATATCATAGGATTCGTTTTATTTTTTTTAATTGTAATTGCACATGGTGCTTTTTCCCTTTTCTTATTTTTTAATTAATTATTATCTTTATTTTGTATTGTGTCACCATGATCTTAATTTATTCATGTTATATAAAGAGGTGTGTGGTGTTCTTTTGACTTCTTTGTGCATATAATTTTCCTTTAATACCAATGAAATTTTTTGTTTTAATAATTAAGATTCCGTGAGCTGGATACTGCACCATGTAATTCTATATATGTCTTTACCTACACTACCGGGTTAGAGAATTGTTGTTCATTCAAAAAGAATACAAAGTAAGATTTGGCCTCACGATTTTAAGATCATGGGATCAAACTACAGTAAGGACATTTGGAAAAGAGGATTCTCTTACCCTCTTCTTTTACTTCTAATGGTATGTTTGGAATGAGGGTAATGTATTAAGTGGGTAATAGAAGTCAAACATAGGAAATATAAGACGTTTAGAGGTGATGATAAAGGGGATAGGGTGGTGGTGGAGAGTACAAGATTAGCGATGTCAGTGGGGCGGGGTTCGTGGAGACCCGCCCCACATTCACCCTAGTTAGGTGGGGATGGGGGGAAGGTGTCGCGGGTGATGTGTCGGGGTGGGGATCAAAAATATTCCCGCCATGGGTGATGGGGCGGGTGTGGAGGTTAGAATATACCCGCTTCATCCCTGCCCGCCCCGCTTCATCGCGGCCTCCTAAGTACTTATTTATTAGTATTTAATAAAAATTATATTGAATAAATTTATTTTATTTAATCATTTTTTCAAAAACAATTTAGCACATTCGTTATTAAACATGTGACTTATGTTAAGGCGGGTTTGGAGGATGCCGGAGCGGGTATGGTGGGTGTGAGACGGGTGCGCAGACCCATGTGGGTGATGGGGTAAGGATAGTTTTTATTGCGTACCCGTTGGGGCATGGAGATTTTTTATTGCGTATCCGTCGGGGCGGGGATGGGGATTAAAACTTTCCCCGTCATGGGTGATGGGGTGGGGATGGGATGAGATTTTTAGGCGGGTATGGGTGTGGAGGGACCATCCTCCGCACCTGTCCCTCCCCATTGACATCCCTAGACAAGATGGTGTTGATTGGAAGAAAATACAAGAAAGAGGGAACTATTACCCTTCAAATGAGGGAATAAGTTATCTAAGGATGGTTGTGGGTAATAGTTACCCTCAGTTGAAGGGTACTAGTTTCCCTCTCTCTTCCATTTCCTTCCTGCCAATACCACATTAATCTCTTCACCACCACTCTATCCCATTTATCATAATCTTCCATCGACGCAACATAGACTTTCCAAGCTTTCCATATGCCTTCCTTCTCTTTCTGCGTCGTTTTAGACAATGGACTAACATGGGCACGTTGTCTTCTCGGGCTCCTGCTCTACTGAATTTCCACATTCTTCTTCTTAAGCTGGCCCTTTTGCTGCCTAGTGATATGGCCCTGCCCCAGCCCACCAACTTGCCCTTTGGCCCCCCCTTTAACATGTGCCTCACTCTCCTCATTTACTGAAGGTTGGCCTTTAGTCATGGACCCCTCCTCAAAGATCTCCTCCTCCCCAATATTCAGTTTCCCATTCTCTCCTAAAATAATCCCTGAATCACGCCTACAATCTCTCTCCACTCACCTTCCATATTCAAAAAATATATAGCATCCTTAGAATACCCCTGGCCTCATTTGACACCTTGCTCCACCTACGCTTGAACCATAGACCAGTCACACCCCCATAGCAGCCATCAGACCCTTTCTACCATTCTGTGCTTCCAAGAAAGAACCATATTGTCGAGGTCCATTAACCATTTCAAGGAACGAAAACAATACCTTGTACTCGTCTTCATTATGACCCAACATGCCATATACCTGGCATAACTTTGTTTGTCTCTCATACTTGAAACTCACCCAAACATTAGCAGCTCACCCTCTTTGGCCCCTTTCATCAAAATACCTCTCACCAAGGGTTCGAGCAAATAGAGACAACCCCTTTTATGAATATAGGTACCATAATGATTATCATACTTCTAAAGCTCCACAAAGATCAAACCAATCTTTCTCTTGTAAGCCTCGGCACGTTTATTAAAGGGGTATCGTATTGGACCCAAACCATTATCGAATCTAATTGTAAATGTTAAGATTGCTCCCCCCATTAACTCCTTCAAAACTACCAAGTGTTGATTGAAGTTCCAAGGCCCCCCTTTCACAACCTTATCAAAATCTGATTGATGGAATAATTGATTCTTGAAGAGATTATCTCCTCAAAATAAACCCCCTTCATACGCCACAAATCCTCTAAGGTACCCTTCATATGATGAAATTCCTACGATCTATTAGTTAGCAGTTTCCATAGCAAGCATATTTTGAACTACATCCTCCTCAATATCATCCACTCCCTGTTCCTCTTTCTTCGTCAAAGTGAACCTATTCAATATATCTTCTAATTTTCTAGTCACACGCACTGACGAAGATACCATTGCAAACACTAACAAAAAACTAAAGAACAACCTTACCGAACAATCTTGCATCAAAAGAGCATACGATAAAACACTCACTCCCTCACATGCTAAGGAAACTTGGAGGCCTTCGTCCAAGCAACCCTAACCCTAGAGCACAAAGAGAAAATAGGCAGTTATTTTCCATCATCTATATTATTAATAAATTGTGAGTATTTGCCTTCACAATAGTAGGAAATGTTGTGGAAAAATTCTCTACCCTTACTCGTTACTCGAAGTCTCGAATGGACAAGGATTTTTTGTGAAATCCCCCAGCAAGTTTCACCTATTCGTGAACAATCCCCTGTAACGTTTTTTGTGAAAATAACACCTAGTAACTTTCTAGAGTTAAGATGATCACTCAGAGGCTTTTTCTTAATGGTGAAGGGCGATAGCTCACACAATTTCTAGCCGTTGTCAGTCACCAATAGGTCCCCGGAAAAAGCCGCAAGTTTCCCCTCAGTCAATACAAGCAAAAGATGGTGTGAAGAGTGTTTCTCAGATTACACACAAAACTCCGGCCAATGGAACAGTAACCCGATGGAATGAATCAACACCTAAAAGTGCAATTTATGAGATGAATGAGATCTTTCAAGCTCAGCGTTCTACTCATATGAGCTCTGCTACTTAGGTGGCGAAAAACGGTGTGAGTAAAACACCCTCAACTCCTCTAATTGAACATAATGTGGTTTCAGAGAAATCTCAAGGGGGAGGTGGAGCTGCTAGGTGTTTGGATCTTACTACTGGTGCTAAGTGATTGTGTATAGTTGCTGAGAAGTATCTTACATCAAAAGGAGCCTCTGTTAAATTTATTCCTCCATTAGTGAAGGAAGGTAAGCAAATAGCTCAACTCACTCAATCTGAGGTAGATGCTTTAACTGAAATCTGGTCTCCAGGTCCTATATTATATGTTGCTGGACAAAAACCATCCATTAGAGCTATTATTGGATATATTGAGAAAACTTGGAATCATGTTGTTAAGCTCAAAATCTTTCGTCAGGCTAAGGGGTATTTTGTTGTTAAATTTGCTTTTGTTGACAATAGAAATAAAGTGCTTTATGCTGGACCTCATATGCTTTAAATAAAGACTTATAATCCTTAAAGCTTGGACATCAGATTTTGATTTTCAAGATGAGGTTCTTAGTGGGATACCACTTGAGGGGAGATTAGATAATTTGCCTTTAAACTAGTTGGGTACTGAGTCTTTAAGTAGGATTGGTATTATGCTTGGTACACCTCTTTTTGCTGATGAATGTACTAGTCAACAACAAAGAATTACTTTTGCTAGGTTGTTGGTTGAAGTTGATGTGACAAAAGCCCTAACTCAGCTATTATTATTGAGGATAGTAATGGTAGGGTAATTGAGCAGAGAGTTCATTTTGAATGGGATCCACCTTATTGTGCTAAGTGTTCTATTATTGGGCATAATTTCTCTAAGAAAAACCTAGCCAAGGTAAAGGGCCAGCTAAGCCTGCTAAAAAATGGGTTCCTAAACCTGTCCAAGAGGTTCCTATTTGTGAATCCGTTGGTCCTATTGAGATTGATGTAACTGAGAATATTGAGCAGTAGGTTGTTAGTGAGGTGTTAAATGATCAACTTGATACATCTCAAGCTGTTGTTGTGAAACCTCAAGCTATTGTTATTGTGCATGTTACTCAACCTGATGTTGTTGTTTTTGCTAAGCTCTCAGCTGAACCTGTTTGGAATATTGTTAGTAGGGGAGATAAAGGAAAATAGGTGGTTGATTTTGGAGGTCCTGGGGTGGTGATTCATATGGTGGATGAGGCTAGGAGAAACTCATTCACAGTTTCACTTGGTTAGATGATAGTGTGCACTTGGAATGTGAGAGGGTTGAATGACCCTGCTAAAGTAGCTGAAATAAGGCACTTTGTTCACAAAAACACAAGCTCTTTTTGTCTGCTTTGCTTGAGACTAAGGTAAAAGTGCACAATAAAAATAGAATTATGAGTAAATTTGGTAGACAGTAGAAGTGGACCCATAAATATGAGCACTCTAATAAAGGGAGAATTTGGTTAGAATGGAATTTCTCTTTGGTAGGTGTTCATGTTGAGTCAGTTTCTTCTCTGATGGTGCATTGCTTGGTGAGTGATAAAATAACAGGTATTTCTTGGTGGTTTTATGTGGTATATGGGTTGCATTAAGTTGAAGATAGGAAGAGCCTTTGACTAGATCTCAGAGCTAGGGACAATATTATTTTGGAGCCTTTGGTGAATTATGGAAGACTTCAATGCTGTGTTATCTTCTGATGACAGGGTGAATGGTGATCCTGTTTCTCACTATGAAACTCAAGATTTCTCTGAGTTGTTGAGAGATACTTATTTGAGTGAGTATAAAACTTGTGGCCACTACTTCTTTTCTTGTTCTAATAAAGGTTTAGGTGAAGCTAGAATTTGTAGTAGAATTGATAGATGCTTAGTTAATTCTTATTAGTTACTAAGTATCCTAATTTGGTGGTGGAATATTTGAATCCTAAGCTTTCGGATCATTATTTTCTCTTACTCACCTGGTCTAGTAACAATCAGAGTGGAGGTAGACCCTTCAAAGTTTTCATCTATATGGCTGCTCATAATCAGTTTATGGAGGTTATTACAGCTCATTAGAATCACATTGCGAATGATGCTAATAAAATGCAAGCTATTTGGCACTGTCTCAAAGGCATGAAAGGTGAACTCAAACGCCTGCATAGAAGGGACTTTGGGAATATTAATGAGAAGATTGATTCTGCCAGAGATGATTTACAATCAGTGCAATCTCAGCTTCAAACTAATCAGAGTTACTCTGATCTTCATCAGGCTGAAAAAGCCTGTATTGCTCAGCTTCATAAACTTTTGCAGATTGAGGAGTCTATAATGAAGCAGAATTCTAGGATTCAGTGGTTGCAATTGGGAGATTCCAATACTCATTTTTTTCATGCTATGAAAGAAAGATATTTGCATAATAGTATTGATATCCTTTATAATGAAGTTGGGTGTAAGCATATATCTTTGAAGACATACAACAAGAAGTGTTGAGGTTTTACATAGGTTTGCTTGGCTCTGTTGCTCATCATCTTCCTTGTGTTGATATTGCAATGCTTACAATAGCGGCTTCAAGTGAGCTCAGCTGATGCTCTGACCTTATTTCAACCTATTTTTCATCAAGAGATTGATGCTTCTCTTTGGTCCATTGTGTAACACCCCGCCCAAACCGAACCCTTATTATATTAATAAAACTCATTTAAGGGGAAATCAACGAGGGTTCGACTCGGACGGAGCGTTACCACCGAACCCATCCCCTTGGAATTAAGTGCAAGGCTAAGTAACTAAAACATATTCATTCCAAACTTAATTAATCCTTACAACCAAATTTAAATTATTCGTTAAGTACTAAATACTACGAGTTTCAGAGTTCCACCAGAAGCAAAAATATTAAAATAGGTGAATGACAACTTCTAGTTGATCTCTCATATTTCCCCTCGATCACCCACCTGCAAAATGAACATTGAAAAAGACAAGAGAGACCAGCTCCCAAAAATCAGATAAACTGAGTAATTCCAACTCCATCCTGTAAAGTACTTAAGTTATAATATTTGAAAATAATATATAAGTCGAGTTGAAAAGCATTGCACATAAGCTTATACAGATAAAAGGTCACATTAATATAATATTCCAATTCATTTACGAAAGGGAAGGAGAATGTTAGCAAGCCGGTGATACACCACGTAAATCCACTTGCTAATGTGAGACGGTGATACACCACGTAAATCCACTCACATGTGGGCCGGTGATACACCACGTAAATCCACCCACAAAATCAAATTGGCCATAAAACCGGGTCCCTAGTATGCACTCCCCCTCTAACTTGGAACACATCAAGATAGAAGGAAGACAAATAACATCGAGTTTCAGCATAGTAATAAAAGAACCTGTAGGTGGCCGCTGAACCACCCATACAGGGCAACCCGTTCATCACTTCCTTCCGATATTTCATTTTAAGTGATTTATAAATTTATTACAAGTTATCACATATCACATGTTCACATATGTATCATTCATTTATCCGAGAGTGAAAATCGTTACTCCATTTGCATAACTTTTTTTTACATGGCTACTACTTATAGCCTATTCATATTCATAATAATGACCGTCACTTGGTTACATTCCATTATCACATTTCATCACAATTTCATTCATCATTTCCATATTGATAGTAACGATAATAATAACCATGTTAAATAATAACGATAATAATAATAGCAATAACAATAATAATAATAATAATAACAATAATAATAATAATAATACATAAAACCTATATCAAGAATAAGGATAAAAGATTACGTAGTTATCGAGTTTAATTACGATGTTAACGATGCTATAATACTCATTGTCATAGTCCATAGTCGAAATTCCATATTCATGGTTCGGAAATCAAAATCCACACTTGTTATCCATTTTGTTACTCATAATTCATACTTATATTTGATAAACATAACCCATAACTAATCCATAATCAATATCCATATATTAACTTTATTATCACATAATCACATGATTAATTCACATAATCTCAAGGTTAAATCGTTTTATTTTACTGAATCTACTTGTGAATGAACATTGGTAATTACCTCTTGAAGCGTGCTCGAAGTTAAGCCACGAGTTGATCGCACTCTTGATAATCTTCTTCTAGTAGATCGGAATCTACAATTAAACGGGATCTAAAATTAGTTTCCTAAATAACCCCTTTATATTATTTATAAAATCAACAACTTAAATAATTCAAGTAACTTAAATAAAATTGATTAATTATTTCAAAAGAGTTTTATAAACCAAAGTTTATGGTTTTAAATTATTTATAAAAATCATTTTAAGTACTTAGAGATTACTTTAACTTTTAATTTTCATTAACTTAAACAATTATTCTAAATATTGAAAACTAACTTTATTTTATAAACATAAGAAATATGTTTAAGTCATTAAAGACTAAGTCAAACATCATTAAGCAACCACTTAAGTTTATAAGTATATAAATCCTTTTTTTTAAAACAAAAGAAAATAAATACAAAAAGGGAAGGGGGGGGACTGATTTATTGAATCAGTTTAAGAAAATAAGAAGGGAGAGCAGGGGAAAACAGGGGAGGACGTGCGAAGGGAGAAGGAGGAGCAGGGGAGGAGAAGGAAGGTGGCTCGCTGGTGGTTCACGGCTGCGGCTCAGCCGAACGCTAGCGAGGGCCGCGGTGGTCTGGGCGGGGCGAGTTCAGGGCTGCGCCTGGCTGCGTTTTGGGCAAAGGAGCAGGGAGGGTTGGGTGTTGGTTAGCTGCGAAGGGCGGTGGCTGCGGAGGTGGAGGTTGGCTGGCGGTTCGTGGTGATCGGCAGTGGTGGGGGTGTCCGGTGGGTGAAGGCGGTTCAGTGGTGGTGTGCGAAGGCTGCTTCCGACGAGTTAGAGAAGCAAAAATTTGTAAGATTTTCTTTTATTTTCAACATTAAAATCAGAAATTAAAGAGAGGAGAGTGAAGCAAACATTGAAAGTGTGGTTTGCTTGAGCAATTGAATGGGTGTAGCTCAGTATTTATAGAGGAATTGGGTCACATTTTTGAGCTTAGAGTCAATCTCCATTAATTGTGAAGATCTTTGACATTTGAATTTCTGATATTGCTTTGACTACTTTGCTCAGATTTTCCTGAGTTTTTGCTTGAGTGTTGATAAAATCTGATAAGAGTGATGGAATGTTTGGGTTTTTGCTCTTGGATGTGTTTTAGTCACATGAGGGAGGAAGGTTGAAGATGAATCAGAATTCTATTTTCTGATTTTGGTGATTTTATTTTTATTTTATTTTATTTTTGGGCTAAGGTACTTGGACTTTGGTATTTGGTATTTGTTTGGGTTGGGCTCTCAATGGGTTTTTGTCAATGTGGATGGACAATAGTTTGAATGAGAATGCCTACAACCAAGTAAATATTTCAATAATAATTAAATTAATTAGAAATAAGAAAATAAATAATTAGTTTATAAAAATAATATATTTCAATTAAATAATTTAAATAGAATCACTAAATAATTCAAAAGTAAATAAATCATTTTTTTTAAGAAAATCGTTAAATAATTCAAAAACTAAATGAAATCATTTTTAATAAACATATTATCAAATAAAGTTGAATTATCAGTAAATAAATTTAATTGAAAAGTAATATTAAATCTTAATAAAAAAATAAAATAAGCTTTGAAAATTCGGGGTATTACATCTACTCCTCTTTCGCAATATTAATGAAACACTAGTTCTAGATTTTGTTAGTATTACATTCGGTCCCCCTTAAGGAGTTTCGTCCCCCAATTCGATAATCGTACCTGAGAAAAGAGTTCAGGATAACGCTTTTTCATGGCATCTTCTGTTTCCCAAGTTGGCTCCTCAGTTTGATGATTAGACCATAAAACTTTGACTAATTTTACTGCCTTGTTCCGGGTTTTTCTCGTTTTAGTATCAAGGATTCTAACATGGCGTTCTTCAAAGATGAGGGTCTCATCAAGCTCTATAGTTTCAGGTTGAATTACATGAGAGGGATCAGGAACGTATTTACGGAGTTGAGACACATGGAAAACATTGTGAACATTGGCTAATTCTGTCGGTAAGGCTAGCCTATAGGCCACTTCTCCAATCCTTTCAAGTATCTCATAAGGTCCGATATAACGAGGACTCAATTTTCCTTTCTACCAAACCTCATTACTCCCTTGGTTGGCGAAACTTTCAGTAACACTTTTTCTCCAACTTCAAACTCCAAGTCTTGCCTCCTTTGATCGGCATACGATTTTTGCTGATCCTGAGCTGCTTTAATACGCTCTTGAATCAACTTCACCTTGCTGGTGGTCTCTTCAATCATTTTTGGTCCCAAATTCAATGACTCGTTCACATCGTTCCAACATATAGGACTCCTACATTTCCGTCCATACAATGCCTCATAAGGAGCCATTCTAATGCTCTAGTGATAGTTATTGTTATACGAGAATTCTATGTACATTAAATGATCATCCCAAGAACCTCCAAAATCCATTACGCATGCTCTCAACATATCCTCCAAGGTCTGAATTGTTCTCTCAGTTTGACCATCTGTTTCTGGGTGAAAGGCAGTACTGAATTTAAATAATGTACCCACGACTGTCTAGAGCTGTTTCCAGACATTAGATAAGAATCTCGAATCTCTATCCGAAATAATGTTCTTCGGAACACCACGTAGTCTAACCACTTCATTAAAGTAAGAATCCGCCAACTGCTTCAACGACCAAGTATCCTTCATTGCCACAAATCTTGCCGTTTTAGTCAAACGGTCCACTATTACCCATATTACGTTCTTTCCGGATCTTGTATTTGGTAATCCCGTGATGAAATCCATAGAGTTAGATTCTCATTTCTATCCTGTATTCAGTCAATGGTTGCAATTTTCCTCCTGTCTTCATATGCTGTATTTTTACCTTCTGGCATGTTAAACCCTTTACTACAAAGTCAGCTACTTCTTGCTTCATCCTAGGCCACCAAAAATGCATCTTCAAGTCCTTGTAAAGCTTATGACTTCCTGGATGTATCGAATACGGTGATCTATGGGCTTCCCTTAGAATTCTCGACTTGATTTCGTCATCCTGTGGCACACACAATCTCCGTTTATACTTTGCAACGCCATTGTCATCGATCTCAAACTCCGGTGCTTGACCACTTTCTTTCATCTCCCTTAACTTGCTTACCACTTCTCTGAGCTTGTTTTACCCGAATCTCTTCAAATATTTCCGGTCCAACGGTTAGAGCATTCAATTGAGCTCTCAGATATCCAGGCTCAACTACTTCCAAACTCAATTTCTTAATCTCTTCACATAACTCATATGCCAAAATCAACGCGTTCAATGAATGAGCGCTCTTTCTGCTTAACACATCAGCTACCTTATTCGCTTTCCCTTCTTGATACACTATCTTCAAGTCGTAGTCGCTTATAAGCTCTAGCCAACGTCTTTCTTTTGCGTATACAGATAATTCAAACTCTTGTGATCCGTATAGAATTTACAATGCACACCATACAAATAATGTCTCCATATTTTCAGCGCAAACACGATGGCTCCTAACTTCAAGTCATGAGTAGGGTGATTTTGTCCATGTGGTTTGAGTTGTCTCGACGCAAAGGCCACTACTTTTCCATGTTGCATCAAGACGCATCCAAAACCTTTCTTCGAGGCATCACCGTAAACTTCAAATCCTTCTACTCTAGAGGGCAATGTTAGTACTGGGACCGTCGTAAGTCTCTTCTTCAGCTCTTGAAATGCTTCCTCACACTTGTCATACCAATGAAATTTTGTTGTCTTCTTCATCAGGTTAGTGAGAGATTGGGCCGTTCTCGAAAAATCCTTCACAAATCTCCTGTAATATTCGGCTAAACCCAAGAAACTCCTCACTTCCGTGACACTCTTAGGTTGAGGCCAATCAGTCACTGCTTGAATATTCGATGGATCTACGGAAACTCCTTCTTTTGATATCACATGACCCTAAAATGAAACTTTTCCCAACCAAAATTCACATTTCGAGAACTTGGCGTACAATTGCTTTTCTCGAAGAATCTCCAAAACTTTCCTCAACTAAGCTTCATGATCTTCTTTATCCTTCGAGTACACCAATATATCCTCAATGAACACTATCACGAACTTGTCCAGGTATGGCTGGAAAATCCTGTTCATGAGATCCATGAAAGCTGTTGGCGCATTAGTGAGTCCAAAAGGCATAACTGTGAACTCATAATGGCCATATCTCGTACAAAAGGCTGTCTTCGGGATGTCTTCTTCAGCAATTCGTTGTTGGTGATAACCCGATCGTAAATCGATCCTGGAAAACACTGTTGCACCTTGGAGCTGATCGAACAAATCCTCGATCCGTGGAAGCGAATATTTATTCCAGTGGCATTATTCAACTCCCTATAATCGATACACAACCTCAAAGATCCGTCTTTCTTCTTGACAAACAACACCGGGGCTCCCCAAGGTAAGACACTAGGTCGAATGTATCCTTTATCCAACAACTCCTCTATTTGCACCTTCAACTCTTACATGCCCGCTAGTGACATTCGATGTGGAGCCTTAGAGATAGGTCCGGTTCCTGGGACTAAGTCGATCATAAAGCTCATTTCTCTTTCAGGCGGCATTCCTGGAAGTTCTTCGGGAAACACGTCTGAAAACTCATTTACTGCACGAATTAGGTCCATCTCCTCACTTTCCATGCGTACGTCCCTTACTTGGCATAGATAGACTGGGTAGCCTTTTCTAAGATAGGTTTGAAGGTTCAAGGCTGAAATTATTTTGACCTCGGGTTCGAAGGTTATGCCTTTATAAGATATCCTATTTCCTTTGGGTCCTCTAAGAGATATTTTCTGGTTATGACACTCTATTTTGGCTTTATACTTAGCTAACCAATCCATTCCCAAGATAACGTCAAAGTATTTAATTAAAGTCAAAGAGGATAAGGTCAGCCGGTAGTTCGGTACCAGCAATGACTACAGGGGTATCTTGGAAAAGAGATTTGCAAGAGACAGCTTCGCCGGTAGGCATGACTATATTGACTTGACAAGATTGGGTTGACTTTAGGGGATACTTATTAACAAAAGTACTAGATATAAAGGAATGAGATGCTCCAGAATCAAAGAGTACATAAGCAGGGTTTGAGTTTACGAGAAAAGTACCCGTCACAACATTGGCATCGGTATCCGCTTCAGTTCGGCTCATGACATTGATTCTCCCACTGGTGTAGTTTTCATTTCCACCTCCAAAGGTGAGATTGTTGTTCTGGTTTCCAGTTTGTGCCACATCCCCTCCACGGTTGTCGTTCCCTTGACCATTGGTGTTGTTGGGACGATTGTTAAAATTCTGAACCCTATTTCCGGTACCATTGTTGCTATTGTTACCTCTCTGTGCGTTTTGAGCCTGTTAGTTGTTGTTTTGCCTCTTAGGATAGCTGAATGACTTGTGACCAAATTTGCCACATTCGAAGCACTTGATTCTTTCACATTGACAAGTGAATCCTGAGTAGTTTTTGCCACACTTTCTGCAGGCGTAGATCCTTTGGTTCCCATTTCTTTGCTGGTTTTGTTGTCCCGTATTTTGATTGTTGCAATTATTGTAGCGTGCACCATTGTTGTTGTTCATGAAATTGTTGTTGGGCCTCTTGTCGTATCCTTGGTTGTTGTTGCTGCCGGAAGGTTCCTTTTTTTTGTTTCCGGATAACACCTCTCTTTCTCGTTGCAAGATTCTTTCCAAGCTCGAAGCTTTGGCATAGGCTTCTGCAAAAGTGGTGGAGGTACTTCCTCCTAATCGTGTCTGAAGATCGAACTTAAGTCCATCCTCGAACTTCTGAGCCTTGGTTCCCTCGTCTGGCACTACAGTTGGGCAGAATCGGGCATATTCATTGAACTTCCGAGCATACTCTTGCACACTCATGCTATAGGGCTGGTTGAACCTACTAAATTCGTTGTACTTCTGCCTACGAATGTGCTCGGGGAAGAATCGAGCTTTGATTGCAACCTTAAAAGCTTCCCAATTGAAGTTATCTTGAACTCTAATGGTAGGTCCTACATTCTCCCACCAAGTATCGGCATCTTCATGCAAATAAAAGGTGGCTTGATCCACTTTTTGGGCCTCGGGCGTACATGTGGCCGTGAAAATATTTTCACAGTCCCTTAACCAGTTATCAAGAAGTAGCGGGTCTCATCTACCAATGAAGTTTGGTGGTTTCAAAGAAGAGATCGTTTTCGCCATAACAGCTTGCGGGTCGTCCCCATGGCGGTTATTTCCGATCTGATTTTGAAGGACTAACCCGAGGTAGTCCGAGTGTCCATGGTATTCGTTGAGATGGTAACACTTCATGGTGATGGGTAACCTATAAATATATGCGGAAACCGACTCTCCCGCTCTCATTCTCAAAAGGTAGGGTCTTTCGTGTGGGTTCCTAGTGCACTTCCTTGCTGTCAAACATGTTCTTGCCATCTAAAAAGAAAAATAGAAGTAAACAATTATAAGAACAAAGTACTTTCACATATGTAAAAACAACTAATCTATACCCATGTCTACCCCTTTAATTCACATTTTAATCCTTAATTCAATTTATCCTAAAACTTTATCTTATTAACCTTAATTAATTCATTCATCCTAATTTCTATATGTTTTATTGTCTTAATCTTGCCATGATTAATCTGAGTCCGCTCTGATACCATTTTGTAACACCCCGCCTAAACCAAACCCTTATTATATTAATAAAACTAGTTTGAGGGGAAATCAACGAGGGTTCGACTCGGATGGAGCGTTACCGCCGCACTCAACCCATTGGAATTAAGTGCAAGGCTAAGTAACTAAAACATATTCATTCCGAACTTAATTAATCCTTACAACCAAATTTAAATTATTCGTTAAGTAGTAAATACTACGAGTTTCAGAGTTCCAACGGAAGCAAAAATAATAAACTAGGTGAATGAAAACTTCTAGTTAATGTCTCATATTTCCCCTCGATCACCCACCTGCAAAATGAACATTGAAAAAGACAAGAGAGACCAGCTCCCAAAAATCAGATAAACTGAGTAATTCCAACTCCATCCCGTAAAGTACTTAAGTTAATATATTTGAAAATAATATATAAGTCGAGTTGAAAAGCATTGCACATAAACTTATACAGTTAAAAGGTCACATTAATATAATATTCCAATTCATTTACGAAAGGGAAGGAGAACGTTAGCAAGCCGGTGATACACCACGTAAATCCACTTGCTAATAGGTGAGCCGGTGATACACCATGTAAATCCACTCACATGTGGGCCGGTGATACACCACATAATCCACCCACAAAATCAAATTGGCCATAAAACCGAGTCCCTAGTGTGCACACCCCCTCTAACTTGGAACACATCAAGATAGAAGGAAGACAAATAACATCGAGTTTCAGCATAGTAACAAAAGAACCTGTAGGTGGCCGCTAAGCCTCCCATACAGGGCAACCTGTTCATCACTTCCTTCCAATATTTCATTTTAAGTGATTTATAAATTTACTACAAGTTATCACATATCACATGTTCACATATGCATCATTCATTTATCCGAGAGTGAAAATCGTTACTCCATTTCCATAACTTATTTTATACATGACTACTACTGATAGCCTATTCATATTCATAATAATAACCCTCACTTGGTTACATTCCATCATCACATTTCATCACAATTTCAATCATCATTTCCATATTGATAGTAACGATAATAATAACCATGTTAAATAATAACGATAATAATAATAGCAATAATAACAATAATAATAATGATAATAATAATAATGATAATAATAATAATACATAAAACCTATATCGAGAATAAGGATAAAATATTAAGTCGTTATCGAGTTTAATTACTATGTTAACGATGCTATAATAATCATTGTCATAGTCCATAGTCCAACTTGCATATTCATGGTTCGGAAATCAAAATCCACACTTGTTATCCATTTTGTTACTCATAATTTATACTTATATTTGATAATCATAACCCATAACTAATCCATAATCAATATCCACATATTAACTTTATTATCACATAATCACATGATTAATTCACATAATCTCAAGGTTAAATCGTTTTATTTTACGGAATCTACTTGGGGATGAACATTGGTAATTACCTCTTGAAGCGTGCCCGAAGTTAAGCCACGAGTTGATCGCACTCTTGATAAACTTCTTCTACTAGATCGGAATCTACAATTAAAAGAGATCTAAAATTAGTTTCCTAAATAACCCCTTTATTTTATTTATAAAATCAACAACTTAAATAAATCAAATAACTTAAATAAAATTGATTAATTATTTCAAAAGAGTTTTATAAATCAAAGTTTATGGTTTCAAATTATTTATACAAATCATTTTAAGTACTTAGAGATTACTTTAACTTTTCATTTTTATTAACTTAAACAATTATTCTAAATATAGAAAACTAAGTTTATTTTATAAACATAAGAAATATGTTTAAGTCATTAAAGACTAAGTCAAACATCATTAAGCAACCACTTAAGTTTAAATAAGTAAAGAAATCCTTTTTTTTAAACAAAAGAAAATAAATACAAAAAGGGAGGGAAGGGGGGAAAACGGATTCATTGAATCAGTTTAAGAAAAGAAGAAGGGAGAGCAGGGGAAAACAGGGGAAGACGTGCGAAGGGAGAAGGAGGAGCAGGGGAGGAGAAGGAAGAAGGGAGGTGGCTCGCTGGTGGTTCACGGTTGCGGCTCAGGCGAACGCTGACGAGGGCCGCGCTGGTGTGGGCGGGGCGAGTTCAAGGCTGCGCCTGGCTGCGTTTTGGGCGAAGGAGGAGGGAGGGTTGGGTGGTAGTTAGCTGTCAAGGGCGGTGGCTGCAGAGGTGGAGGTTGGCTGGCGATTCATTGTGATCGGCGGTGGTGGTGGTGTCCGTTAGTCGAAGGCGGTTCTATGGTGGTGTGCGAAGGCTGCTTCCGGCGAGTTAGAGAAGCAGAAATTTGTAATATTTTCTTTTATTTTCAAAATTAAAATCAGAAATTAAAGAGAGGAGAGCGAAGCAAACTTTGAAAGTCCTCTAACAACAGTAGTCAAGGAAGAAGGGTCGAATCCACAGGGAGACAATGTTTCAAAGTTAACGTTCAACTATATAGCCAGTTTAGATGAGAAAAGAGTTGGATTAATAAAGTAATACTAAACTAACGAGAATGACAATTAAACAAGGGTTAAATCAGATAATTAAAAAGCCTATGGTACTATTTCAGTCCACCATGCATAAATCAATCAAAGGGGTTCAAAAAACTAACAAAACCTAGGTCAAGAGTCGAGCAATTAGAGCAGGTGTTTAGCCTTCGATCGAGTCATAACGCTCATAATCCAACATTTGCAGTACGATCGCTAACATAATCAGGATTAATAGTGTGTTCTAAGCCTCTACCAATAAGCCTACGATCAGGTCAAATCGATATTCGCAAGACCCAATTCATGCTATTGGCCACTAACACAAATCACGCATAAAGAGTAAATCACAATATATTACTCTAATCACAACCTAAGCAATAAACAATCGAATCAAATCATAAAGTATGCATGACTTTCCTCCCTAGAAACCCTAGAAAATAAACTACTCAGACATAGCTATGGGAACTAAAATAAAAATAATTAGAGATGACATAATTAATATCTAATAAAAAAAATAATTAAAAACTAAAAGGAGTAAAGTAAGAACGATTACCAAATCTACGCGAACGGAAGAAACTTTATTGGAATTGAATGAATGTCAAGAGTTATATCTTGATATATGCAATCCAAACCAATTTCAAATCAGAAGTCCGATTGGGGCGTGTGACCTATTGTTGGAAAGCTCTTGATATATGCAATCCAAACCAATTTGAATTTCTTGATTATAAACTTTATATCAAAACTTATGAGTAAAATAGTGAATGTGTGTCAATTTTGGCACTTCTTTCACTAACTCTTTGCAGCATTCCGACTCAAAATAATCCCAAACGGATGCATTGTGATCCTTGTGCAAGCTACCTTCATCTTCGATGATTAATAAGCTAGATCCTTGATAATCATGATCAATTTGTACCAAAATAACCTGAAAATCATCGAAACACACAAACTGAGAGTAGTAGAGCACAACTTATGTAATTCATATCAGCTTGCACTTAGATGCTCAAAAAGGAGTTCTAAATGCAATCTAAATGCATCTATAAACTATATATATATGTGATACATCAAACTCCCTCAAGCTAAACCTTTGCTTGTCCTCAAGCAAACAAGACACGAACATGGAATAAATTGCCTCACCCCAAATATAAACTATTCGAAGCTCAAAGCATTTTCAAGAATAAGAATCGCTCAAGCAGGCAAAATTCAAATTAAGCTATTCAAATCCATCCAACTACTGATCATCCAAGCAAATAGTCAAATACAACTATCTACATGGCATACAAATCCTGAAAAGGTGCTCACCAAGGTGTCACGCCTCTCCATTTTGTGGCAGGCAAGGAATGTGCCCGAACACTCACCGACCCTACCATAATGTCTCTTCACACTCACACTCTCATTTGTTTAAGAAGGTTGAATGTCGCTCATCCTAATGAAGTCGACTCAATTAGCAGACATACTCTTTAACTTTGGCAAACTGACTCGAAATCAATCCAATAAACAATGCAAACACAAGCTCAAGATGACTTTAGAGGGTAGTAATGGGGTTTATGGTAAGGGTAGTGAATATGTTTTAGGAAATGTGGTGGAAAAATTGAGAATGGGGGAGCAAAAGTATCTTATAACAAGGCTGAAGGTGGCCGAAACATATCCCAATAATACCACATACCTACAATACACCCCTACTCCTATGAATCGATAATGACCTCCAACAAACCCAACTTTCAAATAATGTAGCACAATTTCTCTTTATAGATAACGTGAATGAAGGAACTTTGAAGTCCTTGAAACTTTGATTTATCTTCTTTCTTTTCTTTTCCGAACCAAACATTCACGCAACTCAAAACCTGCTTTTCTTTTCTTTTGTCAAACTTGAAACCACGTAAAAATACACTTTTATTCCCCAAACTACGCAACCCATAAAGACTTATCTCAAACTCAACCCATACAAATGCTCCCCCCAAGCTAGGCTTGGGAATAATATAAATATATATATATATGAAGGCTATGGGAATGTAATAGGGTTTAGTAACACGAAATAGGTCATTAGGCTCAGCGGGGCTAATGAGGATAAAAGTATAAGAAATTTGTAGTGGTTTTGGGGAGTCGAATTCCACAAAATTGCTCTGCTTTCACCATCCGTGTGAACTGAGGGTGAATGCTGAAATTTGTAGTGGTTTTAGGGAGTCGAATTCCACCCTGTAAACATACGACCCCGGATTTTCGAAATCCCATAAAAGTTGTGCATTATCCTCACCCATGTCTGATTCACTTTCACTTGTTGAACTTGAGATTGGTGAAGCTGACGCAGAACCCCAGGTCAACCTTTCCAAACCTCTCCGAAGCTTTCGCATAGTGCGATTGATTTCCGGGTCTAAAGGCAAAATGGGTGAGCCATGAGCTCTCCTTCTCATGTACCACAACAAAGCTAAGCAAAGGATCAGCGAATAACAACACAATAAAAAAATAAAAGAAAAAAAATCACTTAAGCAATACTAAACTCAAGTAAACTTCAATCAATAGCACAATTTCCCCGGCAATGGCGCCATTTTGATAAGAGGTTTTTAGTGTGTCGTTAAGGCACTAAGAATCGCTTAGCAAAAAATATTTATAATCCTAACGAGCAACTACTATGAAAGTAGCAATGGCAAGTCAAGGGTCGAACCACAAGGAAAAAGGGATTGATGAAGGTCTGCTAAGTCTAAAACTACCTAAGTAAAGGGGTTTTTTTGGGGTGAGAAGGTTTAATTAACTAACAACTAACAAATACCTAACGAATACCAACTAATAATCAAGTAAGAGAAATAATATAATAAGGAAAACACTAGAGTTCGGGATACTCGTATGAACTTGGGCTAGACAATGAAAATCAACACTATAGAGATTCACAACGATCAAAATACAGGGTTAAGTCTCCCTCTAAATTACTTGAGTCCTCTCTCGAATGGTCCTCAAGAGTAATCGATTAATCAATCAACCAAATCCTCTTTCGAATGGTCTTTGGTCAATGGATTAATAGATTCAATGAGATCGGAAAGCCCCTAATTAAAGGATCCCCTTAATTCCTACCCAATCCCTTGGTCTAGAAACTAAGTCGAAACATAAGAATGACAAAAGGGATTAAAGTTCGATTAGGAACAATAGAAACCCTAAGTGCCCTAGCATAAATGTGATCAAGATCTATCCTAGGGTGTTAAAACACCAAATTCAATGCATAAACATCAATTGAATCATAAAACGGATTAACAATCTACATTAAGCCCTTACTTCATACTTTCGCCCAAACCCTAGATAATGAACTACTCACTAATCATGGATTCTAAGCAAAAGAGATTAATGAAATTAAACATGACTAAAAAAGAAATTAAAGTAAAGAGAAGAGAGATTGAAAGAAAGTTACTTGAATTGAATTAACGATTGAATCTTCTAAGTAGCAATAATGAAATAAAGCTAAGGTTTGAGAGAGTTTTGAGACTTGAACAAAGTAATTAGGTTCTAAAGTATGAGATAATGAGTCGACAAAAACGCTAAACTATAAATATGGTTCATTAAACTAAGACGGAAAAACGGGGTCAAAACCCGAAATCAGGTCGACACGGTCGTGTCCAAAACGACACGGCGGTGTAGATCTGTTATACAAAATTCCTCAGCATTCTAAAAGTTACTGCTACCGTGGAAATAGATCTACACGGTCGTGTAGACCTGGACTTCTCAAATCAGTGGGCAAGCAGAACAAGACTGTCTTCGTGGAAAAAGGCCAACACGGGGGTGTTGAAATCAACACGGCCGTGTAGACCTGCTGGTCAGCGGACAACTCAACTTCAAACGATCATATCTCTCTCGTCTCTTATCGGAATTGGGCTTATGACTAGTCGTTGGAAAGCTATCGAAACGAGCTAACACCTCTCACTAGAATTACCTTAATCCGATTTATGGATCAAACTTTATGTCCATTTGAAATTAAACAAACCACAACTAGTCTTCCAATGATCATATGACTTCAAAAACCTGCTAGTTAGCTTGGAAATCATCCAAAAACAATTAAACAGATAATGAAGCAAAAATATAACTCAAAGTTGATAAAAACCATGCAATGTTAGGCTTAAATGCTCTATTCTACATGCAAGGACACTAAAAATGAAGCATGAATAAGCACAATAAAGTGCTTATCAATTCACTAGAGAGGAACTAGTACACCAAAAACAGAATGGATGGTACTATGAATCCAATAGCCTAGAAAGGCCTCACAGTCTAAGCAGTTTAGGCATGCAGCTGATAAAGAGGTTTTTAGTGTATCGTTAAGGCACTAAGAACCTCTTAGCAAAGAAAACTTATAAACCTAACGAGCAACTACTAAGAACGTAGTAATGGAAAGTCAAGGGTCGAACCACAAGGAAATTGGGATTACTATAGTCCACTAAGTCCAAAACTACCGAAGTGAAAGGTTTTTGGGGTTTGAGATTGAATTAGGTACCAACTGATCAACTAGCTATCGAAAACCAACTAATAATCAAATAAGAGAATTAATATAATAAGGAAAACACTAGAGTTCGGGCTACTCGTATGAAATTGGGCTAGACAACGATAATCAACACTATAGTGATTCACAACGATGACAATACAAGGTTAAGTTTCCCTGTAATTTACTTGAGTCCTCTCTCGTATGGTCCTCAAGAGTAATCGATTAATCAACCAACCAAATCCTCTTTCGAATGGTCTTTGGCCAATTGATTAATAAATTCAATGAGATCGGAAACCCCTAATTAAAGGATCCCCTTAATTCCTACCAAATCCCTTGGTCTAGAAATCAAGTCGAAACATGGGAATGACAAAAGGGATTAAAGTTCGATTAAGAACAATAGAAACCCTAAGTGCCCTAACATAAATGTGATCAAGATCTATCCTAGGGTGTCAAAACACCACATTCAATGCATAGTCATTCAATTGAATCATAAAAAGCATTAACAATCTACATTAAGCCCTTAATTCATACTTTCTCCCGAACCCTAGATAATTAACTACTCACTACACATGGATTCTAAGAAATAGATATTAAATAAATTAAACATGATAAACAAAGCAATAGAAATAAAGAAAAGAGTTTGAAAGAAAATTACTTGAATTTAATTAAGGATTCGATCTTCAAAGTTGGACAAGTGAGAAAACTAAGAGTTTAGAGAGAGTTTACTAAGCAATAAAAGTTTAGAGTATTATCTAATAATCGACAAAAACCCCTAAAAACTAAATATAAGGTTCATTAAACTAAGACGGAAAAACGGGGTCAAGAGCCGAAGTCAGGTCGCCACGGTCGTGGCGCCTTAAAATTCTCTAGGCATCAGCTAATCTCCAAACGGACTGACTCGACGAAGTCAGGTCACCACGACCGTGGCCCCTGACTTTCATAGGATCAGTTCCAAAACTTCAACAATCTGTCTTGCTTGCTACAGGTCCCCACGACCGTGGTGATTTCACCACGACCGTGGTGACCTACTGGTCAGCGGACAACTCAACTTCGAACAATCATATCTCTCTCATCACTTACCGGAATTAGGCTCATGACCAGTCGTTAGAAAGATATTGAAACGTGCTAACACCTCCCGTTTGAATCATCTTAATCGAATTTATAGATCAAACGTTATATCTATTTGAAGTTCAACAGTCCATAACTAGTCTTCCAATGATCATATGACTTAAAAAACCTGCTAGTTAGCCTGGAAATCAACCAAAAACAACTAAACAGATAATGAAGCGAAAATATAACTCAAAGGTGACAAAAACCATGCAATGCTAGGCTTAAATGCTCTAAACTACATGCAAGGACACTAAAAATGACCTACAATTAAGCATAATAAAGTGCTTATCAGCAGCATAGTGTAGCGTATAATAATCAAAACTCGTTCGAAATAATTGCAATCAGTCATCAAATCATAGCCTCAAAATCACAAAAGTCCAGCTATCCAGAAAACTTAAGACAAATCATTCTCAATCAAAGCACAACAAGGGGCACAAGGAGGCAATCAAACCAGCCTTGATCAATCATATTTTTTGTGTTTTTTCGGCATTTTTTCTTAAAGAAGTAAAGCTAGTCTAGGAAAGCAGTAAAACTATACTAGAAAGCAATAAAAGAGATAGACAGAGTACATATAGAGATGATAATCCTCCCCTAAGCTGAACTCGGCAATGTCCTCATTGAAGCGAGGGAAAGGACTATGACAAGGGCATCAGTCGCCCATGTGAGTGTCGGTGTTACCACAGAAAGAACCACCAGTTGAATCACCACCTGGAAAACCCCTAGGAAAACAACTATCGCTAGCACCAAAGTCCCCTAAAGATATAGAGGCTCGAGGTCTATCGCCAACATCACCACCTCCATCACCAACATCATCATCTCTACCATCCTCCTCATCAGCCGGCACACTATAGTTAGGGTTCCACGTGTACCATGATGGGTGCTCTGCACCCTCAAAAATGTGATGACGCGCACAATATCTTCATACACAGGGTTCAAAGCCAATTGTATCTCGCGTTTCAGACGGTTAAACCGTGGAACCATCTCAGCAATAGTATCAACACGCTGGGCAAGCCGTCCAATGGAAGAGGTGTTGGTTGTCATCCTCTGATGCAGCTCATGTAGGGTACCAGTGTTGCAAGTCGTGCCAACCTGCAAGCTGTGCGACATCCCGTTCATACCTACATAGTCAAAATCATTGGACGGGGGAGGTGGGATTGATGTATCACATTTATATATTGTTTTTAGATGCATTTAGATTTCATTTAGAACTCTTTTTACAGCATTTAGGTGCATAATAGCATGAATTTACATAAGTTGTGCTCTACTACTCCCCGTTTGTGTGTTTCGATGATTTTCAGGATATTTTGATACAAATTGATCATGATTATCAAGGATATAGCCTATTAATTATTTAAGATGAAGGTATCTTGCACAAAGATCACAATGCATCCATTTAGCACAATTTTGAGTTGGAATGAAGCAAAGAGTTAGTGAAAGAAGTGCCAAAACTGACACATGTTCACTATTTTAATCATAACTATTAATATAAAATTGATAATCAAGAAATTATGACTGTGTTGGATTCTAGACTTCAAGAGCTTTCTAATGATAGGTCACACGCCCCAAACAGACTTTTGGTTTGAGAGATATGACCTTTGCAAGTTGACGCAAGATTGCAGGAATTCCGCCCGTTTGGGCCCGAGTTTTTTTGTTCTGGCTGCGCATAGGAGTTGAAAACAATGTAAAAAAAATTCTGCCCGATCGGGCGGGAAACACGTCATATGTCCGAAACATTCGCCCGATGGCATCGGGCGGATTAGCCCGATTGGGCAGGAGGATTTACGGGCGAAATCTATCTTTTTATTCGCTTTTTAATTAGTTTTTTTAGGGGGTTTATAAATACTTAAGCTTCATTTTTTGAAAAACATATTTTGTTTTCAGCTTTCATTGTATTAGTTTAATAGCTTTCTTAGAGTAAACACTTTAGAGTAGATTCAAAGGTGATCGAACCTTGGATTATTTCAATAAAAGTTACTACTTTCCGTCAATTGGTATTGTTCTTCACTCTTATTTCTTCTATTTAATTCTTGTTTGCTTAGTTTTGATTATTTAATTAATTCATGACGCAAAGATTAGGGTTTTATATTAGTTTTGTTATTTTTGATTCAATCATGTCTGAATAGTTTAATTTCTAGGGTTTTAGGGAGGAAAACCATGTTTATACCATGATTCATATTTGAATTGATATTAGTTCTAGGTTTTGATCAGTTCAATTGTAGTGTGATTTGTTCTTTATTTCGTAGTTTATTTCAGTGTACAATTTCATGAACTATGCTTGGCAACTTGAGTATGGCCAGATCGTAGGCTTACGTTTAGAGTCTTAGAACACACTAATGATTCTGATTATGTGAGAGATCGTACTACATATGTTGAATTGAGAGCGTTATGACCCGATCATAGGCTTAACATTGGCTCCGACTATTCGACTCTAGACCTAGATTTTATTAGTTATTCGACCCTTTTGATTGGTATAAGCATGGTGGACCGAACTAATGCCCTAGACCTTTAATCTATAGTATAAATCCCACTTTTATATTGCTTTTATTAGTTTAATTAGTAGTTCAGCTAATTCTTGTCTGATCTTGTCTAAAGTAGCTGTTTGGCTGGATATTGACTTAGAAACTCTGTCTCCCTGTTGATTCGACCCTACTTCCCTTAACTATTGTTGTTAGAGGACTTTAGGATTTATTTTTAATTAGGTGATACGACTTTAGCCTGTCAGGGTGTGAGGAAGTAGAGGCACCAGGATCATCAAAAGTGCGCTTCCTCCGCATATAGGTGTTCTGTGGAATCTCAATGCGGAGTTGCAGGATGTCTTCCCCTGTTATGGGGAGGTAATAGTGCTGAAGGCCAAGGCGAATACATGCTTTAGGGTCTGGGAGCTCTATAGACTCGAGGGTCTTATTGATGAGGACACAATATTTGCCGTTGGCTTTTCTTTTGAGGAGGTGGACGGTCTTAAGGTAGGTAGCATCGAACTGAAAGATTTTGTCCTCGATCAAGTGTAATAATCTAAATTTAAAATGGACATATTATGGAAATAATATATTCAATAATATTAGGTGACTGTAACGTTTTGCTAGAAGCTAATTACGGGTTAATTGGACAATATGATTGGACCTACCACTAATAGCATTGGATCCTATGAGGTCACACACGTAGTAACAAATGGATTAAAAGGGAGTTATGGAAGGAAGATGGGAGGTTATGGAGTGAAATATGGATGGTGATTAAGTCTCTTAATGTATGACATTATGAGCTTAATTTAACCTCCCACTATGTAACTCTATATAAGATAGTAGTTGCACAGGGAGATGTACACACTTTTGCATTATCATATTTTTCATTCTCTAAAATTAGTTTAGAGAATCCCTACCCACTTCCTCTTCCACCCTTTTTGGTTCTCCCAAGCCACAAAAGTAAGGAGTAATTTTATCCCTTCTTTCGAACTAGCATACGTGGTGATCCGGTTGTTGCTCGTGGATCAACAATAGAGGAATGATACTTGACGTTCTAAAAGATCTCCATTGGAAGCTAGTATATCTCTTTTGTGGAATCACGCATCAAAAAGGTATTTGACTATATTACATTGGGTTAATATCGATTAATATGCATGTTGGTCTTGGGGTTAGATGTTAAGTATACGATACTTGAAATTTCGCTAAGTACATCTATATTCCTACAGTAGTATCAGTTAGCCTCTTGCATAGATTAATATGATCATGTTGTTGATGCATGTTTTCCTTCAAGTTTTGATTCAATTAAGGGATGGATTTAGCATTGGGGTTAATTTGTATGATTAAAATGTTGATTTTAATTGAAGGGGAATAAAAAATAGTTTATACATGTTCTCATATATATATTTATAATTGTTATAGTTGTTCATGGTTTTTAATTAAAATTGTTAATTGAAAAACTGAAATATATGTATGAGAAAACTTTGTTGATTTTTTTTGGGATATTTCATGAGGTACCCCCGTGGTTAGGGCTAATTCCTCGGGTACCCTCCTCGTTTTCGAGCTAGCTGAGATGCCACCAGAGTCAATGTTCGTGGCTTAAATGCCATTAATGCTAACAGACGTTAGAATTCCGTTAACTTTTGTTAATTAAACTTTACTTTTCATTTAAACCAAGAAAAAGAAAATGAAAACAACAATTAAAACCCCCACCCTCCCACTCTCTCTCCTCCCCTACCCACCCTCCCCTGCAGGCACCACCGTCGTCGATCCTTCCCTGAAACCGCCAGCCGCACCTTCCCCCTTCCCTAAAACTGCCAAACGCACCTTCCCCCTACCCTAAAGCCACCGCGCCTTAATTCTCCCTCGTAGCCTTATAGTGGTTGGTTCGAAGGGTTTCGTTCGCAGCCGGTGATGGTGGTTTGATGGTGGTCGCAGATCCAGTGGTTTCGTGGTGGTGGGTTTTTCGTTGTGGGTCGACGGCGGCGAGACAGAGAGTGTGGGTGGTGTGGGTCGACGGCGGGAGGTAGAGATGGTGGCTAGGTGAGTGGGGGGAGGAGAGAGAGTGGTTGGGTGAGTGGGGGGAGGAGAGAGAGGTAGGGGTGGGTTTTTTTTTAAGTTTTTTTCTTTTTTTTTCTTAGTTTAAATGAAAAGTAAAGTTTAATTATAAAAACTTAACGGAAACCTAACGGCAGTTAGTAGTAATGGCATTTAAACAGCAGATAGTGTCTCTGGTGGCATTTGAGCTAGCTCGAAAACGAGAGGGATACCCGAATTAGCCCTAACCTCGAGAGTACCTCAGGAAATATCCCTTTTTTTCTTAAAGTGTTAATTAAAAAAAATGTAATATATGCATGATGGATTCATGTTTTAGTTTTTATACTTAATATGTAATTATGTATAAGAACTTCAACAATAAAAATGTTAGATTTTATTTGATTACATGAATTTAGGATTATAATGTCTAATGTGATGAATTATACATAAAAATGTTTTATGGTATAATAGTATCCTGTTGTTCATCTATTTAATTGATGAATATCGTATTCATAGGTTTTTTTCCCTTAATACAAATTAAATATCAATAATGTTGATTCCATTTTAAATTTTTAATTGAATTAAAACTATGATGGTGTTTTATGGCGTTTATTTTGTGTTTAATATTTGATTATAACATATGAATAAATTTGTGAATAAATTCCATGTTTTATTTTCTGATTTGATTAAGAAACTAAAATAGTACTTTATTGATTTTGACATCTTTAACTATATAAGTTTAATATTTGATTAAATTATTGGTTGGATGTTTATTCTCATTTTATTTTGATTGGATTTAAAGGAATGTTATGAATAAAACATGGAAATAAGTCAATGGTGATTAAATCTCATAATGTATGACATTAAGAGTTTAATGAAGCTTCAAACTATTAACTCTATGTAACATAGAAGTTGCATAGGAAGTAGCATCACAGTTTTATGCATTAAAATAATGAGCTTTGAATTCATTAGTTAATTATATCATATGTGATAACTGACTAGTTAATTTTAAGGGGTTACTACGTAGTTAGTAACAATTGTCATTTTTTGACTTATTAAAAGCATTAAAAACGTTTTATGCTTCTCTATATCATATTGCATGCTAAAAGTTTTTTGTTAAAAGATCCCATTATAAATTCATAATGGAATTAGAATGTTATGATTAAAGTATTATGTTGTTTAATGTGTTGTTTAATTTTTGTGTTTGATTCTTGATTATACCATATTACTATTAAACACATGATTAAATTGCATGTTTAATTTCTGATTTTAGTAGAAATTAATTGGTATTATGATTTAATAGGTGATTAAGTCATGGTAGTTGTATTATGTTTTAATAGTTGATTAAATCATGATTATTTCAGTAGTTGATCAAAGTGCATGTTTATATATATTTGATATTATGGATGCATTTAGTTTTATATTTAATTATTTTTTTAAAATGTCTTTCTAAGTTTTATTATGCATGTGATTTATTTTGGCAATGAGTTCACTAATGATTAAATCACATGATTATTGGTTTTCCAAACGGACACCTACTAAAACTTGATCGTTAGTAATAGGTTCTGCCAAAGCAGAATGTTACTTCCAATCTTGGGCTAAGTAGAATAAATTTCCGAAATTTGCATGTTTAGTTTGGTTTGGCCCAACAAAGTCATCAAAACGGCTTTGGATTTTGAAGCAAAGGTGATGGGTTTTGTGTTTGGGTGATAAGCTCTGTCTAGGATTAGGAAGGCTCTCCCCAAGTGGGTAACTTCCTTACCTAGGAGCTATAATCACTTAGGCAATCACCCATCAGCTAAGAATTACAATTGTTGTAATTAGTAAAATAGTTTACTTACCCTTCAAAATTTGTGTTTTAAGTTGAGGCCAAAGTCCACTTAAAATTCATGTTTGATAGGATCTTAGAATCACTTGATTCAATAGGGACAGTTTGAAATTGATCAAGTGCATGGCTTTTATTTTAAAATGTTTAAAATTTGCTAAAAACTATAACGATAAACATACTTATTACTTTTGCTTCTATGTAGATATCATGTCTGGTAACAACAATAATTCACCGTTTAACTTACATTCAATCCTTGAGAAGGATAAATTGAACGGGAACAACTTCCTTGATTGGGAAAGGAATCTAAGAATTGTTCTTAGGTTCGAAGGTCGAGAGGATATTCTTGAAACCCCAATCCCAGTTGTGACTGCCACCTCTACTGAAGCCGAAAAGGAGGCCCATAAGGCCATTGAGGAAGGGTTGGTAATTGTTACTTGCCTTATGCTCGTGGCTATGGAACCAAGCCTTCAAAAGAGGTTTTCTAACTTGGATGCCTACAGTATTATCCGACAGCTTAAAAATATGCTTCAGCAACAAGCTCGGATTGAGAGGTATGAGACTCACAAGGCTATTCTTGAGCGTGTGTTAGTTGAAGGCAAGCCGGTCGCCACTCATATCTTCGAAATAATTGGTTATTTCAAGGCTATGGAGAGGTTGGGCTTTCCTGATAGCCAAGAGTTGGCTACTGACATCATACTTCAATCACTTCATGATGGGTTTGATCAGTTTAGGTTGAACTTCAATATGAATGAAGTGACAAAGACCCTTGTTGAGTTACATGGGATGCTCATGACTGCCGAGCAAAACATCTCCTACCTAAGAAGGAAGTTCTTATGGTCCAAAAGAGAAAGGGTTTTAAGAAGGTTTGGGCTGGCAAGAAAAATCAAGATAAGGGCAAGCAAGTTGCCACTAAGACTGTTGATAAGCCAAAGGCAAAGCCAAAGATGGCCGCAAATTCCAAGTGCTTCTATTGTGATCAAATAGGTCATTGGAAGTGTAACTGCCCGAAGTATCTGAAGGATAAGAAGTTTGGGGCTTCTTCTTCATGTATCTATATCATTGACATTAATTTAGCAACATCTAATTCTTAGGTATTTGATATCGGTTGTGTTTCTCACATTGTTTCAAATGTGCAGGGACTAAGAAGGAGTAGAACCTTGGCTAAGGGAGAGGTAGAGCTACGCGTTGGAAATGGTGCAAGTGTTGCGACCGTTGCAGTTGGAACTTATAGTCTACCTTTGCCTTCTGGATTAATATTAGAGCTTAATAATTGCTATTATGTTCCTACTATTACCAAAAATTATTTCTATTCTTGTTTTGGATAATGAAGGGTTTTCATTTACAATTGAGAAAGGTTGTTTCTCTGTTTATTTGAATTCAATGTTTTATGCCATCGCTAAAAGGTCTAATGGTCTATATTTTCTAGACTTAGACAAAGATGTCCTTAACATAGACAGCAAAAAACATAGATCAAGCGATATTAATCCTACTTACTTATGGCATTGTCGTTTAGGACATATAAATGTGAAACGCATTCAGAAGTTACATAAAGATGAACTTCTAACATCGCTTGACTTTGAGCCATTTGATGTGTGTGAATCGTGTTTAATGGGCAAAATGACAAAGTCATCTTTTACTGGAAAGGGTGAAAGGGCCAGTGATCTATTGGGTCTAATACATACTGACGTGTGTGGACCAATGAGCACCAAAGCTAGGGGAGGGTTTGGGTACTTTATCACTTTTACTGACGATTTAAGTAGATATGGATATGTCTATTTAATGAAGCATAAGTCAGAATCATTTGAAAAGTTCAAATAATTTTAAAATGAATTCCAAAACCAACTTGGCAAGACAATTAAAGCACCACAATTCGATCGTGGTGATGAATATTTAAGCCAAGAGTTTCGTGATCACATGAAGAGTTGTGGAATTGTTTCACAACTAACTCTGCCTGGAACACCTCAGTTGAATGGTGTATCTGAAAGGAGGAACCGAACTCTATTTGATATGGATTGGTCTATGATGAGTTTTACTGATCTTCCAATATCCTTCTGGGGATATGCTCTCGAAACTGCTTTCACACTTAATAGAACTCCATCAAAGGCAGTAGAAAAGACATCATATGAGATATGGAGAGGAAAAGTTCCAAGTTTGTCTTTTCTACATATTTGGGGTTGTGAGGTTTTTGTAAAACGTTTACTTTCAGACAAGCTCGCCCCTAAATCAGAATAGTGTTTCTTTGTGGGTTATCCCAAAGAAACCCAGGGCTATTACTTCTACAAGAGAACCGAGGGCAAAGTGTTTGTTGCTCTTCACGGTGTCTTTTTGGAAAAAGATTTTATTTCCAAAAAGGCAAGTGAGAGTAATGTATTTCTCGAAGAAGTTCGAGAAGAGAAACTAATAGACATAGTTCAACCTATGTCACAGTCAAAAACACAAGTGCCAGCTATGGAGTTTGAAGTAGCTCCTCCTTTGGAGGAATCTTCTCCCATAACTGACCAAGTGTTGGAGGACGTGCATTCCATACACAAACCTTAAACTGTCCCACCTGAATCTAATTCGTGTGAAAATTCTCAAATTGTTGAGAAAAAATTTCTCATGTTGCAGCCCCTCGTAGGTCTAGTAGACCAAGAATACCAAACAAAAGGTTTGTTGATTTCTTGTTGACCGAGAGTTCTGAGATAATGATTTTAGAATTTGAGGAACCTACTACTTACAAGAAAGCCTTGATGAGTGAAGGCTCCGAAAAATGGCTTGAAGCCATGAGGTCCGAAATGGCATCCATGTCTGAAAATCAAGTATGGGAATTGATGGATTTGCCCGATGGGGTTACACCTATTGGTTGCAAATGTGTTTTAAAGGTGAAAAACAGACAAGGATGGTAACATTCAAGTTTACAAAGCAAGGTTGGTTGCAAAAGGGTTCAAGCAAGTTCATGGTATAGACTATGACGAAACCATTTCACCAGTAGCCATGCTTAAGTCCATTCAGATACTCCTAACGATCGCTGCCTTTTATGATTACGAAATTTGGCAGATGGATGTCAAAACTACTTTCTTGTTTGGGTTCTTGAAAGAGGATGTGTATATGACACAACCGGAAGGTTTTGTGGATCCAGAATATCCTAGGAGGGTATGTAAGCTTCAAAAGTCCATTTATGGATTGAAGCAAGCATCCCGGAGTTGGAATCTCCAATTTGATGAGGCAATCAAACAGTTTAGATTTCTCAAAAATGGAGAAGAATCTTATGTTTACAAGAAGGAAAGTGGGAGTAACATAGTCTTCTTGGTCTTGTATGTAGATGATATACTTCTCATAGGAAATGACATTCCCATGCTTAAGTCAGTCAAGGAATGGTTAAAAAGTTATTTCTCTATGAAAGACCTTGGAAATGCTGAGTACATTTTGGGGATCAATATCTATAGAGATAGGTCTAAGAGGATGATTGGACTTAGCCAACGAACTTATATAGATAAGATCGTCACTAAGTTCAACATGGAAAACTCTAAAAGAGGTTTTCTTCCCATGCAACATGGTATGTCGCTTAGCAAGACTCAGTGTCCTTCTAAACCTGATGAGATTAAGCGAATGAGTAATGTTCCTTATGTGTCAGCTATAGGGTCCATTATGTATTCCATGATTTGTACTCGCCTAGATGTTTCATATGCCTTGAGCATGTGTAGTAGATTCCAATCAAATCGAGGTGATGCACACTGGAGTGCAGCTAAAAATATCCTAAAGTACTTAAGAAGGACTAAGGATAATTTCTTAGTGTATGGAGGTGAAAATAAGTTGATTGTTGAGAAATACACAGATGCGAGCTTCCAAAGTGACAAAGATGATTTTCGATCCCAATCTGGTTCCAAAGTGATGCAAGCTGGAAAAGTTCAAGGCAAAGCACTGTCGCAGACTCTACAACTGAAACTGAGTACATTGTTGCGGCAGATGCAGCAAAGGAAGCTGTTTAGATGAAGAAATTCATTTCTGAGCTAAGAGTAGTACCTAGCATTTTAGATGTCATTGTTTTGCACTGTGATAATAATGGTGTCATTGCTCATTCTAAGGAAACAAGATCACATTAAAGGTGTAAACATGTACTTAGGAAGTTTCATCGCATTCGAAAAATCATTGAGAGAAAGGATGTAATAGTTAGTAAAGTTCATACGGATCAAAATGTTGCTGATCCGTTAACTAAACCATTGCCTCAGCCCAAGCATGAGACTCACACTAGGGATATAGGGGTTAAGCATATAGGAGAGTGGGTTTGATTGTGCTCTTTTTACTTTTAAATTAGCTCATTGTTACATTTGCTCTTTATAATGATTTCATTATGTTTATCAATAAAAGGTTATGATCTTATCTAATTTTGGTTTAGTATTAAATAAAACGTCAAAGATATCTTATAACATTTGATAGGTTTGTTAAATACGTGATTTGACAAATGAAACCCTATTTGGTGAACAGGAGTTATAATATATCTAAGTCCCTAGTCCGAATCATTAGATTGGACGTAAGTGATTCAGTTTTGAGACTAGATTATAAGTTGATTGATAGCACAATTCCATGGGCTATGGGGACATGGAGATGTCTAGTCATTTACATAGACATTTATAATGGATACGTGTCGGACGGACCCACAGAGATTTCTTTAAAGTGTTTTGAGAATCTCATCATTATATTTAGTGGAATCCTTTAACATGATTATGACATAATTCTCGATTAAGGATTAGTATATTTATGACACTGCAAAACGTCGTGCCATAAAAGGAGGTTATAAAGGTAGTGATCGGAATTGCTAGGAATTGAGTGGGAGTTTTGCTTATGCAAGAATGGATAAGTCCTCCTAAACAGTTAGGATCGGTGTCTCGGCTTATTGAAGAGCAAGAACTGGAAAAATGCATGGCCGTGCTCAAATGAATTAAGGAGTTAATCATTTGTTTCGACAGTTCGAACTCGGATTTCAAGAATCGACTTGAACAGTGATACTGTTAACATTTGATGTTAGCATACATCAAGTTGGACATTAAGTTACTTAAGGAATTTGAAGATTACACACTTGTTCTTAGACAAGTGGGAGATTGAAGGATTTTTTCCTCGATCAAGTGTAATAATCTAAGTATAAAATGGACATGTTATGGAGATAATATATTCAATAATATTAGGTGACCGTAACGTTTTGCTAGAAGCTAATTACGGTTTAATTGGACAATATGATTGGACCTACTACTAATAGCATTGGATCCTATGAGGTCACACAACTAGTAACATATGGATTAAAAGGGAGTTATGGAAGGAAGATGGAAGGTTATGGAGTGAAAGATGGATGGTGATTAAGTCTCTTAATGTATGACATTATGAGCTTAATGAGACCTCCCACTATGTAACTCTATATAATAAGATAGTAGTTGCATAGGGATATGTACACACTTTTGCATGATCATATTTTTCATTTTCTAAAATTGGTTTAGAGAATCTCTACTCACTTCCTCTTCCTCCATTTTCGGTTCTCCCAAGCCACAAAAGTAAGGAGTGATTTTATCCCTTCTTCCATACTAGCATACGTCGTGATCCAGTTGTTGCTCGTGGACCAACAATAGAGGAACGACACTTGACGTTCTAGAAGATCTCCATTGGAAGCTAGTATATCTCTTTTGTGGAAGCACGCATTAAAAAGGTATGTGACTATATTACATTTGGTTCATATTGATTTATATGCATGTTGGTCTTCGGGTTAGATGTTAAGTATACGATACTTGAAATTCCGCTAAGTACATCTATATTCCTACACCAACAGCTCAGCGGTCGTGGCAGGACCGTAATGGGCTTCATCAAACCTAGGGATCCGCCTAGCAAAAAGGGTGACTAACCCCCCGTTAACAATACGGCGGGAGGAGTAGGTATCGTTATCACGACGGGTGGGAAGGCTGTTGGAGACACACTCCAACTGTATGGCAACCTGACGAGGAATGTTATACTAGTATTTTAAATATGTGCCCTTAAACATATACATCCCTAATAAGTAAAATCGTCCTTTATCATCAATTGCCCCTCCATCCTAGCAAATAAGGTCCATGCCATAAATCGAACCCAAATGGAAAATATAATATCGTGGATCAGCTTGGTCGGACAGTATTGAAATGTAAATGGCCCCTCATCCCTAGTCAAACCATAGTTGATCAGACGAGGTTGCCAATCGATAGGTCGTCGAATTGGCCCCCTGTTGGATAGTCTAAGGACTCGGGCAAATTCAGGCAGTGTATATTCCTGGTCCCTATTGAAAAGTCAAAATCTAATGTGAGTGACAGGGCCAAACCTAGGTTTGACTACATGTAAACTACTATAAAATTCGTAAACAAGCAAAGGGTAAGTCCCAACCCGAATAGTAAACAATGCTTCCATGCCAATAACACGCATCAGTTCCTTAAAAACATCATACAAACCTAGACTGGTAAGTAAAGGGAGATCAAGGAAACGAGTAGAAACTACCTCTCGCTCCCGAAGGAGACGGATCGGAATTTGGCCTTCTGCTCTTCATCTCGAAAGATGACTTGAGGAAATCGATCATCTGGTTCAATTGGTGGTGTTGGTGGTGGTGGTGGTGGTGGTGAAGGAGATTGTTGTCGTCTCCTAGATCTGGAACCTTGACCACGTAAAAGTCGTTCTAAACTTTCCATAGAACCCAAATTAAACCTTTACTCGCAAATGTGGATGAAAATTGGAGGAGTGGTGAAAGATGGAGAAAAGTAGGAAAGGAGATGGAGAAAAAGCTTGGAGGAAGCTGTAATGGAGTTTTAAGGAGAAGGAAGGGAGGTTGAACATGGAGATTGAAGGTGAGAGTGGGCAATGGTGGTGGGAGATGAGGGTTAGAGAGAGAGTGAGTGAGTTTTTATGTGAGGGACATAAGTGAATAAGGGTGCGGATTTGAGTAAAAAGGAATTGGGTTCCCAAAATAAACACTGCAAAAGGTATTTGGCTCGATAAAGCGACAACATCCGATGGCATTGGGCAAAAAATCATCATACCCAGTTTCTGAAACGGCCCAATCGGGCCACTTTCCGCCCGACCGAGCGATGTTTTATGCTCCAACTGCATTTGTTGCAGGCCTGATCGGGTGAGACTGCCCGATCCCATCGGACGAAATTTCTTCATTGTTGGGAGCTCGCCCGATCAGGCGAAATCAGCCTGATGGAATCGGGCGATATTACTTCAGCCAAAGTAAGCATTGAAAAAAAGACGTAAGTTCAGCCCGATTGGGCGGAATGCTTTTTGGCCTATTTTCCACTTTTCCGCTCAAGTTCAGCTACACAATGGCCAAGAACCTACACAAACTGCAGTCACAACTGCTATTAGTACCCTCTCACTCTCTCACTAAGCTACAAAAGCTATCAAAAAGAATTTATGGGAAATAATTACGGGTTGCCTCCCGCAAAGCGTTGGTTTATAAAGGTTCCGCACGACCATATTACCGTCAAACATCATCTGATGAAGGAGATCTAAAACGAATTTCCTCCATACAACCAATGAATGCACCCTCATGGTATAGCTTCAGACGCTGCCCATTAACCTTGAATTTCTCACCTTTTTGACTAACGACCTATATAGCTTCATGTGACTTCACTTCATTCACCTCAAAAGGTCCAGACCATCTAGACTTCAACTTACCTAGCTTGAATTAATCTCAACCTTGAATTAAACAGGAGCACTTTATCACCAATCTGAAACTCTCGTTTCTAGATCATTTTGTCATGCAACTTCTTTGTTTACTCTTTGTAGAGCCTATGATTCTCGTAAGCTTTTAAACAAAGCTCATCCAACTCATTCAGTTGAAGAAGTCGCGCCTCACCTGCAGCTGCCAAATCAAGGTTAATCTCTTTCACCGCCCACACAGATAAATAATTCATTTCAACTGGCAAATGGAAAGCTTTGCCATATACCAATCGATAAGGGGTGGTCCCCAATGGAGTCTTAAAAGCAGCGCGGAGCGCCCAAAGAGTAGCATCAAGCTTTAGACACCAATCTTTCCTAGCTTTTGTGACAACTTTCTCTAAAATCCTTTTTATTTGCCCATTAGAAACCTCTACCTGACCACTAGTCTGGGGATGATAGGCTAGACCAACTTTGTGTGTGACCCCATGTTTTGTAAGAAGGGCTTTGAAGGTGCTCTTATGAAAATGAGAACCTCCATCGCTAATAACAACTCTAGGGACACCAAAACGGGGAAATATGATCTTTTTAAACAATGTCATCACAACCTTTGAATCATTGGTTGGTGATGCAATAGCTTCCACCCATTTTGTTACATAGTCGACAGCCACTAAAATGTACTTATTCCCACACGAAGTAGGAAAAGGACCTATAAAATCAACTCCCCAGACATCAAAAGTTTCAACTTTTAGAATTCCACTCTGTGGCATTTCTTGCCTCTTAGATATGTTACCCAACCTTTGACAAGCATCAAAAGACAAACAAAAGGCACGGGCATCCCTAAAAATTATAGGCCAATAAAAACCACTATACAAAACTCTGTGACCAGTAGCTTGGGAACCTAGATGATCACTAGAGGGCATACTATGGCAATGTTTCAAAACCCCCTCCATCTCCCAATCAGGAATACAACGATGAAAGGGGATCCTCCCAAAACTATCTTTTAGCATCATGATAAAACTTTTTTCTTTGCTGATAGGTAAGATTGGGAGGATGAGAACCACCAACACAGTAATTGGCAAAATCAGCATACCAGGGGGATTGCGAAGAAACTGCAAACAAATGATCATTAGGAAAAGAGTCATCAAAGGAGAATCGAAATCACACTCAAACCTCAACTTGGAGAGGTGGTCAACAACCACATTCTCTGCACCTTTCTTATATCTAATCTCAAGATCAAACTCCTACAACAGCAATATCCATCGAATTAATCTGGGTTTGGCCTCCTTCTTGGCCAACAAATACTTCAATGCTGCATGGTCAGTATGTACAATCACCTATGAACCTATTAGATAGGTTCGAAACTTGTCTAAAGCATAAACTATGGCCAACAATTCCTTCTCTGTTGTAGCACAATTGACCCGGGCCGGATCCAAGGTTTTGCTGGCGTAGTATATAGCATGGAACACTTTATCTTTCCTCTGACCAAGCATTGCACCAACAGCGTAATCACTAGCATCACACATTATCTTCAAGGGCAAATTCCAATCCGGTGGCTGTATAATAGGGGCAGTGATCGATGTCGTCTTAACCTGTCAAAAGACTCTAGAAAAGCATCAGCGAATACAAATGTGGCATCCTTAAGCAACAATCGAGTGAGGGGTTTCATAATTTTTGAAAAAATCTTTTATAAACCTGCGATAAAACCCCGCATGACGAAGGAAACTTCTCACTCCTTTTACATTCATTGGAGGGGGAAGTTTCTCAATCACTTCAATTTTTGCTCTATCAACCTGAATGCCATGCTCAGAAATCAGATGACCCAACACAACACCTTCATTGACCATAAAATGACATTTTTTCCAATTTAAAACAAGGTTCACTTCAGCACATCTTTTCAACACCTTGGATAAATTATGCAGGCAAACATCAAAGTCAGACCCATAAACACTAAAATCATCCATCAAAATTTCCATGATATTTTCAATGAAATCAGAGACTATGGTTAGCATACAGCGCTGGAAAGTAGCAGGAGCATTACACAATCCAAATGGCATTCTACGATAGGCAAAAGTACCATAAGGACATGGAAAATTAGTCTTGTCCTGATCATCTGGGTGGATAGGAATGTGGAAAAGGCCAGAATATCCATCCAAATAACAGAAAAAGCTATGTTTAGCTAACCTTTCCAACATTTGATCAATAAAGGGAAGGCAAAAATGGTCCTTCAGGATGGCATTGTTAATTCTACGATAATTAATGCACATTCGCCACCCTGTGACTGTCCGGGTAGGGATTAAATCACCCTTATCATTTTTCACAACAGTTGTCCGCCATTCTTAGGAACTACTTGCACAGGACTAACCCACTTAGAATCAATAATAGGATAAATAATCCCTGCATCTAACAATTTCATGATCTCTTTTTTCACCACCTCTTGCATGTTAGGATTTAAACGCCTTTGAGGTTAAATGCCAGGGCGGTGATTTTCCTCAAGATTTATACGATGCATACAAAAATCAGGACTAATGCCCTTAAGATCGTCAATAGTCAATACTATACCCTATAGCCTTCTTGTGCATACGAAGCACTGTAAGCAATTGTTCCAATTGGATATCTGTGAGTTTAGTATTAATAATCACAGTACATTGTTCCTTATCATCCAGAAAATCATATTTCAAGTGGGAAGGGAGTAGTTTAAGTTTTACCTTTGTTACCTAAGGTGTAGAGGTAGAATAAACATTTTTCATTACCACAAACTCTTGTCCCTTTTCAGCAGTAGGGCCCTCCAAATCAGCGATATAGGCGTCGACTTCAGTATCGTCGCCTGATGGATCTCCCATCGTAAGTGCTACCTCCAGAGGGTTAGCACCAGAAATCTGCGGGAATGTAGATAAAATAGCTCTATCCACAACATCAATCCTGCAACAAGATTACTCAAGCATAGGAGACTTGACAGCATTGATTAGTTTAATGTCACAGTATCATCACAAACACCCAGAGTCAAAGACCCAGACTTGACATTAATTATAGCACCACAGTACACAAAAATGGTCTACACAAAATAATAGGAATTTGGACATCCTCCTCCATATCCAACACAACAAAGTCCACAAGGATGTAAAATTTCCCACCCTAACAGGTTATGGACGTCTTCTAAAACACCTAGAGGGTATTTAATAAAACGGTCAGCCATGTGCAAAGTAATTTGAGTGCACTTAATTGCCCCCATGTTCCATTTTTTACAGACAGACAATGGCATGACAAACACAGATGCACCTAAATCACATAATGCTTTATCAATGAATAATGCACCTACATGACATGGGATGGAAAAACTACCAGGATCTTTCAATTTAGGTGGAGATTTATTTTTCAAAACATCACTACACTCTTCAGTTAGAGCGACTCTATCTACCCCCCCCCCAATCTTTCTTCTTAGTAATCATTTCCTTCAAAAACTTGGCATAAACAGGTACTTGAGAAATAAGTTCTGTGAAAGGGATCGTTACCTCAAGGTTCTTGACCATAGCCAATAGCCTACCAAGTTGTTGATCTACTTTGAACTTCTGCATCCTGTGAGGAAAAGGTAGCCTTGGTGTAAAAGGCGTTTCATAAACCTTTTCCTTCTGCTTCCCTGTCTGTTCAGGTTCCTCAGGCAATTTCACCTCAGACGTCGTATTCTTCTCCAAATCCTCCTCTACTACCTCCTTCTCTTTGTTAGGGGCAGCATCATCATCAATGGGCATAGGAGGAGAAGCATAAGCAGTGCCACTACGGAGTGTAATGGCATTTGCTTGCTCCTTCTTCATAGGCTCCCCATGCAATAGTCTCCGCTGCCTCTGAGCATTGTTTCCTGCCAATTGGGCAATGTGAGTCTCAAGAAGTTTGAGGTGCTTCTCTTGAGTCAGATTATGCTTCTCTTGAGCTCTTTGTGCCTCATCATAAGTTTTCTGCATTGCCAGCATCAACTTCATCAGTTCAGATGTAGTAGGCTCTTGTGGGGTTACATTTTTGTGGTACTGGCTGAAAATTTTGTTGAGCAGGTCTTTGAAAACCAGGGGAATTTTGAGAATTCCCTTGGTTTTGGCAATAGTGGGGTCTTGGGTTGTTTTGTGGAGGCTGATAGGAATTTTGTGGAGTGTGGTAGGAACTTTGCGGCTGTGGGTTCTGAACATTGTTGATCCAATAAGAGAGAAGTGTGTTATCTCTCCACCCAGGATTGTAGGTATTGTAGTATGGATTGTTTGGTTGTCTTTGCTGAAAAGCATTTTCCTGCTCCATCTGAATAGGACCAAACTGACAATCGTGGCCAAAGTGGCCCTGAATACCATAAATCTTGCAGTAAGATGAGGTAATGGGTGCAACAGGTGACATCACATTGATACTCATAGGGGATGTAGAGGAACTAGAAGGCTCAAATTGTTAAATTTATGATTTAGTTGCGCCACTTGAGATGCAAGTAATGAAATGGCGTCAACATCAAGTACCTTATTAGTGTGACTCCTATATGAGGAGTGATCATTGGCAGCAAGATTAGCTAGGAAGTCATAACCTTCATCAACTGCCTTGTCTAAAAAGACTCCTCCTGTAAACGAATCAACAGTACTCTTCGTCTGGGTTTGCAGACCATTGTACAATGTCTGCGTCAGAAACCACTTGTCCATATTATGATGTGGGCATTCCCTCTGCAAGTCTCTGAATCTAGTCCACGCTTCCCTCATTGTCTTATCTGACTCTTGGGAAAACGTGGCCAACTTATTTCTGATGTCTGCTATTTTTGTAGGAGGGTAATACTCATTGAGGAACGCAGCAGATATCCCCGACCATTATGTCTCAGTTATGTCACTGAACCACCTCTGAGCTTTGTCTCTAAGTGAAAACTCGAACAACATGACTTTCAACTGCTCAGGTGTGACTCCTTGATGTTTGACAGTTCTGCAAAGTTGTTGGAATCTCTACAGATGATTGGCCGAATCTTCAGTAGGATGTCCACCAAACTGATTTTGTTGCACCATATTGATGAGTGCAGGCTTGATCTCAAAATTATTTGCAGCTATGGTGGGCATTTGTGGACAAGTAGGAATGCCTTCGGGATTAGGCACCCCATAAGACTTCAGTGACTTTGTCATTGGTGGTGAAAAAGTCTCTGAATCGGGTTTCTCTTGTTCAAACTCTTTTCTAAGGTCCTGAAGTATTGCTTCCGTATCTGGATCTCCTGGAAATATATGTGTTTTCAATTTGTACCTGGACATAAAAGAGAAACAACAAGATAACCATGAGAGTGTCCTCAATTGGAACGGGGGGTTCGAATGAGGCGAAATATAAGTACGCTAAATAATCGAATAAAAAATAGAAAACTAGTTGGAAACGGCGCCAAAATCTGATAGGCTAAGGTTGTATCACCTAATCAAAAATAATCCTAAGTCCTCTAACAACAGCAATCAGGGAAGCAGGGTCGAATCCACAGGGAGACAAAGTTTCTTAGTTAACATTCAACTATATAGTCACTTCAGATGAGAAAAGAGTTGAATAAATAAACTAATACTAAACTAACGAGAATGACAATTAAACAAGGGTTAAATCAGATAATTAAAAAGCCTAGGTAATAGTTCGGTCCACCATGCATAAATTAAGACGGTATTCTCAAGGCGCAATTCATGCTATTGGCCACTAAAACAAATCACGCATAAAGAATAAATCACACTATATTACTCTAATCACAACCTAAGCAATGCTAAACAATCGAATCAAATCATAAAGTATGCATGGCTTTCCTCCCTAGATAACCTAGAAGATAAACTACTCAGACATGGCTATGGAAACTAAAATAATAATAAAGATAGGTGACATAATTAATATCTAATAAAATAATAATCAAAAGCAAAAAGAGTAAAGTAAGAACGATTACCAAATCTACGCGAAAGGAAGAAACTTTATTGGAATTGAATGAATGTCAAATAAAATAACCAAAGAGAAAATTCAATGTTTAACCTAAACTAATTCGAAACTAAACTCTAAACTAATTAAAAACTAAGATCCCCAAAATGAAAATGAAGTTTGGTATTTATAATTAAGCCAAAAAAGGACCAGCAATGTGAGAAGATGGGCTGGCGAGATTTCGCCAGGGAGGGCGAGTAGGCGGTCTGGCGAAGTGAGTCAACTTGCAAAGGTTATATCTCTCAAATCAGAAGTCCGATTGGGGCGTGTCACCTACCTTTGGAAAGCTCTTGAAATATAGAATCCAACCCCATTATAATTTCTTGATTATCAATTTTATATCAAAAGTTATGAGAAAAATAGTGAACATATGTCACTTTTGGCACTTCTTTCACTAACTCTTTGCTTCATTCCAACTCAAAATTATCCCAAACGGATGCATTGTGATCCTTGTGCAAGCTACCTTCATCTTCGATGATTAATAAGCTAGATCCTTGATAATCATGATCAATTTATACCATAATAAACTGAAAATCATCGAAACACACAAACGGAGAGTAGTAAAGCACAACTTATATACTTCATATCATTATGCACCTAAATGCTCAAAAAGGAGTTCTAAATACAATATAAATGCATCTAAAAACTATATATAATGTGATACATCAAGCCTGCTGTTAATTGCACTTTGATCACCTTGGTTCCTAAAATTGTCAACCTTACTCTAGTTAAGGATTATAGGCCTATTGCTTGTTGTTCAGTGCTCTACAAAATCATAGCTAATATTATGACTAATAAAATGCAAAGTATGATCAGTAGTGTGGTTGATCTAGATCAATCTGGATGTATGCCTATCTAATAATATCATGTTATCTACTGAGCTTATTAAAGGATATAGTACCAAAAAAATCTCTTAGGTGTATGCTTAAAGTTAATCTCATTAAGGCCTATGATTCTATTGAGTGGACTTTTCTTGAAGTTGTGATGTGTGAGATTGGTTTTTCTACCAAATTTATGAGTTGGGTGATGGCTTGCGTTACTTCTATTTCATTCTCCATTCTCCATTCTTATTAATGGAGTTTCTTGTAAACCTTTTATTGCTAAAAAGGGGCTGAAGCAAGGTCACCCCATGTCTCCTTTCTTGTTTGCTTTGGGTATGGAGTATTTGTCCAGACGTCTTCAGAAGCTCAAGGCTAACTCAGATTTTGACTTTCATCCAAGATGTGTCAGGCTTAGTATCACTCATCTTATGTTTGCAAATGATCTGTCTTTACAACTTATGTTTGATGCTTTTCTGAGTTTTCTCATGCTTCTGCGCTGGAAGCCAACTTAGATAAGAGTAATCTTTACATTGATGGTGTTGATTTGGATCAGAGAGTTTCTCTTCAGCAAATTATGAATATGCCTTTGGGATCTTTTCCTTTCAAATACTTGGGTGTTCATCTTAGCACAAGGAAGTTGTTCTGCCATGAGCGTAAGCATCTAATTGTTGAAACTGTGGCTAGAGTTAGACTTTGGTCGTGAAAAAACTTTCATATGTTGCTAGGCTCCAATTGGTTACTTCTATTCTTCATGGCTTTCAGCTTTATCGGTGCCTAATCTTTATATTGCTTAAAAAAGTCTTCGAGGAGATCCAAAGCATATGTAGGATCTTCTTATGGACTAGCCAAGGTGAAGCCTCCAAGAAAGTTTTTGTAGCTTGGGATATGTTTTCCTTTTCAAGGTGTGTGGAGGTTGGAATATTAAAGACCTTGCTTGTTGGAATATAAGGGCCTTCTTGTTGGAATATTAAATACCTTGCTTCTTAGAATAAAGTTGATATTGCTAAGCATCTTTGGGTTATTTCAATGAAGCAAGATAAGCTTTGGATTAAGTGGTTGCATGTATACTATATCAAACATCATGATGTGCTTACTATGGCTATTCCTAATAGGCTTTCTTGGTCTATGAAGAAAGTTCTTAATAGTAGGCACTTGTTTGGTGAGAATCAAGCTCCTTTGAATTTGCTTGGTGCCCCTTCCTTCCCTATTAAAAGATTGTACAAGTCTCTTCAAGGAGATCATCCTAAGGTGGGTTGGCAGAGGATTATTTGTAACATTCCAGCTAGTCCTAAGGCACTTTTCATTACTCTTGGGGGTTGCTCACCGATACTTCTTGCCTCTATTGTCAAGCTTATAGTGAAACTGTCAATCACTTGTTTTTTGATCGCAACATTTGTAATACCTCGAATTTTCAAAACTTATCTTACTATTTAATATTATTTCCATTAAAATTATTTATTGATAACTCTGTTTTATTAAAAGTGAATTGATTTAGTTTTGAATTATTTAATAAACATGTTTATTTAAACAATTTAATTGAAATGTATCCTATTTAAATAATTAATTTTTATTCTATCTAAATAATGCAAATATTATTCATTGAAATCCTAACTTAGTTTTATGGCTATATTCATTTACATATTCACCTATGCTCTAAGATCATTGTTGAGCCCAAACCCATAGCCCAAACACCATTTGAGCCACAACAAAAGAAAAAGAAAATTTAAACAAAAAATATAAGATGATCATCAAATCATCCCCCATCATCTCCTTCCATCATCTCCCATCCATCATCATCATCATCCTCTCCATCCCTATCTCTCACTCGCTGCTCTCCTTTTTCCTCCTGCTCCCGGCTGCTACCACAGCAGCAGTGTCGTCCCTGCCAGTCCACAACAACCACGCCACAGACCCGCCGCCACATCTAACTCCGACCGCCAGCCACCTAAGCCCAGCCCGCCATCGTCCCTCACTCTCTCCCTCCCCTGTTTTCTTGATTGGAACCAAGCAATTAATTCTTAAAAGAACTAGAATATTTTGAATAGAAACAAAAGAGAGGTGAAGTCAACCTTTTGACTTTAAAGGTATAAAAACCGATTTGTCTATTTTCACTCTCTTGTTTATTCAAAAGCTCAAATTAAAGTAATAAAGTATCTTAGAAATTTTATTTTTGATAAAATTATAAGTATAGATTTTGGAAAAAAAAATGTAGAAATCTATAGTTAAATGTCGTGAGTTTATGGAAATAACATTTTAAGGATTTTTTAAGTTTTATGAGTTTTATGAAATGTTTTAAGAAATTTTTTTAATTTATGAAAATGAAATTTTGAGAATGAATTATAGGTTAAATGAATTTTAGATATATTATTTTAGTTAAGGTTTCCGAAAAAGGGATTAGTAAGGAGTGTATTATAATTAGTTATGAGTTGAATAGATTCTAATTATGTATTTCATTGATGTATTTGGAGCGATAAACAAAATGTAGAAATTCAAAAGGTCTAAGGACAATGATGTTTGGAGTAATGACGATATTATAGATTGAGCGGTTAAGTTAAACTTTATGTCCAACATTGTCTGTATGCCCGTATGTATGTGTTATGTTCCTGTTTATGAAGAGTTTAATTAGTTATATCAAGAATGATTATTAATTGGTATTACTAGTTACGAATTATATATGAAAGTGATGGTAACCTTTATGATTAATTCATGTATGATGGTTTATGAACTATGGTTCATGTACTTGCTTATATGATCCAATTTGTTTAAGTAACTTATGGTTATTATTATTATAATAATAGTTTCATGGGTTTATTATCAATTGATAGTAATTAATAACACAAGTTATGAGTAAAGTTACGCTCATGTTATCCTTATATGAATTATGATTTGTGAAACATTTCCCATTGATTGACGTTTACGAATTATGATGTTACGGAAGAAGGAATGATGTATGACAAGGTAAAAAGTACGATTATGTTATGATCCGTTGACGATTTTTAAGATGTTTAAAGTACAATACTAAAAGATACGAAACATGATAAATGTAAGTGGAAGATAGCTCTTGGCAGTATTCTGTTATGTTATGTTGGGTCGTGCACTACCTTCTAGCGGTTCCCCACCTTCTGTTTGAGGGAGCAGATGCTCTCGGGTGGCCCCCAATCTGGGCACGCCACCTTCCATTGTGAGGGCAATTGTCCTTGGGTGGCTGCCTTCCGTCTATTATGATGATGATGATGATGTGTTTGGGGATACGTCCCTTCTGTTGTATTCGCCAAGATACCAAAATGAAAGATATCTGTAAATGATATGAAACAGAATGTTAAAGACGGAAACCTATGATGTTTCTATGTGAATGGCAGTATGTGTTACGTGTAACTATTATATCCTGCCATATATGGGATATATATATATGACTGCTCATAAGTGTCTATCTGAAAATGTGACGTTATAGGAATTTAGGTAAAGTGTGAAGAATTAACAGAGGTGATATGATCATGGTTATCTTATCTGGAGCTGTCAAAAGTTTACACGCCACGACAACACGACACGAACCGGATACGAAATTTGTAGGTTAGTGTTGTGCATTATTGACACGTTTACTTAAACGGGTCGACACGAGTTTAACCTTTTAATAAATAGGTCGGGTTAGTGTTGAGATTTTCAACACGAAACTGGCACAACTTTATCTGTTTAATTAAAAAACATACATATTCATAAAACTATAGTATGATATGAAGGTAACAAATAGAAATTTTATACTTCATTCTTTAAATTTCAATACATGAAAAGGTTGATGGTTAGCCAAATGAATTCAAACAATGACTGAACAATATTGGCAGGAGTTGATTTACAATCATAATTTTCTAAATTGTATAGCTTAAGCAGGTTAAGTGGATTGACACGGCTAATCGTTTAATTAAGCAGGTCGGGTTAGTGTCAAGGGTCTTTAACACGATTAGTTAAACAGGTGAGGCTAGTGTTGAGGGGTTTCAGACACATTTATTTTTAACACGAACACGAAGTCGACACGACAAGACCTATTTGACAAGTCTAATTTTATCTATATGACTTATCTATGTTTAAATTATATTTGATTATATGATTATCTGAATGATGGGTGTTGTTCGGAAATATAAGTTATCTGAAAGCTTATAATTAAGATAATGTAATGAAATTTGGAAAGAGAACGGTTTCTCTGGCTAAGAGTTATGAAGTGAATTGGTGAATGGGCAGGTTACGGGTGGAGGAAATGTTTCTGCTCTATGAATGGACCGGGATGGTCGGATGTTAAGGAAAGATGACGAAAGTTCTTTTATGTCCCGTCCCATCCAATGCCCTTACTTGCCAACGATTTGAGCTTATGTGAATGTTCCTTGCCAGGATACTATTCAAAGTAAAAGTAATGATCTTTGATTAAGTATATCCGAGCAATTACCAGAATGATGTATATGTGCCTGTGTGTGAAAAATATTTTCGAACAAAACCGTTTTTACGAGCTGGAGTAAAGTTGTAACACCCCGTAATTTCACTAGAAATTTCGCGCGTTAATTTATATGGTTTACATTGTTAATTAAAACTCTAAATATAAATTCGTTTATAAAAAAAATTATATTCTATTAAATTAATGGTCATATTTGAAGTCGGAAAACATTTCGGTAGATAATATGTCGTGCGTATTAATTTTGAAATATAGTTAGTTATTTATACTATAAATTTTAGTGTTGTGTGATTTAATTTTCAAGCGTTAATTATATATGTTCGACGATAATTTTATCTACCCTTATATTTTTAAACTTATAACGTCTTTTACATTTCATTATATATGTATATATATATCTATATATATATATATATATTTCAAATCGTGAATAATATATTTACTCCTTTATTTATTTTGGTTGTTGTACTTATGTCGGTATTGTTTAAATGAACAATGTGACTCTTGTATGAGTATAGTATATAAAATGTGTATGATTAGTAAGTGCATATTTATATTACGTTATTATTCATAATTTTTAATGATAAAAATATTACCATATGTTTCATTTATGAGCGTTTACAATTCTTTGATTGTATTACGTACTAGCAAGTTGCGCATACACCATGCTTAACACATGGGGGTCCGAATATTATGGGCATTAGGGGGATAATGTAAAGTCTTGGCCAGCTTTGTATTCCTTTGAAACGTTTATGATAATCAAAAGTCATACCCCTTCATTCACCCTCATAAACCACCATCATCATGGCCATTATGTGCCAATTTAAATCCATCTTTAATCACCCTTATTACTTCCCCTTATGCTGAGCTTAAAACTCAGAAAATCAACCCCCTCCCCATCCCATTCACACGCCATTCACCAAGGAAAAGAAAGAGAGAAAGTCTTCCCATTTTTCCCTTACACACCCTCACGAAAATAAACATCGCCGGAGATCTAACCGTTGGATCGTCTTCACATTTGGACAGCATGTTCTTAACATCTATACCTTCACTTTTACCAGAAGAATTTTTAATCCGATCTTTATATCACCGGAAATCATGGTCGGAACACCACTGACTATTTTAGAGGACCCTAAAATCGTTTAAAAGGGGAATACTTTGTTCAATGGAGGAGAAGTCTTCAAGGGAGAAGAAGGTTTTGAGGAGCCGCACTTTTTCTAGGCTGTTATATTATGTTTTGCGGCACTCCTCTCTAAGATCGAGGTAACTAGCGTTTTTCTATCACGTTAGGAAATGAGAAGTAACCTTAGGTTTTTAGAATTATCGTTAGAGAATTTAGTATCATGTTAGGATGAACTTAGAAGATTGTATTTGTACTACTCTTGTTAAAATCATGTTAGGCTAAGTTTTTACTTGAATTCATATATCTAATGTTCCCTTATTCTGTCGTTGTTATTGTGTTGTTGAAATGACTTGATTGTAAATGAATGAAAACTTTAAATTTTGATCTATGTGAATGATTTGGGAATTTGAGAAACTTATGATTTTTGATGCTAAGCAATTCATTTTGTATGGTGATTGGTTGGTTTTGACTTGTGATGATTTTGTATGATGTTCAATGCCTTGAGGTTTTGTCAAACAAACCCGCGAAGCTGTGTGGTCGCGGCCCGTGACCCAGTTCGCTGTCCGCGAATAGATTGGCCAGCCTGTTTCAAATGGTCATATCTCACTCGTTTGTTATCGGAATTGAGCTTGTGACCAGTCGTTGGAAAGCTAACGAGCTAAATTTTAATGTCCCAATGGAATTTTCTAAAAATATTATCTATGATGAGTGTTAGGTCTGTTTAAAGTTGTTGTTGTGTGCATTCTGTGCATAGTTAGCTTACAACATGATTCTGTGTTTCGTAAATGACTTTGGTAGTATTGTGGAGTATCCTAAGACATGTTTGAAAGTATAATTTTAGTACTTGATACCATTTATTAATTCTTATGCCAAGTTTGAGTTGTCGACGTTGTAATGTTTGGGGGAGAATAACACTGCCCTTAGCATCACTTCGCCAAGAATTATGTACGGAGAGTATTGTGACTTGATCATAATTTACTTCGTACCCAAACTCAGATAACGTTTTGATGTTTTGTATGCCTTTTGTTGTATTTGTAGTATACTTTGATTAGTTTACCGTATCAATTTGGGATTTGTGAACTTCGATGATTTTGAGGATGTGATGATTTTAATAATTTAAATGATTTTTTAATGATTTTGACGGTTTTAATGGTTTTAATGATTTTTGATAACGTTGATGATTTTAATGACTTTGATGGATCTAATCGTTTTGACGAATTTGATGATTTGATGAATTTGACGAATTTGATGAATTTGATGAATTTGATGATTTGAAGTATATTATTTTGTCTTTGAATGTGAAGTTTGGTTTTTAATTGAGTTGAGTAGCCTAAGGGACGGTGTCCCGAAGGTAACGAACATGCACTCCGAGGGGTCAGGGGACATCACGTTGGGTGTTACCCTGCATTGGAGATACCTAGGACTTGTTGTCGTCCGAGAGGTCGGGAGATACTGCGTGTATTGTCCCGCATCGGGAGTTTGGCCATTATTAGACACAGATGGTAGGGAACGTATACCATAGGCCGTTCTGGAGGTTGCGACCTGACATTTCTTGAGGAGGTGGGCTGCGGGTCACTAGCGTTCGCTCTCTCTATGTTAAATTGTTTATTTTCAAATTGTTGGTGTTTTTGTGATCCCTTTGATGTTGGTCTTTCGAAATTCTTTATTTTAAACATCTAAAGCATCCTTCTTTGTACTTTATGTTAAAGTTTGACGTTTGTTGCAATGTGTACTTTGCCTTCTTTTGTTGCAATTTGTGTTGTCTTGTCTTTGACGTTTGTTCTTACTTCATTTAAGTTTACTATTTGTTTCCTAAATTGGGCTGGGAGAACTGCTAGTTACTCCCCACTGATTGTGGAATTTTTGTTAATATATATTGAGGATTATGATGCTGTTTAGAGTTGTTACAATATGGATCGGGGTTGTGTGTTTACCCGTGTAAGCAAGAAGGTTGTGCTAGTCGTAGTAGACGAGTATTATGAGTCTGAGATTAGGACTAGTATTCTAGTCAAGTAGTTTACCTTTGTTAGTTTGAATGTTAGTTTTAGAGCTGATCTTTTGGATTTTGGTTTTATATTTCGAATTTGGTTAAGTTTCAAGATTATGGATAGTTATGGTTATGGAGTTGGCTTGTTTAGTTAGAGATGAGGGTATGAGACCTCATTCCTCTTTATATATATATGATTTGGAGTTTCGATTACTGTTATGGGACTCGTTGTTTATTTTAGTTTTAATTTTACCCCATTGATGTATCACATTTATATATAGTTTTTAGATGCATTTAGATTGCATTTAGAACTCCTTTTTGAGCATTTAGGTGCATAATGACATGAATTACATAAGTTGTGCTCTACTACTCCCCGTTTGTGTGTTTCGATGATTTTCAGGTTATTTTTATACAAAGTGATCATGACTACCAAGGATGTAGCCTATTAATCATTGAAGATGAAGGTAGCTTGCACAAGGATCACAATGCATCCGTTTGGGACGATTTTGAGTTGGAATGAAGCAAAGAGTTAGTGAAACAAGTGTCAAAACTGACACACCTTCACTATTTTCATTATAAATTTTTATAGAAAATTGATAATCAAGAAATTCCAATTGGTTTGGATTCTAGACTTCAAGAGCTTTCCAATGATAGGTCACACGCCCCAATCGGACTTCTAGTTTGAGAGATACGGCCTTCGCAAGTTGATGCAGAATTGCAGTTTAGCCACCCGATCGGGCGGGAATTGACCCGATCGGGCCTGGAGCACGGACAGCTCTTTTTCCCGAAATTCTATCTTTTTCTATTCATTTTTTAATTAGATTTTGGGGCTATTATAAATAGCTATTCCTCATATTTTTAGAGACATCTTTTTCTCTAGTTTTGTTTTTCCATAGTTCTTAGTTTAGCTTTATTTAGTTTAAACACTTTAGATTAGATTAAAGGTGATTGAACCTATTCGATTTCAATAAAAGTTCCTGCTTTCTGTCAATTGGTATTCTTCTTTGCCCTAATCTCTTTTATTATTCTCATTTGCTTAGTTTATTTATTCAATTATTCTTGATGCAATTATTAGGGTTTCATATTAGATTGTTTATCGTTGACTCAATTATGAGTGAGTAGTTCAATTTCTAGGGATTTAGAGAGGGAAGCCATGTTTATACCATGATTATTTGAATTGCTATTAGTTTCTAGGGTTTGATGAGCTAGGTTATGGTGTGATTTGTTCTTATTGAGTAATTAACGTTATTGCGCAATTTCTTTGATTACTTGAGGTTAATAATCGTTTGCACAGATCCGTATTACTTTTAGAGGCCTAGTACACACCAGTAATTCTGATTATGTTTGTGAACATGCTGCATATGTTGAATTATGGACGTTGAGACTTAACCATAGCTTGACACGTGTTCTAATCTATCGATTCTCGACCTAGGTTCTGATAGTTGTTGATCCTTTGATTGGTATAAGCATGGTGGACCGAAATAATTCCCTAGACCTTTAATTCATAGTTAAATTCCGATCTTTATATTGCTTTCTAGTAGTTAATTATTAGTTCAGCTGATTTCTATCTGATTTTTGTCTGAAGTAGCTTTTTAGCTGAATATTAACTTAGAACTCCGTCTCTCTGTGGATTCGACCCTACTTCCTTTTACTACCATTGTTAGAGGACTGTAGGAAATATCTTTGAATAGGTGATACGACTTTAGCCTATCAAATTTTGGTGCCGTTGCCGGGGAGACGACTAGTTTTCTCAGTTTTTGTTCGGTTATTCAGACTACTTTTCTTGTGTAAATATTTTTTTTTTATTTTTTTTTATTTCCTATTTTTGTAAATTCTTTCTTTCTTTCTCTCTTACTCATGAGTTTATATGGAGTGGCCGGTTTATAATTCGTATGGGGAAGGTTATCCTAATTCTCAGGGGCAATATAATAACTATAATGGATATTCCAATTTTCAAGGGTCATATGACAATAATAATGGATATTCCAATTATCAGGGGCAAGACTATAATAATGGGTATTCTAATTTGCAAGAGCAATATAATTTTGATAATGGGTATTACAATAGTTATGTGTCTGATGCATATTCTTATTGTCAATATCCAAATAATTTGTGCATGAATTCCCATGATGTCAACCATTTCCCTAACGAGTCTTATGCAACTGATTATACTTATTCTGACCCACATAGAGTCCATAATTATTCACAATCTGAATCTTCAGAGAGTCTAGATCTACTTAAGCAAATGATTGAGTCTTTTGATGAACAAATTGAAAAATCTAATCAAGACTTGATGTGTTACATCACACATGTCTCAAATTATGAAAAATCGCTTGCTATGCAACTTGATAGTCAATGAGCGATTTATGATGATAATGATTATGATGATGATTGTGTCGAGAATGCCATATTAGAGGTGAATGATAATAATCTGACTCCTGATATTGAAAAGAATGATCAGATTGAGGGGAGTGTGGATGTAATGAATGTTTTGATAGAGGAGGAACTCTTGGTTGAGAGCCCTTGTGTTGACGAGCCCATTATTGAGGATGGTGAAATTGTGAGTAAAACCGTCAAGGTTGAGCCTATTATTCCCTATCCCTATATTCCATCTTCACATGGACTTGATCTTGTCCCTTCTCTCCCTATTCGCCATGCCCCATATTTTCTCACAGTTGCGGTTGCTCCTATTCTCTCCTTGAGATACTCACAACCTACGCCACCAAAGGGAAGTTGTTCATTGTCCTTCTTTTCTCCCTTTTATTTTGATTTTACTTATCTTCACAAATCATTCGTTTTCTCTGATATTATTTATGTGAAGATAGATGAGCTTGTCATCAAGCCATATCTAGTGCTCAATGACATGTTTGCAGGCGCATTTGATAAGTTACTCAAGGCATTGGACTCTTCCAATGAGATGGAGGATTATGGTCGTGCGGGACCTTTATAAACCAGCGCTGTGCGAGAGGCAACTCGTATTTTTCTTTCCCTTTTCCTTTTCTTTTTATTTTTCTTCCTTTTTGTGAGCGAGAGTGAGGGTACTAATATTGTTTTTCCTCTTAGCATAGTCCTTATCACCTTTTGGCATTGAGGACACTGCCAAGTTCAGCTTGGGGGAGGAGTTCTATTTGTATTCCCTATCTCTTTTACTGCTTTCTAGGATAGATTTACTGCTTTCCAAAAATTCTGAAAAAATCAAAAAAATATGGTTCCATGACTGGTTTAGTTGCCTCCCTATGCCCCTTGTTGTGCTCTATTTGAAAGTGTTCTGACTTTGTTTTCTGGATAGCTGGGCATTTGTGATCTTGAGGCTATGATTTGATGTTTGATTGCTATGATTTCGAGCATTTTTGGATTATCTTAAACCACTTTGTGCTGCATACCTGAATTGGTTAGACTGTGAGGCTTCTTTGTAGCCTATTGGATTTATATTATTATCCAGTCTATTCTTGTGTGTTAGTTCCTCTTTAGTGGATTGATCTTGACTTTGACTTCGTACTTGTCTGATTTTCGATGACTTGTAGCATTTGCTGTGATAGAGGCGTTCTTTTGTCTTACTCTTGAGCTTCAGAGTGAATTTTTGATATACTTTTATCCTCCTTAGCCCCGCTGAGCCTAATGACTTGTTTCATGTTACTTTAACCCCTATTATGAGCCCAAGGCCTTCACTTGATATTATTCCAAGCCTAGCTTAGGGGAGCTTTTGTATGGGTTGGGTTTGAGATTGGTTTCTTGGTTTAGTTTGGTTGTTGAGGAATTAAAAGTGTATTTGCTGCGGTTTGAGAGTGAGAAAAAGAAAAGAAAAATCAATTTTAGAGTTGCGTGAATGAAGTTCAGAAAAATGAAAGAAAAATGAAATAAAAGTTCAAAAGAATTCAAAGTTCTTTCATTCACGTATATTTATAAAGAAAAATATGCTACTTTGCTTGAAAATTGGGTTTGTTGTGAGTTTTTATTGATTTATGAGAGTTGGGTTATATTTCGTGGTTATATGGTGTTGTTGGGAGTTGTTTAGGCCATCATAGGCCTTGTTTGAGTAATTCATGCTCCCCCTTTCTCGGATTTTCCACCACATTTCCTAAAAATATTTCCTACCTCTTACCTAAGCCCCATTACAACCCTATAAAGTCCTCTTGAGCTCGTGTCTGCAGTGTTCATTTGATTGATTTCGAGTCAGTTTGTTAAAGCCAAAGAGTATTTCTGCTGATTGAGTCGACTTGACTAGGATGAGCGTCATTGAACCTTCTTAAACACATGAGAGTGTGAGTGGGAAGGGTATTTATGGTCGGGTTGGTGAGTGTTTGGGCATATTCTTTGCCTGCCACAAAATAGAGAGGAGTGGCACCTTTATGAGCACCTTTTCAGGATTTGTATGCCTTGTGGATAGTTACATTTGACGATTTGCTTGGATGATTGGTAGTTGGATGGATTTGAATAGTTGAACTTGAATTTTGCCTGCTTGAACGATTATTAGTCTTGAAAATATTTTGAGCTTTGAATGTTTTATCTTTGGGGTGAGGCAATTTATTCCATGTTCATGTTTTATTTGCTTGAGGACAAGCAAAGGTTTAGCTTGGGAGAGTTTGATGTATCACATTTATATATAGTTTTTAGATGCATTTAGATTGCATTTAGAACTCCTTTTTGAGCATTTAGGTGCATAATGACATGAATTACATAAGTTGTGCTCTACTACTCCCCGTTTGTGTGTTTCGATGATTTTCAGGTTATTTTGATACAAAGTGATCATGGCTACCAAGGATGTAGCCTATTAATCATTGAAGATGAAGGTAGCTTGCACAAGGATCACAATGCATCCGTTTGGGACGATTTTGAGTTGGAATGAAGCAAAGAGTTAGTGAAACAAGAGTCAAAACTGACACACCTTCACTATTTTCATTATAAATTTTTATACAAAATTGATAATCAAGAAATTCCAATTGGTTTGGATTCTAGACTTCAAGAGCTTTCCAATAATAGGTCACACGCCCCAATCGGACTTCTAGTTTGAGAGATACGGCCTTCGCAAGTTGATGCAGAATTGCAGTTTAGCCACCCGATCGGGCGGGAATTGACCCGATCGGGCCTGGAGCACAGACAGCTCTTTTTCCCGAAATTCTATCTTTTTCTATTCATTTTTTAATTAGATTTTGGGGCTATTATAAATAGCTATTCCTCATATTTTTAGAGACATCTTTTTCTCTAGTTTTATTTTTCCATAGTTCTTAGTTTAGCTTTATTTAGTTTAAACACTTTAGATTAGATTAAAGGTGATTGAACCTATTCGATTTCAATAAAAGTTCCTGCTTTCTGTCAATTGGTATTCTTCTTTGCCCTAATCTCTTTTATTATTCTCATTTGCTTAGTTTATTTATTCAATTATTCTTGATGCAATTATTAGGGTTTCATATTAGATTGTTTATCGTTGACTCAATTATGAGTGAGTAGTTCAATTTCTAGGGATTTAGAGAGAGAAGCCATGTTTATACCATGATTATTTGAATTGCTATTAGTTTCTAGGGTTTGATGAGATAGGTTATGGAGTGATTTGTTCTTATTGAGTAATTAACGTTATTGCGCAATTTCTTTGATTACTTGAGGTTAATAATCGTTTGCACAGATCCGTATTACTTTTAGAGGCCTAGTACACACCAGTAATTCTGATTATGTTTGTGAACATGCTGCATATGTTGAATTATGGACGTTGAGACTTAACCATAGCTTGACACGTGTTCTAATCTATCGATTCTCGACCTAGGTTCTGATAGTTGTTTGATCCTTTGATTGGTATAAGCATGGTGGACCGAACTAATTCCCTAGACCTTTAATTCATAGTTAAATTCCGATCTTTATATTGCTTTCTAGTAGTTAATTATTAGTTCAGCTGATTTCTATCTGATTTTTGTCTGAAGTAGCTTTTTAGCTGAATATTAACTTAGAACTCCGTCTCTCTGTGGATTCGACCCTACTTCCCTTGACTACTATTGTTAGAGGACTTAGGTTTATTTTTGATTAGGTGACACGACTAAATCCTGTCACCCATAGAGTGACATTCTCGTCTCGGTGGTATTTCCGCTACCACTGATTTGATCGTTGTTACATTTATTTAAGTTAAAGCTTAGTTGGTAAAAGACGGGATGTTACAAAAGTTACGAGTTTTCACTCATTTTGGATTATTTTTTTGCCTTTTTTTGTCTTTTTCTATTTTTTTTCTTCTAAACGAAGTTTAGGTCATGAAAGAGGGCGCAGGATCGACCTATGAAAAGGAAATCGTTGAGATGGATTTCATGAAGTGTTGAACAGGCTATTAGGAACATCTATAAGGTCATTATTATCATACATATTTTGTGAGCTATTTTAAGAGGATATTGTATTCATAGTGGGCCATAACCCATATGCTTAAGGAAACGCTTCCGCTGATTACTACTCAATTATGAGTTATGTAAGGCTAATCATGTTTCATTAAGGACCCCTATTTTCGAGGCGTTACAACATTACTATGAGAGTGTGGACCATTTGTAAGCAACAGCTTGACATTCATGTTGTGCCAAGGAGTTTTCAAGATGAAGTCAAGTATGTCATATATAGAAGCACAAGCAAATCTCCACAATCACAAGTATATTGCCTATTCTTTGTTGAAACTGTATACCAAATATGGTTGAATAGGAATGCCTTTGTGTTCAATAGGGTTGCTTTAGATGTGTTGGCTAGTTGTAAACAAATCATGTCAGAGTAGCTTATAGAAGTTCAGAGTCTTTGAGGCTGTTGCTTGTTATTTGAGGTATTGTGTAGCCTGGGCATGTTAAGGTAGTTTGGCTTAATTAGTCTTTCTTTTCCTGTTGGAAAAGGGAGGTTCCTTGCTCTTTAGCCTGGTTGGTGTATTCTACCTGTACTAAAACCGTTTTTTTTGTTTTCAATAACAACTTTTGAATTGGCAAAAAAAAAACTTTGCAAAGTTAGTGGTTGCTCCCTAAAACCCTAACTCTGTTAAAATTTTCGTCAAGTAGGGCCACCTATTCATTTCCCTTTTAAAATACTAAGAAATTACTTTAACACCCTCCACTTAAACCCCAACTAATTACCCTCTTTCCTGCTTCCTTCTAATTTCCACCTTCAATAATTTCTCTCCTCCTTCCTTCCAATTCCCACCTTTAATCCCTAGCTTGAGCTTTATCTCAATTTTCCTGTGTAAATATACCAGTTAAGTGTTTGGTGTAGCTTGCTTGCTTTCATGGACATTGACATGAGAATTTCCTAACAGATTTACTTATAAATTCATTGCCATTATTCATTACCATCTACGAAAGGGCTATTAAAGAGCTAAGATTAGTCCATCACGAAAACGACAATTTCATCCAAATTAACTTTTCCTTATTTGCTAAAGTATTTCACTCTTCACATGAAGTTGTTAGGCATTTTCAGCAGCTGTATTAGTTGAGGGTATAAATCAAATTAGAATAGGGAAACTAGTTTCCTTATTTGAACAAGAGCTTGTTGACTGTGATAGTGTAATGAACCAAGGCTGCAGTGGCGGTCTCATGGACATGGCGTTCGAGTTTTTCAAGATAACGGTTGGGCTTGACACCGAAGAAAACTACCCTTACACAACTGAAGACGAAAAGTGAGACAAATTAATGGTATTACATAGTCCGTCCTTAGTTCACCACCTCCATCCTTGTAATTAAATCAGTCTATCATAAACTTAACACCAATTCAATGGCAGATGGATGCTCAAAAGTATCAATCAATGGGCATAAGGATGTACCTGGGAATGAAGACGGTGCTTTGCTCAAAGCTGTTGCAAATCAACTTGTATATGTGGTAATTGATGGTGGCACTCAAGACATGTAGTGCTATTCAGAGGTAAATATGTATATACATGTATGATATTGTATAATTTAATTGTGCATTCTATAGAATTGAAGTTAGTTTTGAATATGATATTAATAATTAAACAATAAAAACAGGGGTGTTCTCAAGATAATGAGGGACAAGATTGAATCATGGAGTCGCAGCTATTGGGCTATAGAACTGTGCTCGATGGTACCAATTAATGAATTATAAAGAATGATACCAAGTTGAAATAGAATATGGAATATGGAGGAGAGAGATTGAATTAGAAGGAAGGAGGAGAGATATTGTAGGTGGGAATTGGAAGGAAGGAGGAGAGAGAGAAATTAGTTGAGGTTTAAAAGGAGGGTGTTAATATAATTTCAAAATGTCTTACGAGAGAAATGAACATGTGAGCCCCACTTAACGGATAAATTTAACAGAGTTATGATTTTGCGAATGCAACCACTAACTTTACAAAGTTGCTTAGTGTTATTTTCAGAGAAAAGAGAGTTACTAAAGGTTTTTTTTCAAAAATATTAACACTTGCTAGGGTTTTAAAAAGGGGCTGTTAAACTACGCCCATAAAAATACAAAAAACTCCCACACTTTTAATCAAAAAGACTAAAATATCCTAACTTAATTTAACACTTCTCCCCCCCTTCACCAATCTACCAGATTTATCACCCTTTCCCGATCCTTCTCTTAGGGGTGTTCATAAAAATTCGATCCGATCTGAAAATTCGGATATCAGATCCGAAATATAGTGTTTCGGATAATTCGGATCAGATACCCGAAAATTTTCGGATCGGATTCGGATCACCCTTTTGGCGTTTTCGGATATCCGAAAATCCGAATTATCCGAAAAATGTTTAAAAAATCGGATATTTTTCGGATAATTATCCGATCCGAAATATCTGTCCCGATCCGAAATGTCCGATCCTATCCGAAATATTCTTAATTTTTTCCATTAAATAAATTTGATTTAAAACTTTTATTCCCATAAAAATCGGATCGGATAATCCTTGTATCCGATCCAAAATTTCGGATATCTGAAATTTCCGGATCGGATTCGGATCGCACTTCTCCCGATCCGAAAATTTCGGATATCCGAAATTTCAGATCGGATCGGATCGGAAAATCCGAAATGAACACCCCTACCTTCTCTTCCTTTCTATGATTTCCTCTGACTGGAAAAAGAACATCATTCAGACATTCATCAACGATAAAATCTACCCTTCACAATATATTAATCTATCATAAATCTACCCATCCACCTATACGCCATTATCATCATTTCATCACCCTGCACAGTTCATTCTTATCACTCCAGCTATATCATCCCCCCATCCATTATTCATCAACATCATCCATCAACAATAAAATCCCAACACTAATTTCATCCCTTAATGTTGCAAAATTGTTGGTATCTCATCTTACATATACACCTTTTTTCTTTGATTTGCGCACAACTTCAAAAAAAGAAAGAAATAGTGATTCAGTGAACGACCATTCAAGTTGATTCCAGCATCGTTGAAATGGTCTTGAGAACCGGTTCAATCATCGCAGACACATTTCTATGGACCGGAACTATCATGGTAGAACCGGTTCCATAAGACCGTTTTTACCTTCAGTGGCGTAGCCTTCGACGACAGTGGGCTCAAGTTGAGCCTCTTCTTTTGGGACCATGGAGGTTGGATGCTTAACAGATTTAATAGTGGCGGCGGCGAAGGATGCTAGACTGTGACGACCGTGTGCTCAGTCGCTATCTTTGCTGATCTGGTGCTTTCTTGCCGGAGTGTCTGGTTACGCCGTTACTGGAGTGTAGATATGTTTCCATCGACGGTGGAATATAGAAAAGGAAAAAGAATTTGGTAGAACACGACATGGAAATGGCAAAGGGAGGAGAGGGGGTTAGATTTTTGAAAAGGATAATTTGGTACTCCTCCGTTTTCTTTTTGTTTGTCCTACTTTCCGTTTTTGTCCGTTTCTTTTTGTTTGTCCTACTTTTTCATCTTTCCTTATATGGCATAATAAATTCACCCATTTACCCCAACTTTATCACTTTTTGGTCCCACATTTACCTTAAAAGTTTCTTTCACCTACTTTAATCACCACATTTATTATAAAATAAGTGGACTCCTTACTTATTGTCCCCACCCACATGCATATGACATCATCTTTCTTGGCATTTGGAGCTACAGTAAATGGGACAAACAAAAAGAAACGAAGGGAGTACTTTATATTGATTGTGGTATTTTTTGTATTTTTGTGGGCTTGATTTAGTTCTTTGCTTATAAAAATTCCAATGATCATTCAAACCGTTAAAGCAGATATTACTCTTTTGTTTTTTATTTTTGACAGTAGTCGGTCATCAACAATTTTTAATTTTTTTTTTCTTTTTGACGCTACTTGGTCAGTCATGGATTACTCGATGAGAATAATTATCCTTTGAATTATTTAACACAAGAGGACAACGAAACCAACTACTCACGCAGTAACTCCATTTTCATCCCTTCCACAAAAAAATAAAAAAAAACCAATTTCCATCTGTGTTCCCAATTGTGATGGTCAACGTCTTCTCCCTCATGAAATGGGAAAGAATCCGACAGACAAAATGAGGAAAAAATCCTTACTTGCTTCCATGTGGAGATTAAACTTCACCCCTGAGCTCAAGCTCATCTTTGCCATCCTCCTCTTCTTCTGCTCCATCGCCACTCTCTTCCAATTCTTCCCCACCCATATATTCCCCTTCTCCACCACCAATGTCACCTCTTGTCCCACCATCTCCACCACTTCTTCTCCACCACCACCACAAGAACAACAACAACAACCCTCCGATCAGATCCTCAACAACGGCATCATAAAACGCTCCTTCTACCCAGTCGGTACCGCCGCCTACAATTTCATCTTCATGTCCGCCTACCGCGGCGGTCCAAACACATTCGCCGTCATGGGCCTTTCCTCGAAACCCCTTCACAATTTCGGCGACCCAACTTACACTTGCGAATACCAACCTCCTAATAACAACAATAACAATACAATTGTAGTCCCTGGTAATAAGCTTTCTTTCCAAGACTTCGGGTACGCCCGTGTCTACCTAGTAATAGTAATCAACTGTACATTCCCGCACGGGGTTCCCGTTACCGACCCCTCTAGCGGCGGTCGTCTTCTCCTTCATGCCTCCACTAACGGCGGCGGTGATACAGCTATTAACTCAACCGACACAATTATAGCCTTAAACGAACCACCCAACTCATGGCATCCCTCTCAATTTCAAACCCCACCTAAATACGATTACCTCTACTGTGGTGGGTCCCTATTTGGGAACCTTAGCCCACAAAGGGTTCGTGAGTGGATTGCGTATCATGTTAGATTGTTTGGGAAGAAGTCTCATTTTGTAATTCATGATGCTGGTGGGGTTCATGATGATGTTTTGGAGGTGTTGAAACCCTGGATGGAGCTTGGGTATGTTAGTGTTCAAGATGTTAGAGAGCAAGAGAGATTTGATGCTTTTTATCATAATCAGATGCTTATTCTTAATGATTGTTTGCATCGACATCGGTTTGATGCTAAGTGGATGTTCTTCTTTGATGTGGATGAATATCTTTATTTGCCTCCGGAATTGTCGATTGAATCTGTCATGGAATCGGTTAAGGAGTATACATTGTTCGTGATTCAGCAAATTTCTATGTCTAATCAACTCTGCCTTGCTCAAGATGCCAACCTATTTTCCAAGTATGTCCATCTTCTCTCTCTGTCTTCTATTTCTTGTCTATGTTGTGTTGTTTTCCTGCTCTCTCTTGATTCTGTACTTAACTAGTCTTAAATACACGCCAAAAATCTAATTAGTAAAATAGTTAATTATTTAATTACTGAAGCCGTTAGATTTTTTCTGGGTTGTCCTTGTCCCTTCCTTATCGACTATCGACTGGTTGATTGTGCATATTTTGCGATTGAATTGAGGTGTTTTTCTACAAGATATGCTTTGGGACGTGTAAGGTTGATCACGAATTCGACCCATGTCATCCATGTATGTTTTCAAATTTGGTCACTAATGCTAAATGTGAAAGTTTCATTAGAGGTCCTTGCATTTCGTTGCTTTCAAGAAGTAGGGTGTGGCTCTTGGTCATTGCCGTAGGATTGAACAAATGGAATGTGGATCTTGTTCATCTTCGACTATCATGTTGAAATTATTAATGGAGGTTAATATTATTTTTTCTAGCATGCCTTTAGTTTGATTATACTGAAATGAGCTCGCGATACTCCAAATGCACATTCATGTATTTTCGTTTGCCCTCCTAATTTGGGTGAATAGTTATTTTTTTCCTCATTTTGTGATAGAGTTATTCTTGGAAGAAATGTTGCTTCTTTAGGATAAATACCGTTTGCTAGGTAATCAAATAATGTATTGGTGCCCATTAACAAACATAGTTAATCTCTTATAAAGAAGCACTATTTAACGTTGAATGAAATTAAAGTCTTTAATCTCGGACTTCCCAAATAGAGTCTTTAAATCAAATTAGACCATTCTTTAATCTCTATTCTCTAGTGCATGGAATCAATAATATCCATCGTTCTTAGAATTCTTTTTTGTTCGAATTGCATACAACAATCTTGTTAGATATGTTTTAGTAGGCTTTGATTGAGAGACGACCTTTTCGACAAAATTTTGCAATTAATCTCTAACAAGGGGTGCTTATCCATAGATTATCGTCCAGAGTCTGCCCCTATGTCGTATCTAACAACCTTATAGAAGCAATGCGTTTTTGTAATGATGAGGCACTAAGTCTACATGTGCCATCCATGTAACGTGTATTGAAAGAATTTTCGAGAAGTTGAGCCTTCTACTATGCATAGGAAGGCATGTTTTGGCATGCGAGATCTACGTCGGAACAATTAAGGGGATAAACGGGATTGTAGCCAAGGTAGTTATTCAATAAGTTCTTTCACTTATCATTATAATCCCTTTGCAGTATAGTCTTCAGGGATGTTAGTGGGACGGGATTCGTGGAGACCTGCCCTGTATCAGCCCAGTAAGGTGGGGATGGAGGAAGATTTCGTGGGTGATGGGGCGGGAATTGTTTTTATTACATACCCATTGGGGCGGATGGGGATACAAAATTTCCCGGCCATTAGTAGTGGAGCAGGGATGGGGATGAGATTTTTAGACGGGTATGGGTATGAAGGGACCATCCTCCCCACCTGTCTCGTCCCATTGACATCCTTAGTAGTCCTTAATATTCTTGGAACTTAACTTACCATTATGTGCACTTTACTTCAATTGGGCATCGTAAAAACAATTTGTTTGTTTGCACCTTTTATATGATATCGACACTCATTATTAATGAAGGTGATTGTAATTTGACGCGACTTAGGGACAGAATGATTTTGGATCATTGGAAGAACTATAAGACGAAACATAGCGATTGTAATTTGACGCGACTAGGGAGAGAATAATTTTGTGTGATATGTCTAATATAATGAAGGTGAGAGTTTTGAAGTACTTCATATAAAGAGAGATGGTGATCCTTGTTTATACCAAATTCTCCACAAGGCAAAACTTAGCTAGAGATCTATAACTAGCTAGTAAGGATAGGATGCTGGCAAGAAGAATAAAGTAAGAAAGAACAAACAAAGAAAGAAAAGGACACCACGAATGGTAACGCGGAAAACCCCTAGGAATAAGGGTTTAAAAAATCATGGGTGGCCTTGAGTCCGTCAATCCATTATGATCAATGTAAATTACAAATACAATAAATGTGTTTCCTTATGAATACTAAGTAGAAATACGAATGCTAAGTGTAAAATATGAGTAGGAATACTCTCTAAGCTTAGAATAATTAGTAGTAGCTTATAGGGTTGTGTTCAGCATCTAATGATACGTTTACAGCTTAAATAGGCTTCAAATCAGCTTGTTTGGATTGCCGTAACAGCTTGCTAGAAATTCTGTAGGTTGTTGTAACAATTTCCTGAAATATAGGTAGGTTGTTGTAACAGCTTCCTTAAATCAATCACCTTCTGTTCAGCTTGCTTTGACTTAGTCGCCCACTAGATTAGGCACATGGAGTATGCTGAGTTATTGCTGTAACTGATTTTGACTTGGTCTTCGTAACAAAGTGTCCTATATCGTAGGCTCTTGTTGAGTCATACATTGACTAGCTACAAGCTGTCGATTGCTAGCTGGCAATCGTTAGCTGGTAGCTGTAGTAGGTAGCCGCTAGCTGGAAGTTGGTAACCGTTAGCTGGAAGCCGGTATCTGGTAGTAGCTAGCTGTTAGCTGGTAACCACTAGTTGGAAGCTGATATCTAGTAGCTAGTGCTAGCTGTAAGCTAATACTTGGAAGCGTGTATCCACAAGTTGGAACCTGTGAACATGGAACCCGCGAACCTGTAGAACTAGTTTAGGAAAATATGGACATAACAACCCTTATTAGTATAGTGCACGGGGATTTGAAGTGAATGATCTTTTCATCACATGGTTTCAATATTTGCATTTAGTAACAAATAAGCACTAGATATTAAGTGAATTTTCATACCATCACATGGTTTTCATGCAATAAAATTAAAAAAAAATACCAAGTAAATTTTTACCTTATTACATGACGATTTTTCAAAGCAATAATGGATTGTCAGACCTCATTGTGTTATGTCTGCATAGTAGCGGAATAATATTATGAAAATGGTTGGCATGATTTGAGCTTTGGATAATTTAAATTTGTAATATATATTGAAGGAAAAATTGATAGGAATAATCCCACCTTTAGCCGGTCTTCCACCATTGGTACGACCTTCAATTAATCCAGCAATAATCCCACCTTTGACCCCCATATTCTTTCATTGGTCCCTCACCTGTTGGTGACCTACAATTACAGGTTAACTCTCTTAATTACGTAATTAATAGCTAAATAACTATAATTTAAACCTAAATTCTTAATTAACCACTAATTAAGTATAATTTATAAATTAACTTAAAAAAAACTATAAAAAAAAACTCCCCCCCTCTGCCGCCCTTCCTCCACTTCTTCACTTTCTTTCTGCTCATCATCTTCGCTCAGATTCAACGATCTCACTCCATTCTCAGCATCATCAGCAACAGAGTAACAATGGCCGTTTGTTAAGCTGCCATTTTGATTCACCCAATCATATTAATGATCATGATAATATCCGTTTAAATTCGTATTACTCGCATCGCCGTCTTCGTCGCCGGCGAACGAAGAGATCGGTTGATAATAATCAGCGATTTCATCGGAGTTTGTGTCGGAATCGCTGTCTGCAAAATAAGACATTTTTAAGTTAACATTGAATGATCTGGTACGATGTTAATTGAATTAATAGCTTAGCGAAAAATTAATGAATCTGGAAAGAGAAATTTGAATAATGAAGTTACCTGAAATTATATCATTTCTGGAATTGGATGAAGCGTTCATTGTTGTATGATTTCAGATGGCTCGGTGGTAGTGGCAGCAGCGAGAGAGGAGAGAAAAGGGGCAGGGGGGTGCGTGGCTCTGTTTTCCGGCGGGGAAGGGGAGGGGGAAGGTGGCAGGGGAAGGGAACAGGGCTGAGGAGGTTTTTGGGGGTGGGGCAGGTGTGTTTACCGGGGAGGGGGAGGGTGGCAGAATGGCAGGGGAAGGGGAGGGGAGGGGGTGGGGTGTCAAAACCGTCAACAATGGGGGAAGGGGGAGGGGGGGGGGTGGGTTGATTTTTCTTTTTTTTGTAATTTTTTTTTAAAAGTCAACGGTAATTTGGCAAGTCAAACAAGTTGCCATCATCCTGTACCAATAGGAGAATATGAGGGTTAAAGGTCGGATTATATCTGGATTAATTGAAGGTGGTACCAGTGGTGGAAGACCGGCCAAATGTGGGATTATTCCTGTCAATTTTTCCTATATTGAATTGTAAAAACATTTGTTAAATTTTTAGCTGTTAATGCACTTATAAAACAACCAATGCAAAGGCTAATTAATAAAGTCAAACAACTATTCTAAAGTGAACTTAACTAATTTTGTAAAACCTTAACAAAATGATAACTTAATTCATCATTAAGAAAATCAATAAATTATACTTCACGGTGCTAATTTCCAATTGTTTTCAAATCCTCAATTCTTCTTGAAGTGAAGATCCACAACAAGAAATATAGCTATTGCAATTTGAATTGAAGATTCACAAAATGAAACATACATATTGCAATTTGATGATGAAGAAAATGAAGAAGAGACCGAGGAAATGACAACGATTGTAGATACCCATAAGCCAAAAAGGGTTGAGAATCTTTTGATCGCATGCTGAAGGTCTTGGCTAACAACAAGCTAAGACAAATATACTACTAAACAAAAAGGAAATGCATGTTGGAGAAAGAATTACTACGATGTTCCAACAAATAAGGGGTTTTGGAGAGCAATGTTGGGATGGAAGAGTCAAGGTTTTTGGGTCTACTCCCTTATTATATAAGAGATAGTTGAGCAAACTAAAAAAACCTTTTCACGAAATTGTATCCAATATTATGGGAGTACATGATCAGGTAGAAGCACATCAATAAAGTGGTTAGTCTGTCTTGAAGACTACATAACTGGGAGAAGAAGTTCAAACATGGGCATTGTTAGGAAATTCTTAAATTTTTGATGCGTGGAAGCTTGTGGGAGACATTGTTAAAGCCTTATACACCAATCATTGGTAATGTTAAGTGCTCTTTCGGATTCGAGCAATGGATCAACAACAGTAAGGACGATGTAGAACTTATCCAAATGTGGGCCTTTTAAGGCTAAATGGATCAACTTCAAGAAAAATAATGAACTTCAAACGGAGATGAAAGGATGAATCATAAAAGAGAAAGTCATGACAATAGGGTAACTAAGAAAAGGAGAAATATTTAAATAAAATTGGAATATTAACTAGGAACTTTTCAAGGTTGAATCATCTAGGAGTAGCTTAAGAGAAGAACAACAACAACTTAAGGGATACTTACTTGGAATTTTATTTCCATGAAGCATATTTTTATCAAATAATCTTAAATGAAAATTCATATTTAGGTAAGGTTTTATGATTTTTTTTTAATTCACTTTGGAAGTATTGGTTTAGTTTGTCTAATAGTCTTTATGTTGGTTGTTGTATAAACGTTTCTATAAGTTAAAGTATTGCAAACATTTTGTAATTTAAAAATATACTCCGAATTTGAATTATCCGAAATCCAATTCATGACAACTATATTCATACATCACCATACATTATGATTTATGAGCCACTATGGAGGCATGTATCGTTAATTCACTTCTTATGTTCTAAAAAATTGTCATGTGATGAAGCAAAGTGTCAATCATATAATATATCGAGCTATTTATTGTTCTGATATTTTGCATTGAAACCATGTGATGGTTTGACACTTCACTTAGTATCTCAGTGCATTGTTATCTAGGATCACCCTTTCTCAGTATATATACTTCATGCTAACCCTTCAATATATTCAACTGTTCACACAAATTCATTACTTTTATGCCCCTAACTACTTAAATAAGTCATTAGAATTAAAATTAGACTTAAGTTATAATAGTTATATTTCTTCTTCAAGTTCTTCCAATTCCGATGATCCAAATTCTTATATAGAATTTCAAATACTCGTAATAATGAGTTTAAACATTGTTGCGAAGGGCACACGCTTGACAGATTAAATTATGGAAGGGTTTACAATTGCCAATCTACCTGAAATGTATACAATGATAACTCAAGTTCTAAGAGTATCAAAGACTGTGATAACTGCAAAACGAGAGTTTGAACGTGGGGTTATGGATTTTGATGATAGACACAACAACTTATGAAGTGACTACATTTCCCACCATCTTATCCACCTTGTGCAATTGTCTAAAAAAGTTTAGCATGCGAAAGCAATTCTCCCTCCGCATAGTCGGATCTTAACTTCTTTGAATGCACTCTTCCAACCTTGCAACTGCAAAAAATGCAGAGTTGGTGTTAGAAGCCATTGCATTGTATTACCTATGGATCTACCATGCTTTATTTGGAATACTCGGTATGACAAATGATATAAATATTCTCGATAAATCTCTATTAATTTAAAGCTGTTTTGAAGGTTTTGCACCTTTAGTTGACGAAGTTGTTTGTGGGAACCCGTAAAGAATGTGATATGCATAGCATATGTATATATTCTCAATGGACGACCCTTATTCCAACAATAACCCTTCTATGGAACGAGAAAGAAGTCTATCTGCCCAAAACCAAGAGGGACCGAAAAAGTGAAACGTGTGTTTGGAGTATTGCAAGCTCGATTTGCTGTAATTAGATTAAAAAGTTACGAAAAAAATAATCACAACATTTTCATCCAGAATATGAAACTTCAAGACAAATGAAATTCATATCCCCAACGTCTCGTACTATATGCTCGACTTTGTGTTGTCTTTGATAAGACGCACCTTAAACCACTATAAGATCGTGCATCATGAATTTTTTTTTTCCGTTGTACCCGCAAAAACAATATGTTGCGCATTTAGGACAAATGGAATAATAAGCTTTAAAAAGCACATTTAGCTTGTCTTGTTACATTAATTTTATCTAGTTACAACAGTTCGAGTCTAGCTAAATATTTCCAATGTTTAGAAGTAATGAAAGTATTTTTAGATGTTAGCTTTCGTTAAAAAAAAAGAAGAGAAAAAAGATGATGAGTGTGCAGTAAGTCACATGCTTGCACAATGTTTATCAGTCGTTTAGTGTTCAGTCTCCATCGTTTACCGACAACTTGTTAGTTTTTTTAACTAATTCTACGTGGAGTGGGTGTTGACTAATTTGAAATTTGACATAGTTCAATGTGCAATTATTGAAACATACAACAACGTGATGTTAAGACCTTGATCGTGAATCCAGGGAGCACCATGTAGAATTAAAGTCGTGCAATTATTCGAGAGCTGGCCTTTTAATTCTGTGTTGCTCTATTTAGCTAGGACTAGATGGTAATAACCTTAATTATGTTGTTCTACTTCTAATCATCTCAACCAGTGTTTGAGTTTAGGCAATATCTCAGAATTATTTGCAGTGAAAAAGGTAAACGATATGAAAATTTTAAAATTACTCTTTGAAAAGGTATTGAGTCAGACGCGGCTGACCATAACATTTGGTTGATGGTCGGACGACTTTCAGTTGGTTTCAATTTTTTTTCAGTTTCAAATTTTTTTTTCAGTTGGTTTCAATTTCGTTTCAGGTGGTTTCAATTTTTTTAGTTGATTTTTTTTCTTTCAATTGGATGTCTTTTAAGTTCAGTTAGTTATCTTATTGTTTCATTTACATGTTTTATTCTAACTGAAAACAAAACTTAACTAAATGAAATAAAATAAGTTCTAAATGAAAGCAAATTAGTTTTCAGTTACTTATATTATCCTTTCACTTAGTTTTCTTATTCTTTAATTTAACAACTAACTAAAACATACCTCTAACTGAAAAGAGAATAAAAGCAAATGAAAAAAAGGAGTAACTAAAACATATCTTCATCATCTTTTCTACACGACTTTTTCGAACAAATCTCTAACCCTGACCCCACCTCCATTACCACCATTTTCACAACTCTCAATGGCGATAACCTCCCTAAATGAACGTTTCTGCTTTGTGGACCATGATAGAAACTAACATGCAATCGGAATCATGGAACTGCGCTACCAAACACTACAGGTATTAGTGTATGCGGCACCTCACATGCATCATCACTTGATGTTTGTAACAGCCCGGCCTCCCGAGCTGCTAGCTTAACACCCTTAGCAATCTCATACCTCAATGATCATGGAATCCATAATAATCAATAATACTTTAGATGAAACTTGCAGCGGAAACAACCTTAAAATACACGATCCTGGACCTGTGGGTTATGGGCCCACAAAACAATATCCTTTATTCCGAATCTCAAATTACACGATGTCTTTAACTCAAGTTCCCAGAACAATACAATAAATCAATGATATCTGATACGAACTATCTTAGCTTAAGCCCCAAGCTAAAACTTGAAATTTATTCTACAACTCTGTAAATGGAAGTATTCAACATCCCGATATCTCCAAATCATTCCGAGCTTTCCATAATATACCTGAAAATAACAGAAGAAATAGAAAACAAGGAAAACATCCAAAATGAGTGGAAAACTCGTAACTCTTACTTCAGCCCGTTTAAAACATTTTCATTTCAAATTGTTTTATTACTTGGAAATCAATCTTGGCAAACAATAATCTTTATTTAATAATATATGGCTGGCATAGCTCAATCCCCTTACACAAATCGCTGGCAATTATAGGCTTTGGACTCGATACGACCACTTTACTTCATTTTTGATTTATTGTTTAGCTCCTCTACCTATACCTTGCCCACTTTTCATTTCAGTTCATAAACTAGCCAGCCAAAACAAATATTATTGATCATCAACCAAAACACAGTTTCAATAACAACAACACATTCATATCTATGGCCATAATACGAACTAATTCACCAAAATAGAAGTACAAAACACATGGGCATGAAATAGAATTTGCTGAACATAAAAGTTACCTTAACCGCTTAATCCTTTCTTAGATCGATATATCATACTTCGAGAACTCTATAGTTCTGTTAGCTCTCTTGAACTCCATAATCAATATCCCAAAACATTCACCTCATAACAGAAACAACAATAGATATCAATAACCATTTACTACTCTTCACTAGTTACATACCTCGGTAAAATCAAACTTAATATGATTCCTATTACCTCTGAGTAACGAAATAAACATGTCTCACCAATATAACCTTCCTACAGCTTCCCCTGAGTAAGTAAGGTGCTAAGGATTAGTTTAAACAAGCTTTAGAACATGAATAGGTAAGCTAAACACAAGAGGATGCAAAGCTGTACTTACAGCATCCTGTTTGCTGTTTCTATGGAGTTATTTATACCTTCCCAAGGCTTTAGAGCTTGAACAGATAAATATGGATGTCTAGAAGAGATATATATAAGAAAAGGTAGGTGTTTTTGAAGAAGAATTGGGTGAAAAGAACCGAAAACCCAAAACTGCTATTTATAGCAGGTAAATGGCGGTACCCTTAGGGGAGGGAAACCTCTTCTGGGTAAGGTTGGTTTCATGGAGTTTCTGGGTGATTCTTGCTTGAGGTGTTATCTTGATGTGTTGGCTCTCATGCATGCCAAGGGTTTTGGGAGATCGACACCCAAGTAGCTGCTAAGCAGCCTTCTTTGAGCAAAGGTCTGAGCTGTACTTTCAGCTGGCCAGGTTTTACTAACTAAGGAACTTACCCTATTTAGCCACGTAATTCTTGGGAATAAATGACCATTTTGACCTTAAGACATCCCAAGCATGTCATATATCAAGTTTCGTTAGGTTCTAAGCTCGGATTCAACCACGAAAGGCTCTTTAATTGGAAGTTCATTGCTACCCGATAAAACGATCACTATACGATTTTCACAATCTTAATGAATAAGGTTCTTAAGGACCTTCTAACCTATTTATTGGTTTCCAAAACCTTCCTAACTAATAAGAATGATAGATCTTACCCACTTTTATCCTCATATGGTGTTGGAGAGCATTCTAATCTACTTAAGGCTAAAACCAGATGAAAACTTAACATAACTGACAATCCAAGTAACTCTCTTCACCTGAAATACTTTAGAATCCTATTTAAATAACTTAATATAATTACTTTAAACCCAAGCTGCTTAAAATTCCGGCTATTACAATGTTCCTCCTTAAGTGCTACACATGCCTGCTGATTCACCACCATGTTACACAAAGTCTCTCTTTTCTCCTCAAGCGCCTATGACCCTAACCGCCAACAAGAATGGCGTCATACCTTCATTTTAAGACGTGATACTCCATTTTTAGGGTTTTTGGTGGAAGTGATGATGTTGCGGTTGAGAGTTGCCGGACAAGCCAAGCTTCGCCTGAGATCAGTCGAATGGCGGTGGCAGCAGCTATGTCTGACAGTAAGATTGGGTCAGACGGTCTGACCCAATACTTTCACTTGCTCTTTATGCATCAAAATAATTGTCATTCTCATATTTCAAAGTAACACTTAACCTTAATTTAACAAAAAAACCTATGATGCCGAAAATTATAAAATTATATCGTTAGATTCAATTTGGAAAGTAGCAGTGAAAAAGTCCATGTTTGTCAGTTTTCATTAATGGAGTTAAACTCCATTGATGAACTAGAAGCAATAGGGAAGAAGAAAAATAAAGAAGCAGTGAAAGAATAAGAGAGAACCAGAGAAATATGGAGAGAAAATAAAAGACTACATTGTTATTATTAATTGTGTGTTATGAGTTACAAGCCTATTAGGCTAGTTATACTATAGCTTTACAATCTAACAACTAATACAAGATTCTAAGTAACAAACTAATCCTTGATTTAAGGAAATGAATAACAACTACTTAACAATCTAAGTAGTAGCAACTAATTAACAACCTAAGTATCCAACACCCCCCCTTCAAACTGAAAATAGTTTACTATTTTCGGTTTGAAGAAATCAAGATACCAACACACTAACATAGCATTGCCATCAACAAGCTACGATCACAACTCCAATTTGGGAGAAGAAAACAAGAGAAATGAAAGTGAATATGGAAGGATAATGTGTTTAAGAATGAAAAGAGTATGTGAACAAATGAGCCTCAATAGGTCTCGTAAGGAGAAGAAGATCACAATGGATCATAAAATTGATCTCTTTGGATCAATGAGAATAGCCTCGATGGGCAATGAAAGAAAGACCATCTATGGGTCATAAAACGATCACTATGGATCACAACAAAACACTCTATGGGCCATGAGAAAACGACCTCTATGGGTCACAACAAAGATGCCACTATGGCCGAAATCAAGCCTCTATGCGCAAAGGAAATAAGCCAACTATGGGCAAAAGGACCAACTATGGGTCTTGAAACTGACCTTCTTGGTCGAAAATGGCCATCTATGGGCCTCAAAACTGACCTTCTTGGTCGAAAACGGCCATCTATAGGCCTCAAAAACGGACCTTTTAGGTCACAAAACCGACCTCTATGGGTCACAATTCACAACAACACACAATAAATCCTCAACTTTTTGTGCAACATTCAACTAAAACAATAACCAAATCAACAACTTGTTATGTTGTCAAACCCAACAACAATCCACTTCAAGAATAATCGCACAAATACTTGTACTCTAAGAAATCCAACAGTATCATTTGTGTTCAGTCAAACCAAAACGAAGAAGCAACTCCAATCTGCAACCCATGCTAGTGCAATTTATATTGCAACGAAGTCTCAAAAAAAAATTTTAAAAAAATAAAGTCAACCTCCACACACAGCAAAGTCATCACCAACAGACATCCTTCAATTTTTCTGCCATTGAAGAAGAAGTAGAAGCTTTAGAACTCGCAGTTGCATTAACTCGCATGCGAACAGATTCACTATGATCGGTTGCCATCACCGTCGTCGCACCGATCGTTTTCGGCGAATTAGAAGAAGAACGCAAAAACGCAAAGCTTTGCTTGCATCAAATCAATAATACCCATAACTTGTAGTCATATATTTGCTCGTAAAACTCTAAGAACCACGCAGAGCAATCACAAGGAACTCGTAAGATGCTCTTGAATTTCATATACCCAGTAACTTGAACTTATCTTGTAAAATTATGATCAAATTGAATCAAAAAGATGGAGTACTTTGATTGAAAGCCACAATCAGAATGCCGAAGAACGCGGAAACAGAAAGTCTTCCATCAAGAATCGACCCAGATTCATGCTTCAAAATATCGTGAAACCCTTCAATCTTTGATACCCAAAACTTGCAAACCCATAAAATTGTTCGAGCTACTAAAAAGAAATTGAGAGCAAGGATACCAGAGAGCAGGGAAATTCTGACTTATAGCTGATCACATTCCTTGCATCATCAGAAAACTCCAGCCAGGTTGATAGGCTGTTGGGCAACTCATCAATGGGCAATTTGAAAGGAGGAGTCGAGAACAGAACTTCGAACTAATTGATGAAGAATCCAAAACCAATTAAGCAAGAAACACGCAAGAAATTAGGAAGCAACCCAGATTAATTGGGGAAAATATGAACCCTAGAAATTTGGGGAAAAAAAAAACTTCAAGAATCGAAAAATTCTTTAATTCAAAATCTTTGTGATATTTTGTGAACAATTTTAGAAGTAAAATGAGGAAATTGAATGAATCATTGGCTGAATTTGATACCATGTCAGTTTTCATGAATGGAGTTTAACTCCATTGATGAACTAGAAGTAATAGGGAAGAAGAGAAATAAAGAAGCAGTGAAAGAATAAGAGAGAACCAGAGAAATATGGAGAGAAAATAAAAGACTACATTGTTATTATTAATTGTGTGTTATGAGTTACAAGCCTATTAGGCTATTTTATAGTATAGCTTTACAATCTAACAACTAATACAAGATTCTAAGTAACAAACTAATCCTTGATTTAAGGAAATGAATAACAACTACTCAACAACCTAGGTAGTAGCAACTAATTAACAACCTAAGTATCCAACAATGTTCGTAATTTCGCCCTTGTGTTTGGTAAGATATTGGTGGTCAAAGTGGAGTTCGTGAAAATTAATTTGAAAAGGAGGGAGCTAAAGATTAGGAAAATTGTCAAAAACCATTACAAACTTTGCATTTTCTAAAAAAAACCACTAATTTCTTTTTTTAATTTAACTATTATAACTTTGCAATGTTTTGTGCACACCACTTTTTTAACGTTTTCCGTCAAAAACTCTTACCTCTAATTACACCACTTAACGAAAAATTCAATGTTTTGCGTTAGAAGGTGATGTTTCACAAAATTTTGCAAAGTTATATTACCTCTATTCCATATATATTGTAACATATGGAGTTTTACGTCTCTCAATGCATTACTTTAAACGTTAATATCCTCAATTCTATTGAAATAAAAACTATAAAAAATTAGATATTAATTAAGTATATATCAAAATTATTCCAACAAGCTCCTACATGATCATATTTATCCTTATGTTAAATCATAAAAGAAGGTCAAAGGGGAGTGTATGACTAGTGTAAAAATTCAAAAGTTGCAATAAATACGGAACGAAGGTATTAGTAGTTAAATTTTTTTAAAAAAGTAATTGGTATTTTTTTTCCAGAAAGTGTAAAGTTTATAGTGGTTTTTCACAAATTTTTCAAGTGATCACAATTAATATATTTTGAATCCTTAATTTATGACTACATCTTATTAACTATAGTTAAATTAGGAGAAAAATCTTCATCGCGTCAATAGATAAATCTTTTTGTTGATTTTTGAGGTCTTGATATCAAAACTTGTAATACACCATATTGTTATTGATTTAGAGAATATTCTCTTGGGCGGAAAATGGATGAACCGAGCTACAATACATTAACCTAAATTTAACCGACTTAGCATAAAGTAATTAATGAATAAATAAGAAATTAAAAGTATGAAATAAATTGTTAAGAAAATAAATAAATCTTGATAATATATATTAATAAAAATTACTAATGAATAAATGATTAATACTATCAAAACAACTAATTTTGTAAAATATTAACAAAAGAAACACCAAAAATAGTTTTATACAATTGATATAACCTACTTATTATTAATCAAAGAATAATTAAAATATTTTTCAATCAATTGGAAATAATAATACTATAATAATAGTAATAACAACATAAATAATATAATATTAAAAATGTGAGCGTTCATAGTTAGTTAATGTTCGGTAATACTATCGTCTTCAATATGATTAGAAACAATAATAACAAATAATAATGTTCTAATAATAATAATAGAAATAATCATATTAATAATAATAATTATTATTATTCTTATTATTCTTGTAATAATAACAATAATAATCAGTGAAATAAATTAGATTAACAATAATAACTACATAAATTTTACGAAGATGATCAAATAATGATAATTAATGGTAATCTTTGTAACAAACTGAGCAGAATAGAGTTGAATTTAATTTAATTGAACTAAAAATAAGATGTCGAGAATGGGCACAAAGGGTACGACATAGCATGTCGTCATGTATACTTTTGCCGCCCTGAGCATAACTAGAAACCGGATCCTTATAACACTAAAACTAAATCAAAACAAATTAGGTAATGAGCATTTTCGCAAATAAACCATCAACTCTTAATAATAAAAAATTGTTGGGGCAGTCGAAAGAAAACAAAATTCCGAATATTCAAAATACAAGAAACAAAATCATTAATAAGAACGAAAAAGTAGCTTTTTTGAACGACTGTATAATTATTGGCTTTTAAAAAAAGTATTTGGTAAAAGTAATTGTTATTGCTGGCTTTTTAGAACAAAATGGAAGCAAAAGTCAAAAGCAACCAAAAAGCTGGTAAAAGCATCTTCTTATTTTCGGCTGAACAATCGGCTTTTCAGTTACTGCAAACACCAGTTACCAAACACTTGTTTTGGCTGTTTGACTATAAAATAAAGCCAAAAACTAGAAGCCAATGAAAAGGCCTCCCAAAAGTTATTTGCCAAACAGCTTCATGGTGTCCAATTTTGAAAGCTGTGAGAATAACATGAGTTTCTTAAAATAAGAGAAAAAATCTGCAGATTCATACCTTGGTGGTTTGGTACCTACTCGAATTGAATCGAAGATTTGAGTTTATGTGACTACTACTACGCCATCATTACGACTATAGTGATTAAACATTTGGAAACTATAGGTTCTCATTGGGCTCAATATTTTGGAGGCTTGAGCGACTGTTGAGCTTGGTCACCATAAGGTAGAGGTGGCCATTGGGCGGGCTAGCCATGACCCAACCTTGAACCGGCCCGGTGAAAAATTAGTCCGACCCTGAACCGGCCCGGCCCCAGTCATTGAACTGGTTGAGTTCAGGTTCATGTTTTCAAATTTCCAAACCGGTCCTAAACCGATCCTAACTCTGAACCGACCCTGACCTGACCCCGCCTGTAAACCAGCCCGCTCTTGAACCGGTCCTTGAACCGGCCCATTTTTAAATTAGCCCTTGAAACGCCTCTAAACCATCACTAAAACTCTATACCATTAATTTAAATCTTAAACCGTAACCTTATACCATATACCCTAAACCAGTAAACCCTATACCCTAATTAAAATCTTAAAAATTATGATTATTCTTATGAATGACTACTGGACTGGTGAAGTATAAATTATGATTATGATTTTGATAAATGAATTATAATTATGATTATGATTTATGATCTATGAAATTGAACTATGGTTATTATTAATAAACTTTAAATTATAATTATGATTAATACACTATAAACTATAATTATGATTATGATTAATAAACTATACTATACGATTATGATTATGATTAATGAGTTTTTGTTATTGGGGGTTGCGATTGGTGAAATTTCTATATGGAATTAGTATTTGATTTACTCTATGAGTTATTATTTCTAAGAATTATCCTTTTTTTAATAATAATAAAAAATGATTTTTACTTAAGGTGATTTTCCAATATGAAAAAGATTATATTAAAACAAATCAAATAACCCTGAACCGGCACTGAACCGACCCTGAACCGGCACTGAACCGTTTCCGAATCGGTTTAGATTCAGAAAAACATAACACTGAACCAGTCCGGGATGGTCTCAGGATTGGGTCAGGGTCAAGTTTTTGTGAACCGGCCCGTATATAACCCAGCACTGAACCGGCACAATCCAGCCCGTGACCACCTCTGCCCTAAGGGGTCGGGCCTGTGATGGCGGATAGACTTGACATCTAACATAATTGGATTTGGTGTTTGGTTACAAATATAGTACTCCATCTCTCCATCCATTCCACTTGGTTCGCACCAGTCCCTAGACACAAAATTTTAGGAATAGTTTAAATGGAGTTTGAGTTGTATATAATTTTATTGAAAATTATAATTTGCTAGGTAGTAACAAGAAACTTCTAAATTATAGGTAAATTATGCTGGTGTCCTGTTTTCTTGAAGTAAATTATGCAGGTGTTCTATATTTTTGAAGTAAATTATGCACGTGCCTTAATGGGTATGGCCTATGGGTAATGAGTGTATTTACTCCCATTGTTCTAATTTAGATTAATGACTTTTACACCATCTATAGGATTCTTTTTAACAGTAACTTTTTACTAATATTAAACAAAATATTTCTCAAATATTTCATAATTTTTACTTATTGATATTGAAGATATTAAGTATTGTTACAAGTGTCCATCAAAATCTTCCATATAAATTAGAACGGATGATGTAATATTTGTCAATAAATAATGACAAGGGTCGGGCACATTGATATAGTAAGAAAAATAGAAAATAGAGGGTTTCTATGAGCCTTCTTAGAATGTGGGTTTTGAGTAGTATTTACTAATACTAGCTTCGCTGATAACTTGATAAGTCTAGGTAACAAGAGGGATTTAGGCTGTAACTCTTTGCTTTTTGTTGCTATAACTCTTTTCTTTTTGTTTTGATGATACTCCTCTTTCCTATAATAAAGTTCTTATCTCCCTAAAAATAATGAACAATCATGATTATTGACTTCTAAGAGCTTTTTTTTGTTTTTAGTGGCATAACGTTTGAACCCATGCATAAAAGCATATTATTTTATTACGGGAATCATCGCAAATTATAATGTATGTCCGGGTGTACCTTACAGTTGGCAAATTATATTAATGACATATATTTAACGTGTCCCAGATTACCACAAGAGCATTTATAGCTTAGTTGGTTGCAGTGTCTTCCTAATTACATTGATGTTGAGATCGATTCCTTACATCATCCAATAGTGCCCCTTTTCATTTAACTTTCATTCAATTTTTTTTACATTACATACTAATTTGTACAGTTGGTACTCATTTGAACAACTTTCATACTCATTTGGACATATTCATACTCATTTATGAGCATTTGAGTATGTTTAATCAATGGGTTCATAAAACGTAAATGAGTATCTTATTTTATAAATCAAGAAATATCATGATTGAAAAATTAAATGAAACCCCAACTCAATTCATACTTATTTGAATAACTTTCATACTCATTTGGACATTTCCATATTCATTTATAAGCATTTGAGTATATTTAATCAAATGAGTATTTCTTATTTTATAAATCAAGAAAATATCATAATTAAAAAGTTAAATAGAACCCAACCCAACTCATACTCATTTGATAAACTCATACTCATTGGACTATTCATTTAACTTTATACTCATTTAGGTAGTGCATACTCATTTGGAAAACTTATACTCAATTGAAAAATTCATACTCATTTGACTTCATTCTCATTTAGATAATTATTCATACTCATTTGGATTCGTACTCATTTGAATATCCATACTCATTTTGCTTCATACTCATTTTGACCAACTCATACTCATTTTGCTTCGTACTCATTTTGACCAACTCATACTCATTTTGTTTTATACTCATTTTGACCAACCCATAATCATTTAGTGTACCTAGAGGTACGTACACCAAGATGTATCTTTTACTTTCTCAGGAATTAATATCCACTCGAACAGATGAAAATTTTATTTGGAAAAACTGTATCTTACCACCTTTTGTAAATTACCACCTTTTTGTTTTTTTATACTCCCTCCGTCCCATAATATAGTGCTTGTATTCCATTTTGGGTGTCTCAAAATGTTCTTCTTGTTTCCATTTTTAAAAGGTACTAAATTCCTAACATACCCTCATAAAGTACTTGAAAAATGGTCCCCCAAAGTATTTTATTCTAAAATATCTCTTTTCTATGTACTTGTCATTATTATATTTGTCTTTTCTCCCTACTTTACCTCTTTAAATTTGTTGTTTTGTTGTCACAAGTACTTCAATCATTGATGTTTTGTCTAACCTTAATTTTTGTGAAAAATGAGAAACAAGCACTATATTATGGGACGGAGGGAGTATACAACCTTTTGTCTCCATTTTTTCATATGTTCCCACCAACTAACGATTTCTGACAAGAAATCTGTTAGTGTGGGGCCCACTTCTTACTAACTTAATAAATTACTTGTTTTAGCTTTGAATTATCAACTAATTAGGGATTATTTACCTAAACAACCAATAACCCTAATTCAATTAAAGAATCAAAACCCCTAATCTAATCATCCAAGCAAAAACCCAATATCAATTGAACAACAAAAAACCCTAAATGAATTGAACAAGCAAAATCATAATTCGATTGGACAAAAAAACCTTATTCAATTAAACAATCAAACCCCTTAATTCAATTCAACAAGCACAAACCCTAATTGAATCTAACAAGCAAAACCCTAATACAATTGAACAAGCAAACACTAGCTCAATTAAACAAAGATAAACCCTTTTTCAATTTAACAACCAAAACCCCAATTCAATTAAACAATCAAAATCACTTAAAACCCTAATTTTCGTCAACAAAAAGCCATAATTTATGTAAAGTTCATACTTAAACACTTGCACTTACGTTCTTCAACTCCTTCTACTCCCAAATGGATCGAAATCAATTTAACAACAAATTCTATAGTTCTTGATTTCCAGATTTATATGCAAATCGACCTATTTGAGTTGAACTTCAATGTCTTAAACTCTAAAATGGATGAAGAAGATGAATTTGTTAAGTTAGTAAGAAGCGGCCCCCACACTAACGGATTTCTTGACAGAAATCGTTAGTTGGTGGGAACATATGAAAAAATGGAGACAAAAAGGTGGTAATTTAAATAAAAAAAACTCAAGGTGGTAATTTACAAAAAGTGATACACAAAAGGTGGTAAGATACAATTTTTCCTTTTTATTTCAAACAACTATTTAGATAGAATGACAAATTTATTATGCGAAGAAGGGTGTCTGATAGAACTTCTTTACCTGTTACTCTGTTAGACAAACACGATTTCTTGCTATATTTTGAGTTTCTAGTAATTTATATGCCATTGTTACCTTATAACAAAACATTAGAAAAAACTGTTTTCAAGAGGAACTCGCAACTGGTTATTTATTAAAGACGAACGTTTCTGATTTGGGAACCTGTATTTACATACCCTTCTGTTTAATTTTTGTACGATTTCAGAAAATGGGGGTTGGAGAAGCTAGTGTATAAGAATGCGAAAAAAGAGAGGAGAGACAGTAAATATGCTATACAACCACGGAATGTATATGCCACCGGGGTTCACATGTCGGAAAACTTTGATGGCAAGTCCACTCGCTTGCCTGACAAGCTAATGAAGTACTTCCACTATCAAGGCACCGTAGCTGAGCGCCATGAGCCTTGCCGGCACCTCGTAAAAGACACTTCTACCAAGCTGGAAAATACACCTTATGTTCTTGATACTACAATGAGATCAATCGCGCCTTTTGTTAAGAAGTTTGAGCTTGACACCATCGGTTCTAGGCTTCAATCAACCCGGCAGTAATCCTAGCACTTTATTCTAAGCTCTATTTTGGTCCCTTTTACCATTTGTATATTTTCTTCACCCCTCTAATTTCATTGTGTCTATACATATAGAATATGGCAGATCCATAGCCGATGATCGGACTATTCAACTTATTTCTCCCAATGTGCTCCCATTGGGGGTTGAGGTGCATATTGCATGGTAACAAAACATGGGGAGTGCATATTGGATTGTAACATTGGATGGAGATTATTCTTTGACACTTGCTCACGTTGTTATTCAAACTTCTCATTTCTCTTTTGAAAAGTCAAAAACTAAAACTCTCACAATGAATTCTTACTAATACAAAAGTCAAATCATGTTGCATAAAACTTTATTTGTTTTAATGTGTAAATAAAAAATAGCAATTGTTTTTTATAATTTTACTTTTACTTTAGTAATATATTTACGTTCAAAATCTATACAACAACAACAACTAAGCCTTATTCCCAAAGTGATTTGGGGTCGGCTAACATGAATCGTCAACTGAAACCGTTGCCAAAGGAGAAGATATCGACAAGAGTGATAAAAAGTATTTGAAAGGGTTTAAGTTTCAAGAATTTTTAAAAAGTTTTTGAAAACAAGGTTTACACCAAAAAGTTTGAAAAGAGGTTTTCAAAAGGTTTGAAATACCAACACAATTGAGACAAAGAAATAAATGCAGTAATCACACCTCTTCCTCCACATGGGTACTGCCCCTTCACCCACTTCTATCCAACGCCATGCTCTCCTCAATCCCAAGTAGCCTCATATCACTTTCAATTACCTTCATCCAAGTCATCTTAGGTCTACCCCTACCCCTTACAATTTGATTACTCATCCATTCTTCAATTCTTCTCACCGGTGCATCACCTGATCTCCTTTTCACATGACCAAACCATCTTAACCGATTCTCCCTCATCTGTTCTTCAATTGATGCAACTCCAAATTTTTCCCGAATCACTTCATTTCTTAATCGATCCTTTCTTGTGTGGCCACACATCCACCGCAACATACGCATCTCCGCCACGTTCATCTTATGAACGTGGCATTGTTTCACCACCCAACATTCAGTGCCATATAACAAAGCATGCCTAATTGTCGTACGATAGAACTTTCCCTTCAATCTTTGGGGAATGCCAGAATCACAAAGGAACCCGGTGGCGCTTTTCCACTTTAACCAACCCGCGTTAATTCTTTGAGCCACGTCTCCATCTAGTTTTCCATCCTTTTGGAGAATGGATCCAAGGTAACGGAAGACGTTCGATCCTTGAACCACTTTGCTATCCAAAGTGACCGCCCCTGCCTCGTTACTTGTAACCACACTGAACTTGCACTCCATATACTCCGTCTTGCTTCTGCTCAATCTAAAACCACATTGCTATTTGTCACATGGATTTGAAATCATGACCTTCAGTTTGAAAAGTCTTGACTCTACCACCTTGTCAAACCCTTTTTTAGTTATAAAAGCCACTTTTAATCACTAAAAGTTAAAAGACTTATGATTATGATAACACAATTAAAGTTTTCTATCACTTACATGATATCTAATATTAATGATTTCAATTTTAATTAAATTTTCAACCCTCTAGATCTTATATAAAGTGTTAGTATTCTAACACCACCAAGCAACATCTTTTATTTGTAAACAAATTCTAAATCTAACTAGTGGATCTTCCCACCAATTGGGAATTTGAAGAAACGACATTTTAAACCGAAAGGTAGAAGATGTTGTTTGGGTACATATTTTTGATAGATTGTTTAGCCCATAATAGTAGTAGGTATTATTTGATTTATATATTAATTCTTTTTATTTTGTAACATACAAGTTTTTTTAAGAAAGATAAAAAATAATAAAGGTTTAAAAATATTAAATTATATAGTTAGTTAACAAACAATTTGTTGTACAAAACTTAATCAATAAAAATATCAACTTCTAATGTTATTTATACAACAACAACAACAACAACAACAACAACAACTAAGCCTTATTCCCAAAGTGATTTGGGGTCGGCTAACATGAATCGTCAACTGAAACCGTTGCCAAAGGAGATGGCATTTCTAATGTTATTTATAATTTAAAGAATTTCTAAAAGCTAGATGTTTTAATTTATAGTTTTCAACTAATGAATTCATTTACTTTGTAACTAAATTTACTTAATTATTGAAATTTTTATGCCTTTTTCTAAATACTACTCCCTCTGTCCCACAAAGCTTTATACACTTGATCAGGCACATATTTTTAGATGATAATTTGGTTATCAATTGTATTTTATTAAAAAGGTAGATGTTATTTTGATGTGAGAAAGTAGTAGGTCATGGTTGAAAAGTCAAAAGAATAAAGTAACAGTGGGCCATGTCCAAAAATAGAAGTGTATTAATCTTTCTGGAACATATGAAAAAAGAAAATGTATAAAACTTTCTGGGACGGAGGAAGTAACTTTTCTAATGGTATACTATAAAACATTTGTGATCTTAAACAACAAAAAATAATTTGATGTGAGACTATATGAAATAATTTTACATCTTTATTTATTTCAATTAAAATTTAAAAGTCAAATAATATCATGACTCGGGTCATTACCTCAACCAATTAATAGTTTTACATTAAAGTGAGTGTAAATGACAAATATATATATATATATATATATATATATATATATATATATATTATATATATATATATATATATATATATATATATATATATATATATATATATATATATATATATATACTCCCTCCGTTTCCATTTGAGGTTCTCATTTGGAATATAAGGGAAAACCAATGCAAAATGAGGTGTATGAGAATCTTTTTAATTTTATATTATTTATGGTGTACTTTGTTACCTTTTTACTTTTGAAAAAGTAAGAGAGAGAAAGAAAAGTGAGTGATTGGGAAATAAATGATTCAAAAGTGGGCTATATGTAAGACAAAAAGTAAAAAAGTGTAGTAAATATTTGGTTGTTGAATGGTAAGATGGGGAAACAAATATTATTAAAATTGAAAAGATTCAAAGTGAAAAGAACTTTTAGAAACATCCCAAAAAGGAAAATGGGAACATCAAATGAGAACGGGAGGGAGTATATATAGTCGGCTCTGATAAAAACCTATACTTTGCTGAAAACTGAAATCTAACAGTCCTGATAGGAAAAAATGGGTTACATTTTAGATTTAGAAGGGTACATATTACGATTTAAGGGTATGCGTGCTTCTAACATCAAAGTTATGCTACTAACATTAAAGTTATACTACTATCAAAGTTGTCAGTATTTACGAAAATGCCATTAATGAATGCACGCGTACCCTCTTTATGTTAACATGTACACCCTTTACTTGATTTTCACGGTGAAAACTGTAATAACCCAAAAGTATCTAATAATATTAATAATAAAATATATATATATATACCGTAATAACCTAAAATATATATATACATATGCATATACGTATTTTTTCTTTTTTTGATTAGGTAAGAAAAACTAGGTTAGGACCGAACATTGGACCCACCTAAAGCATCCTTTCGGATGATAGAATTAAAAGCAATATCAAAACAAGAAAACCTATAACAAAGATTACGGTCCATATGGCCTTTGTGAGTAATATAACCCGCCGCTTGGTTAGCCTCCCTGAAGCAATGGTTGATCGAGACGAGTTGAAATTCTTCAAGTCTTCCCCTGCATCACAAACACTCACGTCAATTCCCCAAGGATTTTCCAATTATTTTTAATGGAGTTGATAACCGTGAGATTGTCTCCTTCGATCTCTATGTTTTTAATATCCAAAAAAATTGCTGCCTTGATACTGTATCTCAACCCCCAAGCTTCTGCAGAAAGAATGCTACAATGAGGAGATAGAGCTTTAGAGCCTCTCAAACAGATCTTACCAAGAGAATCTCTAATTACAAACCCAAAAAAAGGTTGCCCATTAGCGAGTTTGGAGCCACCATACTTCTTTTGAGGATCGATCTCGAAGGCAAGGGCTTACTACCTTAGATGAAGTAGGGTTATCTAGAATAATGTAAATGATAGGTGTTGAGTATAGAGTTTATATTGATTTTTAGGAAAATTCCATATCAATTAAGTTGTAGATATGAATCGTTACTTTGCGTGGTTATGATTGTATATAACCTTGTTCAGTTGTTTGTTCTGATTAAATTGTTAAATCCATAAACGTAACAGGAGGCAAGTTGATTCATGTTAAACCTCACTAATAAGATGTCAGTGGTAACTATATGGCTAGGCAATTATGTTTTTGTTTTCAAACATTATAATAAGAGTCTGACATGTAATGGTGTTTTAGGAAGATTTATATGATGTTTCCCTGACATAATATATTGGATTATTTATAGTCTATATAACGTGGTTAGTGGAAAAGGTGTTAGTTAGTGGAAAAGGTGTTAGTAACGTCTATTAATAGAGGAAAACAGGAGGAATGAAAGAATTTATTATGAACCTAGTTGCTTAAGAGATCATGAAAGGGCGAGGTGGCTTGTAAAGTGTTAAAAGTTTCGTGTACTAGATATTAATTAGACTTTTTGTGATTGTAGAGCCCGAGTACATACAAGAGGGTTTCCAACTTCCGATCTTTGCTCATTTGAGGTAAGGGAATTTACCGTACCCTGGTGCTTGCTAATGTCGATGACGTACTGTAAGTTTTCATAATACTCTATCTGTAGCTAAAGTGGAAATAGTACGACATATTTGTAGTTATTGAGTACATTAGAACGAAATGATGAATAAAATAAAAATCAAGTTTCTCGTTTTCAAATGATTTATTTGGTGAAGCAAGTTTTACTAACGACTAGAGGATATTTATGGAAAAACCTATTTATAGTTTACGGGGTGGACTGATCCCCACCTTAGCCATGAGATGCTCCTATCATGGGGATCCTGGTATGGAGATGTGCACATATAAGTCTATGGTCGAAAGTTCCCTCTAGATCGGGTTTCACATTTTGGGTGGAGGCAAAACAAAGGTACTTTACAGCATGAAAACCCAAGGAGATACTTGAAAACAATGTTAAGGAAAAAGAAAAAGATTTCAAAAGTATTTTTTTTATATTTACTTCCGCTGTTTGTTTGTCATCCGCTCAATAATTTATTGACTGTGACTTTACATCGTCACTGCATATGTATAAGTGATCGTTTACCAGTTTTCGAGGATAAAGAGGAGAGACGCGAACTACAAACGAACTCTCTTTTGAATAATCATATCGACGTTTTGAGGTTTGGAGATGTGAACCCCATTTGAATGTAATCCACTAAGACTTTTACTTAAGTTATGCATGAAATGAATTAGAGTAGTTAAAACCTTGCTTCGCTCTCGGTTCCAACGGCCGAGACTGGCAATAGTGTCACAATTATCAGCCTAAAGCCTAAAAGACTTTTCTTTATTTTTGTGTTTCTTAAAGTAAACCTTTCAAACTCTCAGGCTGGTAGTTGGGGCATTACAAAAACAGTATTCACTTGATCCTATTCATATATATTATATAATATTGGGTTCTGCTAAAAACCTATACTTTGCTGAAAACCAACAGTCATGATTGGTGAAAGGGGGTACATATAAGATTTATAACGTTACATATTACGATTAGAAGGTACGCGTGCTTATAACACCAAAGTTGTGCTGATAACATCAAAGTTGTCAGTATTTACAAAAATGCCTTTACTGAATGCACGCGTGCCCCCTTTATGCTAACATATACCCCTTTTTATTGGTTTTCACGGTGAAAACAATTTTCACTTGATCCTATTCCTATATATATACACACGTGTCACCATCCTACTTTCAATAGCAATTATAACGTCATTCTCATATTCTCAAAAAAAATGTCATTGTCAATGTTTGAACCTGCAACCTCAAGTCTATAAAGGAAGATCTCTAACCATCCCTCCACCCCAATATTATTGTTACTTTCATCAAAATCAATGATAATTTATGGATGAAAACTAAGAGTTATGTTGTTACTTTTGATATCCATATTTATAAATTTCCATTTTTAATGATATACTTCACTTTTATTATTTTTAACTACTAATATATTGTAAACCACGAAAAATTCCAGTGGATCGTCGGGACCTAATAGTATTGGAAAGTTTATATAGTGATTAAGGGAGTACATGTTTTCTTAATATCATAATATATTTATTGTATTACAGTCGCCTCTTATCTCTCTTTCAACCTAGAATAAACTTCAAGCTTATGCTTTATTTTGGGACTAGAGATGACAATGGATTAGATCCACCAGGACCCATTATTTTTTGTAGACCCATATCCAGTCGTGTTGGGTGTAGCAAGTCTACGGGTTCTTATAGGGCCCATAATAAGTCCTTAATTTAAAGTTTTAATTGTGTTTTTGAATCTAATAAATTGTTTTGCGCTATCTAATTACTTTCCGCGACCATGAGTTAAGCATTGTCTTCACAATTTCTTAAAAAGTAAATCAGAAAAGCATAAGAAGTTGCAACTTATATCATTATCAATAAATAATGCATTGCCTTAGCAAAATTTAATAAGATATTACTCGGAAAAGTTTAAATGGGTATATTTGTTGGGTATGGACCGGGCATGGATCTCATGTTTGTGGACCCGGACCCATGTCGTTTGGAACCCAGAGCCAACCTGGACCCTATTAGGCTAAGAAAGTTGGAATTATAGTCTTATAAACGAGTTGGGTCCAAGACACATGGCCATCACTAGTTGCACGAAAGTGGTAAAGTAGCCCCTTAAGTTTATCCAGACGTGAGATTAAGCCCCTCAACTTATGATTGTGATAATTAAACCCCATAATTTCACTCAAATGTTAGATTTAGCACTAAATAAATAATATTGGAAAGATTTAGCATTGAGAAAAAGTTGCGTGAAGTTCAACATGGCTCGTGCTAAGAGGATTGTGAGCATGAGCTTTTGCTACAGGCAAACCTTGATGATTTGTTAGACAAGCAAGAAGCATATTGGCACCTTCGATCACGGGTGGCCGAAATGAAAGAAGGGGATTGTAATTCCAAGTAATTCCATCATAAGCCTTCACAACGAAAGAAGTAGAATTACATTAGTGGACTCTTTGACGAGGGCGAGGTGTGTCGTACGGAAGAAGAAGAGGTTGAGAAGGTAATTGTGGAATTTTTGTTAATGTTATCACTTCTGTATCCTTTACTCCCTCAAACCGTTTGAATGGTAAGTTCTAGGTATCTTCATGGATTGTTGACACTGGTTGTACACATCATGTAACGGGAGATCGCTCTTATTTATCTGATATTGTTTCTATTGTCGATTGCACCGTTGGACTTCCTAACGGGGACTCCGTCCTTGCTACTGATGCAGGCACTGTTCATTTGAGCGTTACTATTGTCTTACATAATGTCTTATATGTACCTCATCTCCAGTGTAATTTAACAACTTAACGATGCCTTGTCATGTTTTTTCACCTTTTCTACTAACATTTGTGCTATTCAGGACCTTCGTTCGAGGGCGCTGATTGGAATGGGTGAGAGACGGGATGGACTTTACTACCTTCGGCAACAACCTACAGCTTTTGCGGTCTTTGTTAACAAATCTGCTACTTCATACTTGGCACTCTGGCACAAAAGATTGGGGCATCCTTCCGAAGCAGTTGTGAAGTCACTTCCTTTTGTTACTCCTGCAACCAATTTAGGTAAAGGATGTGTTGTCTGTCATAAAGCTAAACAATATAGAAGTAGTTTTTCTTTGAGTGAAAATAAAGCCTCTTGGATTTGCGAGATGGTTCATTGTGATTTATGGGGTCCCTATTCGACACCGTCTTATCGTGGTTCTCGTTACTTTTGACTTTGGTTGAGGACTATTCCCTTGCTGTGTGGATTTATTTAATGGTTGATAAAACATAAGTTTTTGGCTTATTCATGTCTTTTATTGCCATGATTAAACAACAATTCTCTCAAGAAATCAAAATTGTGCGTAGTGACAATGGGACGGAATTTAAATGTCTTGAACCTTAATTTGATAGTATGGGGATTATTTTTGAAAAGTCATGTGTAGGTACCCCTCAATAGAATAGGAGGGTAGAACGTAAGCATCAAAAACTTTTGAATGTTGCTCGCGCACTACCCTTCCAAGCTCATCTTCCTCTTTCTTTTTGGGGTGAATGTGTATTTGCCGCTGCCCACGTTATCAATCTTACCCCTTCCATGTTACTCCATAAGAAAAATCCGTATGACCTTCTGTTTGGTGTGTCTCCCCACATTGATGAGTTAAAGGTCTCTGGTTGTCTTTGTTTTTCTCATAATCAACGGTCTGAGGGGGAAAAGCTTGCAAGTCGTAGTCGGAAGTGTGTGTTTGTGGGTACCCATTTGCTAAGAAAGGTTGGCTTCTTTACGACCTTGACACCTTTGAATACTTTGTGTCTCGTGATGTGAAATTCTTTGAGGATGTCTTCCCTTACTTAGATCATGAGACCTCTAATTTTACGCCCCCTTCTTCTCCGGTTGTTTGTGAACCATGTCTTGATTGGGAGGCGTATGAAGAGGAAGATTGTGGGGTGCGGGCGCGGGATGCACCCGTTGCTGGGCAGCATGTAATGGGGAGTGAGGAGGAGCGTCTGTAGGCGTGGGATCCACCCACGGGTGAGATCCACCCACGGGTGAAATCTCCAGTAGCTCCGAAAACCCGCGGGCGTGGGAAATTCCCGCGGGCTGGCAGATTGTGGGTGAAAATGAGGAGGAGCGCCTGCGGACGCGGGATCCACCTGCGGGTGAGATCTCCAGCAGCTCCAACAATCCGCAGGCGCTAAGAAATGCTCGCAGCTGGGCAACAATGTGTCGTGGGGAGTGAGGAGAAGCGTGTGCGGGCGTGGGGTTCCGATGTGGGTGAAAACGAAAGCGAGCTACAACCACATGGTTCATATATTGCTAATCATGAGCCCGAATTGGGTCGTGGTTATAGGGAAAAATGGACATTGACTCGACTTAAAAACCACGTCACATACACTAGAATAACATCTCCAACTACAAGTCCATCTCTCTCAACAACTCCCATTCCGTCAACATCCTCAGGTACGCCTTTTCCTATAACACATTGTGTTAGTTGTGACAAATTCTCTGTGAAACATCGACATTTCTTGGCAGTTATTACTGCAGGTACTGAACCTCAATCCTTTAAAGAGGCTCTGAAACATCGTGAGTGGAAAAAGGCCATGCAATCTAAAACTGAAGCTCTTGAAAATAATGGTACGTGGTGAATGGAACCACTTCCTACAGGCAAAAAGGCACTGGGGAGAAAAATGGGTGTATAAGATCAAATACAACTCATATGGCAGTATTGAGAGATTGAAAGCACGTCTAGTTGTCTTTGGAAATCATCAAACTGAAGGTCTTGACTACAACGAGACTTTTGCTCCCGTTGCAAAAATGGCTACTGTACGGGCCTTCTTAGCTATTGCTGCCTCAAAAGATTGGAAATTGCATCAGATGGATGTTCACAATGCCTTTCTCCATGGTGAGTTGCGTGAGAAGGTCTACGTGAAAGTTCCTCCTAGATTTGGGTCCTCCTCATCTAATATGGTTTTCCACCTTCCAAATCTCTCTATGGCTTGAAACAAGCTCCTCGTTGTTGGTTCTCAAAGTTGGTTTCCTCTCTTAAGGACTATGGTTTTTCTCAGTCCTACTCTGATTACTCTTTGTTGACATAAAATAAGCAGGCTGTGCAGATTAATGTTTTAGTGTATGTAGATGATCTTACTTTATCAGGCAATGACTCAGCTGCTCTGCAAGCTTTTAAATCATATTTGGGACGCTGTTTTCACATGAAAGATCTTGGTGTTCTCATATATATTTTGGGTCTCGAAGTTGCTCGTAGCTCTGAAGGAATTTTCTTGTGTCAACGTAAATATGCGTTGGATATAGTGTCTGAAACAGGATTACTCGGATGAGAGCCCACGACAACACCCATTGAACAGAACCATCATTTTGGTCGTGACTCATGATGATGGCCTCCTACTTGATGATCCTGAGCCTTATCCTCGTCTTATGGGTCGATTAAACTATCTTGCTGAGATTCGTCCTGACCTTGCTTATGCGGTTCATCACAATTTATTCATGCTCCTATGCAGACACACTTGGATGTTGATCATCGTGTTGTTCGTTACTTGAAAGGTTATCCAGGACAAGGAATTCTTCTTCGTTCTACCACGGACTTGTCTTTACAGGATTGGTGCGACTCTGACTGGGCAGCATGTTTGATTACTAGACGCTCTCTCACGGGTTGGTTGGTGTTTCTTCGATCTTCTCATATTTCTTGGAAGACTAAGAAACAACATACATTTTCTCGTTCACTTATATAATAGCGATGTGTGCCTCATGCGAAAGATTAATATATAAGGATTTGGTATAAAGTACATTGTAATTTCTTCATTGATATGTATACATATTTTTCAAACTTTTAAAAATAATAGTTTAATTTTAGTTATTTTTTTTATTTAGAGGGTGTAATTGTAATCTCGAAGGAGTTTAAATAGTAAAACAATTTAAATACATAAAAAGAGTAATAAATACTCCTATTAGAGAGTAGATTAGTAATAGTAATTTTAAAACAAAACGTCAAAAAAGACAAAATATCTTACATAAGATGTCATTAGCATCATCACTTATGAATAACTTCTCTCTTCCTCTACCACTTTCTCACTTATCCTAAAATAATTTATCATGTTTCATGATAAATTTGATCAAATGCACCTTCATTCATCAGCAATCAATTACTCATTTATTTGGAAAGTAAAAAAATACAAAAGTATATAAAAATATAGCAAAATGGATGTTTATTTATAAATCTCAAGAAAATATAGCCATTGATATATTTTTAAAAAATATGTTACTCGAAAGATTTTCATTGATATATTTTTAAAAAATATGTTACTCGAAAGATTTTTAGATATCTGAGTTTTAAGTTTTTAACATTTTTTGCTAAAACTGATGGCTAAGTTTGGAAATAACACCTAATTACTTAATGACTTCCTTGATTTATTCTATTTGTTTTGTTCTTTTCTTAATTTTGGTGTCCACCCCCCTTTTTCCCTTATAGAATCAGTATAGAGATTATTTAGAATATTATTGATAGATATTACTCCCTCCGTTCCAAAATGTTATACCCATTTTCCGTTTTAGGCCGTTTCAAAAAGATATACCCATATATAATCTTTTCTATTTGTATACATTTTTTCTCCCCATTTTACCCTTCAATATTTAAATATTTACCTACCGTTTACTCATTTGTACTTTAATGGTCCCCACATTTGAATCTCTCTCTAAAAAAAGTACATGAAAATTATTAAAATAAACATAAGATTCTCCTATGATTCTATTTGCCTTGGTTTTCCCCTATATTCCAAATGGGTATAACATTTTGGAACGGAGGGAGTATCTTTTAGCTTAATATTATCTTATTAGGAAATAATATCTTTTATTGTTTCCTAGTTTGTTAGGGCTTCCTAATTGCCCTTATATATATACACATTAAATCATTAATGAAAGCTAAGCTTTGCCTAAATATTAGAGCTCATATTTTCATGGGTTGTTCATTTGTTCTTGTTTATTTCGTCAGATCAATTTTTCCAAGTGTTGTGGCTGGAAATTTGGAAACTGGCTCAGGGACGGGCCTCAATAAAGTGTGCACCTTTGAACTATTCAAGCTTATTTTGCTAATTGATTTATTTGGGTGAATTGGAATAAAGTCAGCACCTTTGAAAGATTTAAGCTTATTTTGCTGATTGATTTATTTGGGTGAATTGGAATAAAGTCAGCACCTTTGAACGATTGTAGCTTATTTCTTTGATATACCAATTGTTTGTGTGGCTATCGAATTAATTTAGGTTCAGAATTTCAATCACTTAAATTATTCTGGGTGAATCATGGAAGCCAGTACAATGATTTGTGAAATAAAACAAGAGAATTGCCCATCTTACGTCGATGATAATGATAATGATAATGATAATGATAATGATAAGGAGCCTAGTCATAGTAGTAGGTTGGGATTGCCGGAACTGCCAAGTGAAATTTGGGTTCTGATACTATGGAAATTGCCTATTAAGCCTCTATATGCATGTAAATGTGTCTCCAAGACATGGCACTCACATGTTTCTGAAATTTTGATTAGCCAAAAAGGAATAGACCTTCCCCCTTATGGTCTTTTATTCCAGATTATGCGTAATTCTAATGATGATGTTTTAAATGACAAAAAGCATTACTTGTGTTATTTATCGCTTGTTGGTGACAACAAGTTTACGAAATGGTCCGTTGACGACGATGGTGAAAGGGGAAGTGCTACCGTAGCTATGACTGACCATCAGAATGCCCGTAAAATTAAAGTTAGGAATTTTTATGATGATCCTGGTAGTGGGTTGTTGTTGGGGAACTTAACCATAGAATTCGGCAGCTTGATGGGGGCGATTTCGACACCCAGAAAAATCAAGGGTTGGAACATGCACAGGGGTTTGATCCTTGGAATCCTTGATCTTTATACTTATCTTATATACAACCCTGCCACCAAAGAGTCTTTTATCCTCCCTAGTTCTGTTTCTCAAGCTTCCCCTAATCGAGGCTCTACACTAGTAGCCATCATTAATCTTTCGGATTGTCCTCTGTCAACAGAATGTAATTTTAGGGTTGTCAGATTTGTTAAGGCAATTTCTACGACACGTACGAAAGGGGGGGTATTCGTTGAGGTTTATTCTTCTACCAAGCGTGAATGGTGTGTATCCAAGTTCCGCCTCAAAACGTCGGTCATTACAGAAAAATGGCATGTGCGTAGTGGTGTGTTTGTTAATAACACTTTGTTTTTCTTGACGAACAAGAGACACGCTGTGGGAGTTCAATTCCATTCAAGCGGACAAGTAACAAGGGTTTACTCTTTACTCCTACCTCAACATATTAAAAGGGGCTTTTGTGAAGCGGCGATGGATGCATCTCAGGGATCGCTCTATCTTTCCTACCAAAAGTTTCCTAACCTGTGGATTTGGAAACACACTGGAAGTTCAACAGATGCTGATGCTTGGATCCCGCAACTTATATTCAACAAATCGGGTATATCTTTATGCAAGCCAGTTGTTAAAAATGTTATACGGAAATCTGTGGTTGATTATTCAAGTACATATCGACTGATCATGCATCCTCAGGCACCTGTTGTTTTCATTTGTGCGCAGCACTCCATTTTTGCGTGCCATCTATTGAATGATACAGTTGAGAAGATTGTTGAGCTGAATGAGAGAGAAGTACCTTTATTGGGTTTGGCCTTCATGTATTCACCATGCTTCGCCTCGTTCAATTGTCTTAAGGCAGCAAATTAAGATCATAATGTAGGTGAAATCTATTTGCTTCAAACTTGCCATCTGTAGCAATTGCTATACAATATGAGCTTTATTTGGCTGCTGCTAGTTGATCATGAATATGGACAAAATTTGTGAGAATCTTACTTCACTAGTATATGCATGTTAATGCTTTGTCATTGTCTTTTTTGTAGCTGGCTGACTCTAGCATTATGATGACTGTACACTAATGCAAATACTTATTGTTGCTTGACACTTACAATGATTTAATGAGCACCATGATATAATTACTGAATGCAATGATATTCTGAAGTCTAAAGTAAACAGCATTACACAATACATGCAATAGTTTAGGATTTTGATGTTTGAAATTTTGAATGTGGCTCTTATTAGAATCTTTAGAAAAAAGGGGTTCAAACCGCAACTTTTGCATCAAGTTGGGTTACGTATTAGTAAATGTGTTAGTTTAGCTGTAACTCCCCTTCACAATGGGGGTTTGCATTTAATCTCCGTGCAAAACAGGTTAACGTGAGCCAACTCTTATTGTTGCTACCTCATTTCCTCCGGGGCACCACTACCTTCACATCGAATTGAATTCCTGTTTGAATTTAATTTATACTTTCACCACTCCATGACCTCAAGAAGGGATTTTCAGCTTACGAATGAAATTTCGTTCAAGGTTTGTTTGGTATTTAAACATTAGATATGGTTGTATCGAAAGTCTAGGAAAAGTCTAGTGTCTATTGGAAGTTAATACTAAGGCATTAGCTATACAAAAGGCCTGAAAAGAAGGAACCTGAGGCTGAGTTCTCGATACCAGCAAATTGCCACCAGAATCATCTTTCATATTTTAGGATCTTTTAGCTATCCAATTCTTCTTCATACATTGTTTCCATGCTATAAGAATATTTTTGTAGACGAGGTATACCTATTCTTCTAAAATAAGCCAAGGTAAATGCAGAAGACATGGAGCTCAAAGACTAAATATTAAGACTTGATCAACACTCTGCCTCCTCTTGACTTGCCTTGCAAATGGAAGTGTTTTCTTTTAAATACATCCTATTGGGATCTCAATTGTGGTGGCTGCCCATGCAAACAAGAAACCACACTAGTTGGATCCTTTATCTCCCGAAAGGCATTAGCAGGATAATCCAAACAGAAATTAAGGCAAGACAAAAAGGAACCTCTCTTATCATGCAGCCAATTGATCTTTGCCATTCCTTTGAGATCGAGTTTCTCAAAAGAGGGTAGCTCCAATAACTCTAGTACCAAATCTTCTGTTCAATGATTTGGAAGTCTTTAATAAGGGACCTAATAACTTATAATGCTTTCAGAGTTCTAGTTACCATTCCAAGCTATGATCGTTTTAACAATTGTCCCTGAAGGGACTTAATTTTGAAACAGATCTGGAATATGGACCTTTAAGGGTTGATTTGCACATATCTGCAAAAGCATTTAAGGGTTGATTTGCACATATTATCTGCAAAAGCAATACCCTCGTTCACTGTTTACCTTGGGAGTTGGGACTTAAAGCGTGCCTTTAAGGAGGAAGATAACTTTTTACCGCACCGCGCTAGTCTCTCAATGTCATATTTGATGTTGATGACACTTTTCCAAAGTGCTGTCTCCACATATGAAAACCTCGAGAGCCACTTTAGTGTTGCATCCTAGGCACATAGGGGGCTAATTCTTCACCCATGCCACTCAATAGGAGTACATGCTCAACTTATCTAGCATTGAAGTCATATTAGCATTGACATAAAATAAAGGAAAAATTGTCAGGAATAAGTCAACCTTTGCGTTGACCGCTTTTAACAAGTCTACATTCGTTTATTCCATTAACAAATAAACCTTGTATACCCTCCGCTTTTAACAAGTCAAAACCGACTACCATCTCTTGTTAACCTATTTCACCGATTAAATTGACATGTCATTCTTTTATTGCACATTTTAAAATATTAAATTTATATTTCAAAAAATAAGATATTAAAAAATAATCCCCCTCCTCCCTCGCCCCTATCTCGCCTCTACCTACCTCTCTCTCTCTTGTGTTCACTGTGAAACCACCATCACTCTACCACCATCACTCTTAGATTTCTCATCATCTTCAACTTCACCATCACCATCACCATCACCATTACCATCTTCCACCAACCTTCGCCTCCATTTCCATTCTCCTCATCACAAAATCTCAATTTCCTCTGTTTATCTCTCCTCTCTCATCCATCTCTCAAATCTTGAGCGAGCCCGGTTTTTTAGACCTCGTTTTAGCTTCACACTCGCTCTCTCTCTCTCCTCTGCCTCTCAAATCCTCGATTTTCCAGACCTTGCTGCCTGATTTTGCTATACTAATCCAATTGCCTTGCACTGCCACCAATCACACTACATCCCCTTGATTGTTCCAAAAAAGAAAAGTAACAGCCTCACAACTCAGCGAATTCCCATACACATCTTAGTTTCAATTATCTATCAAAAGCCTTTGCTAGTTTAAACTTAAAAGTTCTCATCACTGATGCCACCATACCTGGAAACTTCTCGAGCATATTCAGATTGTAGAAAGGAGCAATAAGGGGGGTTTCTAGCTCCTTCATTTACGATGAATCATTTCCGTGGAAAGCCATATAGATGGACTGTATTACACAATTCCATTTTGAAACTACTCTAACATCTCGATAGTTGAATGGTTTTTGTTGGAATTTGGATATGGATAGTCAGTGGATTGATGGGGATGATTTTTGGCATAGTCGACATTTGAAGATCAGTGTGCTTAGAAAGGGAAGAGAGGAGTTTTGAAGATGAGTTTTAGAAATTCTGGTGAGTTTTCCAGAGGCGGGTGGGGGTTTTAGGGTGGGACGACTGGGTTGGTGCCTTGGTGGTGGTCATGGAGGGGAAGGAGGAGAAAATACGGGAAAGAAGAGCGAGCTAGGTTAATTAAAAAAATTATTTTAAACCAATTAAAATGAGACACGTGGCACATAACATAAACTAACAAGTAACCTGTAAAAAAACTTGCTAAAAGCAAAACTATGTACAAGGTTTACTTGTTGTTAAAAGCGGTCAACACAAAGGTTGACTTATTCCTGAGAATTTTTCCTAAAATAAATGGCTTTCTTTATGTTAATCTACCCTCTTGGTGTGTATCTTTTAGTAGGCTATTTGGTGAAAAAATTGTATTTCTTATCTTCAATCCTAGTTTCTGTTGGAAATAATATTGAAAACACCAAAATAAATCAAAGAAAAGAAAAATTACTCATGAAGATCAACTCTACGAATAATCTGCACCGTGGAAGAACCATTGCCTTAGAAGCAAAATTCGCCACCACCGGTGAAAGTCTACACGATGCCGATGCCCCCCAACGTTAACACAGATACCTTCAATCTCGTTCACCCGAAATGGAACATTGGAACTGCTGTCAAAAACTGCTTAGAACTTCTTCACAAATGAAAAGATCTCTAAAAGTGTTTAGGTTTTTTTTGAATGAATGAATGAATGATGTAGAACAGATATATCAAGGGGAGGAGTTAAGCACTAGAAATAACCCCGTAATAAAAGAAAGAAATGGAAAAGACGTGCGCCGTAGAACCCTCAAAGCAGGGCTCCACGGGCGTGGGCAGGCTTACACAAGCCTGGGCCAACTCCCACGGCCGTGGGCACCTGTAATTTCAGAATCAGGAAGTTCCTGATTCCCGAAATTGCAACCCCCACGGTCGTGTCCCCATACCCACGACCGTGTGCCCCTGCTACTCTCTTCCTCTCGCATTATAACATCTCACAATCCCCCACTAATGTTAGAGGAACACACACATGAAATTCTGAGGAGTAAAAGGAAAACTTGTTGCATAAATACCAGTGTCCAAAGGATTGAACTAACACGTAGTGCAACTAGGTATTCCGTTATCCAAAGAGTGAATTACTCTTAAACTCCAAGACGAGAGAACGAACCTATAATCACACACCTCGCCTAAGAGCTTGAGAAAGTTCTGCGATAGACAACACAATATAGTGCTATGAAAGCACGAACGGCCCAACAAACCTTGGGATTCTAATGAGTGCTCTAGAATACGTCATAAGGGTTTTCATAGAAGGAGGCCAACCCTTCACATTCACATAGGTGTTCTCATCAAGTCTATACAACATCGACCATCCATAAATAGGGATATGAGATCATTAAGAACATAAGTTCAACCTCTCTTTCAACAACGGTGTAAGCATCAAGTCCATCTCAAATGGACCACCCAAAGCCTAGGATATGGAAACATTAAGAGCTATAAATGCTCACCCTTCATACAATGCATACATGTCCATCAAGTTCGTCTCAAAGAACTACTCATATGTGGGTTGTGGAGCATATAGATAACTTAAAAGCTTATAAACACACTATAAATAATTGTCAAAAGCTTAAAGTCAACTTACAAATGAAATTAGCAAAAATACTATAAATTCCCGAAATTACATAATATGAATATTAACAACGAATTCCATAGGAATTAACATGGATTTCAACCCCATTCCCCTCGATGATTCAAGTACTAGTCTCTTGCTAAGTCCTTTAGTCAAAGGATTAGCTAATTTCTTCTCAGTTCTCACATACACCAAAGAGAGCACTCCATTCATAAAGAACTGTCTCACAGACTCGTGCCTCACACAAATATGCCTCTTCTTATCATTATACACTATGTTATTGGCAACACATATAGCAGCCTGTGAATCACAATGTAGAAAAACATGAGGAGGAGGTCTCCTCCACAACGAAATGTCAGCCAGTAGATTCCTTAACCAATCAGCCTCTTAGCTTGCAAGGTCAAAAGCTATGAACTCACAGTCCATAGTTGACCGAGCAAGACAAGTCTGTTTAAAGGACTTCTAGGAGATAGCACTACCAGACATAGTAAACACATATCCGCTAGTAGAGCTAACCTCATCACTATCAGTTACCCAGTTTGCATCACAATATCCCTCAAGAACTGTAGGAAAACCCACAAAGTAGAACCCCCAATCACTCAGTCCACGTTCATGGAAAAAAAGGTTTCAAAAAAAGTTTTCATATTTAGACGAAATTTTAATGGTAGGTTTCAATGACCACAAAATATAAGGAATACCAAATATGGGGCAAAACGACTGTCGTATGAGGTGATTTTGAGTCACATATGCTCCTTAACGACACTCAGTCCACGTTGATGGATAAAAAGGTTTCAAAAAAAAGTTTTCAGATTGAGACGAAATTTTGATGGTAGGTTTCATAGACCTCGCAAAGCTGACCCGACCCGAGACCCATACCCGACCCGAAATATGCCGACCCGAGATTCACCCGACCCGAAAATTGAATCTACCCGAGAACGACCTGAATAATATCTATTCATAATTTTTAAATTTCACGTAAATCCTCGATATAATTTCAAGTAAAGCCAATATAAAGGTGATACTCTGATACCAATTCTCCCCTTAAACCTAATACGTCTAATTCCTCGATCAACGATCAAGAACTTTGTATTGCTGTTGGGCGCCTAGGCAACGAACCGAAAATTGACCCGACCCGATCCGAAGAATGACCTAACCCGAAACTAAAAGCCACATACCCGAAACCCGACCCGACCTGCGAAACCCGACCCGACCTGAAATGGAAGACCCGAAGAAGACCCCACCCGAAATTGACCTGACCCAGACTTGACCCGAACGACCCAATTGCCACCTGTAGGTGTCAATGACCAAGAAAATATGGAATACCAAATATGAGGCAAAACGGCCGTCGTATGAGGTGGTTTTGACTCACATATGCTCCTTAACGACACTCAGTCCACGTTGATGGAAAAAATGTTACAAAAAAAAGTTTACAGATTTAGACGAAATTTTGGTGGTAGTTTTCAATGACCAAAAAATATGAAATACCAAATATGGAGAAAAAAGGCCAAACTATGAGGTGGTTTTTAGTCACATATGATCCTTAATGGCACTCGGTCCACGTCGATGGAAAAAAGGGTTTCAATACAAAGTTTTCAGATTGAGACGAAATTGTGGTGGGAGATTTCAATGACCAAAAAAATATGGAATACCAAATATGGGCTAAACGGCCGTCGTATGAGGTGGTTTTGAGTCACATATGCTCCTTAACGGAACTCAGTCCACGTTGATGGAAAAAAAGGTTTCAAAAAAAAGTTTTAGATTGAGAAATTTTGGTGGTAGGTTTCAATGACCAAAAAATATGGAATACCAAATATGGGGCAAAACGGCAGTCGTATGAGGTGGTTTTGAGTCACATATGCTCCTTAACGGCACTAAGTCCACGTTGATAGAAAAAAAGGCTGCAAAAAAGGTTTTCAGATTGAGACGAAATTTTGGGGGTTAGGTTTCAATGACCAAAAACATATAGGCTACCAAATATGGAGCAAAACGGCCGCACTATGAGGTGGTTTTGAGTGACATATGCTCCTTAATGGCACTCGGTCCACGTTGATGGAAAAACAGGGTTTGAAAACAAAGTTTTCAGATTGAGATGAAATTCTGGTGGGAGTTTTCAATAACAAAAAAAATATGAAATACCAAATATGGGGAAAAACGACCGTCGTATGAAGTGGTTTTGAGTCATATATGCTCCGTAAAGGCAATCATTTCACGTTGATGGAAAAAAAGGTTTCAACAACAGTTTTCAGATTGAGGTGAAATTTTGGTGGTGGGTTTCAATGAACAAAAAAAAATGGAATAACAAATATGGGGCAAAACTATCGTCGTATGAGGTGGTTTTGAGTCACATATGCTCCTTAACGGCACTCGGTCCATGCTGATGGAAAAAAAGGTTTTAAAAAAAAGGTTTCAAATTGAGACGAAAATTTTGTTGTAGGTTTCAATGACCAAAAATAATATGGAATACCAAATATGGGGCAAAACGACGGTCGTAGGAGGTGGTTTTGAGTCACATATGCTCCTTAACGGCACTTACTCCACGTTGATGGAAAAAAAGGTTTCAAAAAAAAGGTTTAAGATTGCGACGAAATTTTGGTGGTAGATTTCAATGGCCAAAAAAAATATGGAATAGCAAATATGGGGCAAAACCGCTAATGTATGACATGGTTTTGAGTCACATATGCTCCTTAATTGCACTCGGTCGACGATGATGCAAAAAAAAGGGTTTCAAAAAAACGTTTTCAAAATGCGACGAAAATTTGGTGGTAGATTTCAATGACCAAAAAAATATGGTATACCAAATATGGGGCAAAACCACGGTCGTATAAGGTGGTTTTGAGTCACATGCTCCTTAACGATACTCCGTCCACGTTGATGGAAAAATGTATCAAAAAAAAATTCAGATTGAGACAAAATTTTAGTGGCAGGGTTCAATGGCTAAAAAAATATGGAATACCAAATATGGGGCAAAACAGCCGTTGTATGAGGTGGTTTTGAGCCACATATGCTCCTTAATGGCACTCATCCCACGTTGATTGAAAAAAATGGTGTCAAAAGACGTTTTCTGATTGCGACGAAATTTTGGTGGTAGATTTCAATGACCAAACAAATATGGAATACCATATATGGGCAAAACCGCGGTCGTATAAGGTGGTTTTTGAGTCACATGCTCCTTAACGGTACTAAGTCCACATTGATTGATAGAATTTTGGTGGTAGGTTTCAATGACCAAAAAAACATGGAATACCAAATCTGGGACAAAACGGCCGTTGTATGAGGTGGTTTTGAGTCACATATGCTCCTTAACCGCACTCAGTCCACGTTGATGGAAAAAAAGGTTTCAAAAAAAAAGTTTTCAGATTGAGACGAAATTTTGGTGGTAGGTTTCAATGACCATAAAAATATCGAATACCAAATATGGAAGAAAACGACCGTTGTATAAGGTGGTTTCGATACACATATGTTCCTTAATGGCACTCATTCCACGTTGATGGGAAAAAAGGTTGTCAAAAAAACTTATTCAGATTACGACGAAATTTCGGTGGTATATTTAAATGACAAAAAAATTATGGAATAAATATGGGCAAAACCGCGGTCGTATAAGGTGGTTTTGAGTCACATGCTCCATAACGGCACTTAGTCCACCTTAATGGAAAATAATGTATCAAATTTTTTTTTCAGATTAAGACGAAATTTAGGTGGTAGGTTTCAATGACCAAAAAAATATGATATACCAAATATGGGGCAAAACGGCCGCTGTATGGCACTCGGTCCACGTTGATGAAGAAAAGGGTGTCAAAAAAAGTTTTTTAGATTATAACGAAAGTTTTGTGGTAAGTTTCAATAACAAAAAAAATATGGAATGCCAAATATGGGGAAAAACGGTGGTCGTATGAGGTGGTTTTGAGTCACATATGCTCCTTAACGGCACTCGGTCCACGTTGATGGAAAAAAAGATTTCTGAAAAAACCTTTCAGATTCAGACAAAATGTTTGTTGTAGGTTTCAATGACCCAAAACATATGGAATGCCAAATATCGGGGAAAACGGCGGTCGTAAGACGTGGTTTTTAGTCACATATGCTCCTTAACGGCACTAAGTCCACGTTAATGGAAAAAAAGGTTGCAAAAAAAAGTTTTAAGATTGAGACGAAATTTTGATGGTAGGTTTCAATGACCAAAAAAATATGGAATACCAAATATGGAGCAAAACGGCCGCACTATCAGGTGGTTTTGAGTAACGTATGCTCCTTAATGGCACTCGGTCCACGTCGATGGAAAAAAAGGGTTTTAAAACAAAGATTTAAGATTGAGACGAAATTGTGGTGGGAGGTTTTAATGACCAAAAAATATGGAATACCAAATATGGGGCAAAACGGCCGTCGTATGAGGTGGTTTTGAGTCACATATGCTCCTTAACGGCACTACGTCCACGTTGATGGAAAAAAAGTTTCAAAAAAAAGTTTTGAGATTGAGAAGAAAGTTTGGTGGTAGGTTTTAATGATCAAAAAAATATGGAATACCAATAATGGAGCAAAACGGCCGCATTATGAGGTGGTTTTGAGTCACATATGCTCCTTAATAGCACTCGGTACACGTTGATGGAAAAAAGGGTTTGAAATCGAAGTTTTCATATTGAGACGAAATTTTGGTTGGAGGTTTTAATGAGCAAACAAATATGAAATTCCAAATATGGGGCAAAACGGCCGTCGTATGAGGTGGTTTTGAGTCACAAATGCTCCTTAACGACACTCATTCCACGTTGATGGAAAAAAAAGGATTCAAAAAAAAGTTTTCAAATTGAGATTAAATATGTGTGGTAGGTTTCAATGACCACAAAAATATGGAATACCAAATATGGGGCAAAACGCCCGTCGAATGAGGTGGTTCTGAGTCACATATGCTCCTTAATGACACTCATTCCACGTTGATGGAAAAAAAGGTTTTAAAAAAAACTTTTCAGATTGAGACGATTTTTTTTTTGAAAACAAAGTTTTCAGATTGAGACAAAAATTTTGGTGGGAGGTTTTAATGACCAAAAAAATATGAAATACCAAATATGGGGCAAAACGGCCGTCGTATGAGGTGGTTTTGAGTCACATATGCTCCTTAACGGCACTCGGCCCACGTTGATGGAAAAAAAAGGTTTCAAAAAACAGTTTTGAGATTAAGACGAAATTCTGGTGGTAGGTTTCAATGACTAAAATATGGAATATAAATATGGGGCAAAACGGTCGTCGTATGAGGTTGTTTTTAGTCACATATGCTCCTTAAATGCACTTAGTCCACGTTGATGGAAAAAAAGGTTGCAAAAAAAAGTTTTAAGATTGAGACGAAATTTTGGTGATAGGTTTCAATGTCCAAAAAAATATGGAATACTAAATATGGAGCAAAACGGCCGCACTATGAGGTGGTTTTGTGTCATATATGCTCCTTAATGGCAGTCCCCGTTGATGGAAAAAAAGTTTTCAAAAAAAAGTTTTCAATTGAGGCGAAATTTTGGTGGTAGGTTTCAATGACCAGAAAATATGAAATACCAAATATGGGGCAAAATGTCCGTCGTATGAGGTGGTTTTGAGTCACATATGCTACTTAACGGCACTCAGTCCATGTTGATGAAAAAAAAGTTTCAAATGGAAAAAAAAGGTTTCAAACCTTTCTTCCTTTTCTCTCTCTTTTAGCTCCCTTTAGGCGATGGCAAATTCTCGAAGCAAGCAATGGAAGGGGGTGAAATAAGATGGTGGAAATGGCAATAAGGGATCCAAATCCATGAAAAAATCACAAAATGCTACAAAAAATCAACCCAAAACACAATGTGATGATCATCTTCTATCATCATCAAAAAAGGCGGGTAAATGAGAAATGCAAAATTGGCAATCAGACATTGATTGTTCTTCATCCAGCAGTGAGATGGATTCAGATGGAGATTATGCAAGTCCAAGAATCCAAATGGCTCTCCAAAGAAGTCAGCTCATCACCTTAGTGCCTCTTACTAGAGGTTCTTTGATTAACAATGGAGGTAAGCAATTTGAGAGCAATTTGATCAATGTTGGCTCTAATCTGATTAATCTAAACCTAAATTCTAGTATAACACCTAGATCATCTAATGCTGCTGGTTATGATGGTAATGCTAATGATCCACAATATTCAAATTGAAAAACTCATTGTTTGACTGTGTTAAACCCTGATCATAATTCTGCTGAAATGGATGATTCTGTTGATAGCTTGGATGATCCTAATGCTGCTAAACAGGTTAAACCTGTTATTGACTGGGAGGATGTCATGGAGGAAATAGAATTTTGGAGCACAGCAGTAGTGTGTTTTGTTATAGGAGCAAAACCCCCTGTCCAGGTGTTTGAGGGTTTTCTTAAAAGAATCTGGGGCAACCTGGGAATTGGTGTTATTGCACCTACTGCAAATGGAGGATTCTTGGTGTGGTTTAAAGATTTGAAGGCTGTTGAAACCACTACTAGTGGGGCATATTTCTTTGACAATAAGGCACTGACAGTGAGGCAATGGGATCTAGATGCTAGTATGGAGGAATGTGCTACTCCAAAAGTTCCTATTTGGATCCAACTACACAACCTAAGATTGAAATTCTGGGGGAACAGGTGCCTTAATAAGATTGTGGGAGTGATTGGTGTAACTCCCGACTTCTAATTACCATTATTAAGTTAGCTTAAACCATGATTAGCAGCGGAAAACGTAGATATTCGGTGCGTTACTGCCGTACTTTCCATTTGGAAAATACAAGGCAACATAATTTCATTAAACTAAACATATAATATCTTTAATACATAAAACTAACATGATTTAGTTAAAGTACTTATGAGCTTAAGTCTAAAGTTCATAGGTTTAGATTATATAACCCTTATATTTACATATCTTAGTAATTAATCTTCACTGCTACGCCATGCCATCTTCCCCATGAGTACCTAAAAACAGAGAAACAAAACGTTATGAGCCGAGGCTCAGTAACGACTACCCTAACATCGTAAATTCTTTTAAACTCATTTTATTTGAAAACAGGGAGAAAAGAATAACATGAAAACATTCGAAAACACGTAAGAAAACGTTATAGTAATCATCTATCATTAACTTCTTTATCATGTTCATTAACACATATCTTCTATTTGGTACCTTGGCGAGTACACAGAACAGAAGGCAAAGCCACCGAGAACATTTGTCCCCTAACAGAAGGTGGCATAATTCCATAAAGAATGCGGGTGCCACCGAGGACACACAGTCCCCTAACAGAAGGTGGCCTTTCCGCCAGATAATAGAATACGAGTGCCACTGAGGACATTGTCCCCTAACAGAAGGTGGCGTTTCCGCCAGATAACAGAATGGTACGTGCACGACCAATAAAATAAAATACTACCAAGAACCTTCTTCCACTTTTATTTATCATGTTTCGTTTCTTTCAGGTGTTTTCAATAAACATTGTGAAATCATAACAGAGTTTATAATTCCTTTATAACAGAATTATGTAATCATATTTTTCAACAATAAACATCATTTACATAAACAAAACATTTTATATCCCGCAATCCAATAAAAGAGTAACGTAAACTTCATAATAAAACTCATATAAAACATGTTGAGAAGGGGAGTGCGGGTGTTAGCAATAGACGTTACCTTGAGTCTTGCGTAATATTGTTGTTAGTCGGGGGAGGCTTGTAATATCCTTTCCTTCTTAATCTATCCAAGAATTATTAAACGAAATTATTAACACACTCATTTTTAATAACTAGACTTTTAGTTTTTATGGCTTTTACGAGTGTTAGATCTAAAGGCCTTTACGGGTTTCATAAGTTTACTCTTTATGTTTAGACATTTAATCTTTAAGATTGTTCTTTAAAGTCTTACAAGCTGATCTAAAGGTATTTATAAGTTAGTTAATAAGTATTATCAAAAGGTTGTATAAGTTAAGACGTTATTCAGGAGTGTTTCAATATTTAAACTATTGTAAATCCATGATAGTGATTATTACTATTATTATTATTAACTACTTACTTGCTTACTTACTTACGTACTTACTTTCTTCATAACCAATTATATAAAACTTAACTAAAAGGATTATTGTTATTGTAGCTTAAGCATCTATTTTTCCAAAACTTAATTTAGTCTCCCACTTTAATCTGTAAGGGGGTAGAATACTGAAATGAGTGATGTTTCTAAAATCAATAGTATCTATTACCATTTTATAATGTAGGTTTTTCACTAAATTACCAGTCATTTAGTTAAATCACAATTTGGTCATACTATCATCATTAGATTGGTTATGTATGAATTCAACCTTAATACTACAATTATAATCTATTTCGGTTGTTAGTGCATTTCATGATAAACCTCACTTCATTTATAAGCATAATTTAGCAAAGAAATTAACGATTAATTTGGTGATTAGGAGCAACCATCTAGAATTAAGTATAATAATATTTAATGGGTTTACTAATGTTCATAATATATTTATTAAAGAAGGGATAATGGGCCTTTAAGTCATACCTTCACCACTCAAGAAGCAGTAAGGAGATACAGAGGAGGGTATTCACGCCTCAAGCGTGGTAGCAAAATTAGTGGATGAGTTAGGCGGAGCTCCGGCGTCGGGGTTGTAGGGCTTCGTGATGGCGTTTGTTGGTGGCTGAGATGGCGTGGTGGTGGTGTTGTTGGGTGGTCGTTGGTGGTTTGATTTGGGCGGGCATATTCTTGAACCAAAAACAGAGGAAGAAGATGGAGAGAGGATGATATGGAAATTCTCAATTTGTTAGATGTGTTTGTTGGGTAGCTTCTGAATTGGCTACTGGTATTTATAAAGTAAGAAGAACATTGTAGAAGCTTGGGCCATGAAGGTAGTCCACAAATTTTATCTTATTTTATTTGGTGTTCATCCATAATTTGGGGGATATTGGTTCAACATTTGATCAAGAGTTGTTAGTCCATGGAGTTATTTGCAAAATAAAGAGAGTGATTTGGAGTATTTTGGTTCACTCACCATTTTTTTTAGTCCAAGCTTCAATCTTTTGGGGAAGAAGATGTCCCTCTTCCTGCTGCAGTGCTGCTGCGTACTACTAAATTATTAATTATTTTTTTTATCTAATTTTTATCATTCACACTTATTGTTGTTTGACTACTAGGCGTGGGTCATTTGCATGAGTTAGGTTACTAGTTTGATTTCCTTTCCTTCTTTGTTTCAGGTTTTATTTTTATTTCTTTATTTTTTTTCCTTTTTGCTATTTAGTTGTTTTATTATTAGTAGTAGATTTCATGAGGTTGATACTAGATTAGGGTGACTATAATAAGGTGTTTACTTTAGAGTTTTGAGTATAATTAAACCTTAACACTAATATTATTAGATTAATTATGTTTGGAAAATGCTCGGATATTACATCCTCACCCCCTTAGAAAAGTTTCGACCTTTAAATTTGAGCAATCGTAATAAAGTCCAGAACATATTACTTTAATTTAAATAATCGCGTATGTATCATTAAAGCACACATTGATATGCAACAAAACATTGAAAACGTTACATCAAAGTAAACTAAGCTAAGTGAACAAGTGTGGGTATTTCACTTTAATCTGATCTTCTACTTCCCATGTGGCCTCAGAGGAGGTATGGTTAGCCCATAAGACTTTCACCATGGGGATTGCTTTATTTCTAAGTTGTTTCACCCTACGATCGAGAATTTCAATGGGTTGCTCCTCATAAGTTAAGTCATTCCTTAGCTGCAAAGGCTCATTTCTAATCACGTGGCTTGGGTCAGGTATATACTTTCGCAACATTGACACATGGAAGACATTGTGTACCTTATCCAAGTCAGTTGGTAATGCTAACCGGTAAGCCACTTCATTTACTCGTTCAAGAATCTCATATGGCCCGATATACCTCGGACTCAGCTTACTGGATTGTCCGAATCTCATGACTCCTTTAGTGGGCGAAACTTTTAGGAAAGCATGTTCACCTACCATGAACTCTAGTGGCCTTCTTCGACGGTCTGCATAGCTGTTCTGTCTGTTCTGTGCAGTTTTCATTCTAGCTTGAATTAACCGTACCTTTTCGGTAGTCTCTTGAATCAAGTCGGGACCAATCAATCGATTTTCATCAATGTCGCTCCAACAAAGGGGTGTTCTACACCTTCTTCCATAAAGCGTCGTATGGTGCCATTCCAATACTAGCTTGATAGCTGTTGTTGCAAGAAAACTCCACCAATGGCAAGTGTTTCTCCCAGCTTCCTTGGAAATCCAATACGTATGCTCTCAACATATCTTCTACAGTTTGAATTGTCCGTTCCGTTTGGCCATCTGTCGCTGGATGAAAAGCTGTGCTGAAATTGAGTCTAGTTCCAAGAGACTTTTGTAATTCCTTCCAAAATTTTGCTTGGAATCTAGAGTCACGATCTGACAGGATAGAACTAGGCACTCCATGTAATCTGATGATTGTGCTCACATACAAATTAGCTAGCTTGTCCAAGCTCGTATTGTTTCTGATGGCCAAGAAATGAGCTAATTTAGTTAATCTGTCGACGATAACCAAAATAGAGTTCATTCCCCGAGGTGATGGTGGCAGTCCCATTATAAAATCCATTGAAATCGATCCCATTTCCTAGTAGGGACGTCTAAGGGTTGTAATAATCCAGCGGGTCTTTGATGCTCGATCTTGATTCTATGACAACTCAGGCATCTTGCAACAAATTCTGCAACTTCTTGCTTCATATTACTCCACCAGAATGTATGTTTTTAATCTTTGTACAATTTTTTCCTCCAGGGTGAACAGAGAAAGGACTGTTATGAGCTTCTTTAAGAATCTTATTTTTCAACCCTTTATTATTAGGAACACATAGTCTTCCTTGAAATCGCAATGTACCATCATCCTGGATCACGAATCCTGGTGACTTTCCTTTCTTCACATCATCCCTTATCTTCTCCAACTCCAAGTCTCCACCTTGGGCCTCCTTTATTTCTTCTAATAGTGTTGGCCTTAGCTCCATTGCATTTAAGTACGCTCCTCCTTTTATTTGAATAATTTCCACCTCCATTTTCTTTAGGTCTTCAACTATGGCCTTCGGGAGGTTTAAAGTTGTGTTCAGGTGGGATTTTCGACTTAGGGCAGCTGCTACAACGTTAGCTTTTCCAGGGTGATATTGGATATCAAGGTCGTAATCTTTCAAGAACTCCAGCCACCTACGTTGCCTCAGGTTTAACTCTTTTTGGGTGAAGATGTATTTGAGGCTCTTATGATCGGTAAATATTTTGCACGAAACACCATAGAGGTAATGTCTCCATATATTAAGAGCAAAGACAACGGCTGCTAGTTCAAGGTCATGAGTTGAGTAATTTTGTTCATGAGGCTTTAGTTATCGAGAGGCATAGGCAATGACCTTCTTGTTTTGTATTAAAACACACCCCAATACATGCTTAGAGGCATCACTATACACAACAAAGCCATCCTTTTCAGAAGGGAGGGTGAGAACTGGGGCAGAGGTGAGTCTTTTCTTCAATTCTTGAAATGCTGATTCACATTGATCGTCCCATTCAAACTTCACACTCTTTTTCACCAATCGAGTTATGGGCATAGCTAACTTGGAGAAGTCTTGAACAAATCTTCAATAATAGCCAGCAAGACCCATAAAACTCCGAACTTCAGGGACGTTGGTTGGTCTAGGCCACTCCATTACGGCTTTGATCTTCTGGGGATCCATATGGACTCCTTTCTCAGATATAATATGGCCTAAAAAGGCAACTTCTTTCAACCAAAATTCACACTTCTTCAATTTTCCATACAACTTGTTCTCTCTTAAGACTTCCAACACCTTCCTCAAGTGATTCTCATGTTCGCCTTTGTTCCTTGAAAACACTAAGATGTCATCAATAAACACCACAACAAACTTGTCGAGGCCGGTAAGGCTTAAATACTCGGTTAATGAGGTCCATAAATACAGCAGGGGCATTGGTTAACCCAAAAGGCATAACTGTGAACTCGTAATGACCATATCGGGTCCTAAAGGTTGTCTTTAGGATATCTTCGGGTTTGATTCAGAGTTAGTGGTATCCAGATCTCAAATCAATCTTGGAAAAAGTGGTCGCTCCCCGAAGTTGGTCAAAGAGGTCATCAATGCGGGGTAGTGGGTATCTATTTTTTATGGTGATTTTGTTTAACTCTCGATAATCTATGCACAATCTCAGGGTTCCATCTTTCTTTTTCACAAATAAGACTGGTGCACCCCAAGGCGAGACACTAGGTCGAATATATCCTTTCTCCAACAATTCCTCCAGTTGCTTCTTCAACTCTTGCAATTCTGCTGGTGCCATTCTGTAGGGTGCCTTTGAGATGGGAGCAGATCCAGGGATAAGGTCGATACTGAAATCTATCTCTCTTTGTGGGGGCATGCCGGGTATCTCTTCTGGGAATATGTTAGGGTACTCACAAACGATAGGAATTTCTAACAGGGTGGGTTCAGGGGTGGTCATGTCCACTACATTATAAAGGTATCCATGACAACCCTTTGCAAGTAGCTTGAAGGCTTTTAAGGTTGAAATAGTTTTAGGTTTGACATGTCTTCTTTTACAGGAAACCTTACACCATTTGGTTTTCTAAGGGTTATCTCATGGCTAGGGCAATTAATGTCGGCTTTATACTTAGTTAGCCAATCCATTCCCAAAATCACATCAAAGTCGATTAACTTAAATTGGACAAGGTTAACATGGAATTCACAACCTTCTATATGAATAGGACAATTCTTGTAATGGACATTACATGAGATTGATTCACTATTAGGGAGGGAAACAGACATGGAGAAGGGTTTAGAGCATGGTTTCATGTTTAAACATGCAGCAAATGATGTGGAAACAAATGAATGGGATGCTCCAGAATCAAAGAGAACATAAGCAAGTATAGAGTTGACAAGGAAAGTACCAGTAATGAAAGTGTCATTTGCTTCCGCTTCCTCTCTCTGCATCATGAATACCCTCCCAGCTTGTGGAGGTCCTCACGAAGGGTTTCGGTTGATGTTGGTGTTGGTGTTGGTTGCATTTCCCTTGTAACTGAAGTTCTGACCGCTTCTTTGATTCCTTGTAGTGCCATAGTTGCCAAAGTTTTGAACATGCGTTTCTGGCATGGGGCAGTCTCGAACTAAGTGATCATGTTTCCCGCACCGGTAACATTGATTAGTCCCTCTTCGACAATCTTTTTCCAAGTGACCTTTCTTACCACACTTGTTAGAGTGGGAAACTGGTCTTTGATTTCCATTTCGTCCTGTATATCCCGTGTTTTTGCTCTTGTTAGGAACGTTGCTCGATTGTCCTCCTTGCGAGTTCCCTTTTCTCTTCCCGTTCTCGTATACCTCCTTCCTTAGCTTCATTTTTCTCTCTACATTTATGGCTCTATCGTACAATTCCTGATATGTCTTACTCATATGTGCTGCAAGCCTTTCCTGGATGTCAAGGTTCAGGCCTCCTTCGAAACGATTCATCCTTTGGCGATCAGTGCTTACTAGATCCGGAGCAAAACGTGCAAGCTCATTGAATTTCACCGCATACTCCAATACTGTTATGTTTGTTTGCCTCAAATGGATGAACTCGGACTCCATTTGGAGTTGCAAGGATTGCGGATAAAACTGGTTTCGCATAGCTTCCTTTAATTTGTCCCATCCAAATTCGGGCTCTTTCTGCATATCTTTAGCGGTTTTCCACCAAAGATTGGCTTGTCCTTTCAAATAGAAGACGGCATAATTACCCTTCCACTTCTCCGGGCATTGGGTAACATCGAACAATTTCTCCATGCTGTTGAGCCATTCCTCGAACTCGGTGGGGTCCGGCTTTCCGTCGTAAGAAGGGGGGTTGTGGGCAGCAAACCGTTTGAACATATCCGAGCATTCCTCTTATTCTGTTTTGGGTTTCTTTTGATTCCCTTGCATTAGTTCCAGCATAAGCTTCATTAAATCCGTTTGGAGACCGTTTTCATTCCCCGTAGGAGTGGCATTTTCAAATACAGGGTCATTATGTAAAGCTTCAACCCTTGCCCTCATTTCATCGAGCGTCACCTCAGATTCTGGGTTTTCGTTGCCTCCATTCACGGGTTCACTTTCACTTGATGCCATCCTCTAACACATAACCGTTTCAACGACGTCTTATAAGTACATCTTGAACCAATCTTATAATGTTGGAGTAAAAAGAAAATATTCCCATTTCCCGTTCCTAGCGCTCACACTCTTAGTTTATTTACTTGTTTATTTTCTTCTTAAAATACTTGTTAATTCCTTTGCATTATTTCCTATCTAATTCTTTCATTTACTATAGGTACTATCATCTCTAATGGTTAGAAATTCCTATATTACCCTATATTATTATTATAATTCCTTTAATGTTCAATTTTTATCCTTAGTCAAGTTTTCTAGCTCCATTTATATTTATATTTATATTTAATTTTATGTAAAACCTTTAAGGTTTTACTTTTAGGGTTTCAGATCCGTGGCTCTGATACCACTCTGTAACGCCTGACTTCTAATTACCATTATTAAGTTAGCTTAAACCAAGATTAGCAGCGGAAAACTTAGATAGTCGGTGCGTTACTGCCGTACTTTCCATTTGGAAAATACAAGGCAACATAATTTCATTAAACTAAACATATAATATCTTTAATACATAAAACTAACATGATTTAGTTAAAGTACTTATGAGCTTAAGTCTAAAGTTCATAGGTTTAGATTACATAACCCTTATATTTACATATCTTAGTAATTAATCCTAACTGCTACGCCATGCCATCTTCCCCATCAGTACCTAAAAACAGAGAAACAAAACGTCATGAGCCGAGGCTCAGTAATGACTACCCTAACATCCTAAATTCTTTTAAACTCATTTTATTTGAAAACAGGGAGAAAAGAATAACATGAAAACATTCGAAAACACGTAAGAAAACGTTATAGTAATCATGTATCATTAACTTATTTATCATGTTCATTAACACATATCTTCTATTTGGTACCTTGGCGAGTACACAGAACAGAAGGCAAAGCCACCGAGGACATTTGTCCCCTAACAGAAGGTGGAATAATGCCATAAAGAATGCGGGTGCCACCCAGGACACATTGTCCCCTAAAAGAAGGTGGCCTTTCCGCCAGATAATAGAATACGAGTGCCACTGAGGACATTGTCCCCTAACAGAAGGTGGCGTTTCCGCCAGATAACAGAATGGTACGTGCACGACCAATAAAATAAAATACTACCAAGAACCTTCTTCCACTTTTATTTATCATGTTTCGTTTCTTTCAGGTGTTTTCAATAAACATTGTGAAATCATAACAGAGTTTATAATTCCTTTATAACAGAATTATGTAATCATATTTTTCAACAATAAACATCATTTACATAAACAAAACATTTTATATCCCGCAATCCAATAAAAGAGTAACGTAAACTTTATAATAAAACTCATATAAAACATGTTGAGAAGGGGAGTGCGGGTGTTAGCAATAGACGTTACCTTGAGTCTTGTGTAATATTGTTGTTAGTCGGGGGAGGCTTGTAATATCCTTTCCTTCTTAATCTATCCAAGAATTATTTAACGAAATTATTAATACACTCATTTTTAATAACTATACTTTTAGTTTTTATGGCTTTTACGAGTGTTAGATCTAAAGGCCTTTACGGGTTTCATAAGTTTACTCTTTATGTTTAGACATTTAATCTTTAAGATTGTTCTTTAAAGTCTTACAAGCTGATCTAAAGGTATTTATAAGTTAGTTAATTAGTATTACCAAAAGGTTGTATAAGTTAAGACGTTATTCAGGAGTGTTTCAATATTTGAACTATTGTAAATCCATGATAATGATTATTACTATTATTATTATTAACTACTTACTTGCTTACTTACTTACGTACTTACTTTCTTCATAACCAATTATATAATACTTAACTAAAAGGATTATTGTTATTGTAGCTTAAGCATCTATTTTTCCAAAACTTAATTTAGTCTCCCACTTTAATCTGTAAGGGAGTAGAATATTGAAATGAGTGATGTTTCTAAAATCAATAGTATCTATTACCATTTTATAATATAGGTTTTTCACTAAATTACCAGTCATTTAGTTAAATCACAATTTGGTCATACTATCATCATTAGATTGGTTATGTATGAATTCAACCTTAATACTACAATTATAATCTATTTCGGTTGTTAGTGCATTTCATGATACACCTCACTTCATTTATAAGCATAATTTAGCAAAGAAATTAACAATTAATTTGGTGATTAGGAGCAACCATCTAGAATTAAGTATAATAATATTTAATGGGTTTACTAATGTTCATAATATATTTATTAAAGAAGGGATAATGGGCCTTTAAGTCATACCTTCACCACTCAAGAAGCAGTAAGGAGATACAGAGGAGGGTATTCACAACTCAAGCGTGGTAGCAAAATTAGTGGATGAGTTAGGCGGAGCTCCGACGTCGGGGTTGTAGGGCTTCGTGATGGCGTTTGTTGGTGGCTGAGATGGCGTGGTGGTGGTGTTGTTGGGTGGTCGTTGGTGGTTTGATTTGGGTGGCAGATTCTTGAACCAAAAACAGAGGAAGAAGATGGCGTGGTGGTGGTGTTTGTTGGGTAGCTTCTGAATTGGCTACTGGTATATATAGAGTAAGAAGAACATTGTAGAAGCTTGGGCCATGAAGGTAGTCCACAAATTTTATCTTATTTTATTTGGTGTTCATCCATAATTTGGGGGATATTGGTTGAACATTTAATCAAGAGTTGTTAGTCCATGGAGATATTTGCAAAATAAAGAGAGTGATTTGGAGTATTTTGGTTCACTCACCAATTTTTTTTAGTCCAAGCTTTAATCTTTTGGGGAAGAAGATGTCCCTCTTCCTGCTGCAGTGCTGCTGCATACTACTAAATTTTAATTTTTTTAAATTTTTTTTTATCTACTTTTTATCATTCACACTTATTGTTGTTTGACTACTAGGCGGGAGTCATTAGCATTAGTTAGGTTACTAGTTTGATTTCCTTTCCTTCTTTGTTTCTTTTTTTATTTTTATTTATTTATTTATTTATTTATTTTTATTTCCTTTTTGCTATTTAGTTGTTTTATTATTAGTAGTAGATTTCATGAGATTGATACTAGATTAGGGTGACTATAATAAGGTGTTTACTTTAGAGTTTTGAGTATAATTAAACCTTAACACTAATATTATTAGATTAATTAAGTTTGGAAAATGCTCGGACATTACAATTGGTGTTCTTAGGAAGATTGATACATATACTGAGCTGAAGCAAAGGACTAAATTTGCCAGAGTTATGGTGGATGTTCAGCTTGATCAGGATTTTCCATACCAAATCTCATTCATCAATGAGAAGGGTGTGGAAATAATACAGGAGGTATATTATGAGTGGAAGCCTAATAAGTGCATGGTCTGCAAGAAGTATGGGCATTCTAGGGAGGATTGTTGGTATAAGGATAAGCCTGCTAAGGTTTGGAGGCCAAAGCAGCCAGCAACAGCTAAGATCTCTGTAGCACAGAGAGTGGTGGATGAGGATGGCTTCATCTCCATCAAATTAAAGAAGGGGGTACCTCTTCTCAACACTCACCTACAAAGATCACAGAAACATCAGAGGCTAGATCATCACCGCTACACAATAATGCTTTTGAGGCCTTGGGAGAGACAGCTGATCCTATTGAGGAACATGATAAGGGCACAAGCAAGGATAGGGTGCAGGGGCTGGCAACCCCTAACCCTAATGGATAGTATCTTGATGTGGAATACCAGGGGGCTAAATAGTTATAGCAAGCAGGGCTACGTAAGGGGGTTCCTTACTAAGCATCATGCTAAACTAATTTGCCTCCTAGAAACTAAGTTCAAGGCTAACCATATTGGTTCCTTGTACCTTAATATATGTCCAGGGTGGTGCATCACAACTAACCTACCTTGGCATGGTAAGGGTAGAGTGGTGGTTGCTTGAGAACCTAGTGTGTTTCAAGTTGATATCAGAGAGTGCTCAGCTCAAATGGTGCATTGTAGAGTAAAACCAGTGCATTCACCAGCTTTCTTTTGTATCTTTGTGTATGCTTTTACCAGGGGTGAAGAGAGGAAGCCATTATGGAAGGATCTCTATAGACTGGCTAGTGGTGTGAAGGGATCTTGGATATGGGGAGGTGACTTTAATTTCATCCTCAATGAAGATGAGAAGACATGGGACATACATACAAAGAGGGAGATGCTTGATTTCAAGAAATGTGTGGAGTTTTGTGGCATGGAAGACATCAAGTTCAGTGGCAGATGGTTCACCTGGAACAACAAGCAAGATGAGTATACTAGGGTAATGTCCAAGATAGATAGGGTGATGGCCAACTCCTCTTGGCTGACTAGCTACACAAATTCAGAGGTCACTTTCCTTCCTGAGGGGGACTTTGACCACTGTCCAGCATTACTGAGAAGCTACACAAAAGTTCAGGGGTACAAGCCTTTTAGATTTCTCAACATTTGGTGTGAGCAAGATGGATACCATGACATGCTTAAGGCATTTTGGGCCAAACCTGTTCAAGGGTATGCTATGTTCCAAATTTCTGAGAAGCTCAAACACCTCAAACCTATCTTGAGGAGGTTCAATAATGAGCATGGTGGGGATGTTGCTGGCAATGTGAGGCAAGCTACCAAAGTGTATGAGGAAGCTCAGGAGGATATGCACAATAATACAGGTAATCCTGAGATGGTGCAGAAGGAATATTTGGCTGCTCAACAATTCAAGAAGGCCAAAAGTGGGTACCTCAGTTTCTTGAGGCAAAAAATCAGAGAGGAATGGATCACCATGGGGATGATAATACTGCAGTATTTCATCAAGCAATTAAAGCTAAAACTCATAAAAACAGAATTAACAATGTGCAGAATGCTGATGGTGATTGGATCCTGGACCCCCAAAATGTCTGTGATCAATTCATCAAGCATTTCTCCAGCTTCATGAGTGATAGTCACTCTGTATCAAAGATCAAGCCCAGAGTCATACTCCAGGTTGATATTCTCTCTGAGGATATGCAGGATATGCTAGGACTGGCATTTACAGCAGAGGAGATCAAAAGAGCCTTATGGTCCATCCCTGAGTCCAAGGCACCTGGTATTGATGGTTATGGAAGTTCATTCTTCAAGACAAGTTGGGAAACTACAGGTCCTGATCTAATTGCAGCTGTTCAGGAATTCTTTCACACGGGTGAAATGTTGAAGGCATTGAATACCACCTCTATTTCACTAGTGCCAAAAGTGAATTGCCCCACACAAGTATATGAATATAGGCCTATTGCTTTCTGCACTGTGGTGTACAAGTGTATCTCAAAACCGATCTGCTCCAGGCTCAAACATGTTCTTCCTTACATTGTATCACAAAATCAGGGAGCCTTTATTAGTGGTAGAAGCATCATCAACAACATCCTAGTATGCCAGGATCTAGTGAGGCACTATGCTAGGAAAAATGCACCTTCTAGCTGCTTGATGAAGATAGATTTGTAAAAAGCTTGTGATACAATTGAATGGGTTTTTTTTTACAAGACCTCATGGTTGCTCTCAACTTCCTAAGCCATTTCATCAAGGTGATCATGGCCTGCATTTCTACAGCTAGCTTCACACTGCTCATCAATGGTACAAGCCAGGGGTTTTTTTTTACTTCTAAGAGGGGATTAAGGCAAGGGGATCTTATGTCTCCCTTACTTTTTACTCTTTGTATGGAGTATTTGACTAGAACTCTGAAATATATGGGCAGCAGGAGGGACTTTAAATTTAACCTGAGATGTAATGAACTGAAGCTAAATACATTATGCTTTGCTGATGATTTACTAGTTTTCTGCAAAGGGGAAAATAAGAGTGCCAGGTTGATTCTACAAGGCCTTAAGCACTTTGAGCTAGTCTCAGGTTTGGTTTCCAATAAAGGAAAATCTGAGTTATATCATGCTAATATGGCTGCTGGTGATGTGGAAGCTCCGGTATTGAAATCAGGGTTCAAGAGGGGGAATTGGCCTTTCAGATATCTGGGGGTTCCAATCAGCAATAGAAAGCTGAGTACTGGAGATTGTGACCAACTGATCCAAAAAGTCTTACACAAGATCAAAAGATGGCAAACTAGACATCTCTCTTTTGCTGGTAGGCTCCAATTGGTCAATTCTGTGCTCATGAGTATCTGCACTTATTGGATGCATATCATTACCTTCCCCAAAGCTTCCATCCAAAGGATAAATCAATTGTGTAGAAGATTCCTTTGGGAGGGCAAAACAGAAGGGGTCAAAGCTGGCTATGTCAAGTGGGATACAGTTTGCAAGCCTAAGAAGCATGGAGGTTTGAGTGTTAGAAACTTAGCACTTTGGAACAAAATTGCAGTAGGCAAAATAGCTTGGCAACTGGCTGAGAAAAAAGATACACTCTGGGTAAAATGGGTACATAGTGTCTACCTACGAGGGAATGACTGGTGGGGGTATAAGCCTACCACAATGGCAGTTTGGTTTGGAAACAGATCTGCATGGTAAAAGAGGAAATGCAAGAATGGTGCTACAACCTTGGTGGCCAGCTGGAGGCTACTCAATAGCCAAGATATAACAGGGAATTAAGGACATAGGGGCCAAAGTGCCATGGTATGGTACTATCTGGAATAGGCTTACAATGCCTAAACACAGTTTCCTATGGTGGTTAGTGATCCAACAAAAACTGCCTGTTAGAGAAAGACTTGCTAGATTTGAGATCTTTGAGTCACAGATGTGTTGTATTTGTGAGCTTTAACAGGAGAACCATCAACATTTGTTTTTTGAGTGCCAGTATGCAAAGAAGGTGTGGCAGGAGGTTTGCTCATGGCTAGGCATTCACAGAGTTTGACAATATGGGGCAGCTGATCTGCTGGCTCATAAGAGGTAGGCAGTGCTCCCTTGTGCAGCAACAAATCCTCAAAGCAACTGCAGCTGGACTCCTATACTGCTTATGGAGGGCAAGGAACCAGTCACTATGGTTGTGCAAGACCCCATCAGTGTTATACATAGTCCAAAGAATCAAATATTTTGTTAGTAAAAGAACTTACATGCTTTATACTTGTAAATTGAAAGCAAAGGATAGGGAATGGTTACAAGGTCTTTGTAATTAGTTTCTTTCTGTACATGAACCTTTGAGTTGGGGCTTGTCCCATCCAAACAGGTTATAGGGTGTAAACACGGTTTTGGTGATATGGCAATTTTTTATTTACTAAAAAAAAAGTTTTCAGATTGAGACGAAATTTTGGTGGTAGGTTTCAATGACCATTAAAAAATGGAATACCAAATATGGGGCAAAACGGCTACACTATGAGGTGGTTTTGTGTCACATATGCTCCTTAATGGCAGTCCACGTTGATGGAAAAAAAGGGTTTGAAAACAAAGTTTTCAGATTGAGATGAAATTTTGGTGGGAGGTTATAATGATCAAAAAATATGAAATACCAAATGTGGGGAGAAACGGCCGTCGTTTGAGGTGGTTTTGAGTCACATATGCTCATAAACGGCACTCATTACACGTTGATAGGAAAAAAGGTTTCAAATAGATAAGAAATTTCTGTGGTAGGTTTCAATGACCAAAAAAATATGGAATACCAAATATGGAGCAAAACGGCCGCACTATGAGGTGGTTTTGAGTCACTTATGCTCCTTAATGGCACTCTGTCCACGTTGATGGAAAAAAAGGGTTTCAAAACAAAGTGTTCAGATTTAGACGAAATTTTGGTGGGAGGTTTCAACGACCAAAAAAATATGGAATACCAAATATGGGGCTAAACGGCCGTCGTATGAGGTGGTTTTGAGTCACATATGCTCCTTAACAGCACTCGGTCCACGTTGATGGAAAAAAAGGTTTCAAAAAAAAAGTTTTCAGTTGAGACGAAATTTTGGTGGTCGGTTGCAATGACCAAAAAAATATGAAATACCAAATATGGGGCAAAGCGGCGGTCGTAAGAGGTTGTTTTGAGTCACATATGCTCCTTAATGGCACTCAGTCCATGTTAATGGAAAAAAAGGTATAAAAATAAAGTTTTCATATTGAGACGAAATTTTGGTGGTAGGTTTCAATGACCAAGACATATGGAATACCAAATATGGAGCAAAACGGCCGCACAATGAGGTGGTTTTGAGTCCATATGCTCCATAATGGCACTCAGTCCATGTTGATGGAAAAAAAGGTTTCCTAAAATAGAAAGTTCTCTCTCTAAGAGGCGATTTCTTCTTCCCTCCTCCACCACCTGTGGAAGCCATGGCAGGGGGCAAGAGAGGCAGACCCCCAAAGAGGAAGAATGCAAGAAGCAAGGTTGGCTCTGATTCCATAGCTAGCAGCACTACCATTGATCTGAAACAGAAAGGGAAACTGACTGAGGAAGAAGAAGACATTTCTGATCTTGTCATTACAGGTGATGAGGAGTTCAACCTAGATACTCCTATTGTACACTCTGATGGTGATGAAGTGAACCCTCAAGCTCTGAGGAGATTCTCAGAGTGGGTTTCAGCTCTGAAATCTACCAATGGTGATCATGCCTCGACTTCTAGAGGTAAGTTTAAGCATAGCAATCCCAGTAAACATATTCTATTTGGCTCTGCTGTTAGTGTAGAGATGGAGACTGGGAAGAAGAGATTAAACATGCTAAATGTGATAGAGGAGCAGCCTCCTATTCCAACTGAGCAGTTACCTAAAATAGAGTTAGATGATGTTGCTGAGGAAGTTGACTATTGGCAAACAACCATATTTTGTTTTGTGGTTGGAGCTAATCCACCTTTCTCTGTTATGGAAGGGTTTCTGAAGAGGATTTGGGGAAAGATGGGCATTGATAAAATTGCTCAAGTTGGTAAGGGAACTATCATGGTGAGATTCAGTGACATGGGAGGGAAAGACTTGGCTCTTAATGGCCATTTCAGTTTTGACTCGAAGCCTTTGATAGTTAAATCATGGGATATTGATGCTGATATTGGTGACCAGGTGGTGAAAAAGGTCCCTATTTGGGTCAAACTTCCAAAGCTCAATGTGGAATACTGGGGAGGAAGAAGCCTCACCAAAATAGTGCATTCTCTAGGTGATTTTGTTAAAGTAGATCAAGCTACAGAGAAGAGGGATAGACTGATGTATGCAAGAGTGTTGGTGGAAGTGGTGGTTGATCAGACTTAACCTGATTCTGTCTCTTTTTTGAATGAGCATGGAGTACTTCTTAATCAGGTTATTGAGTATAAATGGAAGCCTGAAATCTGCATACATTGCAAAAAGATAGGCAATAGAGGGGAGGACTGTAGAGTAGTCAAAAAGAAGCAGGAATGGAGGCCTAAAGTGGCCCCTAAACTGAATAAGGAGTTATTGGTGGATGAGGATGGGTTCAGACAAGTTTCCAGCAAATTTAAAAAGCAGCAACAACCTACTGTAACTGCTACTGTAAATGCTGTAAGCCAGGAAAGTCCCAACAGATTTGAGGTTCTGCAACAGGTGACTCCTATTGAAGCTGATAAAGTTGGCATTCACACTGATGACAGAGGTAATGATGAGCTGATAGATAAGGGGTTGATTACCCCTACTGTTAATGGATAATATACTATGTTGGAATGTAAGGGGGCTTAACAAGCTAGCTAAGCTTGTTTGTCTCCTTGAAACTAAGATCAGGGCTCATAAATTGGGGGCCTTGTATCTGAACTTATGTCCAGGTTGGAATATAACTACAAACTTACCATGGTATGGTAGAGGTAGAATCATCATTGCTTGGGACCCTAGAACTTTTGAGGTGGATATCAGATTTTGCACTGATCAGTTAGTGCATTGTATTGTCACTTCTTGCAGTTCAAGAGTCTCCTTTGCTTGTTCAATAGTGTATGCACATAATGATAATGCTAGAAGGTGCATTCTATGGAAAGACTTGGAGTGAATTGGTGGCTCTTTAGTTGGCCCTTGGGTGATGATAGGAGATTTCAATAATGTGCTCACATTCGAGGAAAGAGTTGGGGCTGTAGTTACTAGAAGGGAAATTGAGGCTTTTCAAAAGTGTCTCAACTCTTGTAATTTGACTGATGTCAAATTTCTTGGTAGGTTCTATACATGGAACAATAAGCAAGATGATGAAGATAGGGTGCTAGCTAAGCTTGATAGGGTTGTTGCTAATGAAAACTGGGTAACTCTTTTCAAATCAGCTGAAGTGATTTTCCTTCCTGAGGGATATTTTGATCATTCCCCTGCTTTGATCAAATGTTTTCCCACACCTCAAGGCAAAATCCCCTTTAGATACTTTCAGATGTGGAGCAAATGTGATAGTTTTTTAGCTGTTGTTAAAGAAGCCTGGCAGCAACAAGTTAATGGATTCCAGATGTTCCAAGTATGGCATAAACTGAAATTTCTCAAGCAAGATCAGAAGAAGCTCAACAAGGAGAGGTTTGGAGATGTTGAAGCTGCGCAACTACAAGCTGATGCTGATCTCAAATTCTGCCAAGAACAGTTGCATCTGGATCCAAGCAATGTAAGCTTTATTCATGCTGAATATGTCGCTCACCAAAAACTCAAAGAAGCTCAGGTTAATTACCTCTCATTCTTAAATCAGAAAGCAAAAGGGGAATGGATACTTGATGGTGATAGCAATACAAAAAAGTTTCATAATAGTGTTAAAATAATGGCTCAGAAAAATAATATTAATGCTATTATGAGTAAAGAGGATGTGTGGATTTATGAGCATGAAGATGTGAAAAATACATTCTTGAATCATTTTAGAACTTTTGTTGCTAATACAAGGAGTGAAGTCCTTCCTATTAAGAGTAGGTTTGTTCAACAAGGACCTGTTTTGGTGGAAGCTCAACACTCTCTTCTTAACCTCAATTTCACAGGAGAGGAGATTAGGTTAGCACTCTGGTCTATTCCTAATAATAAATCTTCTGGGATAGATAGTTATGGGAGCAGCTTCTTCAAGGATGCTTGGGATGTGGTGGGACAAGGCATCATTTCTGCAGTGCAAGAAGTGTTCAGCTCAGGTAGAATGCTTAAAGCTATAAACACTACAACAATCACCTTAGTTCCTAAGGTTACTTGCCCCTCTCATGTTGGAGACTATAGACCTATAGCCTGTTGCACAGTGCTTTATAAAATCATCTCTAAACTCTTATGTTCAAGGTTGAAAAGAGTCTTGCCTGGTCTGGTTAGCCAAAGTCAGAGTGCCTTTGTGGTAGGTAGAAGCATCATTGATAATATACTGTTGTGTCAGGATCTTGTCAAACACTATACAAGGAAACAAGCTGCCAGAAGCTGTTTGATGAAAGTTGATCTGCAAAAAGCTTATGATACTATTGAGTGGGGGTTTGTGCATGATTTGCTCCAGGCTCTCAACTTTCCTAAGGACTTCATTAATATTCTGATGGAATGTATATCCACTACTAGATTTACTCTCCTCTTTAATGGTTCCTGTACAGATTTGTTTGAGGCTAAGAGAGGATTAAGATAAGGAGACCCTATCTCCCCCCTGGTTTTTGTACTCTTCATGGAATATCTGACTAGAATCCTGAATTATCAGGGGGCAAAGAAAGATTTTCATTTCCATCCCAGATGTCAAGGCCTAAAACTGAATAGTCTGTGTTTTACTGATGACTTAATGATTTTCAGTAGAGGAGACTATAGAAGTGTCTCCTTGATGCTTCAAGGATTGAGACTTTTTGAAAAATCTTCTGGCTTAGCTGCTAATAAACAGAAATCTGAAGTTTTTCAGGTTAACATGAAAGCTACAGAGCTCCAAAGGATTAAGAAGCTGTCTGGGTTTGGTTCTGGTGCCTGGCTTCTTAAGTATCTTGGTGCTCCTATTAGCACCATGAAACTAAGAACTGCAGACTGTGAGAAGTTGGTAGAGAAAATGCTGTTTAGGATCAAATCCTGGCAACATAGAACACTGTCTTTTGCTGGAAGACTTCAGTTAGTCAACTCAGTGCTGATGAGTGTGTGGAATTACTGGATGCAGATCTTCATTTTACCTGAGGTTGTTCTTTCAAGAATAAATCAAATCCGCAGAGTCTACTTATGGCAAGGTAATGATAGATACCTAAAGCCAGGCTATGTCAACTGGGATAAGGTCTGCAGCAAGAAGAGCTATGGAGGCCTAGGTGTCAGGGATATAAAGCTCTGGAACCTCCTAGCAGTTAGCAAGCAAGTTTGGGCCATTGCTGAAAAGAAAGACACCCTGTGGGTGAGATGGGTTAATTCAGTGTACATCCAAGGAGGTGACTGGTGGCATCACCACCCTAGGTCCACTTATAGCTGGATATGGAGATACTTCTGTCAAGTTAGAGATGAGATCAAACAAGCAGCCTGGCTTCCTCAGACTGGCCAAGTATTCTCCATTGGTAAATGTTACAAACAAGCACAAGAGATGGGAGATAAAGTTATTTGGGATAGGGTTGTGTGGAATAGGCTCAATACACCCAAACACAGCTTCATGATATGGTTAGCAGCCCACCAAAGGCTTATGACAAAGGAAAGGCTCAGAAGATATGGTGTATGTTCAAAGGACACCTGTACCATGTGTGGCTCTCACACTGAGAGCCTTGATCATCTGCTCTTCCAATGCTACTTCAGCAAACAAGTTTGGGAGAAATGTCTGGATTGGATTAAGATTAAGAAGAGGTGGACTAGCATGTCTGACTGCCTCAACTGGATCAGTAAAAGGGGTGATATGCCTCAAGCTAGAAGGAAAGTAGCTTTTTCTGTAGTAGCTCCTGTTGTGTATAACATTTGGCTTGCTAGAAATCAGGCCTATTGGTGTAGTTATGTTCCTAGTGTTGATAGTTGTATTGCTTCTATCAAGTGTGTAATTAGAACTTGGATGAAGTTAGTCTATAACTCTAAGGCCTTCACTAAGTTCCAATATTGGCTAGATGAGCTCAAGTTGTAATAGTTGCTCTTAGGTGTTTGAGGAGCCTTCCTAGAAGGGTTGTCATCGCCTTTGAGTAGATTGAAGTTGTGTTTGGTGCTTAATATATCTTTTCAGTTATCTAAAAAAAAAGTCTCAAAAAAAAGTTTTCATATTTAGACGAAATTTTGGTGGTAGGTTTCACTGATCGTGAAAAAATGAAATACCAAATATGGGGCAAAACGGCCGCACTATGAGGTGGTTTTGTGTCACATATGCTCCTTAATGGCAGTCCACATTGATGAGGAGGTTTTAATGACCAAAAAAATATGAAATACAAAATATGGGGCGAAACGGCCGTCGTATGAGGTGTTTTTGAGTCACATATGCTACCTTAACGACACTCATTCCACGTTGATGGAAAAAAAGGTTTCCAAAACAAGTTTTCAAATTGAGAAGAAATTTTGGTGGTATGTTTCAATGACCAAAAAAATATTGAATACCAAATATGCAGCAAAACGGCCGCACTATGAGGTCGTTTTGAGTCACATATCCTCCTTAATGGCACTCGGTCCATGTTGATGGAAAAAAAGGATTTTAAAATGAAGTTTTCAGATTGAGACGAAATTTTGGTGGGAGGTTTGAATGATCGAAAAAATATGGAATACCAAATATGGGGCTAAATCGCGGTCATATGAGGTGGTTTTGAGTCACATATGCTCCATAATGGCACTCGGTCTACGTTGATGGAACAAAAGGTTTCAAAAAAAAAGTTTTCAGATTGAGACGAAATTTTAGTTGTGGGTTTCAGTGACCCAAAAAATATGAAATACCAAATATGAGGCAAAACAGCCGCTGCATGATGTGGTTTTAAGTCACATATCCTCTTTAACGGCACTCGATCCACGTTGATGGAAAAAAAGGGTGTCAAAAAAACAGTTTTCAGTTTGCGACAAAATTTTGGTGTGTAGATTTCAATGACCAAAAAGAATATGGAATACTAAATATGGGGAAAAACGGCCGTCGTATGAGGTGGTTTTGAGTCACATATGCTCCTTAACAGCACTCAGTCCACGTTGATGAAAAAAAGGTTTCCAAAAAAATGTTTTGAGATTGAGACGAAAATTTGGTGTTAGGGTTCAATGACCAACATATTATGGAATACCAAATATGGGGCAAAACGGCTGTCGTATGAGGTGGTTTTGAGTCACATATGCTCCTTCACGGCACTGAGTCCACGTTGATGGAAAAAAGGTTACAAAAGAAGTTTTCAGATTGAGATGAAATTTTGGTGGTAGGTTTCAATGACCAAAAAAATATGGAATACCAAATATGGAGCAAAACGGCCACACGGGTGGTTTTGAGTCACGTATGCTACTTAATGGCACTCGGTCCACGTTGATGGAAAAAAAAGGTTTTAAAACAAAGATTTCAGATAGAGACGACATTGTGGTGGGAGGTTTTAATGATTAACAAATTATGGAATACCAAATATGGTGCAAAACGGTTGTCGTATGAGGTGGTTTTGAGTCACATATGCTCCTAAACGGCACTACGTCCACGTTGGTGGAAAAAAAAGTTTCAAAAAAAAGTTTTCAGATTGAGACGAAATTTTGGTGGTAGGTTTCAATGACCAAAAAAATATGGAATACCAAATATGGTGCTAAACGGCCGTAGTATGAGGTGGTTTTGAGTCACATATGCTCCTTAACAGCACTCGTTACACGTTGATGGAAAAAATGGTTTCAAAAAAAGGTTTTCAATTGAGATGAAATTTTGGTGGTAGGTTGCAATGACCAAAAAAATATGAAATACCAAATATTGGGAAAAGCGGCGGTCGTAAGAGGTGGTTTTGAGTCACATATGCTCCTTAACGGCACTAAGTCCACGTTGATGGAAAATAAGGTTTCAAAAAAAAGTTTTCAGATTGAGACGAAATTTTGGTGGTAGGTTCCAGTGACTGTGAAAAAATGGAATACCGAATATGGGGCAAAACGGCCGCACTATGAGGTGGTTTTGTGTCACATATGCTCCAGAATGGCAGTCCAGATTGATGAGGAGGTTTTGATGACCAAAAAAATATGAAATACCAAATATGGGGCGAAATGGCCGTCGTATGAGGTGTTTCTGAGTCACATATGCTTCTTAATGGCACTCATTACACGTTGATGGAAAAAAAGGTTTCCAAATAAAGTTTTCAAATTGAGAAGAAATTTTGGTGGTATGTTTCAATGGCCAAAAAAAATTGAATACAAAATATGCAGCAAAACGGCCGCACTATGAGGTGGTTTTGAGTCACATATCCTCCTTAATGACCAAAAAAATATGGAATACCAAATACGGGGCAAAACGGCCATCGTATGAGGTGGTTTTGAGTCATCTATGCTCCTTAACAGCACTAAGTCCACGTTGATGAAAAAAAGGTTTCAAAAGTTTGTTGTTAGGTTTCAATGACCAAAAAAAATATGGAATACCAAATATCGAGCAAAACAGCCTCACTATTAGGTGGTTTTTAGTCACATATGCTCCTTAATGGCACTCGGTCCACGTTGATGGAAAAAAAGGGTTTCAAAACAAAGTTTTCTGATTGATACGAAATTTAGGTGGGAGGTTTCAATGACCAAATAAATATGGAATACCAAATATGGAGCATAACGGCCTTCGTATGAGGTGGTTTTGAGTCACATATGCTTCTTAACGGCACTGAGTCCACGTTGATGGAAAAAAAGGTTGCAAAAAAAGATTTCAGATTGAGATGAAATTTTTGTGGTAGGTTTCAATGACCAAAAAAATATGGAATACCAAATATGGAGCAAAACGGCCACACTGTGAGATGGTTTTGAGTCAATTATGCTCCTTAATGGCACTAGGACCACGTTGATGGAAAAAAAGGTTTTAAAACAAAGATTTCAGATAGAGAGGAAATTGTGGTGGGTTGTTTTAATGACTAAAAAAATATGGAAAACCAAATATGGTGCAAAACGGCCGTCGTATGAGGTGGTTTGGAGTCACATATGCTCCTTAACGACAATACGTCCACGTTGATTGGAAAAAAAGTTTACAAAAAAAGTTTTCAGATTGAGACGAAATTTTGGTGGTAGGTTTCAATGACCAAAAAAATATGGAATACCAAATATGGTGCTAAACAGCTGTCGTATGAGGTGGTTTTGAGTCACATATGCTCCTTAACAGCACTCGGTACACGTTCATGGAAAAAACGGTTGCAAAAAAAAAATTCAGTTTAGATGAAATTTTGGTGGTAGGTTGCAATGACCAAAAAAATATGAAATACCAAATATGGGGCAAAGCGGCGATCGTAATAGGTGGTGTTGAGTCACATATGCTCCTTAACGGCACTCAGTCCACGTTGATGAAAAAAAAGGTATAAAAAAAGTTTTCAAATTGAGACGAAATTTTGGTGGTAGGTTTCAATGACCAAAAAATATGGAATACCAAATATGGAGCAAAATGGCTGCACAATGATTTGGTTTTGAGTCACATATGCTCCTTAACGGCACTAAGTCCACGTTGATGGAAAAAAAGGTTTCAAAAAAAAGTTTTCAGATTGAGACGAAATTTTGGTGGTAGGTTCCACTGACCGTGAAAAAATGGAATACCGAATATGGGGCAAAACGGCCGCACTATGAGGTGATTTTGTGTCACATATGCTCTTGAATGGCAGTCCAGATTAATGAGGAGGTTTTGATGACCAAAAAAGTATGAAATACCAAATATGGGGAGAAACGGCCGTCGTATGAGGTGTTTCTGAGTCACGTATGCTCCTTAATGGCACTGGGACAACGTTGATGGAAAAAAAAGGTTTTAAAACAAAGATTTCAGATAGAGAGGAAATTGTGGTGGGTGGTTTTAATGACTAAAAAAATATGGAAAACCAAATATGGTGCAAAACGGTCGTCGTATGAGGTGGTTTGGAGTCACATATGCTCCTTAACGGCAATACGTCCACGTTGATGGAAAAAAAAATTTCAAAAAAAAGTTTTCAGATTGAGACAAAATTTTGGTGGTAGGTTTCAATGACCAAAAAAATATGGAATACCAAATATGGTGCTAAACAGCTGTCGTATGAGGTGGTTTTGAGTCACATATGCTCCTTAACAGCACTCGGTACACGTTCATGGAAAAAACGGTTTAAAAAAAAATTCTGTTTTGATGAAATTTTGGTGGTAGGTTGCAATGACCAAAAATATATGAAATACCAAATATGGGGCAAAGCGACGATCGTAATAGGTGGTGTTGAGTCACATATGCTCCTTAACGGCACTCAGTCCACGTTGATGGAAAAAATGGTATACAAAAAGTTTTCAAATTGAGACGAAATTTTGGTGGTAGGTTTCAATGACCAAAAAATATGGAATACCAAATATGGAGCAAAATGGCCGCAAATGATTTGGTTTTGAGTCACATATGCTCCTTAACGGCACTAAGTCCACGTTGATGGAAAATAAGGTTTCAAAAAAAAGTTTTCAGATTGAGACGAAATTTTGGTGGTAGGTTCCACTGACCGTGAAAAAATGGAATACCGAATATGGGGCAAAACGGCCGCACTATGAGGTGGTTTTGTGTCACATATGCTCCTGAATGGCAGTCCAGATTGATGAGGAGGTTTTAATGACCAAAAAAATATGAAATACCAAATATGGGGCGAAACGGCCGTCGTATGAGGTGTTTCTGAGTCACATATGCTCCTTAATGGCACTCATTACACGTTGATGGAAAAAAAGGTTTCCAAAAAAAGTTTTCAAATTGAGAAGACATTTTGGTGGTATGTTTCAATGGCCAAAAAAAAATTAAATACCAAATATGCAGCCAAACGGCCGCACTATGAGGTGGTTTTCAGTCACATATCCTCCTTAATGACCAAAAAAATATGGAATACCAAATACGGGGCAAAACGGCCATCATATGAGGTGGTTTTGAGTCATCTATGCTCCTTAACAGCACTAAGTCCACGTTGATGAAAAAATTGTTTCAAAAGTTTGTTGTTAGGTTTCAATGACCAAAAAAATATGGAATACCAAATATCGAGCAAAACGGCCTCACTATTAGGTGGTTTTTAGTCACATATGCTCCTTAATGGCACTCGGTCCACGTTGATGGAAAAAAAGGGTTTCAAAACAAAGTTTTCTGATTGATACGAAATTTAGGTGGGAGGTTTCAATGACCAAATAAATATGGAATACCAAATATGGAGCATAACGGCCTTCGGATGAGGTGGTTTTGAGTCACATATGCTTCTTAACGGCACTGAGTCCACGTTGATGGAAAAAAAGGTTGCAAAAAAAGATTTCAGATTGAGATGAAATTTTTGTGGTAGGTTTCAATGCCCAAAAAAATATGGAATACCAAATATGGAGCAAAACGGCCACACTGTGAGCTAGTTTTGAGTCAATTATGCTCCTTAATGGCACTGGGACCACGTTGATGGAAAAAAAAGGTTTTAAAACAAAGATTTCAGATAGAGAGGAAATTGTGGTGGGTTGTTTTAATGACTAAAAAAATATGGAAAACCAAATATGGTGCAAAACGGTCGTCGTATGAGGTGGTTTGGAGTCACATATGCTCCTTAACGGCAATACGTCCACGTTGATTGGAAAAAAAGTTTACAAAAAAATTTTCAGATTGAGACGAAATTTTGGTGGTAGGTTTCAATGACCAAAAAAATATGGAATACCAAATATGGTGCTAAACAGCTGTCGTATGAGGTGGTTTTGAGTCACATATGCTCCTTAACAGCACTCGGTACACGTTCACGGAAAAAACGGTTGCAAAAAAAAAATTCAGTTTAGGTGAAATTTTGGTGGTAGGTTGCAATCACCAAAAAAATATGAAATACCAAATATGGGGCAAAGCGGCGGTCGTAATAGGTGGTGTTGAGTCACATATGCTCCTTAACGGCACTCAGTCCACGTTGATGAAAAAAAAGGTATACAAAAAGTTTTCAAATTGAGACGAAATTTTGGTGGTAGGTTTCAATGACCAAAAAATATGGAATACCAAATATGGAGCAAAATGGCTGCACAATGATTTGGTTTTGAGTCACATATGCTCCTTAACGGCACTAAGTCCACGTTGATGGAAAATAAGGTTTCAAAAAAAAGTTTTCAGATTGAGACGAAATTTTGGTGGTAGGTTCCACTGACCGTGAAAAAATGGAATACCGAATATGGGGCAAAACGGCCGCACTATGAGGTGATTTTGTGTCACATATGCTCTTGAATGGCAGTCCAGATTGATGAGGAGGTTTAGATGACCAAAAAAATATGAAATACCAAATATGGGGAGAAACGGCCGTCGTATGAGGTGTTTCTGAGTCACATATGCTCCTTAATGGCACTCATTACACGTTGATGGAAAAAAAGGTTTCCAAATAAAGTTTTCAAATTGAGAAGAAATTTTGGTGGTATGTTTCAATGGCCAAAAAAAAATTGAATACCAAATATGCAGCAAAACGGCCGCACTATGAGGCGGTTTTGAGTCACATATCCTCCTTAATGACCAAAAAAATATGGAATACCAAATACGGGGAAAAACGGCCATCGTATGAGGTGGTTTTGAGTCATATATGCTCCTTAACAGCACTAAGTCCACGTTGATGAAAAAAAGGTTTCAAAAGTTTGTTGTTAGGTTTCAATGACCAAAAAATATGGAATACCAAATATCGAGCAAAACGGCCTCACTATTAGGTGGTTTTTAGTCACATATGCTCCTTAATGGCACTTGGTCCACGTTGATGGAAAAAAAGGGTTTCAAAACAAAGTTTTCTGATTGATACGAAATTTAGGTGGGAGGTTTCAATGACCAAATAAATATGGAATACCAAATATGGAGCATAACGTCCGTCGTATGAGGTGGTTTTGAGTCACATATGCTCCTTAACGGCACTTAGTCCACGTTGATGGAAAAAAAGGTTGCAAAAAAAGATTTCAGATTGAGATGAAATTTTGGTGGTAGGTTTCAATGACCAAAAAAATATGGAATACCAAATATGGAGCAAAACGGCCACACTGTGAGCTGGTTTTGAGTCACGTATGTCCTTAATGGCACTGGGACCACGTTGATGGAAAAAAAAGGTTTTAAAACAAAGATTTCCGATAGAGAGGAAATTGTGGTGGGAGGTTTTAATGACTAAAAAAATATGGAAAACCAAATAAGGTGCAAAACGGCCGTCGTATGAGGTGGTTTTGAGTCACATATGCTCCTTAATGGCAATACGTCCACGTTGATGGAATAAAAAGTTTCAAAAAAAAGTTTTCAGATTGAGTCGAAATTTTGGTGGTAGGTTTCAATGACCAAAAAAATATGGAATACCAAATATGGTGCTAGACAGCTGTCGTATGAGGTGGTTTTGAGTCACATATACTCCTTAACAGCACTCGGTACACGTTGATGGAAAAAACGGTTTCAAAAAAAAAATTCAGTTCAGATGACATTTTGGTGGTAGGTTGCAATGACCAAAAAAATATAAAATACCAAATATGGGGCAAAGCGGCGGTCGTAATAGGTTGTGTTGAGTCACATATGCTCCTTAACGGCACTCAGTCCACGTTGATGGAAAAAAAGGTATAAAAAAAGTTTTCAAATTGAGTCGAAATTTTGGTGGTAGGTTTCAATGACCAAAAAATATGGAATACCAAATATCGAGCAAAATGGCCGCACAATGATTTGGTTTTGAGTCCATATGCTCCTTAATGGCACTCAGTCCATGTTGATGGAAAAAAAGGTTTTAAAAAAAAGTTTTCAGATTGAGACTAAATTTTGGTGGTAGGTTCCATTAACCGTGAAAAAATTGAATACCGAATGTGGGGCAAAACGGCTGCACTTTGAGGTGGTTTTGTGTCACATATCCTCCTTAATGGCACTCGGTCCACGTTGATGGAAAAAAAAGGTTTCAAAAAAAAGTTTTCTGTTGAGACGAAATTTTGGTGGTAGGTTGCAATGATCAAAATATTATGAAATACCAAATATGGGGCAAAACAGCCGTCATATGAGTTGGTTTGAGTCACATATGCTCCTGAATGTCACTCGGTCCACGTTGATGGAAAAAAAGTTTCAAAAAAAAGTTTTCATATTGAGACGAAATTTTAGTTTTAGGTTTCAGTGACCCAAAAAATATTGAATACCAAATATGAGGTAAAACAGCCGCTGCATGAGGTGGTTTTAAGTCACATATGATCCTTATCGGCACTCAGTCCACGTTGATTGAAAAAAAGGGTGTCAAAAAAAAGTTTTCAGATTGCGACAAAATTTTGGTGTGTAGATTTCAATGACGAAAAAAAATATGGAATACTAAATATGGGGCAAAACGATCGTCGTATGAGGTGGTTTTGAGTCACCTATGCTCCTTAACAGCACTCATTCCACGTTGATGGAAAAAAAAGTTTCGAAAAAATGTTTTCAGATTGCGACGAAAGTTTGGTGTTAGGTTTCAATGACCAACATATTATGGAATACCAAATATGGGGTAAAACGGCCGTCGTATGAGGTGGTTTTGAGTCACATATGCTCCTTAACGGCACTGAGTCCACGTTGATGGAAAAAAAAGGTTGCAAAAGAAGTTTTCAGATTGAGATGAAATTTTGGTGGTAGGTTTCAATAACCAAAAAAATATGGAATACCAAATATGGAGCAAAACGGCCACACTGTGAGGTGGTTTTGAGTGACGTATGCTCCTTAATGGCACTCGGTCCACGTTGATGGAAAAAAAAGTTTTAAAACAAAGATTTCAGATAGAGACGACATAGTGGTGGGAGGTTTTAATGACTAAGAAAATATGGAATACCAAATATGATGCAAAACGGCCGCACTATGAGGTGGTTTTGAGTCACATATGCTACTTAACGGCACTACGTCCACTTTGATGGAAAAAAAAGTTTCAAAAAAAAGTTTTCAGATTGAGACAAAATTTTGGATGTAGGTTTCAATTACCAAAAAAATATGGAATACCAGATATGGTGCTAAACGGCCGTCGTATGAGGTGGTCTTGAGTCACATATGCTCCTTAACAGCACTCGGTACATATTGATGGAAAAAAAGGTTTAAAATTTTTTTTCAGTTGAGATAAAATTTTGGTGGTAGGTTGCAATGACCAAAAAAATATGAAATACCAAATATGGGGCAAAGCGGCGGTCGTAAGAGGTGGTTTTGAGTTCCATATGCTCCTTAACGGCACTAAGTCCATGTTGATGGAAAATAAGATTTCAAAAAAAAGTTTTCAGATTGAGACGAAATTTATGTCGTAGGTTCCACTGACCGTGAAAAAATGGAATACCAAATATGGGGCAAAACGGCCGCACTATGAGGTGGTTTTGTGTCACATATGCTCTTTAATGGCAGTCATGATTGATGAGGAGGTTTTGATGACCAAAAAAATATGAAATACCAAATATGGGGTGAAATGGCCGTCGCATGAGGTGTTTTTGAGTCACATATGCTCCTTAACGGAACTCATTACACGTTGATGGAAAAAAGGATTCCAAAAAAAGTTTTCAAATTGAGAAGAAATTTTGGTGGTATGTTTCATTGGCCAAAAAAAATTGAATACCAAATATGCAGCAAAACGGCCGCACTATGAGGTGGTTTTGAGTCACATATCCTCCTTAATGACCAAAAAATAATGGAATACCAAATACGGGGCAAAACGGCCATCATATGAGGTTGTTTTGAGTCACCTATGCTCTTTAACAGCACTAAGTCCACGTGGATGAAAAAAAGTTTTCAAAAAAAAGTTTTGAGGTTGAGACGAAAGTTTGTTGTTAGCTTTCAATGACCAAAAAAATATAGAATACCAAATATCGAGCAAAACGGCCTCATTATGAGGTGGTTTTTAGTCATATATGCTCCTTAATGGCACTCGGTCCACATTGATGGAAAAAACGGGTTTCAAAACAAAGTTTTCTAATTGATACGAAATTTAGGTGGGAGGTTTCAATGACCAAATAAATATGGATTACCAAATATGGAGCATATAGGCCGTCGTATGAGGTGGTTTTGAGTCACATATGCTCCTTAACGGCACTGAGTCCACGTTGATGGAAAAAAAGGCTACAAAAAAGGATTTCAAATTGAGATGAAATTTTGGTGGTAGGTTTCAATGACCAAAAAAATATGGAATACCAAATATGGGGCAAAACAGCCGCACTTTGAGGTGGTTTTGTGTCACATATACTCCTTAATGGCAGTCCACATTGATGACGAGGTTTTAATGACCAAAAAAATATGAAATACCAAATATGGGGCGAAACGGCCGTCGTATGAGGTGTTTTTTTTTCACATATGCTCCTTAACGGCACTCATTCCACGTTGATGGAAAAAAAGGTTTCCAAAAACCGTTTACAAATTGAGAAGAAATTTTGGTGGTATGTTTCAATGACTAAAAAAATATTGAATACCAAATATGCAGCAAAACGGCCGCACTATGAGGTGGTTTTTAGTCACATATCCTCCTTAATGGCACTCGGTCCACGTTGATAGAAAAAAAGGTTTCAAAAAAAAGTTTTTAGTTGAAACGAAATTTTGGTGATAGGTTGCAATGACCAAAAAATTATGAAATACCAAATATGGGGCAAAACGGCCGTCATATGAGTTGGTTTTGAGTAACATATGCTCCTTAAGGTCACTCGGTCCACATTTGATGGAAAAAAAGGTTTTAAAAAAAAGTATTGAGATTGAGACGAAATTTTGGTGGTAGGTTTCAATAACCAAAAAATTGTGGAATACCATATATGGGGCAAAACCGCGGTCGTATGAGGTGGTTTTGAGTCACATATGCTCCTTAACGGCACTGAGTCCACGTTGATGGAATAAAAGGTTGCAAAAAAAGTATTCAGATTGAGATGAAATTTTGGTGGTAGGTTTCAATGACCAAAAAAATATGGAATACCAAATATGGAGCAAAACGGGCACACTGTGAGGTGGTTTTGAGTCACGTATGCTCCTTAATGGCACTACGTTCACGTTGATGGAAAAAAAAGTTTCAAAAAAAAGTTTTCAGATTGAGACGAAATTTTGGTGGTAGGTTTCAATGACCAAAAAAATATGGAAAACCAAATATGGTGCTAAACGGCCGTCGTATGAGGTGGTTTTTAGTCACATATGCTCTTTAACAGCACTCGGTACACGTTGATGGAAAAAAAGGTTTCAAAAAAAAATTTCTGTTGAGATGAAATTTTGGTGGTAGGATTGAATGACCAAAAAAATATGAAATACCAAATATGGGGCAAAGCGGCGGTCGTCAGAGGTGGTTTTGAGTCACATATAATCATTAATGGCACTTAGTCCACGTTGATGAAAAAAAGGTATAAAAAAGATTTCATATTGAGACGAAATTTTGGTGGTAGGTTTCAATGACCAAAAAATATGGAATACTAAATATGGAGCAAAATGGCCGCACAATGACGTTGTTTTGAGTCCATATGCTCCTTAATGGCACTTAGTCCATGTTGATGGAAAAATAGGTTTCAAAAAAAAAAGATTTCAGATTAAGACAAAATTTTGGCGGTAGGTTCCACTAACAGTGAAAAAATGGAATAACAAATAAGGGGCAAAACGGCCGCACTATGAGGTGGTTTTGTGTCACATATACTCCTTAACAGCACTCATTCCACGTTGATGGAAAAAAAAGTTTCAACAAAAAGTTTCAGATTGAGATGAAATTTTTGTGGTAGGTTTCAATGACCAAAAAAATATGGAATACCAAATATGGGGTAAAACAGCCGCTGCATGAGGTTGTTTTGAGTCACATATGCTCCTTAACGACACTCATTCCATGTTGATGAAAAAAAAGGTTTAAAAAAAAGTTTTGAGATTGAGATGAATTTTTTGTGGTAGGTTTCAACGACCAAAAAAATATGGAATACCAAATAACGGCCAAAACGACCTTCGTATAAGGTGGTCTTGAATCACATATGCTCCTTAACGGCACTCAGTCGACGTTGATGGAAAAAAAGGTTTCAAAAAAAGTTTTCTGATTAAGATGAAATTTAGGTGGTAGGTTTCAATGACCAAAAAAATATGGAATACCAAATATGGGGCAAAACCGCGGTCGTATGAGGTGGTTTTGAGTCACATATGCTCCTTAATGGCACTCGGTCTACGTTGATTGAAAAAAAAGGTTTCAAAAAAAATATTTTCCGATTGAGACGAAATTTTAGTGTTAGGTTTCAATGACCAGAAAATTATGGAATACCAAATATGGGGTAAAACAGCCGCTGCATGAAGTTGTTTTGAGCCACATATGCTCCTTAACGGCACTCGGTCCACGTTGATGGAAAAAAAGGGTGTAAGAAAGTTTTCAGATTGCGACGAAATTTAGGTGGTAGATTTCAATGATTAAAATAATATGGAATTCCAAATATGGGGCAAAACGGCCATCGTATGAGGTGGTTTTGAGTCATCTATGCTCCTTAACAGCACTAAGTCCACGTTGATGAAAAAAAGGTTTCAAAATAAAGTTTTTGAGATTGAGACGAAAGTTTGATGTTAAGTTTCAAAGACAAAAAAAATATGGAATACCAAATATCGAGCAAAACGGCCTCACTATGAGGTGGTTTTAAGTCACATATGCTCCTTAATGGCACTCGGTCAACGTTGATGGAAAAAAGGGTTTCAAAACAAAGTTTTCAGATTGAGACGAAATTTTGGTGGGACGTTTCAATGACCAAAATAATGTGGAATACCAAATATGGGGCTAAACGGCTGTCGTATGAGGTGGTTTTGAGTCACATATGCTCCGTAACAGCACTCTGTCCACGTTGATGGAAGAAAAGGTCTCAAAAAAAGTTTTCAAATTGAGACAAAATTTTGGTTGTAGGTTTCAATGACCAAAAACATATGGAACACCAAATATGGAGCAAAACGGCCGCACTATGACGTGGTTTTGAGTCACGTATGCTGCTTAATGGCACTCGGTCCACGTTGATGGAAAAAAGGGTTTTAAAACAAAGATTTCAGATTGAGACGAAATTATGGTGGGAGGTTTTAATGACAAAAAAAATATAGAATACCAAATATGGGGCAAAACGGCCGTTGTATGAAGTGGTTTTGGAGTCACATATGCTCCTTAACGGCACTACGTCCACGTTGATGGAAAAAAAGTTTCAAAAAAAAGTTTTCAGATTGAGACAAAATTTTGGTGGTACGTTTCAATGAGCAAAAATATATGGAATACCAAATATGGAGCAAAACGGCGCACTATGAGGTGTTTTTGAGTCACATATGCTCCTTAATCGCACTCGGTACACGTTGATGGAAAAAAAGGATTCAAAATAAAGTTTTAAGTTTGAAAAGAAATTTTGGTGCAAGGTTTCAATGACCAAAAAAATATGGAATACCAAATATGGGGGCTAAACGGCCGTCGTATGAGGCGGATTTGAGTCACATATGCTAGGTAACTGCACTTAGTCCACGTTGGTTGAAAAAAAGGTTTGAAAAAAAATTTATTGACTTGAGATGAAATTTTGGTGGTAGGTTTCAATGACCAAAAAAATGTGGAATACCAAATATGGGGCAAAACGGCAGTCGTATGAGACGGTTTTTAGTCATATATGCTCTTTAACGACACTCATTCCACGTTGGTTGAAAAAAAGGTTTGAAAAAAATTATTAAATTGAGACGAAATTTTGGTGGTAGATTTCAATGACAAAAAAAATATGGAATACCAAATATGAGGCAAAACTACCGTCGTATAAGGTGGTCTTGAGGCACATATGCTCCTTAACGGCACTCAGTCCACGTTGATGGAAAAAAGTTTCAAAAAAAGTTTTCAGATTTAGATGAAATTTTGGTGGTAGGTTTCAATGACCAAAAAAATATGGAATACCAAATATGGGGCAAAACTGCGGTCGTATAGGGTGGTTTTGAGTCACCTATGCTCCTTAATGGCACTCGGTCTACGTTGATTGAAAAAAAAGGTTTCAAAAAAAATATTTTCAGATTGAGACGAAATTTTAGTGGTAGGTTTCAATGACCATAAAATTATGGAATACCAAATATGGGGTAAAACAGCCGCTGCATGAGGTGGTTTTGAGTCATATATGCTCCTTAACAGCACTCGGTCCATGTAGATGAAAAAAGGGTGTAAAAAAAAGTTTTAAGATTGCGACGAAATTTTGGTGGTAGGTTTCAATGACCAAAAAAATGTGGAATACCAAATATGGGGCAAAACGGCAGTTGTATGAGACGATTTTTAGTCATATATGCTCCTTAACGACACTCAGTCCACGTTGGTTGAAAAAAAGGTTTGAAAAAAATTTTATTGAATTAAGATGAAATTTTGGTGGTAGGTTTCAATGACCAAAAAGATGTGGAATACAAAATATGGGGCAAAACGGCCGTCGTATGTGGCGGTTTTTAGTCATATATGATCCTTAACGACACTAATTCCACGTCGGTTGAAAAAAAGGTTTGAAAAAAAATTATTAAATTGAGACGAAATTTTGGTGGTAGATTTCAATAACCAAAAAAATATGGAATGCCAATTATGGGGCAAAACGACCGTCGTATAAGGTGGTCTTGAGTCAGTTATGCTCCTTAATGGCACTCGGTCTACGTTGATTGAAAAAAAAGGTTTCAAAAAAAAATATTTTCAGATTGAGACGAAATTTTAGTGTTAGGTTTCAATGACCAGAAAATTATGGAATACCAAATATGGGGTAAAACAGCCGCTGCATGAGGTTGTTTTGAGTCATATATGCTCCTTAACAGCACTCGGTCCACGTAGATGGAAAAAAAGGGTGTAAAAAAAGTTTTAAGATTGCGACGAAATTTTGGTGGTAGATTTCAATGATTAAAATAATATGGAATACCAAATATGGGGCAAAACGGCCATCGTATGAGGTGGTTTTGAGTCACCTATGCTTCTTAACAGCACTAAGTCCACGTTGATGAAAAAAAGGTTTAAAAAAAAAGTTTGAGATTCAGACGAAAGTTTGATATTAGGTTTCAATGACCAAAAAAATATGACATACCAAATATCGAGCAAAACTACAATGAGGTGGTTTTGAGTCACACATGCTCCTCAATGGCACTCGGTCCACGTTGATGGGAAAAAAGGGTTTCAAAACAAAGTTTTCAGATTGAGACGAAATTTTGGTGGGACGTTTCAATGACCAAGAAAATGTGGAATACCAAATATGGGGCTAAACGGCTGTCGTATGAGGTGGTTTTGAGTCACATGTGCTCCGTAACTGCACTCAGTCCACGTTGATGGAAAAAAAGGTCTCCAAAAAAAGTTTTCAGATTGAGACGAAATTTTGGTGGTAGGTTTCAATGACCAAAACCATATGCAACACCAAATATGGAGCAAAACGGCGGCACTATGAGGTGGTTTTGAGTCACGTATGCTCCTTAATGGCACTCGGTCCACGTTGATGGAAAAAAAGGGTTTTAAAACAAAGATATCAGATTGAGACGAAATTATAGAGGGAGGTTTTAATGACCAGAAAAATATGGAATACCAAATATGGGGCAAAACGGTCTTCGTATGAGGTGGTTTTGATTTACATATGCTCCTTTACGGCACTACGTCCACGTTGATGGAAAAAAAGTTTCAAAAAAAAGTTTTCAGATTGAGACGAAATTTTGGTGGTAGGTTTCAAGGACCAAAAAAATATGGATATCAAATATGGAGCCAAACGACGAACTATGAGGTGTTTTTGAGTTACATATGCTCCTTAATGGCACTCGGTACACGTTGATGGAAAAAAGGGTTTCAAAATAAAGTTTTCAGTTTGAAACGAAATTTTAGTGCGAGGTCTCAATGACCAAAACAATATGGAATAACAAATATGGGGCTAAACGGCCGTTGTATGAGGTGGTTTTGAGTCACATTTGCTCCGTAACGGCACTCAGTCCACGTTGATTGAAAAAACGGTTTGAATAAAAATTTATTAAATTGAGACGAAATTTTGGTGATAGATTTCAATCACCAAAAATATATGGAGTACCAAATATGGGGCAAAACGGCCGTCGTATGAGGCGGTTTTGAGTCACATATGCTAATTAACGACACTCATACCATGTTGATGAAAAAAAATGTTTCAAATGAAAGTTTTGAGATTGAGACGAAATTTTAGTTGTACGTTTCAATGACCACAAAAATATGGAATACCAAATATGAGGCAAAACGACCGTCGTAGAAGGTGGTCTTGAGGCACATATGCTCCTTAACGGCACTCAGTCCACGTTGATGGAAAAAAGATTCAAAAAAAGTTTTCAGATTTTTCACTGACCAAAAAAATATGGAATACCAAATATGGGGCAAAACCGCGGTCGTATAGGGTGGTTTTGAGTCACATATGCTCCTTAATGGCACTCGGTCTACGTTGATTTAAAAAAAAAGGTTTGAAAAGAAATATTTTCAAATTGAGACGAAATTTTACTGGTAGGTTTCAATGACCAGAAAATTATGGAGTACCAAATATGGGGTAAAACAGCCGCTGCATGAGGTGGTTTTGAGTCATATATGCTCCTTAACGGCACCCGGTCCACGTAGATGGAAAAAAAGGGTGTAAAAAAAAGTTTTAAGATTGCGACGAAATTTTGGTTTTAGATTTCAATGATTAAAATAATATGGAATACCAAATATGGGGTAAAACGGCCATCGTATGAGGTGGTTTTGATTCACCTATGCTCCTTAACAGCACTAAGTCCACGTTGATGAAAAAAAGGTTTCAAAAAAAAGTTTTTGAGATTGAGACGAAAGTTTGATGTTAGGTTTCAATGACCAAAAAAATATGGAATACCAAAGATCGAGCAAAACGGCCTCACTATGAGATGGTTTTGAGTCACATATGCTCCTCAATGGCACTCCGTCCACGTTGATGGAAAAAAAGGGTTTCAAAACAAAGTTTTCAGATTGAGACAAAATTTTGGTGGGACGTTTCAATGACCAAAAAAAGTTTTCACATTGAGATGAAATTTTGGTGGTAGGTTTCAATGACCAAAAACATATGGAACACCAAATATTGGAGCAAAACGGCCGCACTATGAGGTGGTTTTGAGTCACGATGCTCCTTAATGGCACTTGGTCCACGTTGATGGAAAAAAAGGGTTTTAAAACAAAGATATCAGATTGAGACGAAATTATAGTGGGAGGTTTTAATGACCAGAAAAATATGGAATACCAAATATAGCGCAAAACGGTCGTCGTATGAGGTGGTTTTGATTTACATATGCTCCTTAACGGCACTACGTCCACGTTAATGGAAAAAAAGTTTCAAAAAAAAGTTTTCAGATTGAGTCGAAATTTTGGTGGTAGGTTTCAATGACCAAAAAATTATGGAATATCAAATATGGAGCAAAACGACGAACTATGAGGTGTTTTTTAGTCACATATGCTCCTTAATGGCACTCGGTACACGTTGATGGAAAAATGAGTTTCAAAATAAAGTTTTCAGTTTGAAACGAAATTTTAGTGCGAGGTCTCAATGACCAAAAAAATATGGAATAACAAATATGGGGCTAAACGGCCGTCGTATGAGGTGGTTTTGAGTCACATTTACTCCGTAACGGCACTTAGTCCACGTTGATTGAAAAAAAGGTTTGAAAAAAATTTTATTAAATTGAGACGAAATTTTGGTGATAGGTTTCAATCACCAAAAAAATATGGAATACCAAATATGGGGCAAAACGGCCGTCGAATGAGGCGGTTTTGAGTCACATATGCTAATTAACGACACTCATACCATGTTGATGAAAAAAAATGTTTCAAAATTTTTTTTGAGATTGAGACGAAATTTTAGTCGTACGTTTCAATGACCAAAAAAATATGGAATACCAAATATGAGGCAAAACGACCGTCGTATAAGGTGGTCTTGAGGCACATATGCTCCTTAACGGCCTTTAGTCCACGTTGATGGAAAAAAGTTTTAAAAAAAGTTTCAGATTAAGATGATATTTTGGTGGTAGGTTTCAATGACCAAAAAAATATGGAATACCAAATATGGGGCAAAACCGCGGTCGTAAGAGGTGGTTTTGAGTCACATATGCTCCTTAATGGCACTCGGTATTCGTTGATTGAAAAAAAAGGTTTCAAAAAAAATGTGTTCAGATTGAGACGAAATTTTGGTGGTAGGTTTCAATGACCAAAAAAATATGGAATACGAAATATGGAGCAAAACGACCGCACTATGAGGTGGTTTTGAGTCACGTATGCTCCTTAATGGCACTCGGTCCACGTTGATGGAAAAAAAGGGTTTTAAAAAGATTTCAGATTGACACGAAATTATGGTGGGAGGTTTTAATGACCAAAGAAATATAGAATACCAAATATGGGGCAAAACGGCCGTCGTATGAGGTGGTTTTGAGTCACATATGCTCCTTAACGGTACTACGTCCATGTTGATGGAAAAACAGTTTCAAAATTTTTTTTCAAATTGAGAGGAAATTTTGGTGGTAGGTTTTAATGACCAAAAAATATGGAATACCAAATATGGAGCAAAACGGCGCACTATGAGGTGTTTTTGAGTCACATATTCTCCTTAATGGCACTCGGTACACGTTGATGGAAAAAAAGGGTTTCAAATAAAGTTTTCAGTTTGAAACAAAATTTTGGTGCGAGGTTTCAATGACCAAAAAAATATGGAATACAAAATATGGCGCTAAACGGCCGTCGTATGAGGTGGTTTTGAGTCACATTTGCTCCGTAACGGCACTCAGTCCACGTTGATTGAAAAAAGGTTTGAAAACAAATTTGTTAACTTGAGACGAAATTTTGGTGGTAGGTTCCAATGACCAAAAAAATATGGAATACCAAATATGGGGCAAAACGGCCGTCGTATGAGGTGATTTTGAGTCACATATGCTCCTTAACGACACTCATTCCTTGTTGATGAAAAAAAGGTTTCAAAAAAAGTATTGATATTGAGACGAAATTTTAGTGGTAGGTTTCAATGACCAAAAAAATTGGAATACCAAATATGGGGCAAAACGACCGTCGTATAAGGTGGTCTTGAGGCACATATGCTCCTTAACGGCACTCAGTCCACGTTGATGGAAAAAAAGGTTTCAAAAAACGTTTTCAGATAAGATGAAATTTAGGTGGTGGGTTTCAATGACCAAAAAATATGCGGCAAAACCGCGGTCGTATGAGGTGGTTTTGAGTCACATATGCTCCTTAATGGCATTCAGTCTACGTTGATTGAAAAAAAAGGTTTCAAAAAAAATGTTTTCAGATTGAGACTAAATTTTAGTGGTAATTTTTAATGACCAGAAAAATATAGAATACCAAATATGGGGTAAAACAGCCGCTGCATGAGGTGATTTTGAGTCACATATGCTCCTTAACGGCACTCGGTCCATTTTGATGGAAAAAAAGGTTTCATGACCTTCGTTCCTTTTCTCTCTCTTTGAGCTCCCTTTTACGATGGCAAACACTCGAAGCAGGCAAGGGAAGGGGGGGAAATCAGTAGGTGGACATGGTAATCAAAGCTCAAAATTAGCAAAAAAAACCCACAAAAAGTCAATAAAAACCACAACAAAAACCAAAATGATGATCATCCATCATCTTCTACATTGGCGGGAAAATCAAGTTTGCAAGATTGGCATTCTGATCTTGATTCTTCATCAGGAAGTGAGATTGATTCAGATGGGATTGAGTATGCAAGCCCACACATCCCATTGTTAACTCAAAGAAGCTCTACTTTGCTTACAACTATACCCATTACTCGAGCTTCAAAAAATGGAGGTAAATTGATTGACCAAGCTTATTTGATCGATATTGGCTCGAATGTCATTGATTTGAATGCAAATAATGGTTTGAATGCTAATATTGAATCTGTAATTGAAATTCCACATACTTTGATTGATCATAACCAAACTGTAAAAAGGGTTAGTGATCACAGCGTTGACTTTGTTGACTTTGCTGGAAATACTACTGTTCTTGAATCGATTGAAATGGTTATGAATCAGAATAAACCTGTAATTGAATTAGAGGATGTTCAGGAGGAGAAAGATTTTTGGAGCTCTGCTGTGATTTGTTTTGTGCTAGGGGCAAAGCCTACAGTTCAAGTTTTTGAGGGTTTCATTAGAAGAATTTGGGGATCTTGGGGGATAGGAGTTATAGCTCCTATTGAACAAGGGGGCTTCATTGTGAGATTCAAAGAGAAAGAAACTGTGGAGAAAGCTGTTGAGGGTGCTTTCTTCTTTGATAGTAAACCCTTAATAATCAAGAGATGGGACCCTGATGAAAGTATGACAGAATGCTCCTCACCCACAATGCCCATTTGGATACATCTACCCAACCTTGGTTTGAAATTTTGGGGACAGAGATGTCTTAGTAAGATGGTTGGGGGTATAGGGGTACTCAAGAAGCTGGACACTTATACTGAATTGAAGAAAAGAACTAAATATGCTAGAGTGATGGTGGAGGTACATCTTGATCAAGATTTCCCAGACCAAATCTCTTTTATCAATGAGAAGGGTATAGAGATGGTACATGAGGTCTTCTATGAGTGGAAGCCTACAAAGTGTGCTGGTTTCAAGAAAATTGGACACTCCAAGGAGGAGTGTTGGTTCAAGGAGCAGCCCAAAAAAGTATGGAGGCCAAAGCAGCCTTCAACCAAAAAACCTGTGGCTCAAAGAGTGGTTGATGATGATGGGTTTATATCCATCAGTGCTAGGAAAGGTGGCTCTAAGGAACCACATAAGGCCTCTACTGCAAAACCAGTTGCTTCTACTAAGTCCACTGCCATCCAAAATTCATTTGGTGCTCTGGTTGACATGGAGACTGCAGAGGTACATCATCAGAGTTTGCAGAAGAATCAAAACAGCAACATAAAGGAGCAGGGGTTGATCACCCCTATCCCTAATGGATAGCATTCTTTTTTGGAACACCAGGGGGTTGAACAACTATAGTAAACAATGTTATGTGAGGGATTTTATCCACAAACATAATACTAAGTTGGTTTTCCTCCTGGAAACCAAGGTCAAGGCCAAGAATGTGGGGGCCTTGTACCTAAACTTGTGTCCTGGTTGGTGCATGACAACAAATCTTCCTTCCTTGGAATAGTAAAGGCGGAGTGGTGGTAACTTGGGATCCTCATATGTTCCAAGTTGATATCAGAATGTGTACAGACCAAATGGTTCACTGTAGAGTGAAGCCAGTTCATTCATCAGCTTTTTTCAGCACCTTTATATATGCCTTCAATAAAGGTGCAGAGAGACAATCTTTGTGGAGGGACCTTACTAGTATGGCTAGTAGAATGCAGGAACCTTGGATATGGGGGGGTGACTTTAATGTCATCCTCAATATAGATGAGAAAACTGGAGATATTCATACACATAGATAGATGGATGATTTCCAGCATTGTGTGGCTAGTTGTGGTATGGAGGATGTTGAATTTAATGGGAGGTTGTTCACATGGAACAACAAGTAAGACGGACACAGCAGAGTGATGTCTAAGACTGATAGGGTATTGGCTAACACTAGTTGGTTGGCTAATTACACCAACTCTGAGTTCACCTTTTTACCAGAGGGGGACTTTGATCAGAGTCCAGCTTTGTTGAGATGCTACAAAGAGGTGCAGGGCTATAAACCTTTTAGGTTCTTAAATATGTGGTGTACACAGGATGGTTACCAAGAGATGATAGCTGCTCACTGGAATAAACCAGTGCAAGGGTATGCCATGTTTAGAGTTGCTCAAAAACTCAAGCTCCTCAAAAACTCAAGCTCCTCAAGCCTGTGTTGGAAACTTTCAATAAGGAGCAGATTGGTGATGTACCAAAAATATGAAACAAGCTACCAAAAAACTTGAATCAGTTCAGGAAGATTTGCACAACAGAAAGACATTCAATAGCAAGCGCCATCAAGAGACATGGAAAAAGAGCAAGCCAAGACTTTCACAAGAAAGCAACCCTAATGACACTGAGGTGATCAAAAGGGAGTATCAAGCTACACAATAATTCAGGAAGGTTAAGGATGACTATCTTACCTTCTTGAAACAGAAAGCAAAAGAGGATTGGATTAGTTGGGGGGATGATAATACTAAAACATTCCATCAAGCCCTTAAAGCCATAATCAATAAGAATAGAATTAACACATTTCAAAACAATGAGGGTGAATGGATCTTGGACCCCCAAGCAGTCTGTGATCAGTTCATCAATCATTTTTCCAGCTTTATGAGTGATAGCCACCCAGTTTCCAAGATAAAAAGCAAGATTATTCAACAGGGAGCCTGTTTGAGTGAAGAGTTGCACGATATGCTGGATTTCAATTTCTCATATGCAGAGATTAAGGAGGTACTGTGGTCCATACCTGAGGACAAAGCTCCTGGGATTGATGGTTGTGGGAGCTATTTCTTTAAAGCTAGTTGGGATGTTGTGGGACCAGATATGATTGCAGTTGTGCATGAAATCTTTCAAACAGGTGAAATGCTGAAAGTAATCAACACCACTTCTATCTCACTAGTGCCTAAAGTAAGCTGCCCCACAAAAGTTCATGAGCATAGGCCCATTGCCTGCTGTTCTGTGTTGTACAAATGCATATCTAAGCTACTTTGTCTTAGACTTAAGAACATTCTACCACACCTTGTCTCCCAGAATCAAGGTGCCTTTATTGGTGGAAGGAGTATTCTCAGTAATATTTTGGTGTGCCAAGACCTTGTGAGGCACTATGCAAGGAAGTAATCAACTCCAAGTTGTTTGATGAAGATTGATTTGCAAAAGGCCTATGATACTGTTGAATGGGGATTCTTGACTGACCTTTTGGAGGCTTTGTGCTTTCCAAAGCACTTCATTAAGGTTATTATGGCTTGTGTGACCACAGCTAGCTTCACAATACTCATCAATGGGACCAGTCAAGGTTTCTTCAACTCCAGAAGAGGGCTAAGACAAGGAGACCCTATTTCTCCATTGCTCTTCACTCTTTGCATGGAATACTTGACAAGAACTCTACAATACTTAGGTGGGAGGAAGGATTTTCACTTCCACCCTAGATGCTCCACAATGAAGCTAAACAATTTATGTTTTGCTGATGACCTGCTGGTTTTTTGCAAAGGGGAAATTAAGAGTGTCAGGCTGCTCCTTCAAGGGGAAATCTGAAATATGCCATGTGAAACATACCATGTGAATATGGTTGTTGTAGATGTGGAGAAGCTTCTACAGAAGTCAGGGTTCAAGTTGGGGGAACTGCCTTTCAGATATTTGGGGGTTCCTATATGCAATAGGAAACTGAGTATTAAGGATTGTGATCAGTTAATTCAGAAAGTCATGCATAGAATTACAACATGGCAGTCAAGACACCTCTCTTTTGCTGGAAGATTGCAGCTTATAAATTCTGTCCTTATGAGCATTTGTACCTATTGGATGCAATTTATCATTTTCCCCAAAACTGTCATCAAGAGGATCAATCAATTATGCAGAAGATTTTTGTGGGAAGGTACTACAGATGGCACTAAGGCTGGCTATATGAAATGGGATTCAGTCTGCAAACCAAAGAAGCATGGTGGTCTGGGAGTGAGAGACCTAGCCCTCTGGAACCTCATTGCAGTTGGAAAGATTGGATGGCAAATTCCAGAAAAAAAAGACACACTTTGGGTCAAATGGGTCCATAGTGTATATTTGAAAGGTAAAGATTGGTGGGGGTACTTGCCTCCCACAACTGGTAGCTGGATATGGAAACAGGTTTGTAAAGTGAAAAATGCTTTGAAGGGCTGGCTGCAACAACCATGGTGGCCTATTGGCTGCTACTCAGTAGCCAAAATTTACCATGGAGTTGTGAGCCTGGGGGAGAAGGTGCACTGGCATGGTGCTGTTTGGAGTACACTCAATATCCCCAAACACAACTTCTTGTGGTGGGTGGCTATGCAACAAAGGCTGCCTGTCAGAGTAAGGCTAGCTAGGTTCATCTTGTGTGAATCACAGGCTGTTGCATCTGTGAGTTAGAACTGGCACTCAAAGAAGATTTGGCAAGAAATCAATTTTTGGCTAGGAATACAAATGTCTCATTCCAGTATGGAACAACTGCTAGCATGGATCAGTAGAAGGAGGAAGATAACCCCTATACAGCAGCAGGTGATTAAGGCTGCAGCAGCTAGTGTCTTGTATCAGATGTGGAGGGCTAGGAACCAGACCCTATGGCTAGCCAAAACACCTTCAGTCAGCTATACAGTCCAAAGAATCATGTTTTTGTGATACAAAGATCACAGATACTATACACTTGTAAATTGAAAGAAAAAGATAGGTTTTGGTTACATAAGCTTTGTACTTAGTCTATACTTGGTTTTGATACCTTGAGTTGGGGTTTTTGTCCCTTCCAAGAGGAGATAGGTTGTAAAGAGTCTTTTGATGATATGACACTTCTTAATTTACCAAAAAAAAAGAGGTGTAAAAAAAAGTTTTCATATTGCGACGAAATTTTGGTGGTAGATTTCAATGACCAAAAAAATATGGAATACAAAATATGGGGCAAAACCGCGGTCGTATGAGGTGGTTTTGAGTCACCTATGCTCCGTAACAGCACTAAGTCCACGTTGATGAAAAAAGGTTTCAAAAAAAAAGTTTTCAGATTGAGACGAAAGTTTGGTGTTAGGTTTCAATGACCAAAAAAATATGGAATACCAAATATCGAGCAAAACGGTCGCACAATGAGGTGGTTTTGACTCACATTTGCTCCTTAATGGCACTCGGTCCACGTTGATGGAAAAACATGGTTTGAAAACAAAGTTCTCATATTGAGACGAAATTTGGGTCGGAGGTTTCAATGACCAAAAAAATATATAATACAAAATATGAGACAAAACGCCCGTCGTATGAGGTGGTTTTGAGTCACATATGCACCTTAACGACACTCATTCCACGTTGATGGAAAAAAAAAGTTTCAACAAAAAGTTTTCAGGTTGAGATGCAATTTCGGTGGTAGGTTTCAATGACCAAAAAAATATGGAATACCAAATATGGAGCAAAACGGTCGCACTATGAGGTGGTTTTAAGTCACATATGCTTCTTAATGGCACTCGGTCCACGTTGATGGAAAAAAAGGGTTTTAAAACAAAGATTTAAGATTGAGACGAAATTGTGGTGGGAGGTTTTAATGACCAAAAAATATGGAATACCAAATATGGGGCAAAACGGCCGTCGTATGAGGTGGTTTTGAGTCACATATGCTCCTTAACGGCACTACGTCCACGTTGATGGAAAAAAAGTTTCAAAAAAAAGTTTTGAGATTGAGACGAAAGTTTGGTGGTAGGTTTTAATGATCAAAAAAATATGGAATACCAATAATGGAGCAAAACGGCCGCATTATGAGGTGGTTTTGAGTCACATATGCTCCTTAATGGCACTCGGTACACGTTGATGGAAAAAAGGGTTTCAAAATATAGTTTTCAGTTTCAAACGAAATTTTGATGCGAGGTTTCAATGACCAAAAAAATATGGAATACCAAATATGGGGCTAAACGGCCGTCAAATGCGGTGGTTTTGAGTCATATCTGCTCCGTAACGGCACTCATTCCACATTGATTGAAAAAAAGGTTTCAAAAAAATATGTTAAATAGAGACGAAATTTTGGTGGTAGGTTTCAATGACCAAAGAAATATGTAATACAAAATATGGGTCAAAACGGATGTCGTATTAGGTGGTTTTGAGTCACATATGCTCCTTAACAACACTCATTCCATGTTGATGAAAAAAAAGGTTTCAAAAAAAAGTTTTGAGATTGAGACGAAATTCTAGTGGTAGGGTTCAATGACCAAAAAATATGGATTACCAAATATGGGGCAAAACGACCGTCGTATAAGGTGGTCTTGAGGCACATATGCTCCTTAATGGCACTCAGTCCAAGTTGATGGAAAAAAAGTGTTCAGATTAAGATGAAATTTTGGTGGTAGGTTTCAATGACAAAAAAAATTTAGAATACCAAATATGGGGCAAAACCGCGGTCGTATGAGGTGGTTTTGAGTCACATATGCTCCTTAACGGCACTCGGTCCACGTTGATGGAAAAAAAAGGTGTAAAAAAAGTTTTCAGATTGCGACGAAATTTTGGTCGTACATTTCACTGACCAAAAAAATATGGAATACAAAATATGGGGCAAAACGGCCATCGTATGAGGTGGTTTTTAGTCACCTATGCTCCTTAACAGCACTAAGTCCACGTTGATGAAAAAAAGGATTCCAAACAAAGTTTTGAGATTGAGACGAAAGGGAGGTGTTAGGTTCCAATGACCAAAAAATATGGAATACCAAATATCGAGCAAAACGGGCTCACTATGAGGTGGTTTTAAGTCACATATGCTCCTTAATGGCACTCAGTCCACGTTGATGGAAAAAAAGGGTTTGAAAACAAAGTTTTCAGATTGAGACGAAATTGTGGTGGGAGGTTTTAATGACCAAAAAAATATGGAATACCAAATATGGGGCAAAACGGCCGTCGTATGAGGTGGTTTTGAGTCACATATGCTCCTTAACGGCACTACGTCCACGTTGATGAAAAAAAAGTTTCAAAAAAAAGTTTTCAAATTGAGACGAAAGTTTGGTGGTAGGTTTTAATGATCAAAAAAATATGGAATACCAATAATGGAGCAAAACGGCCGCATTATGAGGTGGTTTTGAGTCACATATGCTCCTTAATGGCACTCGGTACACGTTGATGGAAAAAAGGGTTTCAAAATATAGTTTTGAGTTTCAAACGAAATTTTGATGCGAGGTTTCAATGACCAAAAAAATATGGAATACCAAATATGGGGCTAAACGGCCGTCAAATGCTGTGGTTTTGAGTCATATCTGCTCCGTAACGGCACTCATTCCACATTGATTGAAATAAAGGTTTCAAAAAAAATTTGTTAAATAGAGACGAAATTTTGGTGGTAGGTTTCAATGACCAAAGAAATATGTAATACAAAATATGGGTCAAAACGGATGTCGTATTAGGTGGTTTTGAGTCACATATGCTCCTTAACAACACTCATTCCATGTTGATGAAAAAAAGGTTTCAAAAAAAGTTTTGAGATTGAGACGAAATTCTAGTGGTAGGGTTCAATGACCAAAAAATATGGATTACCAAATATGGGGCAAAACGACCGTCGTATAAGGTGGTCTTGAGGCACATATGCTCCTTAATGGCACTCAGTCCAAGTTGATGGAAAAAAAGTTTTCAAAAAAAGTATTCAGATTAAGATGAAATTTTGGTGGTAGGTTTCAATGACAAAAAAAATTTAGAATACCAAATATGGGGCAAAACCGCGGTCGTATGAGGTGGTTTTGAGTCACATATGCTCCTTAACGGCACTCGGTCCACGTTGATGGAAAAAAAAGGTGTAAAAAAAGTTTTCAGATTGCGACGAAATTTTGGTCGTACATTTCACTGACCAAAAAAATATGGAATACAAAATATGGGGCAAAACGGCCATCGTATGAGGTGGTTTTTAGTCACCTATGCTCCTTAACAGCAGTAAGTCCACGTTGATGAAAAAAAGGATTCCAAACAAAGTTTTGAGATTGAGACGAAAGGGAGGTGTTAGGTTCCAATGACCAAAAAATATGGAATACCAAATATCGAGCAAAACGGGCTCACTATGAGGTGGTTTTAAGTCACATATGCTCCTTAATGGCACTCAGTCCACGTTGATGGAAAAAAAGGGTTTGAAAACAAAGTTTTCAGATTGAGACGAAATTGTGGTGGGAGGTTTTAATGACCAAAAAAATATGGAATACCAAATATGGGGCAAAACGGCCGTCGTATGAGGTGGTTTTGAGTCACATATGCTCCTTAACGGCACTACGTCCACGTTGATGAAAAAAAAGTTTCAAAAAAAAGTTTTCAAATTGAGACGAAAGTTTGGTGGTAGGTTTTACTGATCAAAAAAATATGGAATACCAATAATGGAGCAAAACGGCCGCATTATGAGGTGGTTTTGAGTCACATATGCTCCTTAATGGCACTCGGTACACGTTGATGGAAAAAAGGGTTTCAAAATATAGTTTTGAGTTTCAAACGAAATTTTGATGCGAGGTTTCAATGACCACAAAAATATGGAATACCAAATATGGGGCTAAACGGCCGTCAAATGCTGTGGTTTTGAGTCATATCTGCTCCGTAACGGCACTCATTCCACATTGATTGAAATAAAGGTTTCAAAAAAAATTTGTTAAATAGAGACGAAATTTTGGTGGTAGGTTTCAATGACCAAAGAAATATGTAATACAAAATATGGGTCAAAACGGATGTCGTATTAGGTGGTTTTGAGTCACATATGCTCCTTAACAACACTCATTCCATGTTGATGAAAAAAAAGGTTTCAAAAAAAGTTTTGAGATTGAGACGAAATTCTAGTGGTAGGGTTCAACGACCAAAAAATATGGATTACCAAATATGGGGCAAAACGACCGTCGTATAAGGTGGTCTTGAGGCACATATGCTCCTTAATGGCACTCAGTCCAAGTTGATGGAAAAAAGGTTTTCAAAAAAAGTATTCAGATTAAGATGAAATTTTGGTGGTAGGTTTCAATGACAAAAAAAATTTAGAATACCAAATATGGGGCAAAACCGCGGTCGTATGAGGTGGTTTTGAGTCACATATGCTCCTTAACGGCACTCGGTCCACGTTGATGGAAAAAAAAGGTGTAAAAAAAGTTTTCAGATTGCGACGAAATTTTGGTCGTACATTTCACTGACCAAAAAAATATGGAATACAAAATATGGGGCAAAACGGCCATCGTATGAGGTGGTTTTTAGTCACCTATGCTCCTTAACAGCACTAAGTCCACGTTGATGAAAAAAAGGTTTCCAAAAAAAGTTTTGAGATTGAGACGAAAGGTAGGTGTTAGGTTCCCATGACCAAAAAATATGGAATACCAAATATCGAGCAAAACGGGCTCACTATGAGGTGGTTTTAAGTCACATATGCTCCTTAATGGCACTCAATCAACGTTGATGGAAAAAAAGGGTTTGAAAACAAAGTTTTCAGATTGAGACGAAATTGTGGTGGGAGGTTTTAATAACCAAAAAAATATGGAATACCAAATATGGGGCAAAACGGCCGTCGTATGAGGTGGTTTTGAGTCACATATGCTCCTTAACGGCACTACGTCCACGTTGATGGAAAAAAAAGTTTCAAAAAAAAGTTTTCAGATTGAGACGAAAGTTTGGAGGTAGGTTTTAATGATCAAAAAAATATGGAATACCAATAATGGAGCAAAACGGCCGCATTATGAGGTGGTTTTTAGTCACATATGATCCTTAATGGCACTCGGTACACGTTGATGGAAAAAAGGGTTTCAAAATATAGTATTCAGTTTCAAACGAAATTTTGATGCGAGGTTTCAATGACCAAAAAAATATGGAATACCAAATATGGGGCTAAACGGCCGTCAAATGCGGTGGTTTTGAGTCACATTTGCTCCGTAACGGCACTCATTCCACATTGATTGAAAAAAAGGCTTAAAAAAAATTTGTTAAATAGAGACGAAATTTTGGTGGTAGGTTTCAATGACCAAAGAAATATGTAATACAAAATATGGGTCAAAACGGATGTCGTATTAGGTGGTTTTGTGTCACATATGCTCCTTAACAACACTCATTCCATGTTGATGAAAAAAAAGGTTTCAAAAAAAAGTTTTGAGATTGAGACGAAATTCTAGTGGTAGGGTTCAATGACCAAAAAATATGGATTACCAAATATGGGGCAAAACGACCGTCGTATAAGGTGGTCTTGAGGCACATATGCTCCTTAATGGCACTCAGTCCAAGTTGATGGAAAAAAGGTTTTCAAAAAAAGTGTTCAGATTAAGATGGGGCAAAACCAAATATGGGGCAAAACCGCGGTCGTATGAGGTGGTTTTGAGTCACATATGCTCCTTAACGGCACTCGGTCCACGTTGATGGAAAAAAAAGGTGTAAAAAAAGTTTTCAGATTGCAACGAAATTTTGGTGGTAGATTTCACTGACCAAAAAAATATGGAATACAAAATATGGGGCAAAACGGCCATCGTATGAGGTGGTTTTTAGTCAGCTATGCTCCTTAACAGCACTAAGTCCACGTTGATGAAAAAAAGGTTTCCAAAAAAAGTTTTGAGATTGAGACGAAAGGTAGGTGTTGGGTTCCAATGACCAAAAAATATGGAAAACCAAATATCGAGCAAAACGGGCTCACTATGAGGTGGTTCTAAGTCACATATGCTCCTTAATGGCACTCGGTCCACGTTGATGGAAAAAAGGGTTTGTAAACAAAGTTTTCAGATTTAGACGAAATTTTGGTGGGACGTTTCAATGACCACAAAAATGTGGAATACCAAATATGGGGCAAAACGGCCGTCGTATGCGGTGGTTTTGAGTCACATATGCTCCTTAACGGCAATCAGTCCACGTTGATGGAAAAAAAGGTTTCAGATTGACACGAAATTTGGGTGGGAGGTTTCATGGACCAAAAGATATGCAATACAAAATATGGGGCAAAACGGCCGTCGTATGAGGTGGTTTTGAGACACATATGCTCCGTAATGGCACTCAGCCCACGTTGATGGAAAAAAAGGTTTCAAAAAAAGTGTTTTCAGATTGAGACAACATTTTAGTGGTAGGTTTCAATGACCAAAAAAATATGAAATACCAAATATGGGGCAAAACGACCGTCGTATGAGGTGGTTTTGTGTCACATATGCTCCTTAACAGCACTCAGTCCACGTTGATGGAAAAAAAGGTGGCAAAAAAAAGTTTTGAGATTGAGACGAAATTTTGGTCGGAGGTTCAATGACCAAAAGAATATATAATACAAAATATGAGGCAAAACGCCCGTCGTATGAGGTGGTTTTGAGTCACATATGCACATTAACGACACTCATTCCACGTTGATGGAAAAAAACGTTTCAACAAAAAGTTTTCAGATTGAGATGAAATTTTGGTGGTAGGTTTCAATGACCAAAAAAATATGAAATACCAAATATGGAGCAAAACGGCTGCACTATGAGGTGTTTTTAAGTCACATATGCTCCTAAATGGCACTCCGTCCACGTTGATGGAAAAAAGGGTTTGAAAACAAAGTTTTCAGATTGAGACCAAATTTTGGTGGGAGGTTTCAATGACCAAAAAATATGAAATACTAAATATGGGGCCAAACGGCCGTCGTATGAGGTGGTTTTGAGTCACATATGCTCCTTAACGACAATCAGTCACGTTCATGGAAAAAAAGGTTTCAAAAAAAGTTTTCAGATTGACACGAAATTTGGGTGGGAGGTTTCAATAACCAAAAATATATGCAATACCAAATATAGGGAAAAACGGCCGTCGTATGAGGTGGTTTTGAGTCACATATGCTCCCTAATGGCACTCGGTCCACGTTGATGAAAAAAAGGGTTTCAAAATAAAGTTTTCGGTTTGAAACGAAATTTTTGTGGGAGGTTTCAATGACCAAAAAAATATGGAATACCAAATATGGGGCTAAACGGCCGTCGTATGAGGTGGTTTAGAGTCACATATGCTCCGTAACGGTACTCGGTCCATGTTGATGGAAAAAAAGGTTTCAAAAAAAAGTTTTTTGATTGAGGCGAAATTTTGGTTGTAGTCAATGACCAAAAAAATATGGAATACCAAATATGGAGCAAAACGGTCGCACTATGAGGTGGTTTTAAGTCACATTTGCTCCTTAATGGAACTCGGTCCACGTTGATGGAAAAAAGGGTTTGAAAACAAAGTTTTCAAATTGAGACGAAAATTTGGCGGAGGTTTCAATGGCAAAAAAAATATAAAATACCAAATATGGGGAAAAACGCCCGTCGTATAAGGTGGTTTTGAGTCAGATATGCTCCTTAACGACACTCAATCCTCGTTGATGGGAAAAAAGATTATAACAAAAAGTTTTCAAATTGCGACAAAATTTTGGTGGTAGGTTTCAATGACCAAAAAAATATAGAATACCAAATATGGGGCAAAACCGCGGTTGTATGAGGTGGTTTTCATCCACATGCTCCTTCACGGCACTCAGTCCACGTTCAAGGAAAAAAGGTATCAAATTTTTTATCCAGATTGAAACGATATATTTGTGGTAGGTTTCAATGACCAAAAAAATATGGAATACCAACTATGGGGCAAAACGGCCGTCGTATGAGGTGGTTTAGAGTCATATATGCTCCTTAACGGCACTCATTCCACGTTGATGAAAAAAAAGGTTTCAAAAAAATGTTTTGAGATGGAGACGAAATTTTAGTGGTAGGTTTCAATGAACAAAAAAAATATGGAATACTAAACATGGGGCAAAACGACCGTCGTATAAGGTGGTTTTGAGTCACATATGCTCCTTAACGGCACCAGGTCCACGTTAATAGGAAAAATGGGTTTCAAAAAAAAGATTTAAGATTAAGACGAAATTTTGGTGGTAGGTTTCAATGACCAAACAAATATGGAATACCAAATATGGGGCAAAACCGCGGTCGTATGATGTGGTTTTGAGTCACATATGCTCCTTAATGGCACTCGATCCACGTTGATGGAAAAAATGGTTTCAAAACAAAGTTTTCAGGTTGAGACGAAATTTTGGTGGGAGGTTTCAATGACTAAAAAAATATGAAATACCAAATATGGGGCTAAACGGCCGTCGTATGAGGTGGTTTTGAGTCACATATGCTCCGTAACGGCACTCGGTCCACGTTGATGGAAAAAAAGGTTTCAAAAAAAGTTTTTAGATTGAGTCGAAATTTTGGTGGTAGGTTTCAATGACCAATAAAATATGGAGCAAAACGGCTGCACTATGAGGTGGTTTTTAGTCACATTTTCTCCTTAATGGCACTCGGTCCACGTTGATGGAAAAAAAGGGTTTGAAATCAAAGTTCTCAGATTGAGACGAAATTTTGGTCGGAGGTTTCAATGACCAAAGAATATATAATACAAAATATGAGGCAAAACGCCCGTCGTATGAGGTGGTTTTGAGTCACATATGCACCTTAACGGCACCCACTCCACGTTGATGGAAAAAAAGGTTTCAACAAAAAGTTTTCAGATTGAGATGAAATTTTGGTCGTATGTTTCAATGACCAAAAGAAATATGAAATACCAAATATGGAGCTAAACGACCACACTATGTGGTGGTTTTAAGTTACATATGCTCCTTAATGGCACTCTGTCCACGTTGACGGAAAAAAGGGTTTGAAAACAAAGTTTTCAGATTGAGGCGAAATTTTGGTGGGAGGTTTCAATGACCATAAAAATAGGAAATACCAAATACGGGGCAATACGGCTATTGTATGAGGTGGTTTTGAGTCACATATGCTCCTTAACGACAATCAGTCCACGTTGATGGCAAAAAAGGTTTCAAAAAAAGTTTTCAGATTGACACGAAACTTGGGTGGGAGGTTTCAATGACCAAAAATATATGCAATACCAAATATAGGGCAAAACGGCCGTCGTATGAGGTGGTTTTGAGACACATATGCTCCGTAATGGCACTCGGTCCACGTTGATGGAAAAAGGGATTTAAATAAACCGTTTTCAGATTGCGACGACATTTTGGTGGTAGATTTCAACGTCCAAAAAATATGGAATACCAAATATGGGGCAAAACCGCGGTCGTATAAGGTGGTTTTGAGTCACATATGCTCCTTAATGGCACTCGGTCTACGTTGATGGAAAAAAAGGTTTCAAAAAAATAGTTTTCAGATTGAGACGAAATTTTAGTGGTAGGTTTCAATGACCAAAAAAATATGGAATACCAAATATGGGGCAAAACGGCTGTCATATGAGGTGGTTTTGAGTCACATATGCTCCTTAACAGCACTCAGTCCACATTGATGGAAAAAAAGGTTTCATGACCTTCCTTTATTTTCTCTCTCTTTAAGCTCCCTTTGGTGATGGCAAACACTTGAAGCAGGCAAGGGAAGGGGGGAAATTAGCAGGTGGAAATGGAAATCAAAGCATCAAATCCATGAAAAACCCACAAAATGCTACAAATAAGCAACCCAAATAACAATCTGATGATCATCTTCTATCATCTTCAAAAAAGGCGGGTAAATCAGAAATGGAACATTGGCAATCTGATTTTGATGGCTCATCAACTAGCAGTAAGTTTGATTCAGATGAAGATTATGCAAGTCCAAGAATCCAATTGGCCCTCCAAAGAAGTCAGATTACTACTTCAGTACCCATTACTAGAGCAGCTATGATCAACACTGGAGGTAAACAATTTGAGAGTAATTTGATCAATGTTGGCTCTAATCTGGTTGATTTAAACCTAAATGCTAGTATAACACCTAGATCATCTATTGATGTTGATGCTAATGATAATGTTGTTGATCCACAATGCTCAAAACGAAAAAGTCGACGTTTGACTGTTTCAAACCCTGATCATAGCTCTGTTGAAATGAATGTTTCTGTGAGCTGTTTGGATGATATTAATGCTGCTGCACAGCCTAAACCTGTTCTTGAATGGGAGGATGTTAAGGAGGAGGTAGAATTTTGGAGTACAGCAGTTGTATGTTTTGTTATATGAGCAAAACCCCCTGTTCAGGTGTTTGAGGGATTTCTTAAGAGAATCTGGGGCAACCTGGGAATTGGTGTTATTGCACCTATTGCAAATGGTGGATTCTTGGTGAGATTTAAAGATTTGAAGACTGTTGAAACCACCACTAGTGGGGCCTATTTTTTTGATAACAAACCACTAACAGTGAGGCAATGGGATCCAGATGCTAGCATGGAGGAATGTGCTACCCCCACAGTTCCTATTTGGATCCAATTGCATAATCTCGGTTTGAAATTTTGGGGGAAAAGGAGCCTCAACAAGATTGTGGGATTGATTGGTATTCTCAGGAAGATAGATACATATAATGAGTTGAAGCAGAGGACAAAGTTTTCCAGGGTAATGGTGGATGTTCAGCTTGATCAAGAATTTCCAGACCAAATCTCATTCATCAATTAGAAGGGAGAGGAAATGGTTCAGGAGGTATACTATGAGTGGAAGCCTACTAAGTGCATGGTATGCAAGAAGTATGGGCATGCTAGGAGGACTGCTGGTATAAGGAGAAGCCTACCCAGGTTTAGAGGCCTAAACAACCAACAATTGCCAAGATCAGTGTAGCACAGAGAGTGGTGAATGAGGATGGCTTCATCTCCATCACAAAGAAGGGGGTACTTCTACTCAACACTCACCTGCAAAGATCAAGGCAACACCTAAGGCTAGACCATCTACTGCACACAACAATACCTTTGAGGTTCTGGGAGTCATACATGATTCAATAGGTGCACAAGATAAGGGGGCAAGCAAGGATAGGGTGTCGGGGCTGGCAAGCCCTATCCCTAATGGATAGTATATTGATGTGGAACACCAGGGGGCTAAATAGTTATAGCAAGCAGGGCTTTGTGAGGGACTTCCTCACTAAACATCACGCTAAACTTATTTGCCTCCTAGAAACTAAGGTCAAGGCTAACCACATTGGTTCCTTGTACCTCAACATATGTCCAGGATGGTGCATCACAACTAACCTACCTTGGCATGGTAATGGTGGAGTGGTAGTGGCTTGGGACCCTAGTGTGTTTAAAGTTGATATCAGAGAGTGCTCAGCTCAGATGGTGCATTGTAGAATAAAACCAGTACATTCATCAGCCTTCTTTTGTACCTTTGTATATGCTTATAACAGAGGTGAAGAGAGGAGGCCATTATGGAAAGATCTATATGGATTGGCTAGTACTGTGAAGGGCCCTTGGGTTTGGGGTGGTGATTTCAATGTCATCCTTAATGAGGATGAGAAGACAGGAGACATACACATAAAGAGGGAGATACTTGACTTCAAAATATGTGGAAAGTTTTGTGGCATGGAAAACATAAAGTTTAGTGGCAGATGGTGTTCACTTGGAACAACAAGCAAGATGAACATACTAGGGTAATGTCAAAGATTGATAGGGTGATGGACAATTCCTCCTGGCTATCAACCTACACAAACTCATAGGTCACTTTCCTTCCTGAGGGGGATTTTGATCACAATCCAGCATTACTGAGAAGCTACACATAAGTCCAGGGGTTCAAACCCTATAGATTTCTCAATATCTGGTGTGAACAGGATGGTTATCATGAGATGCTTAAGGCATTTTGGGGCAAGCCTGTGCAAGGGTATGCTATGTTCCAGATTTATGAGAAGCTCAAACACCTCAAACCTATTTTGAGGAGATTCAATCAGGAGCATGTGGGAGATGTTGCTGGTAATATGAGGCAAGCAACCAGAGCTTATGAGAAGGCTCAAGAGGATATGCATAATAACACTGATGATCCTGTGATGGTGCAGAAGGAATACTTGGCTGCCCAACAATTCAAGAAAGCAAAAAATGAATACCTCAGTTTTTTGAGACAAAAAACTAGAGAGGATTGGATCTCCTTTGGAGATGATAATACAACAATTTTCCATCAAGCTATTAAAGCTAAAAATCACAAAAACAGAATTAATACTGTACAGAATGCAGATGGTGATTGGATCTTGGACCCTAAAAATGTCTGTGATAAGTTCATCAAGCATTTCTCCAGTTTCATGAGTGATGGCCACTCTGTATCCAAGATCAAGCCCAGAATCATACAACAGGGTGATATTCTCTCTGAGGATATGCACGAGATCCTAGGCTTGACCTTTACAACCGAGGAGATCAAAAAAGCCTTATGGTCTATACCTGAGTCTAAAGCACCTGGTATTGATGGTTATGGAAGTTCATTCTTCAAGACCAGTTGGGATACCACACTGCCTGATTTAATTGCAGTTGTTCAAGAATTTTTTCATACAGGTGAAATGTTGAAAGTATTGAATACCACCTCTATTTCACTAGTGCCAAAAGTGAACTTTCCCACAAAAGTTTCTGAATACAGGCCTATAGCCTGCTGCACTGTGGTATATAAATGTATATCCAAACTGTTATGCTCCAGGCTCAAACATGTTCTACCTTACATTGTTTCACAGAATCAAGAAGCCTTCATTAGTGGCAGAAGCATCATCAATAATATCTTAGTTTGCCAAGATCTTGTGAGGCATTCTGCTAGGAAAAATGCATCTCCTAGCTGTTTGATGAAAATAGACTTGCAATAAGCCTATGACACAATTGAATGGGGATTCTTACAAGACCTCATGGTTGCTCTCAACTTCCCAAAACATTTCATCAAGGTGATTATGGCTTGTAATTCTACAGCTAGCTTCACACTGCTCATCAATGGTACAAGTCAGGGTTTCTTTACCTCCTAGAGGGGGTTAAGACAAGGGGATCCTGTTTCTCCCCTACTCTTTACTATATGTATGGAGTATTTGACTAGAACTCTGAAGTATTTGGGAAGCAGGAAGGACTTCAAATTTCACCCTAGATGCAATGAACTGAAGCTCAATACACTATGCTTTGCAGATGATCTCCTAGTTTTCTGCAAAGGAGAAATCAAGAGTGCCAAATTGATTCTTCAAGGCCTCAAGCACTTTGAGCTAGTCTCAGTTTTGGCTGCAAACAAGGGGAAGTCTGAGTTATATCAAGCTAACATGCCTGCTAGTGATGTGGATAACCTGATACTGAAATCAGGGTTCAAGAGGGGGGAATGGCCTTTCAGGTATCTAGGGGTTCCAATCTGCAATAGGAAGCTGAACTCTGGAGATTGTGAACAACTGATCAAAAAAGTTTTGAGCAGGATAACAAGATGGCAAACTAGACACCTCTCATTTGCTGGTAGGCTTCAATTGGTCAACTCTGTACTAATGAGTATCTGTACATACTGGATGCATATCATCATTTTCCCCAAAGCAGCCATCAAAAGGATCAATCAACTGTGTAGAAGATTCCTTTGGGAGGGCAAAACAGAAGGGGTCAAAGCAGCTTATGTCAAGTGGGATACAGTTTGCAAGCCTAAGAAGATGGGAGGCCTGGGTGTTAGAAACTTAGCACTCTGGAATAAAATTGCAGTAGGTAAAATTTCTTGGCAAATTGCTGAGGGGAAAAACACATTATGGGTCACGTGGGTGCATAGTGTCTAATTAAGAGGGGATGACTGGTGGGGGTACAAGCCAACCACCAATGGTAGCTGGGTTCGGAAACAAATTTGTATAATCAAAGAAGAATTGTTAATATGGAGGCTGCAACCTTGGTGGCCAGTTGGAGGATACTTAATAGCTAAAATACATCATGGAATTGAACACATGGGGGCCAAAGTGCCATGGCATGGCACAATCTGGAATAGGCTTACAATGCCTAAACACAGTTTCCTGTGGTGGTTGGTGATCCAACAAAAGCTTCCTGTTAGACCAAGACTTACAAGATTTGGAATTTTTGAATCACAGTTATGTTGTATCTGTGAGATCCAACAAGAGAATCACCAGCATCTGTTCTTTGACTGCCAATATGCATAGAAGGTATGGCAGGAGATATGTGCTTGGCTAGGCATTCACAAACAGTTTGTCAATATGAGACAACTGATATGCTGGCTCAAAAGAGGTAGGCAGTACTCCATTGTGCAACAACAATTACTCAAGGAAACTGTAGCTGGGCTCTTATACTGCTTATGGAGGGCTAGGAATCAGTCTTTATGGTTGTGAAAGATACCATCAGTTCTATACATAGTACAAAGAATTAAATTTTTTGTTAGTAAAAGAACTTACATGCTTTATACTTGTAAATTGAGAGCAACGGATAGGGAATGGTTACAAGGTCTTTGTAACTAATTTTTTGTTTTTGAACCTGTGAGATGGGGCTTGTCCAATCAAAAAGGTGATAGGGTGTAAACACAGTTTTTGGTGATATATCAATTCTTTATTTACTAAAAAAAAGGAAAAATTGCTTATAATAATGCAACCTTTTGATTATTCTGGAATAATGCAACCTTTATACCCCATTTATTTTAAATGAGTTAAAAATGGTTATAACCTTAAGAATGGGTAAAACATGACACTTGTCACATAGTAATTGGCTCTCATAAATAATTTTTATTTAAAAAATAAAAACAAAAACATAAATAAAAAAAAAATAAAAATTCATTAACCACCCCCACCTCTCTCTCCTCCCCCACCCACATCCCACCTCCTCCCTTAATCAGCCACGAACCACCAACCTCACCCTACCCCATCTTTGCCTGAGTTTACGGCGAGGCTACCCACCTCTCTACCTTCTCCACCCCATCTTTAGAAATGAGGACTAGTTCTCCTGGTTGAAGACCATGTTCAGCAAACTCTCTAGCAGCATACCCCTGCAAACAAATCACGCCATCTAACTTCATAAACAACAAAAAGAAATCGAAATCACACAGACTTCTACTTGCTTTTGTATTGATCAACTCCACTAATCATAAACCAAACACACAGACTTAGCATCTGCATACTTGGTAGCTGTGAAATTTATGTTCCAGTTGTTTCGCACAGACACACTTTCAAAGATCTATATGAACTTAGCATCTTTGCATCACCAGCATAACATCCAATTTCACAACCTTTTACAATTCAAGATATTCTCTCAAGCAATTGCACTTAATTTCAAGATAACAGGAACATCCAATTAACTATACTCCGATCAGACTAATATATTGACAGGTGATTATTATTCACAATCCTACCTTATCTGAACAATTTATTCACTTTTCTTCTTATTCACCGAAACTTGAAGCTAAAAATCATCAAATTGAATAAATATTTGTGAAAGTTGTTCAGGGGAGGAGATGGTTGCGTGTCGGCGGCAGGTGGTGGTGTGCGTGGTGGTGTAGATCCGTGGTGGCGCAGCCACGAGGATGACAGGGGAAGCGAAAGAAAGAGAAGGCAGGGGAGGGGGTTGTTTATTTTTTAATTTTATTTAATATATTAATTAAATATAAGAGTTTTAAAATAAAAATTACCAATGGTTCAGGTTACCGGTCATTTGTCCTATTTAAAATAAATGGGGTATAAAGGTTGCATTATTCCATAATAATCGAAAGGTTGCAATAATATTTGCGAATCGCTAAAAGGTTGCATTATTATAAGCAATTTTTCCAAAAAAAAACAAAAAGGTTTCAAAAAAGAGTTTTGAGATTGAGATGAAAGTTTGGTGTTAGGTTTCAATGAACAAAAAAATATGGAATACCAAATATGGGGCAAAACGACCGTCGTATAAAGTATTTTTGAGTCACATATGCTCCTTAACGGCACTGAGTCCACGTTGATGGATAAAAAAGTTGCAAAAAAAAGTTTTCAGATTGAGACAAAATTTTGGGGGTAGGTTTCAATGACCAAAAAAATATGGAATACCAAATATGGAGCAAAACGGCCGCACTATGAGGTGGTTTTGAGTCACTTATGGTCCTTAATGGCACTCGGTCCACGTAAATGGAAAAAAGGGTTTTAAATTAAAGGTTTCAGTTTGAAACGAAATTTTGGTGGGAGGTTTCAATGACCAAAAAAATATGGAATACCAAATATGGGGATAAACAGCCGTCGTATAAGGTGGTTTTGAGTCACATATGCTCCGTAACGGCACTCGGTCCACGTTGATGGAAAATAGGTTTCAAAAAAAAGTTTTTAGATTGAGACAAAATTTTGGTGCTAGGTTTCAATGACCAAAAAAATATGGAATACCAAATATGGGGATAAACAGCCGTCGTATGAGGTGGTTTTGAGTCACATATGCTCCGTAACGGCACTCGGTCCATGTTGATGAAAAAAAGGTTTCAAAAAAAAGTTTTTAGATTGAGACAAAATTTTGGTGCTAGGTTTCAATGACCAAAAAAATATGAAATACCAAATATGGAGCAAAACGGCCGCACTATGACGTGGTTTTTAGTCACATTTGCTCCTTTATGGCAATCGTTCCACGTTCATGGAAAAAAAGGGTTTGAAAACAAAGTATTCAGATTATGACGAAATTTTGGTCGGGGGTTTCAATGACAAAAAAATATAAAATACCAAATAGAGGGCAAAACGCCCGTCGTATGAGGTGGTTTTGAGTCAAATATTCTCCTTAACGGCACTCATTCCACGTTGATTGAAAAAAGGTTTTAATAAAACGTTTTCAGATTACAACGACATTTTGGTGGTAGATTTAAACGACCAATAAAATATGGAATACCAAATATGGGGCAAAACCGCGGCCGTATGAGGTGGTTTTGAGTCACATATGCTCCTTGATGGCACTCGGTCTATGTTGATGGAAAAAAAGGTTTCAAAAAAAAAAAGTTTTCAGATTGAGACGAAATTTTAGTGGTAGGTTTCAATGGCCAAAAAAATATGGAATACCAAATATGGGGCAAAACGGCTGTCGTATGAGGTGGTTTTGAGTCACATATGCTCCTTAACAGCACTTAGTCCACGTTGATGGAAAAAAAGGTTGCAAAAAAAAGTGTAGACGAAATTTTGGTAGTAGGTTTCAATGACCAAAAAAATATGGAATACCAAATATGGAGAAAAATGGCCGGATTATGAGGTGGTTTTGACTCATATTTGCTCCTTAATGGCACTCGGTCCACGTTGATGGAAAAAAAGGGTTTCAAAATAAAGTTTTCAGTTTGAAACGAAATTTTAGTGGGAGGTTTTAATGACCAAAAACATATGAAATACCAAATATGGGGCTAAACGGCCGTCGTATGAGGTGGTTTAGAGTCACATATGCTTCGTAATGGCACTCGGTCCACATTGATAGAAAAAAAGGTTTCAAAAAAAAGTTTTTTGATTGAGACGAAATTTCGGTTGTAGTCAATGATCAAAAAAATATGGAATTCCAAATATGGATGAAAACGGCCGCACCATGAGGTGGTTTTGAGTCACATTTGCTCCTTAATGGCACTCGTTCCACGTTGATGGAAAAAAAGGGTTTGAAAACAAAGTTTTCAAATTGAGACGAAATTTTGGTCGGAGGTTTCAATGACCAAAAAAATATAAAATACCAAATATGGGGCAAAATGCCCGTCGTATAAGGTGGTTTTGAGTCACATATGCTCCTTAACGACATTCATTCCAAGTTAATGGAAAAAAAGGTTTTAACAAAAAGTTTTCAGATTGCGACAAAATTTTGGTGGTAGGTTTCAATGACTAAAAAAATATAGAATACCAAATATGGGGCAAAACCGCGGTTGTATGAGGTGGTTTTGAGCCACATGCTCCTTCACGACACTCAGTCCACGTTGATGGAAAAAAAGGTATCAAATTTTTTTTTCAGATTGAAACGATATTTTTGTGGTAGGTTTCAATGACCAAAAAAATATGGAATACCAAATATGGGGCAAAACGGCCATCGTATGAGGTGGTTTAGAGTCACATATGCTCCTTAACGGCATTCATTCCACTTAATGGCCATTTTAGCTTTGACTCAAAGCCTTTGATAGTTAAATCATGGGATATTGATGCTGACATTAGTGACCAGGTGGTTAAAAAGGTCCCTATTTGGGTGAAACTTCCAAAGCTCAATGTGAAATATTAGGGAGGCAGAAGTCTAACCAAAATAGTGGAGTCTCTAGGTGATTTTGTCAAAGTAGACCAAGCTACAGAGATGAGGGATAGGCTGATGTATGCAAGAGTGCTGGTGGAAGTGGTGGTTGATCCGATTTATCCTGACTCTGTCTCTTTTTTGAATGAGCATGGAGTACTTCTTAATCAGGTTATTGAGTATGAATGGAAGCCTGAGATTTGTCTACATTGCAAAAAGATAGGCCATAGAGGGGAGGATTGTAGAGCAGTCAAAAAGAAGCAGGAATGGAGGCCTAAAGTGGCCCCTAAACTGAATAAGGAGTTATTGGGGGATGAGGATGGTTTTAGGCAAGTGTCAAGTAAGTTTACGAAGCAGCATCAATCTACTGCAGCTGCTGCTATAAGCCAGGAAAGCCCAAACAAATTTCAGATCCTGCAACATGTTACTCCTACTGAAGCTGATAAAGTTGGCCTTCACACAGATGACAGAGGTAATGATGAGCTGATAGATAAGGGGTTGATTACCCCTATTGTGAATGGATAATATAATATGTTAGAATGTAAGGGGGCTAAACAAGCTAGCTAAATAGAAAGAGGTACAAAATCTAATCTCTTCTCACAAAGCTAAGCTTGTTTGCCTCCTTGAAACTAAGATCAGGGCTCAAAAACAGGGGGCCTTGTATCTTAACTTATGTCCAGGTTGGAATATAACCACAAACTTACCATGGCATGGTAGAGGTAGAATAATCATTGCTTGAGACCCTAGAGCTTTTGAAGTGGATATCAGATTCTGCACTGATCAACTAGTGCATTGTATTGTCACTTCTTGCAGTTCAAGAGTCTCCTTTGCTTATTCAATAGTGTATGCACATAATGATAATGCTAGCAGGTGCATTCTGTGGAAGGATTTGGAGAGAATTGGTGGCTCTTTAGTTGGCCCTTGGGTGATGATGAGGGATTTCAATAATGTGCTCACATATGAGAAAAGAGTTGGGGCTGTAGTTACTAGAAGGGAAATTGAGGCTTTTCAAAAGTGCCTCAATTATTGTAATTTGACTGATGTCAAATTTCTTGGTAGGTTCTATACATGGAACAATAAGCAAGATGATGAAGATAGGGTGCTAGCTAAGCTTGATAGGGTTGTTGCCAATGAAAACTGGTTAACTCTCTTCAAATCAGCTGAAGTGATTTTCCTTCCTGAGGGATATTTTGATCATTCCCCTGCTTTGATCAAATGCTTTCCCACACCTCAAGGCAGAATCCCCTTCAGATACTTTCAGATGTGGAGCAAGTGTGATAGCTTTTTAGCTGTTGTTAAAGAAGCCTGACAGAAGCAAGTTATTGGGTTTCAGATATACCAAGTATGGCATAAACTGAAATTTCTAAAGTAAGATTTGAAGAAGCTCAATAAAGAGAGGTTTAGGGATGTTGAAGCTGCTCGAAATGTTAGCTTTATTCATGATGAATTTGTAGCTCACCAGAAACTCAAAGAAGCTCAGGTAAATTACCTCTCATTCTTAAATCAGAAAGCAAAAGGGGAATGGATCCTTGATGGTGATAGCAATACAAAACAGTTCCATAATAGGGTGAAAATACTAGCTCAGAAAATAATATTAATGCTATTATGAGTAAAGAGGATGTATGGATTTATGAGCATGAAGCTGTGAATAATACATTCTTGAATTATTTTTGAACTTTTGTTGCTAATACAAGGAGTGAAGTCTTTCCTATCAAGTGCAGGTTTGTTCAACAAGGACCTATCTTGTTGGAAGATCAACACTCTCTTCTTATCCTCCATTTCACAGGAGAGGAGATTAGGTTAGCACTTTGGTCCATTCCTAGTAACAAATCTCCTGGAATAGATGGTTATGGGAGGAGCTTCTTCAAGGATGCTTGGGATGTGGTGGGAAAAGATACTATTTCTGCACTACAAGAGTTCTTCAGCTCAGGGAAACTGCTTAAAGCCATAAACACTACAGCAATCACCTTAGTTCCTAAGGTTGCTTGCCCCTCTCATGTTGGAGACTAGACTTATAGCCTGTTGCACATTGCTATATAAGATTATCTCTAAACTTTTATGTTCAAGATTGAAAAGAGTCTTGCCTGGTCTGGTTAGCCAAAGTCAGAGTGCCTTTGTGGCAGGTAGAAGCATCATTGATAATATACTGGTGTGCCAGGATCTTGTCAAACACTATACAAGAAAACAAGCTGCTAGAAGCTGCTTGATGAATTTTGATCTGCAAAAAGCTTATGATACTATTGAGTGGGGGTTTGTACATGATTTACTCTAGGCTCTCAACTTTCCTAAGGAGTTCATTAAAGTACTGATGGAATGTATATCCACTACTAGCTATACTCTCCTCTTTAATGGTTCCTGTACAGATTTGTTTGAGGATAAGAGAGGCTTAAGGCAAGGAGACCCTATCTCCCCCCTGGTTTTTGTACTCTGCATGGAATATTTGACATGAATCCTGAATTATCAGGGGGCTAAGCAAGATTTTCATTTTCATCCTAGATGTCAAGGTCTAAAACTGGATAGTCTATGCTTTACAGATGACTTAATGATATTCGGTAGAGGAGACTATAGAAGTGTCTACTTGATGCTTCAAGGCTTGAGACTATTTGAGAAATCTTCAGGCCTAGCTGCTAATAAACAGAAATCTGAAGTTTTTCAGGTTAACATGCAAGCTACAGAGCTACACAGAATTAAGAAGTTGTCTGGTTTTGGATCTGGTGCCTGGCCTCTTAAGTATCTTGGTGCTCCCATTAGCAGCAAGAAACTAAGCACTACAGACTGTGAAAAGCTAGTGGAAAAAATGCTATATAGGATTAAATCCTGGCAGCATAGAACACTGTCTTTTGTTGGAAGACTTCAGTTAGTCAACTCTGTGCTGATGAGTGTATTCAACTACTGGATGCAGATTTTCATTTTACCTGAGGCTGTTCTTGCAAGAATCAATCAAGTCTGCAGGGTTTACTTATGGCAAGGAAATGATAGGTACCTAAAACCAGGCTATGTCAACTGGGATAAGGTCTGCAGCAAGAAGGGATATGGAGGTCTGGGAGTCAGGGATATAAAGCTATGGAACCTCCTAGCAGTTAACAAGCAAGTTTGGGCCATTGCTGAAAAGAAAGATACCCTGTGGGTGAGATGGGTTAATTCAGTGAACATCCAAGGAGGTGATTGGTGGCAACACCACCCTAGGTCTACTGCTAGCTGGATATGGAGATACTTCTATCAAGTTAAAGATGAGATCAAACAAGCAGCCTGGCTTCCTCAGACTGGCCAAGTGTTCTCCATTGGTAAATGTTACAAACAAGCACATGTGATGGGAGATAAAGTTATTTGGGATAGGGTGCTGTGGAATAGGCTCAATACACCCAAACACAGCTTCATGATATGGTTAGCAGCCCACCAAAGGCTTATGACAAAGGAAAGGCTCAGAAGATATGGTGTCTGTTCTGAGGACACTTGTACTATCTGTGGCTCTCACACTTAGAGCCTTGACCATCTGCTCTTCCACTGTTGCTTCAGCAAACTGATTTGGGAGGGGTGTCTGGATTGGATCAAGTTTAAGAAGTGATGGACTGGCATGTCTGACTGCCTCAACTGGATCAGCAAAAGGGGAGATCTGCCTCAAGCTAGAAGGAAAGTAGCCTTTGCTGTAATTGATGCTGTTGTTTATAACATTTGGCTTACTAGAAATCAGGCTTATTGGTGTAGTTATGTTCCTAGTGTTGATAGTTGTATTGCTTCTATCAAGTTTGTAATTAGAACTAGGATGCAGTTAGTTTATAACTCTAAGGCCTTCACTAAGTTTCAATATTGGCTAGATGAGCTCAAGTTATAATAGTTGCTCTTAGGTGTTTGGGGATCCTTCCTAGAAGGGTTGTCATCACCTTTGAGTAGATTGTAGTTGTGTTTGGCGTTCAATATATCTTTTCACTTATCTAAAAAAAAAATTGGTTTCAAAAAAAAGTATTTAGATTAAGACGAAATTTTGGTGGTAGGTTTCAATGACCAAAAAAATATGGAATACAAAATATGGGGCAAAACCGCGTTCGTATGACGTGGTTTTGAGTCACATATGCTCCTTAATGGCACTCAGTCCACGTTGATGGAAAAAGGGTTTCAAAACAAAGTTTTCAGGTTGAGACGAAATTTTGGTGGGAGGTTTCAATGACCAAAAAAATATGGAATGCCAAACATGGGGCTAAACGGCCGTCATATGAGGTGGTTTTGAGTCACATATGCTCCGTAACGGCACTCGGTCCACGTTGATGGAAAAAAAGGTTTCAAAAAAAAGTTTTTAGATTGAGACAAATTTTGGTGGTAGGTTTTAATGACCAAAAAATTATGGAATACCAAATATGGAGCAAAACGGCTGCACTATGAGGTGGTTTTTAGTCACATTTGCTCCTTAATGGCACTCGTTCCACGTTGATGGAAAAAAAAGGGTTTGAAAACAAAGTTTTCAGATTAAGGCGAAATTTTGGTCGAGGGTTTCAATGACAAAAAAAATATAAAATGCCAAATAAGGGGCAAAACGCCCGTCGTATGAGGTGGTTTTGAGTCACATATTCTCCTTAACGACACTCATTCCACGTTGATAGAAAAAAAGGTTTTAATAAAACGTTTTCAGATTGCAACGACATTTGGTGGTAGATTTCAACGAAAAAAAATTATGGAATACCAAATACGGGGCAAAACCACGGTCGTATGAGGTGGTTTTGAGTCACATATGCTCCTTAATGGCACTCGGTCTACGTTGATGGAAAAAAGGTTTCAAAAAAAAGGCTTTTCGATTGAGACGAAATTTTAGTGGTAGGTTTCAATGACCAAAATAATATAGAATACCACATATGGGGCAAAACGGCCATCGTATGAGGTGGTTTTGAGTCACATACGCTCCTTAACGGCACTCAGTTCACGTTGATGGAGAAAAAGGTTTCAAAAAAAGTTTTAAGATTGAGATGAAAGTTTGGTGTTAGCTTTCAATGACAACAAAAATATGGAATACCAAATATGAGGCAAAATGGCCGTCGTATAAGGTGGTTTTGAGTCACATATGCTCCTTAACGGCACTGAATCCACGTTGATGGAAAAAAAAGGGTTTCAAAATAAAGTTTTCAGTTTGAAACAAAATTTTGGTGGAAGTTTTCAATGACCAAAAATATATGGAATACCAAATATGGGGCTAAACGGCCGTCGTATGAGGTGGTTAAGAGTCATATATGCTCCGTAACGACACTCGGTCCACGTTGATGGAAAAAGAGGTGTCAAAAAAAAGGCTTTTAGATTGAGACTAAATTTAGGTTGTAGTCAATGACCAAAAAATATGGAATACCAAATATGGATCAAAACGGCCGCACTATGAGGTGGTTTTGAGTCACATTTGCTCCTTAATGGCACTCTGTCCACGTTAATGGAAAAAAAGGGTTTGAAAACAAAGTTTTCAGATTGAGACTAAATTCGGGTCGCAGGTTTCTATGACCAAAAAAATATAGAATACCAAATATGGGGCAAAACCGCAGTTGTATGAGGTGGTGTTGAGCCACATGCTCCTTCACGGCACTCAGTCCACGTTGATGGAAAAAAAGCTATCAAATTTTTTTTCAGATTGAAACGATATTTTTGTGGTAGGTTTCAATGACCAGAAAAATATGGGATACCAAATATGGGGCGAAACAGCCGTCGTATTAGGTGGTTTTGAGTCACATATGCTCCTTAACGACACTCATGCCACGTTGATGAAAAAAAGGTTTCAAAAAAAAGTTTTGAGATTGAGACAAAATTTTAGTTGTAGGTTTCAAGGACCAAAAACATATGGAATACTAAGTATGGGGCAAAACGACCGTCGTATAAGGTGGTTTTGAGTCACATATGCTCCTTAACGGCACTCATTCTACGTTAATAGAAAAAAGGTTTCAAAACAAAGTTTTCAGATTGAGACGAAATTTTGGTGGGAGGTTTCAATGACCCAAAAAATATGGAATACCAAATATGGGGCTGAACGGCTGTCGTATGAGGTGGTTTTGAGACACATATGCTCCGTAACGGCACTCAGTCCACGTTTATAGAAAAAAAGGTTTCAAAAAAAAGTTTTCAAATTGAGATGAAATTTGGTGGAAGGTTTCAATGACCAAAAAAAATATGGAATACCAAATATGGACAAAAACGGCCGCACTATGAGGTGGTTTTGAATCACTTTTGCTCCTGAATGGCACTCGGTCCACGTTGATGGTAAAAAAGGGTTTGAAAAGAAAGTTCTCTGATTGAGACGAAATTTAGGTCGGAGGTTTCAATGAATTCCAAATATGGGGCAAAACGGTCGTCGTATGAGGTGGTTTTGAGTCACATTTGCTCCTTAACGGGCACTCATTCCACGTTGATGCAAAAAAAGGTTTTAACAAAAAGTTTTCAGATTGCGACAAAATTTTGGTGGAAGGTTTACATGACCAAAATAATATAAAATACCAAATATGGGGCAGAACCGCGGTTGTATGAGGTAGTTTTGAGCCACATGCTCCTTCACGGCACTCAATCCACATTGATGGAAAAATAGGTATCAAATTTTTTTTTAATATTGAAATGATGTTTTTGTGGTAGGTTTCAATGGCCAAAAAAATATGGAATACCAAATATTGAGCAAAATGGCCTCATGATGATGTGGTTTTGAATCACATATGCTCCTTAATGGCACTCGGTCCACGTTGATGGAAAAAAGGGTTTCAAAACAAAGTGTTCAGGTTCAGACGAAATTTTCGTGGTAGGTTTCAATGACCAAAAAAATATGGAATACAATTATGGGGCAAAACTGCGGTCGTATGACGTGGTTTTTAGTCACATATGCTCCTTAATGGCACTCGGTTTACGTTGATGGAAAAATGGGTTTCAAAAAAATTGTTTTCATATTGAGACGAAATTTTAGTGGTAGGTTTCAATGACAAAAAAAATATGGAATACCAAATATCGAGCAAAACGACCTCATGATGATGTGGTTTTGAATCACATATGCTCCTTAATGGCACTCGGTCCACGTTGATGGAAATAAGGGTTTCAAAAAAAAGTGTTCAGGTTGAGACAAATTTTGGTGGGAGGTTTCAATGACCAAAAAAATATGCAATACAAAATATGGGGCTAAACGGCTGTCATATGAGGTGGTTTTGAGACACATATGCTCCTTAACGGCAATCAATCCACGTTAATGGAAAAAAAGGTTTCAAAACAAAGTTGTCAGATTGAGACGAAATTTAGGTGGGAGGTTTCAATGACCCAAAAAATATGGAATACCAAATATGGGGCTGAAAGGCTGTCGTATGAGGTGGTTTTGAGACACATATGCTCCGTAACGACACTTAGTCCACGTTGATAGAAAAAAAGGTTTCAAAAAAAAGTTTTCAAATTGAGACGAAATTTGGTGGTAGGTTTGAATGACCAAAAAAAATATGGAATACCAATTATAGACAAAAGCGGCCGCACTATGAGGTGGTTTTGAATCACTTTTGCTCCTGAATTGCACTCGGTCCACGTTGATGGAAAAAAAGGGTTTGAAAAGAAAGTTCTCAGATTGAGACGAAATTTAGGTCGGAGGTTTCAATGACCAAAAAAATATAAAATTCCAAATATGGGGCAAAACGGTCGTCTTATGAGGTGGTTTTGAGTCACATATGCACCTTAACGACACTCATTCCACGTTGATGGAAAAAAAGGTTTCAACAAAAAGTATTCAGATTGAGATGAATTTTTTGGTGGGAGGTTTCAATGACCAAAAAATATGAAATACCAAATATGGGGCAAAACGACCGTCGTATGAGGTGGTATTGAGTCAAATATGCTCCTTAACGGCAATTAGACCACGTTGATAAAAAAAGGTTTCAAAAAAAAGTTTTCAGATTGAGACGAAATTTTGGTGGTAGGTTTCAATGACCAAAAAAATATGAAATACCAAATATGGGGCAAAACGGCCGTCGTATAAGGTGGTTTTTAGACACTTATGCTCCCTAATGGCACTCGGTCCACGTAGATGGAAAAAAAGCCTTTTAAAAAAAACGTTTTCACATTGCGACGAATTTTTGGTGGTAGATTTGAATGACCAAAAAAATATGGAATACCAAATATGCGGCAAAACCGCGGTCGTATGAGGTGGTTTTGAGTCACAAATGCTCCTTAATGGCAGTCGGTCTACGTCGATGGAAAAAAAGGTTTCAAAAAAAAAAGTTTTCGGATTGAGACTAAATTTTAATGGTAGGTTTCAGTGACCAAAAAATTACAGAATACCAAATATGGGGCAAAACGGCCGTCGTATGAGATGGTTTTGAGTTACATATGCTCCTTAACGGCACTGAGTCCACATTGATGGAAAAAAAGGTTGCAAAAAAAAAAAATTAGATTGAGACGAAATTTTGGTGGTAGGCTTAAATGACCAAAAAAATATGGAATACCAAATATGGAGCAAAACGGCCTCACTATGAGGTGGTTTTGAGTCACATATGCTCTATAATGGCACTCGGTCCACGTTGATGGAAAAAAAGGGTTTCAAAATAAAGTTATCAGTTTGAAACGAAACTTGGTGGGAGGTTTCAATGACAAAAAAAATATGGAATACCAAATATGGGGCTAAACGGACGTCGTATGAGGTGGTTTAGAGTCACATATGCTCTGTAACGGTACTCGGTCCACGTTGATGGAAAAAAAGGTTTCAAAAAAAAGTTTTTAGATTGAGACGAAATTTTGGTGGTAGTCAATGACCCAAAAAAAAAAGGAATACCAAATATGGAGCAAAACGGCCGCACTATGAGGTGGTTTTCAGTCACATTTGCTCCTTAATGGCACTCGGTCCACGTTGATAATATAAAAGGGTTTGAAAACAAAGTTTTCAGATTTAGAAGAAATTTTGGTCGCAGGTTTCAATGACAAAAAAAATATAAAATTCAAAATATGGGGCAAAACGCCCGTCGTATGAGGTGGTTTTTAGTCACATATGCTTCTTAACGGCACTCATTCCACATTGATGGAAAAAAAGGTTTTAACAAAAAGTTTTCAGATTGCGTCAAAATTTTGGTAGGTTTCAATGACCAAAAAATATGGAATACCAAATATCGAACAAAACGGCCTCATTATGAGGTGGTTTTGAGTCACATATGCTCCTGAATGGCACTCGGTCCACGTTGATAGAAAAAAAGGGTTTCAAAAGAAAGTATTCAGATTGAGACGAAATTTTAATGGTAGGTTTCAATGTCCAAAAAATTATTTAATACTAAATATGGGGCTGAACGGCGGTCGAATGAGGTGGTTTTGAGACACATATGCTCCTTAACGGCAATGAGTCCACGTTGATGGATAAAAGGTTTGAAAACAAAGTTTTCAGATTTAGACGAAATTTTGGTGGGAGGTTTCAATGACCCAAAAAATATGGAATACCAAAAAAGGGGTTGAACAGCTGTCGTATGAGGTGGTTTTGAGACACATATGCTCCGTAACGGCACTCAGTCCACGTTGATGGAAAAAAACGTTTCAGAAATAAGTTTTCAAATTGAGACGAAATTTTGGGGGTAGGTTTCGATGACCAAAAAAATATGGAATACCAAATATGGAGAAAAACGGCCGCACTATGAGGTGGTTTTGACTCACATTTGCTCCTGAATAGCACTCGATCCACGTTGATGGAAAAAACGGGTTTGAAAACAAAATTCTCCTATTGAGACGAAATTTTAACCGAAGGTTTCAATGACCAAAAAAATATATAATACCAAATATGGGGCAAAACGGCCGTCGTATGAGGTGGTTTTGAGTCACATATGCACCTTAACGACATTCATTCCATGTTGATAGAAAAAAAGGTTTCAACAAAAAATTTTCAGATTGAGATGAAATTTTGGTGGTAGGTTTCAATGACCAAACAAAAATGGAAAACAAATTATGGAGCAAGACGGCAGTACTACGAGGTGGTTTTCATTCACATATGCTCCTTAATGGCACTCCGTCCACGTTGATGGAAAAAAGGGTTTGAAAACTTTAACGAAGTTTTCAGATTGAGACGAATTTTTGGTGGGAGGTTTCAATGACCAACAAAATATGAAATATCAAATATAGGGCAAAACGGCCATCGTATGAGGTGGTTTTGAGTCACATATGCTCCTTAACGGCAATTAGTCCACGTTGATGAAAAAAGGGTTTCAAAAAAAAGTTTTCAGATTGAGACGAAATTTGGTGGTAGGTTTTAATGACCAAAAAAATATATGAAATACTAAATATGGGGCAAAACGGCCATCATATGAGGTGGTTTTGAGACACATATGCTCCGTAATGGCACTCGGTCCACGTTGATGGAAAAAAAGTATTTTAAAAAAAACGTTTTCAGATTGCGACGAATTGATAGTGGTAGATTTCAATGACCAAAAAAATAAGGAATACCAAATATGGGGCAAAACGGCGGTCGTATGAGGTGGTTTTGAGTCATATATGCTCCTTAATGGCACTCGGTCTACGTTGATGGAAAAAAAGGTTTCAAAACAAAGTTTTTAGATTGAGACGAAATTTTAGTGGTATGTTTCGATGACCAAAAAAATATGGAATACCAAATATGGGGCAAAACGGCCGTCGTATGAGGTGGTTTTGAGTCACATATGCTCCTTAAAGGCACTCGGTCCACGTTGATGGAAAAAAAGGGTGTCAAAAAAAAGTTTTCAGATTGCGACCAAATTTTGGTGGGAGATTTCAATGACAAAAAAAATATGGGGTAAAACGGCCGTCGTATGAGGTGGTTTGGAGTCACATATGCTCCTTAACAGCATTCAATACACGTTGATGGATAAAATGGTTTCAAAAAAAAGTTTTGAGATTGAGATGAAAGTTTTGTGTTAGGTTTCAATGACCAAAAAATTATGGAATACCAAATATGAGGCAAAATGGCTGTTGTATGAGGTGGTTTTGAATCACATATGCTCCATATCGGCATTGAGTCCACGTTGATGGAAAAAAAGGTTGCAAATTTTTTTTTTCAGATTGAGACAAATTTTAGGTGGTAGGTTTCAATGACCAAAAAATTATGAAATACCAAATACGAAGCAAAACGGCCGGACTATGAGTTGTTTTTGAGTCACGTATGCTCCTTAATGGCACTCGGTCTACGTTGATGGAAAAAAAGGGTTTCAAAACAAATATTTCATATTGAGACGATATTGTGGTGGGAAGTTTCAATGACCAAAAAAATATGGAATACCAAATATGGGGCAAAACGACCGTCGTATGAGGTGGTTTTGAGTCACATATGCTCCTTAACGGCACTACGTCCACGTTTATGGAAAAAAGGTTTCAAAAAAAAGTTTTCAGATTGAGACGAAATTATGGTTGTAGGTTTCTGTAACAGCCCGACCTTTCCGAGCTGCTAACTTGACTAGCTTAGCAATCATATGCCTGAATATCTTCTTAATAAGAAGAATCAAATATAGATTAACTCCAACCTGCAGCAGTTTCTCAACCAAAAACCTCGATAATGGACCTGTGGGTCACTGCCCACAACACAATGGTCCTAAATGAGCCTTTTCAAATACATAATTGGCTCAACTTAATTACCGAACTATAACTAACATGATTTATTCACAAACCATTAATGTTCAATTAATACAACCCAAATTTCAAAACATAAAACTAAATATCACACCACCTTGAATCTCACTATATAATTCGAATTGACGTCACTCTTGATTTGATTCCGCACTTCCATCACAAATTTGAAAATAAGAGAGAATATACAAAATAAACAAAATTCCAAAATGAGTGGAAACTCGTAACCTTTACTTCAGCCCGTCAAAATATTTATGTTAAACAATTTATCAATAGGTGTTCAACATTAGTATTTGTGAATTGTTGGAGACAACAATAACTTTATAATTAGCTAGTACGTAGTAAAGCCTCGTAAGCAACCACGTGTTACTTCTATTTAAAATTATTAGTATTACAAGTGTATAAATATTTCAACAGAGAAATTTGTATAAGTACAATTGTCAAACCCTCTCATGATAAATGATGTTTTTATTCTTATATTATTGGCAACTCATCGCCAAAACACATATTTATATATATTATAGAACTTATTAATAATATTCGTTCTATAAATATTCGGAATGAAAACACGAATAGAGAGGGGTTTCCTCCTTAGGTAAACCCTTTGTCTGTAAACTTTTGGAAGTCGTCGCCCCACCATTTCATTATTATGCTTGCAAGCCTTCATTAGGACATGTCCCGTTATTATTCATTCGCTAGGAGATCACCCATCCTGCAAGGGTTCGCCAGGAGATTACCCATCCTGCAAGGGTTCGTCAGGAGATCACCCATCCCGCAAGGGTTCGTCAGGAGATCACCCGCCCTGCAAGGGTTGTTGTTCATACCGAACCATTCGGTATCGGCTCTTTCCGCTTATGCATTTATTTATTAACATTATTATTCATTACAACATTATTAGATTATGAATTGAGATGCCATTTACATCATTCATTACATCTCATTTAGCCCTTTGGCTTGCTTATCATGGATAACATTAAATACTTGATTGCTCAGATCCAACGGATTCATATATTCATAGCTATTTCAATGGTAATTTTATTTATAACAAAACTTCACTCCTTGAAAGTAGTTTATAAATTTGGAAGGCATATCACGTCTCTAATGTAATGCCCATTGAGGTGTATGCGAATGTGTATGTAATAAAGTATTTTCAAGAGTTTGACAGAACATTGTCATTTGGTTCAAATTCTTTTTCTATAGTTTGTCAAAGTAGGAACTGATATGATTTATTTCGAAAGAGGCTTAAAGGTTAATTCAATTTGCTTTATGAATCGTTATACGACGACAATAAGATAAAACTATTTCTTATTAGCTTTATAATTCTAGTAAACTCAAATGTGCTAGAAATACCAATTCTAAGAACATTTCATAAAAACACTATTTCTAAAACATTTCATAAGTATCTCATCGAGACCGAAGTTTTGTCTTTTGGAGAGAATGATGAAATCCTACTACGTAAAGATAATAAGGACACGTGGAAATATTCATTTGAATAAACCCAAGTCGTTACTCACACTTTGAAATTCATTTCTTTTGACAATTCGTTAAAGATTGCTTTCATAATATCAACTTTTAAAGGCATACTTTCATAAGTGGTTGTAATCAAATTAGAATAGAAAGGAGTTCTTAATAAAAATCTCGATCAACATAAGGTTTAAATTATGAATTTTACGTCAAGCTTGTAGTATAAAACTCTTTAAAACATATCCTTATATATTTGGAAATAACATAACGATTATAACTTCTTCAGACTTGGTTTTCAATAATTGATTTATGAGATACAAGATGAACTAAAGTATCATTAATAAGATTAAGTAGATTGTTATTAAAAAGGTTTTTTTCCAATACCGAACTGTCAAATAATAAATTATCACAATTACCTCAATGGGTTCCTTAATCTTTGTATTAATAGAAAACTTCAATAATCATAAGTCTTGTCTATGATTGCAAAACATATTTGGTTAGAACTCTCATAGTTCTAAACATTTTATTGTATAAACAAATAAATTGTACTTTAGCAACATAATTTGTATTTTATTCATACAAAAAATGTAGTACGGGCATTAAAGTTAAGTTTGCTGAACATAAAAGTTACCTTAACCGCTAACCAATACTTTATGTTACCCTTCAGGAAGCCCAACATCGATCTTCGAATAATGCTTCTAATCCTCAACTAACCTCCATGATTAACCTCGTAAATCATGAAAACAATCAATAGTTTCCAACTAAACTTCATTTTAAGAGGCTATTTAATATACCCTCTTATTCCCTTCATCAATTCAACTAGACCTCTCTTAACTAGAAAATCAAATAGCCTACTTAAAACCCATTTCATAACCATATAACTCCTTTTGAATTTTACAAAAAGTAAGGAACATAGAAGCACATTTTATTTAGAACTAAACAGTTTGAAATAGTTTAGAAACCCATCTTACAAACCATAATACACAAACTTATTCAAATACAATTTTGGTCGTAAAGAGTAACCGCAAACTCGCAAGCGAAAACAATATCTTCAAATTCGTTTCAAACTCTTTATATAAAAATCATCATTTAAGAAGTATGCATATTCTCAATACAAATATAACTTCAACGAGATTTTCATAAAAGTAGTTGTTATGAAACTAACGAACCTTGATGTTGAAAGTTTAAGTTATAAGGATTTACTTACACAATAAAGATATTAAAATACTTGTCATTAATATAGGTCATTCAATTACTACTCAAAGAATATTAAAAGAATAACAAAATCATTAAAATTTGGTGAGGAGATATATGATTTTATATATAAGGAACTATGTCATTAGTAAAGAATTGGAAAATGTCTTGTTATACTCAATGTGGTAAAAGGAAGACCAAATCAACACTTATCAAGTGAGATATGTATATACACTTTATTTGAAAGTTATTATTTACAACTTAGTACAATCTAAGTCAAGTAAGTTAAACAAAGTCCAAGAAATAAGATAGATGATGTAACCATCAAAAACTAGACTAAATTTTCATTTAACTCTTAAAATCATATAATTTATAATTATTTCCTTCAAACACTTGGCAAAACATTTCAATCCTCAATTTGGAAATTCACCACAACTTTTACCAAGAAGTGAAATCGTCCAACAAAATGTCAAATTCAGCAGAAACTTAAAATGGTCATAACTCCCTTATACAAACTCCAAATCAGAATTTTTTTGAATCTAACGTGAGTAAAATTCCGATACGAACAACTTTCGTGAAATAGCATTTTGGCTAAAAATGACCAGAAGATGTCGAAGAACAGGGTTTTACGAAATTGGTACAAATTCTTACGGAAATTAAAAGCTAACACTTTCAAATTTAAATTAGGAAAAATTGTAAATAACCACCCGCACGATACACATATTTCAAAATAACCACCCCATTTTCATTTGTGTTTAAATAACCACATCTCCTTTTCTTAATTTTTTCAAATATCCACCTGTTAACGGTATTGTTTAACACCGTTAAGTGTGAAGCCCAAATTCTTACCAAGCTACCCTAATTCCCTCCAAATTATCACTAATTACCTTACTAATCTATAGTTTGACCGGTTAAATCATGCTTAACATTTTAAAATTCTTTTTTTTTCAATTTTACAATTTTTAAAAATATATGTTTTAGATATATGACATTGTAATGGACACAAATTTTGAAACAATATTTAATCGCATTTTTAATACCAAAGATGACGTTATTTCGAAAAACGAACATCACTGAAAGCCCTTTACGCGAATTTCGAGAATCCCTACGAAACGAATACCTACAAGTTGGGTTATCGGGCATGTACGTCTCGAAGTTTGTTTTTCGAAAAAAACGTAGTGTTCCGTCCGAAAAACTCGTCTCGAAATACATGTCCGAAAAGTCGGATTTTAGTTACTCGTTTCATAGGGATTCTCGAAATTCGTGCCCTTAAACGGCTTAAGGTGGTGTCCTTTTTTCGAAGAAACGTCGTGTTCCGTTCGAAAAACCGTTTCGAAATATGTGTTCGAAAATTCGGCTAAAGGGTACTCGTTTCGTAGGGATCCCCGCAATTCGTGCCTATAAAGGGCGTATGGCGATGTCAGTACTTCGAAAAAACATCGTATTCTGTCTGAAAAGGGTGTCTCGAATTACGTGCCTAAAAACCTGGCTTGTAGGTACTCGTTTCTTAGGGCTTTTAGAAATCCGTGCCCATAAAGGTCGTACAGTGGTATCTGTTTTTTCGAAAAAACGTTGTGTTTTGTCTGAAAAAGTCGTCTCAAAGTACGTGCCCGAAAACCCGGCTTGTAGGTACTCGTTTCGTAGGGCTTTTCGAAATTCGTGCTCATAAAGGGCGTACGACGGTGTCCGCTTTTCTAAATAACATCGTCTTTCGTATTGAAAACGCAATTAAATGTTGTCTCGAAATTTGTGTCCATTACAATGTCATAAATCAAAAATTAATAGTTTAAAAAATTGTAAATTTAAAAAAAAAATGTTAATCATGATTTGACCGGTCAAGCTATAGATTAGTAAGGTAATTAGTGATAATTTAGATGGAATTAGGGTAATTTAATAAGAATTTAGCCTCACACTTAACGGTGTTAGACAATTCCGTTAACAGGTGGGTATTTGAAAAAGTTAAGGAAACGAGAGGTGGTTATTTAAACACAAATGAAAATCGGGTGGTTATTTAGAAATATGTGTATCTTGCAGGTGGTTACTCACAATTTTTCCTTTAAATTATCTCACATGCATTTAGGTTACATCTATAAACAAGAACTTAACCAATTTGAGTACCACATTTCACTAATCTCAAAAGATCAAATACTCAAATGAACTTAATGAAAAGATAATACTCTAATACCTTGATTTGGCCGCAATTCATTTTTCAAAACCTTCTCAAGTATTCTTTTACTCAATCTCAATCTCTTTCAAGACTCCATTGTCATCTTCTTTCTCAAACTCAACATGCATGAACAATTAAAGGATAAAGTTAAGGTTTGAAACTTACTAACCCAAAATCAGAAATTAGTTTAGGGGTTTTCTTACTTACACTTAAGTGAAGATTTTCCATAACTTATTTGCCGGAAATCTTGCCGGAAAGTCGCCAGAAAACACCATAAAAGTTGATCTTCAACCTTCCTTCTTTCTTTTCCTTCCTTTTCTCTCTCTTCTTTTTCCATTCCTTTTGTTTTAATGACTTCTATTCGTCTTCTCCTTTCTTATTCTAATTTCTTTTTCTTTCTCCTTTTTTTTCCTTCTAAACTCTTTTCCTTATTCTTCCCTTTATTCTTTTTTTTCCTCTTTACATATTTTTTTACACTTCAATAATATTTCCCAAGTTATAAATTTCACCCACTTTATTTGCTCCTCGAGTCTCATTCCTATAACCCCAAAAGTTTATCTTATCCACAGTTAGGAATATATTAATCATTAATTTTATTTCGCAAATAATCAAACACCTAAAATTATGGGCTGTTACAGTTTCAATGACCAAAAGAATATGGAATACCAAATATGGAGAAAACGGTAGCACTATGAGGTGGTTTTGAGTCACATATGCTCCTTAATGGCACTCGGTCCAAGTTGATGGAAAAAAAGGGTTTCAAAAGAAAGTTTTCAGATTGAACCGGAATTTCGGTGGGAGGTTTCAATGACCAAAATAATATAGAATACCAAATATGGGGCTAAACGGACGTCTTATGAGGTGGTCTTGAGTCACATATGCTCCGTAACGACACTCAGTCCACGTTGATGGAAAAAAAGGTTTCAAAAAAAATGTTTTCAGATTGAGACGAAATTTTGGTGGTAGGTTTGAATGACCAAAAAAATATGGAATACCAAATATGGGGCAAAATGGCTGTCGTATGAGGTGGTTTTGAGTCACCTATGCTCCGTAACGGCACTCAGTCCACGTTGATTGAAAAAAAGTTTCAAAAAATAGTTTTCAAATTGAGACGAAATTTTTGTAGTAGGTTTCAATGACCAAAAATATATGGAATACCAACTATGGAGCAAAACGTCCGCACTATGAGGTGGTTTCGAGTCACATATCCTCCTTAATGGCACTCGGTCCACGTTGATGGAATAAAAGGGTTTGAAAACAAAGTTTTCAGATTGAGAGGAAATTTTGGTCGGAGGTTTCAATGATCAGAAAAATATAAAATACCAATTATGGGGCAAACGGTCATCGTATGAGGTGGTTTGGAGACACATATGCTCCGTAACGGCACACATTCCACGTTGATGGAAAAAAAGATTTCGACCAAAAGTTTTCATATTGAGATCAAATTTTGGTGGTAGGTGTCAATGACCAAAAAAATATGGAATACCAAATATGGAGCAAAACGGCCGCACTATGAGGTTGTTTTGAGTCACATATGATCCTTAACGGCACTAGGTCCACGTTAATGGAAAAAAAGGGTTTGAAAACAAAGTTTTTTGATTGAGACCAAATTTTGGTGGGAGGTTTCAATGACCAAAAAAATATGAAATACCAAATATGGGGAAAAACGGCCGTCGTTTGAGGTGGTTTTGAGTCACATATGCTCCTTAACGGCAATCAGTCCACGTTGATGGAAAAAAAGGTCTCAAATTTTTTTTTAGTTTAAGATGATATTTTGGTGGTAGGTTTCAATGACCAAAAAAACATGAAATACCAAATATGGGGAATAACGGCCGCTGTATGAGGTGGTTTTGAGTCACATATGCTCTTTAATGGCACTCAGTCCACGTTGATGGAAAAAAAGGGTGTCAAAAAAAAAGTTTTCAGATTGCGACGATATTTTTGTGGTAGATTTGAATGACCAAAAAAATATGCAATACCAAATATGGGGCAAACGGCGGTCGTATGAGGTGGTTTTGAGTAACATATGCTCCTTAACGGCACTCATTCCACGTTGATGGAAAAAAAGGTATCAAATTTTTTTCCAGATTGAGACGAAATTTTGATGGTAGGTTTCAATGACCAAAAAAATATGGAATGTCAAATATGGGGCAAAACGGCAGCTGTATGAGGTGGTTTTGAGTCACATATGCTCTTTAATGGAAATCAGTCCACTATGATGGAAAAAAGGGTGTCAAAAAAAAGTTTTCAGATTGCAACGAAAATTTGATGGTAGATTTCAATGACCAAAAAAATAAGGAATAGCAAATATGGGCAAAACGGCGGTCGTATGAGGTGTTTTTGAGTCACATATGCTCCTTAACGACACTCAGTCCACGTTGATGGAAAAAAAGGTTTCAAAAAAAAGTTTTACGATTGAGACGAAATTTTGGTTGTAGGTTTCAATGACCATTAAAATATGGAATACCAAATATGGGGCAAAACGACCATCGTATGAGGTGGTTTTGAGTCACATATGCTCCTTAACGGCACTCATCACGTTGATGGAAAAAAAGGTTTCACTAAATAGCCTATGCTTTGCAGATGATCTGATGATCTTTAGCAGAGGAGATTATAGGAGAGTGTACTTGATGCTTCAAGATTTGAGGCTGTTTGAGAGACCATCTGGTTTGGCTGCTAACAAACAAAAGTCTGAAATCTTTCAGGCTAATATTAATGATGTTGATGTGCACATAATTCAGATTTTGTCAGGTTTTGGAGCTGGTAGTTTGCCTCTTAAATATCTTGGTGCACCCATAAGCACCAAGAAACTGAAAACTAGTGACTGTGAGAAGTTGGTGGATAAAATGCTCTACAGGATCAAATCTTGGCAACACAGGGACCTCTCCTTTGCTGGAAGACTTCAGCTAGTTAATTATCTATAGATAAGTATTTGTAACTATTGGATGTAAATCTTTATACTGCTAGAGGCAGTTATCAAAATGGTTAACCAAGTATGCAGAGTTTACCTTTGGCAAGGAAATGACAGGTACTTGAAGCCAAGCTATGTCAGCTGGGAAAAAGTGTGCAGCAAGAACAAATATGGAGGCTTGGGAGTGAGGGAAATCAAACTCTGGAACCTTTTGGTAGTTAGCAAACAAGTGTGGGCTATTGTTGAAAAGAAAGACACTCTTTGGGTTAAATGGGTTAACTCATTATATATCCATGATGAAAACTGGTGGCAATACCACCCTAGATCTACTGCTAGCTGGGCTTGGAAGTACTTTTGTAGAGTAAAGGAGCAGATTATTCAAGCATCTTGGTTGCCTTAGAATGACCAAGTTTTCTCAATTGGGAAATGCTATAAACTAGCACAGGATGTGGATACTAGGGTTATCTGGGTTATGGTGGTCTGGAATAGACTTAATACCCCCAAACACAACTTTATGTTGTGGTTAGCAACTCATCAAAGACTTATGACAAGGGCTAGGCTTAGGAGATATGGTGTGTGTACAGATGATACCTGTGCTATTTGTGGCTTTCACACTTAGAGTATGGACCACCTGCTATTTCAATGTGAATTCAGCAGGTTGATGTGGGGAGGCTGCCTAGACTGGCTTATGATTAGGAAGAGGTTGACTGGCATGGCTGACTGTTTGGTTTGGATCTGCAGGAGGAGTGGTTTGTCTCAAGCAAGAAGAAGAGTGGTGTTTGCTGCAGTGATCTACAATATCTGGATAGCTAGAAATAGAGCTCTTTGGTGTAATTGTGTTCCTAGTGTTGCTAGTTGTATTTCTTCCATCAAATTTAGGACTAGGATTAAATTAGTCTATAATTCCAAGGTCTTCACTAAGACACAATCTTGGCTAGATGAGCTCAAAATGTAATTGTTTACCATTAGGTGTTGGGGAGCCTTCCTAGAAGGGTTGTCATTACCTTTGAGTAAATGTAATTTGTGTTTGGTGATCTATATATATCTTTCATTTACCTAAAAAAAAAAGATTTCAAAAATTACATTGTGGTGGTAGGTTTCAAGGACGAAATTGTGGTGGTAGGTTTCAAGGACGAAAAAAATATGGAATACCAAATATTGCGCAAAACAACCGTTATATGAGGTGGTTTTTAGTCACATATGCTCCTGAATGGCACTCAGTCCACGTTGATGGAAAAAAAGGTTTCAAAAAAATGTTTTGAGATTGAGACGAAAATTTGGTGGTAGGTTTCAATGACCAAAAAATTATGGAATACCAAATATGGGGCAAAACGGCGGTCGTATGAGGTGGTTTCGAGTCACATATGCTCCTTAATGGCACTAGCTGCACGTTGATGGAAAAAAGGGTTTCAAAAAAACGTTTTGAGATTGCGACGAAATTTTGGTGCTAGATTTCAATGGCCAAAAAAATATGGAATACCAAATCTGGGGCAAAACGACGGTCGTATGAGGTAGTTTCGAGTCACATATGCTCCTTAATGGCACTCGCTCCAAGTTGATAGAAAAAAAAGGGTTTCAAAAAAACGTTTTCAGATAGCGACGAAATATTGGTGGTAGACTTCAATGACCAAAAAATAATGGAATAACAAATATGCGGCAAAACCGAGTTCATATAAGGTGGTTTTGAGTCACATGCTCCTTAACGGTACACCGTCCACGTTGATGGAAAAAAAGGTATCAATTTTTTTTCAGATGGCGACGAAATTTTGGTGGTAGATTTCATTGACCAAAAAAATTTGGAATACCAAATATGGAGCAAAATCGCGGTCGTATGAGGTGGTTTTGACTGACATATGCTCTTTAACGGCACTAAATCCACGTTGATGGAAAAAAAGGTATAAAAAAAAAGTTTTCAAATTGCGACGAAACTTTGTGGTAGATTTCAATAACCAAAAAAATATGGAATACCGAATATGGGACAAAACAACAGTGGTATCAGGGGGTTTTGAGTCACATATGCTCCGTAACCACTCGGTCCACGTTGATGGAAAAAAGGTTTCAATTTTTATTCTTCAGATTGAGACGAAATTTTGGTGGTAAATTTCAATGACCAAAAAATATCAATTACCAAATATAGGGCAAAACAGCGGTAGTATGAGGTGGTTTTGAGTCACATATGCTCCGTAACGGCACTGAGTCCACGTTGATGGAAAAAAAGGTTTCAAATTTTTTTTATAGATTGAGACGAAATTTGGGTGGTAGGTTTCAATGACCAAAAAAATATGGGATACCAAATATGGGGCAAAACGGCCGCTGTATGAGGTGGTTTTGAGTCACATATGCTCCTTACTGGCACTCAGTCCAGATTGATGGAAAAAAGGGTGTCAAAAGAAAGTTTTCAGATTGAGACGAAATTTTGGTGGTAGGTTTCAATGACCATAAAAATATGGAATACCAAGTATGACGCAAAACGGCCATCGTATGAGGTGGTTTTCAGTCACATATGCTCCTTAATGGCACTCGGTCCACGTAGATGGAAAAAAGGGTTTGAAAAAACCGTTTTTACATTAAAAAAAAATTTGTTGGAATATTTCAATGACCAAAAAAATATGGAATACCAAATATGGGGAAAAACCGCGGTCGTATGAGGTGGTTTTAAGCCTCATGATCCTTCACGGCACTCAGTCCACGTTGATGGAAAAAAAGATATCAATTTTTAATTTCAGATTGAGAAAAAATTTTGGTGGTAGGTTTCAATGACCAAAAAAATATGGAATACCAAATATGGGGCCAAACGGCCGTCGTAAGAGGTAGTTTTGAGTCACATATGCTCCTTAATTGCACTTAGTCCAAGTTGATGGAAAATAAAGGTTTAAAAAAAAAAATCAGATTGAGACAAAATTTTGGTGGTACGTTTCAATGACCAAAAAATATTGAATACCAAATATGGGGCAAAATGGCCGGTGTATGACGTGGTTTTGAGTCACATATGCGCCTTAATGGCACTCGGTCCACGTAGATGTAAAAAAGGGTTCTAAAAACGTTTTCAGATTGCGATGAAATTTTGGTGGTAGACTTCAAATATGGGGCAAAACCGCGGTCTTATAGAGTGGTTTTGAGTCACATGCTCCTTAATGGCAATCCGTCCACGTTGATGGAAAAAAAGGTATCAAATTTTTTTCTTCAGATTAAGACGAAATTTTTGTGGTAGGTTTAAATGACCAAAAAATTATGGAATACCAAATATGGGGCAAAATGGCCGACGTATGAGTTGGTTTTGAGTCACATATGCTCCTTAATGGCTCTGAGTCTCCGTTGATGGAAAAAAAGGTTTCAAAAAAACGTTTTCAGATTGCGTCGAAATTTTGGTGGTAGGTTTCAATGACCAGAAAAATATGGAATTCCAAATATGGGGCAAAATCGTAGTCATATGAGGTGGGTTTGAGTCACATATAATCCTTAATGGCACTCGGTCCACGTTGCTGGAAAAAAAGGGTTCAAAAAACGTTTTCAGATTGCGACGAAATTTTCGTGGTAGACTTTAATTAACAAAAAAATATAGAATACCAAATATGGGGCAAAACCGCAGTCTTATAAGGTGGTTTTTAGTCACATGCTCCTTAACGGCACTCCGTACACGTTGATGGAAAAAAAGGTTGCTAAACAAAGTTTTCAGATTGAGACGAAATTTTGGTGATAGTTTCAATGACCAAAAAAATATGGAATACTAAATATGGAGCAAAATGGCCGCACTATGAGGTGGTTTATACTCATGTATGCTACTTATCGGCACTCGGTCCACGTTGATGAAAAAATAGAGTTTCAAAACAAATTTTCAGATTGAGACGAAATTGTGGTGGGAGATTTCAATGACCAAAAAATTATGGAATACCAAATATGGGGCAAAACGACCGTCGTAAAAGGTGGTTTTGAGAAAAATACGCTCCTTAATGGCACTTATTCCACGTTGATGGAAATAAAGGGTTTCAAAAAAAAGTTTTCAGATTCCGACGAAATTATGGTGGTAGGTTTCAATGACCAAAAAAAATGGAATACCAAATATGGGGCAAAACGGCCGGTGTATGACATGGTTTTGAGTGACATATGCTCCTTAAAGGCACTCGGTTCACGTTGCTGGAAAAAAAGGGTTCAAAAAATGTTTTCAGATTGCGACGAAATTTTGGTGGCAGACTTCAATTACCAAAAAAATATAAAAAACCAAATATGGGGCAAAACCGCGGTCTTATAAGGTGGCTTTTAGTCACATGCTCCTTAACGGCACTCCGTCCACGTTGATGGAAAAAAAGGTATAGTTATTTTTTCAGATTGAGACGAAATTTTTGTAGTAGGTTTCAATGACCAAAAAAATATGGAATACAAAATATGGGGCAAAACGGTCGTCGTATGAGGTGATTTTGAGTCACATATGCTCCTTAATGCCACTCAGCCACGTGGATGGAAAAAAAGGGTATCAAAAAAAATGTTTTCAGATTGCGACGAAATTTTGGTGTTAGATTTTAATAACCAAAAAAATAAGGAATACCAATTATTGGATAAAACGACGGTCGTATGAGGTGGTTGTGAGTCACATATGCTCCTTAACGGCACTCGCTCCACATTGATGGAAAAAAAGGTTTCAATTTTATTTTTCACATTGAGACGAAATTTTGGTGGTAGATGTCAATAACCAAAAAATATCGATTACCAAATATGGGGCAAACAACGGTCGTATGAGGTGGTTTTGAGTCACATATGCTCCTTAACGGCACTCAGTCCAAGTGGTTGGAAAAAAAGGTTTCAAAAAAAGTTTTCAGATTCAGACGAAATTGTGGTAGTAGGTTTCAATGACCAAAAATATATGGAATACCAAATATGGGGCAAAATGGCGGTCGTATGTGGTGGTTTTGAGACACATATGCTCCTTAATGGCAGTTAGTCCACGTTGATGGAAAAAAAGGTATCAAAAAAAGTTTTCAGATTGCGACAAAATTTTGGTGGTAAATTTCAATGACCGAAAAAATATGGAAAACCAAATATGGGGCAAAACGACGGTCGTATCAGGTGGTTTAGAGTCACATATGGTCCTTGAAGAAACTCAATCCACGTTGATGGAATAAAAGGTTTCAACAAAAAGTTTTCAGATTGTGACGAAATTGTGGTGGTAGGTTTCAATGACAAACTTATATGGAATATTAAATATGGGGCAAAATGGCAGCCGTATGAGATAATTTTGAGTCACATATGCTCCTTAATGCCACTCAGTCCACGTTGATGGAAAAAAGGGTTTCAAAAAAATGTTTTCAGATTGCGACGAAATTTTGAACGTAAATTTCAATGACCAAAAAAATATGGAACACCAAATATGGGGCAAAACGGCGATCGTATGAGGTGGTTTTGAGTCACATATGCTCCTTAATAGCACTCATTCCACGTTGTTGGAAAAAAAGGTTTCAAAAAAAGTTTTCATATTGAGACAAATTATTTGTGGTAGGTTTCAATGACAAAAAAAATATGGAACACCAAATATGACGCAAAACGGCCGCCATATGAGCGGTTTTTTTTGTCACATATGCTCTTTAATGGCACTTAGTCCACATGGATGGAAAAAAAGTTTTCAGATTTAGATGATATTTTGGTTGTAGGTTTCAATGACCAAAAAAATATGGAATACCAAATGTGGGGCAAAACGGCCGTCGTATGATGTGATTATGACTCACATGCTACTTATCAGGACTCTGTCCACGTTGATGGAAAAAAAGGTAACAAATAAAATATTTCAGATTGAGACGAAAATTTGGTGGTAGGTTTCAATGACCAAAAAATATGGAATACCAAATATGGGGCAAAACAGCCATCGTATCAGGTGGTTTTGAGTCACATATGCTTCTTAACAACACTCATTCCACGTTGATGGAAAAAAAGGGTTTAAAAAAAGTTTTGAGATTGAGACGAAATTCTTGTTGTAGGTTTCAATGACCAAAAATATATGGAATACCAAATATGGGGCCAAACGGCCGCCGTATGAGGTGGTTTTGAGTCACATATGCTCCTTAATGGCAATTAGTCCACGTTGATGGGAAAAAAGAGTTTCAAAAAAACATTTTCAGATTGCGATGAAATTTTAGTGGTAGATTTCAATGACAAAAAAAAATATTGAATACCAAATATAGGACAAAACCGTGTTCGTATGATGTGGTTTTGAGTCACATATGCTCCTTAACGACACTCAGTGCACGTTGATGGAAAAAAAGGTATTAAAATTTAATTTTCAGATTGAGACAAAATTTTGGTGATAGGTTTCAATGACCAAAAAAATATGGAACACGAAATATGGGGCAAAACGGTCGTCGTATCAGGTGGTTTTGAGTCACATATGCTCCTTAACAACACTCGTTCCACGTTGATGGAAAAAAGGGTTTAAATAAAGTTTTGAGATTGAGACGAAATTTTGGTTGTAGGTTTCAATGACCAAAAATATATGGACTACCAAATATGGGGCAAAACGGCCGCCGTATGAGGTGGTTTAGAGTCACATATGCTCCTTAATGGCACTTAGTCCACGTTGATGGGAAAAAAGAGTTTCAAAAAAACGTTTTCAGATTGCGACGAAATTTTAGTTGTAGATTTCAATGACAAAAAAAATATGGAATACCAAATATGGGGCAAAACCGAGTTCGTATTACGTGGTTTTGAGTCACATATGCTCCTTAACGACACTCAGTGCACGTTGATGGAAAAAAAGGTATTAAAATTTATTTATCAGATTGAGACGAAATTTTAGTGGTACATTTCGATGACCAAAAAAATATGGAACACCAAATATGGTGCAACATCGCTGTCGTATGAGGTGGTTTTGAGTCACATGCTAATTCACGGCACTCAGTGCACGTTGATGGAAAAAAAGGTATTAAAATTTATTTTTCAGATTGAGACGAAATTTTGGTGATAGGTTTCAATAACCAAAAAATATGGAATACCATATATGGGGAAAAAGGGCCGCTGTATCAGGTGGTTTTGAGTCACATATGCTCCTTAATGGCACTTAGTCCACGTGGATGTAAAAAAAGGCTTCACAAAAAAGTTTTCATATTGAGATGATATTTTGGTTGTAGGTTTCATTGACGAAAAAAATATGGAATACCAAATATGGGGCAAAACGGCAGTCGTATGATGTGATTATGAGTCACATGCTACTTATCAGCACTCTGTCCACGTTGATGGAAAAAAAGGTAACAAAAAAAATATTTCAGATTGAGACGAAAATTTAGTGGTAGGTTTCAATGACCAAAAAAATATGGAATACCAAATATGGGGCAAAACGGTCGTCGTATCAGGTGGTTTTGAGTCACATATGCTTCTTAACAACATTCATTCCACGTTGATGGAAAAAAAGGGTTTAAAAAAAGTTTTGAGATGGAGACGAAATTTTGGTTGTAGGTTTCAATGACAAAAAATATATGGAATACCAAATATGGGGCAAAATGGCCGCCGTATGAGGTGGTTTTGAGTCACATATGCTCCTTAATGGCACTTAGTCCATGATGATGGGAAAAAAAGAGTTTCAAAAAAACGTTTCAGATTGCGACGAAATTTTAGTGGTAGATTTCAATGACAAAAAAATATGGAATACCAAATATGGGGCAAAACCGCGTTCGTATGATGTGGTTTTGAGTCACATATGCTCCTTAACGACACTCAGTGCACGTTGATGGAAAAAAAGGTATTAAAATTTATTTTTCAGATTGAGACGAAATTTTGGTGATAGATTTCAATGACCAAAAAAATATGGAACACCAAATATGGGGCAAAACGGCCGTCGTATTAGGTGGTTTTGAGTCACATATGCTCCTTAACAACACTCATTCCACGTTAATGGAAAAAAAGGGTTTAAAAAAAGTTTAGAGATTGAGACAAAATTTGGGTTGTAGGTTTCAATGACCAAAAATATATGGACTACCAAATATGGGGCAAAACGGCCGCCGTATGAGGTGGTTTTGAGTCACATATGCTCCTTAATGGCACTTAGTCCACGTTGATGGGAAAAAAGAGTTTCAAAAAAAGGTTTTCAGATTGCGACGAAATTTTAGTGGTAGATTTAGATGACGAAAAAAATATGGAATACCAAATATGGGGCAAAACGGCCGTCGTATCAGGTGGTTTTGAGTCACATGCTCATTCACGGCACTCAGTCCACGTTGATGGAAAAAAAGGTATTAAAATTTATTTATCAGATTGAGACGAAATTTTAGTGGTAGATTTCGATGACCAACAAAATATGGAACACCAAATATGGTGCAAAATCGCTGTCGTATGAGGTGGTTTTGAGTCACATGCTCATTCACGGCACTCAGTCCACGTTGATGGAAAAAAAGGTATTAAAATTTATTTTTCAGATTGAGACGAAATTTGGGTGATAGGTTTCAATGACCAAAAAAATATGGGGCAAAACGGCCGCCGTTTGAGGTGGTTTTGAGTCACATATGCTCCTTAATGGCACTCAATACACGTTGATGGAAAAAAAGGTTGCAAAATAAAGTTTTCAGACTGAGACGAAATTATGGTGGTAGTTTCAATGACCGAAAAAATATGGAGTACCAAATATGGAGCAAAACGGCCGCCCTTTGAGGTGGTTTTGAGTCACGTATGCTGCTTAATGGCACTCGGTACACGTTGATGGAAAATATGGGTTTCAAAACAAATATTTCAGATTAAGAAAAAATTGTAGTGGGAGGTTTCAATGACCAAAAAAATATGGAATACCAAATATGGGGCAAAACGGCGTTCGTATGATGTGGTTTTGAGTCACATATGCTCCTTAACGACACTTAGTGCAAGTTGATGGAAAAAAGAGTTTCAAAAAAGACGTTTTCAGATTGAGACGAAATTTTGGTGGTTGATTTCAATGACCAAAAAAATATGGAACATCAGATATGGTGCAAAACGGCCGCCGTATAAGCGGGTTTTGAGTCACATATGCTCCTTAATGGCACTCAGTCCACGTGGATGGAAAAAAGGGTTTGAAACAAAGTTTTCAGATTGCTACGAAATTTTGGTGGTAGATTTCAATGACCAAAAAAATATGGAACACCAAATATGGTGCAAAACGGCAGCCGTATACGCGGGTTTGGAGTCACATATGCTACTTAATGGAACTCAGTCCACGTGGATGGAAAAAAGGGTTTCAAACAAAGTTTTCAGATTGCTACGAAATTTTGGTGGTAGATTTCAATGACCAATAATATGGAATACCAAATATGGGACAAAACGGCGGTCGTATGAAGTGGTTTTGAGTCACATAAGCTCCTTAACAGCACTCACTTCACGTTGATGAAAAAAAGGTTTCAAAAAGATGTTTTTAATTTCAGACGAAATTTTTGTGGTAGCTTTCAATGACCAAAAAAATATGGAACACCAAATATGGGGCAAAACGGCCGTCGTATGAGGTGATTTTAAATCACATATGCTCCTTACGGACACTCAGCCCACGTTGATGGAAAAAAAGTGTTTTAAAACAAAGTTTTAAGATTGAGACGAATTTTTGGTGTTAGATTTCAATAACCAAAAAAATATGGAATACCAAATATGGGACAAAACGACGGTCGTATGAGGTGGTTTTGAGGCACATATGCTCCTTAACGGCACTCGCTCCACGTTGATGAAAAAAAGGTTTCAATTTTTTTCCAGATTGAGACGAAATTTTTGTGGTAGATTTCAATAACCAAAAAATATCGATTACCAAATATGGGGCAAAATGGCCGTCGTATGAGATGGTTTTGAGTCACATATTCTCCTTACGTACACTCACTCCACGTGGATGGAAAAAAGGTTTCAAAAATAGTTTTCAGATTTTGACGAAATTGTGGTAGTAGGTTTCAATGACCAAAAACATATCGAATACCAAATATGGGGCAAAACAGCGGTCGTATGTGGTGGATTTGAGTCACATATGCTCCTTAATGGTAGTTAGTCCACGTTGATGGAACAAAAGGGTTTCAAAAAAGTTTTCAGATTGCGACGAAATTTTGGTGGTAAATTTCAATGACCGAAAAAATATGTAACACCAAATATGGGGCAAAACGACGGTCGTATCAGGTGGTTTTCAGTCACATATGCTCATTAACGACAATCTGTCCACGTTGATGGAAAAAAAGGTTTCAACAAAAATTTTTCAGATTGAGACGAAATTGTGGTGGTAGGTTTCAATGACCAAAAAAATATGGAATACCAAATATGGGGCAAAACCGCCGTCGTATGAGGTGATTTTGAGTCACATGTGCTCCTTAAGGACACTCGGCCCACGTTGATGGAAAAAAAAGGGTTTCACAACAAAGTTTTAAGATTGAGACGAAATTTTGGTGTTAGATTTCAATAACCAAAAAAATATGGAATACCAAATATGGGACAAAACGACGATCGTATGAGGTGGTTTTGAGTCACATATGCTCCTTAATGGCAGTTAGTCCACGTTGATGGGAAAAAAGGGTTGCAAAAAAAATTTCAGATTGCGACGAAATTTTGGCGGTAAATTTCAATGACCAAAAAAATATGGAATACCAAATATGGGGCAAAACCGCGTTCGTATGATGTGGTTTTGAGTCACATATGCTCCTTAACGGCACTCGGTGCACGTTGATGGAAAAAAGGGTTTCAAAAAAACGTTTTCAGATTGAGACGAAATTTTGGTGGTAGACTTCAATGACCAAAAAAATATGGAATACCAAATATGGGGCAAAACCGCGTTCGTATGATGTGGTTTTGAGTGACATATGCTCCTTAAACGCACTTAGTGCACGTTGATGGAAAAAAGACTTTCAAAAAAACGTTTTCAGATTGAAACGAAATTTTGGTGGTAGATTTTAATGACCAAAATAATATGGAACACCAAATATGGTGCAAAAAGGCCGTCGTATGAGCTGGTTTTGAGTCACATATGCTCCTTATTGGCAGTCAGTCCACATGGATGGAAAAAAAGGGTTTCAAACAACGTTTTCAGATTGCTACAAAATTTTGGTGGTAGATTTCAATGACCAAAAAAATATGGAATACCAAATATTGGACAAAATGGCGGTCGTATGAGGTGGTTTCGAGTCACATATGCTCCTTAACAGCACTCACTCCACGTTCATGGAAAAAAAGGTTTCAATAACAAGTATTTAATTTGAGACGAAATTTTGGTGGTAGCTTTTAATGACCAAAAAAATATGGAACACCAAATATGGGGCAAAATGGCCGTCGTATGAGGTGATTTTGAGTCACATATGCTCCTTAAGGACACTCGGCCCACGTTGATGGAAAAAAGCGTTTCAAAACAAAGTTTTAAGATTGAGACGAAATTTTGGTGTTAGATTTCAATAACCAAAAGATATGGAATACCAAATATGGGACAAAACGACGGTCGTATGAGGTGGTTTTGTGTCACATATGCTCCTTAACGGCACTCGCTCCACGTTGATGGAAAAAAAGGTTTCAATTTTTTTTTCCAGATTGAGACGAAATTTTGGTGGTAGATTTCAATAACCAAAAAATATCGATTACCAAATATGGGGAAAAATGGCCGTCGTATGAGGTGGTTTTGAGTCACTTATTCTCCTTACTGACACTCAGTCCACGTTGATGGAAAAAAAGGTTTAAAAAAAAGTTTTCAGATTCAGACGAAATTGTGGTAGTAGGTTTCAATGACCAAAAATAAATCGAATACCAAATATGGGGCAAAACGGCGGTCGTATGTGGTGGATTTGAGTCACATATGTTCCTTAATGGTAGTTAGTCCATGTTGATGGAAGAAAAGGTTTTCAAAAAAAGTTTTCAGATTGCGACGAAATTTTGGCGGTAAGTTTCAATGACCGAAAAAATATGTAACACCAAATATGGGGCAAAACGACGGTCGTATCAGGTGGTTTTGAGTCACATATGCTCCTTAACGACAATCAGTCCACGTTGATGGAAAAAAAGGTTTCAACAAAAAGTTTTCAGATTGAGACGAAATTGTGGTGGTAGGTTTCAATGACCAAAATTATATGGAATACGTAATATAGGGGGAAAACGGCCGCCGTATGTGGTGATTTTGAGTCACATATGCTCCTTAATGCAACTCAGTCCACGTTGATGGAAAAAAGGGTTTCAAAAAAATGTTTTCAGATTGCGACGAAATTTTGAACATAAATTTCAATGACCAAAAAAATATGGAATACCATACATGGGGCATAACGGCAGTCGTATGAGGTGTTTTTTAGTCACATAAGCTCCTTAATAGCACTCATTCCACGTTGTTGGAAAAAAAGGTTTCAAAAAACTTTGTCAGATTGATACGAATTTTTAGTGGTAGGTTTTACTGACCAAAAAAATATGGAACACCAAATATGGCCCAAAACGGCCGCCATATGAGCTGGTTTTGAGTCACATATGCTCCTTAATGGCACTCAGTCCACGTGGATGGAAAAAAAAGGTTTCAAAAACTTTGGTTGTAGGTTTCAATTGACTAAAAAATTTTGGAATACCAAATATGGGGCAAAGCGGCCGTCGTATGAGGTGATTTTGAGTCACATGCTACTTAACATCTCTCAGTCCACGTTGATGGAAAAAAAGGTAACAAATAAAATAATTCAGATTGAGACGAAATTTTGCTGGTAGGTTTCAATGACTAAAAAAATATGGAATACCAAATATGGGGCAAAAAGGTCGTTGTATGAGGTGGTTTTGAGTCACATATGCTCCTTAATGGCACTCAGTCTACGTTGATCGAAAAAAAAGGTTTCAAAAATAGTTTTGAGATTGAGACGAAAGTTTAGTGTTAGGTTTCAATGACAAAAAAAATATGGAATACCAAATATGGGGCAAAACGACCGTTGTATGAGGTGGTTTTGAGTCGCATATGCTCCTTAACGGAACTCACTCCAGATTGATGGAAAAAATAAGGTTTCAAAAAAAGTTATCATATTAAGACGAAATTTTTGTGGTAGGTTTCAATGACCAAAAAATATAAAATACAAAATATGCGGCAAAAAGGCCGCGGTCAGAGGTGGTTTTGAGTCATTATGCTCCTCAATGGCACTGAGTCCACGTTAATGGAAAAAAAGAGTGTCAAAAAAAGTTCTTCACATTGCAACTATTTTGGTAGTAGATTTCAATGACCAAAAAGATATGGAATACCAAATACGGGGAAAAACAGTAGTCGTATGAGCTGGTTTTAAGTCACAAATGCTCCTTAACAGCATTCTGTACATGTTGATGGAAAAAATGGTTTCAATAAAAGTTTCCAGATTGAGACAAAAGCTTGGTGGTAGGTATCAATGACCAAAATAATATGGAATACAAAACATGGGGCAAAACGGCCGTCGTATCAGGTGGTTTTGAGTCACATATGCTCCATAACAACACTCATTTCACGTTGATGGGAAAAAGGGTTTAAAAAAAGTTTTGAGATTGAGACGAAATGTTGGTTGTAGGTTTCAATGACCAAAAATATATGGAATACCAAATATGGGGCAAAACGGCTGCCGTATGAGGTGGTTTTGAGTCACATATGCTCCTTAATGGCACTTAGTCCACGTTGATGGGAAAAAAGAGTTTCAAAAAAACGTTTTCAGATTGCGACAAAATTTTAGTGGTAGATTTCAATGACCAAAAAAATACGGAATACCAAATATGGGGCAAAACCGCGTTCGTATGATGTGGTTTTGAGTCACATATGCTCCTTGACAGCACTCTATGCACGTTGAAGGAAAAAAGGGTTTCAAAAAAACGTTTTCAGATTGAGACGAAATTTTGGTGGTAGATTTCAATGACAAAAAAATATGGAACACCAAATATGGGGCAAAACAGCCGTCGTATGAGGTGATTTTGAATCACATATGCTTCTTAAGGACACTCGGCCCACGTTGATGGAAAAAAAAGGGTTTCAAAACAAAGTTTTAAGATTGAGACGAAATTTTGGTGTTAGATTTCAATAACCAAAAAAATATGAAATACCAAATATGGGACAAAACGACGGTCGTATGAGGTGGTTTTGAGTCACATATTCTCCTTATTGGCAGTTAGTCCACGTTGATGGAAAAAAAGGGTTTCAAAAAAAGTTTTTAGATTGCGACGAAATTTTGGTGGTTAATTTCAATGACCGAAAAAATATGGCACACCAAATATGGGGCAAAACGATGGTCGTATCGGGTGGTTTTGAGTCACATATGCTCCTTAACAACACTCAGTCCACGTTGATGGAAAAAAAATTTCAACAAAAAGTTTTCAGATTGTGACGAAATTGTGGTGGTAGGTTTGAATGACCAAAAATTATATGGAATACCAAATATGGGGCAGAACGGCCCCTGTATGAGGTGATTTTGAGTCACATATGCTCCTTAATGCCACTCAGTCAAGTTGATGGAAAAAAGGGTATCAAAAAAATGTTTTCAGATTGCGACGAAATTTCAAAGTAAATTTCAATGACCAAAAAAATATGAAATACCAAATATGGGGCAAAACGCAAGTCGTATGAGGTGGTTTTAAGTCACATATGCTCCTTAATAGCACTCATTCCACGTTGTTGGAAAAAAATGTTTCAACAAAAGTTTTCAGATTGAGGCGAATCTTTGGTGGTAGGTTTCAATGACCAAAAAAAATATGGAGCACCAAATATGGGGCAAAACGGCCGCCATATGAGCGGGTTTTGAGTAACATATGCTCCTTAATGGAACTCAGTCCATGTGGATGGAAAAAAGGGTTTCAAACAAAATTTTCAGATTGCTACGAAATTTTGGTGGTAGATTTCAATGACCAAAAAAATATGGAATACCAAATATGGGACAAAAGGACGGTCGTATGAGGTGGTTTTGAGTCACATATGCTCCTTAATGGCAGTTAGTCCACGTTGATGGAAAAAAAGGGTTTCAAAAAAAGTTTTCAGATTTTGCGACGAAATTTTGGTGGTAAATTTCAATGGCCGAAATAATATGGAACACCAAATATGGGGCAAAACGACGGTCGTATCAGATGGTTTTGAGTCACATATGCTCCTTAACGACACTCAGTCCACGTTGATGGAAAAAAAGGTTTCAACAAAAAGTTTTAAGATTGAGAAGAAATTGTGGTGGTAGGTTTGAATGACCAAAATTATATGGAATACATAATATAGGGGGAAAACGGCCGCCGTATGTGGTGATTTTGAGTTACATATGCTCCTTAATGCCACTCAGTCCACGTTGATGGAAAAAAGGGTTTCAAAAAAATGTTTTCAGATTTCGACGAAATTTTGAACGTAAATTTCAAAGACCAAAAAAATATGGAATACCAAATATGGGGTAAAACGGCAGTCGTATGAGGTGGTTTTGAGTCACATATGCTCCTTAATAGCACTCATTCCACGTTGTTGGAAAAAAAGGTTTCAGAAAAAGTTTTCAGATTGAGACAAAATTTTGGTGGTAGGTTTCAATAACCAATAAAATATGGAACACCAAATATGGGGCAAAACGGCCGCCATATGAGCGGGTTTTGAGTCACATATGCTCCTTAATGGCGCACAGTCCACGTGGATGGAAAAAAAGGTTTCCAAAAAAACTTTTCAGATATAGATGAAATTTTGGTTGTAGGTTTAAATGACTAAAAATATATGGAATACCAAATATGGGGCAAACAGGTCGTTGTATGAGGTGGTTTTGGGTCACATATGCTCCTTAATGGCACTCACTCCACGTTGATGGAAAAAAGTTTTCAAAAAAGTTTTGAGATTGAGACGAAAGTTTGGTGTTAGGTTTCAATGACCAAAAAAATATTATATACAAAATATGGGGAAAACGGCCGTTGTATGAGGTGGTTTTGAGTCGCATATGCTTCTTAACAGAACTCACTCCACATTGATGGAAAAAATAAGGTTTCAAAAAAAAGTTTTCATATTAAGACGAAATTTTGGTGGTAGGTTTCAATGACCAAAAAAATATAAAATACCAAATATGCGGCAAAAAGGCCGCTGTCTGAGGTGGTTTTTAGTCACATATGCTCCTTAAAGGCACTTAGTCCACGTTGATGGGAAAAAAGAGTTTCAAATAAACGTTTTCAGATTGCAACTAAATTTTAGTGGTAGATTTCAATGACCAAAAAATACGGAATACCAAATATGGGGCAAAACCGTGTTCGTATGATGTGGTTTTGAGTCACATATGCTCGTTAACGGCACTCAGTGCACGTTGATGGAAAAAAGGGTTTCAAAAAAACGTTTTCAGATTGAGACGAAATTTTGGTGGTAGATTTCAATGACCAAAAGAATATGGAACACCAAATATGGGGCAAAACCGTGTCGTATGAGGTGATTTTGAGTCACATATGCTGCTTAAGGACACTCGGCCGACGTTGATGGAATAATAAGGGTTTCAAAACAAAGTTTTCAGATTGAGACGAAATTTTGGTGGTAGATTTCAATGACCAAAAAAATATGGAACACCAAATATGGTGCGAAATGGCCGCTGTATGAGCGGGTTTTGATTCACATATGATCCTTAATGACACTCAGTCCACGTGGATGGAAAAAGGGTTTCAAACAAAGTTTTCAGATTGCTACGAAATTTTGGTGGTAGATTTCAATGACCAAAAAAATATGGAATACCAAATATGGGACAAAACGGCGGTCGTATGAGGTGGTTTTGAGTCACATATGCTCCTTAACAACACTCACTCCACGTTGATGGGAAAAAAGGTTTCAAAAAGAAGTTTTTAATTTGAGACGAAATTTTGGTGGTACCTTTCAATGACCAGAAAAATATGGAACACCAAATATGGGGCAAAATGGCCGTCGTATGAGATGATTTTGAGTCACATATGCTCCTTAAGGACACTCGGCCCACGTTGATGGAAAAAAAAAAGGGTTTCAAAACAAAGTTTAAAGATTGAGACGAAATTTTGGTGTTAGATTTCAATAACCAAAAAAATACGGAATACCAAATATGGGACAAAACGACGGTCGTATGATGTGGTTTTGAGTCACATATGCTCCTTAATGGCAGTTAGTCCACGTTGATGGAAAAAAAGGGTTTCAAAAAAGTTTTCAGATTGCGACAAAATTTTGGTGGTTAGTTTCAATGACAGAAAAAATAAGGAACACCAAATATGGGGCAAAACGACGGTCGTATCAGGTGGTTTTGAGTCACATATGCTCCTTAACGACACTCAGTCCACGTTGATGAAAAAAAGGTTTCAACAAAAAGTTTTCAGATTGAGACGAAATTGTGGTGGTAGGTTTGAATGACCAAAATTCTATGACATACCAAATATGGGGCAAAACGGCTGCCGTATGAAGTGATTTTGAGTCACATATGCTCCTTAATGCCACTCATTCCACGTTGATGGAAAAAAGGGTTTCAAAAAAATGTTTTCAGATTGCGACAAAATTTTGAACGTAAATTTAAATGACCAAAAAAATATGGAATACCAAAGATGGGCCAAAACGGCAGTCGTATGAGTTGGTTTTGAGTCACATATGCTCCATAATAGCACTCATTCCACGATGTTGGAAAAAAAGTTTTCAAAAAAAGTTTTCAGATTCATACAAAATTTTGGTGGTAGGTTTCATTGAACAAAAAAATATGGAACACATAATATGGGGCAAAACGGCCGCCATATGAGCGGGTTTTGAGTCACATATGCTCCTTAATGGCACTTAGTCCATGTTGATGGGAAAAAAGTGTTCAGTATGTGATGAAATTTTGGTTGTAGGTTTTTATGACTAAAAAAATATGGAATACAAAATATGGGGCAAAACGGTCGTTGTATGAGGTGGTTTTGAGTCACATATGCTCCTTAATGGCACTCAGTCCACGTTGATGGAAAAAAAGTTTACAAAAAAAGTTTTGAGATTGAGACGAAAGTTTGGTGTTAGGTTTCAATGACCAAAAAATATGGAATACCAAATATGGGGAAAACGGCCGTTGTATGAGGTGGTTTTGAGTCGCATATGCTCCTTAACGGAACTCACTCCACATTGATGGAAAAAATAAGGTTTAAAAAAAAAGTTTTCATATTAAGACGAAATTTTGGTCGTAGGTTTCAATGACCAAAAAAATATGGAATACCAAATATGGGGCAAAAAGGCCTCTGTCTGAGGTGGTTTCGAGTCACATATGCTCCTTAATGGCACTCCGTCCACGTTGATGGAAAAAAAGGGTGTCAAAAAAAGTTTTCACATTGCAACTATTTTGGTAGAAGATTTCAATGACCAAAAAGATATGGAATACCAAATATGGGGAAAAACGGTGGTCGTATGAGGTGCTTTTGAGTCACATATGCTCCATAACGGCACTCTGTACACGTTGATGGAAAAAAAGGTTTCAATAAAAGTTTCCAGATTGAGACGAAAGTTTGGTGGTAGGTTTCAATGACCAAAAAAATATGGAATACCAAATATGGGGCAAAACGGCAGTCGTATCAGGTGGTTTTGAGTGACATATGCTCCATAACAGAACTCATTCAACGTTGATGGAAAAAAAGGGTTTAAATTTTTTTTTGAGATTGAGACGAAATTTTGGTTGTAGGTTTCAATGATCAAAGATATATGGAATACCAAATTTGGGGCAAAACGGCCGCCGTATGAGGTGGTTTTGAGTCACATATGCTCCTTAATGGCACTTAGTCCACGTTGATGGGAAATAAGAGTTTCAAAAAAACGTTTTCAGATTGCGACGAAATTTTAGTGGTAGATTTCAATGACCAAAAAAATATGGAATACCAAATATTGGGCAAAACCGCGTTCGTATGATGTGGTTTTGAGTCACATATGCTCCTTAACGACATTCAGGTCACGTTGATGGAAAAATGGGTTTCAAAAAAAAGTTTTCAGATTGAGACGAAATTTTGGTGGTAGATTTTAATGACCAAAAAAATATGGAACACCAAATATGGGGCAAAAGGGCCCCGTATAAGCGGGTTTTGAGTCACATATGCTCCTTAATGGCACTCAGTCCACGTGGATGGAAAAAAGGGTTTCAAACAAAGTTTTCAGATTGGTACGAAATTTTGGTGGTAGATTTCAATGACCAAAAAAATAAGGAATACCAAATATGGGACAAAACGACGGTCGTATGAGGTGGTTTTGAGTCACATATGCTCCTTAACAGCACTCACTCAACGTTGATGGAAAAAAGGTTTCAAAAAGAAGTTTTTAATTTGTGACGAAATTTTGGTGGTAGCTTTCAATGACCAAAAAAATATGGAACACCAAATATGGGGAAAACGCCGTCGTATGAGGTGATTTTGAGTCACATATGCTCCTTAAGGACACTCGGCGGACGTTGATGGAAAAAAAGGGTTTCAAAACAAAGTTTTAAGATTGAGGCGAAATTTGGGTGGGTGGTTTCAATAACAAAAAAAATATGGAATACCCAATATGGGGCAAAACGGCCGACCATAAAAATATGGAATACCAAATATGGGGCAAAACGGACGTCGTATGAGGTGGTTTTGAGTCACTTATGCTCCTTAGCGGCACTCAGTCCACCTTGATGGAAAAAAAGGTGGAAAAAAAGTTTTCAGATTTAGACGAAATTATGGTGGTAGGTTTGAATTACAAAAAATATATGGAATACCAAATATGGCGCAAAACGGCCGCCGTATGAGGTGGTTTTGAGTCACATATGCTCCTTAATGGCACTCAGTTCACGTTGATGGAAAAAAGAGTTTCAAAAAAAAGTTTTCAGATTGCGATGATATTTTGGTTGTAAATTTCAATGACCAAAAAAATATGGAATACCAAATATGGGGCAAAACGGCGGTCGTATGAGGTGGTTTTGAGTCACATAGGCTCCTTAACGGCACTCACTCCACGTTGATGGAAAAAAAGGTTTCAAAACCTCTCTTTTCTCTCTCTCTTTCTTTGAGCTCCACCTAGGTGTGTAGCTATGGCACAACCTCGAAGTAGGAAGGGGAATGGGGGGAAATCTGATCGTGGCAAACGCAGTATTGGATCCAAATCAGGGAAAAAACCACAAAATGTAAACAAAACCCAAGTAAAAAATCAGAATGGTGATCAATCCTTGTCATCAACATTGGCGGGAAAAACAAAATTGCAGCAATGGCAATCTGATCTTGATTATTCTTCATTTGGCAGTGAAATGAAGTCTGATGGCAGTGATTATGCAAGCCCCAGTAACCCTTTGATAGATCAAAGAAGTCAATCTACACTAATCACAACAATGCCAGTTACTCAATCTACTAAAGTCAACAATTGAGGTAATCTATCTGATCATTCTGTTGTAGCTAGTCTGATCAACATTGGATCTACTTTAGTTGACTTGAATGCAAACATTGAGCCTGGAAATGCTGCTGGGATTGAATCTGTTGATCATAATGCTAAACTAATTGATAGGCAGGGGATTAATGATAATAATACCGATTGTGCTGCACATGAATTGAATAATGCTGGTTTGATCATGAATGATCAACTTGAGAATGTGAATTAGAGAAAACCTGTTATTGATTGGGAGGATGGTAAGGAGGAAATTGAATTATGGAGTACTGCTGTAGTTAGTTTTGTGATAGGTTCTAAACCTCCTGTCCAAGTGTTTGAGGGGTTCATTAAGAGAATCTGGGGTACATTGGGGATAGGTGTGATTGCACCTATCGAGAATGGAGGATTTCTAATGAGGTTCAAGGATATGGGGGCTGTTCATAAAACTGTTAATGGGGCTTATTTCTTTGATAGCAAACCGATGATAGTCAAGAGGTGGGATCCTGATGCTAGCATGGAGGAATGTGCAACCCCAACAGTGCCAATATGGATCCAACTCCCAAATCCGAGCTTGAAGTTTTGGGGGAGAAGGTGCCTCAGTAAAATTGTGGGTGGTATTGGATTCCTCAGGAAGGTTGATACATACACTGAACTGAAGCAAAGGACAAAATATGCCAAAATTATGGTGGATGTCAGTCTTTAACAAGATTTCCTAGAGCAAATCTCATTTATCAATGAGAAAGGTATAGCGTTAGTTCAAGATATTATATATGAATGGAAGCCCACTAAATGCAATGTGTGTAAGAAATATGGTCATTCCAAAGAGGAATGTTGGTACAAGGAGAAGCCTAGCAAAATCTGGAGGCCAAAACAGCAAGCAGCTGCTAAAATCCCTGTGACACAAAGGGTGATGGATGGAGATGGGTTTATTTCCATCCGCTCCAAGAAGGGTGGTTCTATCTCTTAGATAGAGCCACAGAAACACACTCCCACTAAGCTCACAGCTGCTAGTACATCCACTGACATCAAAAATTCTTTTGATGCTTTGGGAAAAAGGGAACAACAGATGAGGTAGCTGCACATGAGGAGAGCAGAAACCGGGTTAGGGAGCAGGGGATGACAACCCCTATCCCTAATGATAGTAGCATATTTTGGAACACCAGGGGGCTGAATAGCTTTAGCAAACAATGTAGTGTGAGGGATTTCCTCCAAAAGCATCTTGCTAAGCTAGTTTGCCTCCTGGAAACCAAGGTCAAGGCCAAAAATATTGGCTCCTTGTACCTTAATATCTGTCTAGGTTGGTGTATTACAACAAATCTGCCTTGGCATGGAAAAGGTAGAGTGGTGGTGGCTTCGGACCCCAAGGTTTTCCAAATTGATATAAAGGAGTGTACAAATCAAATTGTGCACTGTAAAGTGAAGCCAATCAACAACTCACAAGCTTTCTTTTGCACTTTTATCTATGCTTTCAATAAAGGTGAAGAGAGGAAGCGTTTATGGAGGAGTCTTTGCAACTTGGCTAGTAGCATGAAGGAACCCTGGATGTGCGGAGGTGACTTTAATGTCATCCTTAATGAAGATGAAAAAACAGGTGATATTCACACTAAGTGAGAAATGAAGGAGTTCAAAAAATGTGTTGCACATTGTGGCATGGAGGACATCAAATTCAGTGGAAAATGGTTTACTTGGAATAATAAACAAGATGAGCATAATTGGGTGATGTCTAAGATTGATAGGGTAATGGCCAATCTTGTTTGGTTGGCTAGTTAGACAAATTCAGAGGTTACCATAGTCCAGCTTTATTAAGGAGCTACACAGAAGTGCAGGGGTATAAGCCTTTCATATTTTTCAACCTTAGGTGTGAACAAGAGGGATATCATGAAATGATAACTGATTACTGGTCCAAACCTGTTCAAGGTTATGCCATGTATCAAATTGCACAGAAGCTTAAACACCTCAAGCCTGCCTTGAGGAGGTTTAATGAGGAGAATGTTGGGGATGTTGCTGGCAATATGAAGGAAACATCCATTTTTTATAAGAAAGCACAGGAGGCTATGCATAAAAATCCTACCAACACTGAGGTGGTTAGGAAGGAGTACTTGGCTGCACAACAATTCAAGAAAGCCCATCTAGACTATCCAAACTTCCTGAAGCAGAAGGCCATAGAGGATTGGATCAGCATGGGAGATGATAACACAACAACTTTTCATCAAGCTATCAAAGCTACAATCAACAAGAACAGAATCAATACTGTGCAGAACAGTGAAGGAGAGTGAATCTTGGACCCTCAAAAAGTCTGTGATCAATTCATTAATCACTTTTCTAGATTTATGAATGATAGCCACCCTGTGGCTAAGATCAAGTCTAGAATTATTCAACAGGGTGATATACTGTCTGAGATCAAGGAAGCCATTTGGTCTATTCTTGATTCCAAGGACCCTGGTATTGATGGTTATGGAAGCTTTTTCTTTACAGCTAGCTGGGATATTGTGGGTCCTGATATGGTTGCAGCAGTGCAGGAATTTTCTCACACAGGAGAAATGTTGAAGGTGATAAACACTACTTTTATTTCACTGGTGCCAAAGGTGAACTGCCCCAAACAAGTATCTGAGTACATGCCTATTGCATGCTGCTCTGTACTGTATAAATGCATCTCAAAGCTTAGATGTTCCAGGCTCAAGAATGTCCTTCCTCATATTGTATCCCAAAATCAGGGTGCCTTCATATGTGGTAGGAGCATCATCAATAACATCTTAGTGTGCCAAGACCTTGTGAGGCATTATGCTAGGAAACACACAACTCCTAGTTACGTGATGAAGATAGACTTGCAGAAAACCTATGATACTGTTGAATGGGATTTCCTTAAAGACTTAATAGATGCCTTGAATTTTCCAAGCCACTTCATTAAGATCATTATGTCTTGTGTTACTACTTCAAGCTTCACCCTGCTCATCAATGGTACCAGTCAAGGATTCTTTAGATCAAAAAGGGGATTTAGGCAAGGAGATCCTGTATCCCCTCTATTGTTTACCCTATGTATGGAATACTTGACCAGAACATTAAAGTACCTAGGCAGTAGGAAAAGACTTCAAGTTCCATCCCAGGTGTAACAACCTGAAGCTGAACAATCTATGTTTTGCTGATGATTTGTTAGTGTTCTGCAAAGGGGAGCTTAAAAGTGCTAGATTGATCCTTCAAGGCCTCAAACACTTTGAACTTGTGTTCAGGTTTGGTTGCTAACAAGGGGAAATCTGAATTATATCAGGTTAACATGGATGCTGATGATGTGGTAAAACTGATACAGAAATCAGGTTTTAAGAAGGGATGATGCCTTTCAGATACTTGGGGATTCTAATATGCAACAGGAAACTGGATGTTAAGGATTGTGATCAGCTGGTTCAAAAAATCATTAACAGAATCACAAATTGGCAAACCAAGCATCTATCCTTTGCTGGCAGACTTCAGTTGGTCAATTCTGTCCTTATGAGCATTGGTACCTACTGATGCAGATCATTATATTCCCTAAAGATGCTATCAAAAGAATCAACAAATTATGTAGAAGATTCCTATGGGAGGGCAAAACAGAAGGTACCAAGACTGGTTTTGTCAAATGGGACACAGTTTGCAAGCCTAAAAAGTTTGGTGGCTTGGGTGTTAGAGCTCTGGCTTTATGGAATAGGATTGCAGCTGGTAAAATTGCTTGGCAAATTGCTGAGAAAAAAGACACTCTCCATAGTGTGTACTTGAGATGGCAGGACTGGTGGGGGTACAAGCCTGCCACCACTGGCAGTTGGGTTTGGAAACAGCTATGCAAGGTAAAAGCTGAATTGCAAGATTGGTTGCATTAATCTTAGTGGCCTACTGGTAGTTATTCCATAGCTAAGATATACCATTGCATTGTGAATATGGGTGCAAAGGTGGACTGGCATGGCATCATTTGGAGTAGGTTAACAATGCCTAAACATAGCTTCCTATGGTGGGTGGCTATGTTACAAAGGCTGCCAGTTAGAGAAAGGTTAGCTAAGCTCCTAATATGTGAATATAATCTGTGTTGCATCCGTGAGCTACACCAAGAGTCTCATCAGCACATCTTCTTTGAGTGCCAATACACAAAGAAGGTCTGGCAAGAGGTATGTTTTTGGCTAGGCATCAAAAACAATTTGAAAGCATGGGGAAACAGATCAACTAGATCAGAAGGGGGAGGAAGCATTCTTTTGTGCAGCAGCAGGTAGTCAAGGATACTAAAGATGGGTTATTGTATAGTGTTTGGAGGGCTAGAAGCCAGACCTTTTGGTTGCTCAAGACACCATCAGTCTCATACACAGTTCAGAGGAACAAATTTTTTATACCTCAAAGAATTAAAATGCTATACACTTGTTAATTGAAAGCAAAGGATAGGGATTGGCTACAGAAATTAAGTACTTAGCCTTATTTGTATATGATACCTTGAGTTGGGGTTTGTCCCATCCAAGAGGAGTTAGCTTGTAAAATGTTTTTTTTTGAAGATATGTCACTTTCACTTTTATTTACAAAAAAAAAATAAGTTTTTTAAAAAAAAAGTTTCAAGATTGAGACGAAATTTTGGAGGTTGGTTTTAGTGACAAAAAAAAAATGGAATACCAAATATGGGGCAAAACAGCAGTCGTATAAGGTGGTTTTGAGTCACATATGCTCCGTAACGGCACTGAGTCCACGTTGATGGAAAAAGAGGTTTCAAAAAAAAGTTTTCAGCTTGAGACGAAATTTTGGTGGTAGGTTTCAATGACCAAAAAAATATAGAATACCAAATATCGGGCAAAACGACGGTCGTATGAGGTGGTTTTGAGTCACATATGCTCCTTAACGACACTCGGTATACGTTGATGGAAAAAAAAGTTTCAAAAAAAAGTTTCCAGATTGAGACAAAATTTTGGTGGTAGGTTTCAATGACCAAAATAATATAGAATACCAAATATCGGGCCAAGCGGCCGTCGTATGAGGCGGTTTTGAGTCACATATGCTCCGTAACGGAACTCAATCTACGTTGATGGAAAAAAAGGTTTCAAAAAAAGTTTCCAGATTGAGACGAAATTTTGGTGGTAGGTTTCAATAACCAAAAAAATATGGAATACCAAATATGGGGTCAAACGGCCGTCGTATGAAGTGGTTTTTAGTCATATGTGCTCCATAACGGCACTCAGTCTACGTTGATGGAAAAAAAGGTTTCAAAAAAAAGTTTCCTGATTGAGACGAAATTTTGATGGTAGATTTCAATGACCAAAAAAATCTGAAATACCAAATATGGGGCAAAACGGCGGTCGTATGAGGTGGTTTTGAGTCATATATGCTTCGTAACGGCACTTAGTCCACGTTAATGGAAAAAAAGGTTTCAACCTCCTTTCCTTTTCTCTCTCTTTGAGCTCCCTTAGGAGATGGAAAATACTCGAAGCAAGCAAGGGAAGGGGGGGAAATCAGTTGGTGGAAATGGCAATCAAAGCTCCAAATTAGGTAAGAAACCCCAAAAAGTCAATAAAAGCCAACACAAAAATGATGATCATCCATCATCTTCTACATTGGCGGGTAAATCAAGATTGCAAGATTGGCAATCTGATCTTGATTCTTCATCAGGGAGTGAAATTGATTCGGATGGGAGTGAGTATGAAAGCCCACACATCCCTTTGTTAGCTCAAAGGAGTTCCACAATGATCACAACCATCCCCATTACTCGAGCTTCAAAACTCACTAATGGAGGTAAGGTGCTTGACCAAGCTTCTCTAATCCATATTGGCTCGAATGTAATTGATTTGAATGCACAAACTTCTTTGAATAATAACACTGAATCTGTAATTGATGATATACATACTTTGATTGATCATAACCAATCTACTGGAAAGAGGGTTAGTGATCAAAACGTTGACTGCGTTGACTTTGCTGTGAATACTGCTGTTTTGAACTCGAATGATAAAGATGTGATACCTAAGAGAAAACCTGTGATAGAACGGGAGGATGTTCAGGAGGAATTTGATTTTTGGAGCTCAGCAATGGTATGCTTTGTACTAGGAGCAAAGCCTCCAGTTCAAGTTTTTGAGGGGTTCATAAGGAGAATATGGGGATCTTGGGGGATAGGGGTTATAGCTCCTATTGAGCATGAGGGATTTCTTGTGAGATAAAAGGACAATGAGGATGTGGATAAAGCTCTTGATGGTGCCTAATTTTTTGATAGAAAACCTATGCTAATCAAGAGATGGGACCCTGATGCTAGCATGGAAGAATGCTCATCCCCTATAGTGCCAATCTGGATACAGTTGCCCAATATTCGGTTGAAATTCTGGGGCAAGAGGTGTCTTAGCAAACTGGTTGGGGGCATAGGGGTTCTCAGGAAGCTTGATACTTACACTGAGTTGAAGCAAAGGACCAAGTATGCTAGAATGATGGTGGAGGTGCATCTTGAACAGGAATTTCCACAACAAATCTCATTCATCAATGAGAAGGTATAAAAATGGTGCAGGAGGTGGTTTATGAATGGAAGCCTACAAAGTGTTCTATGTGTAAGAAATATGGACATTCCGAGGAGGAATGTTGGTTCAAGGAGAAGCCCAACAAGGTCTGGAGACCAAAGCAACAATCAACCAAAATCCCTGTGGCACAGATGGTGGTTGATGAAGATGGATTCATTTCCATCAGTTCTAGGAAACGTGGTTCCATCCCTCAGAAGGACCCACAGAAACAATCTCCCACCAAGTTATCTACTGTTACTACTTCAACTGCCATCCAAAACTCATTTGATGCATTGGATGGAGAGGAGCTTACAGAGGTGCATCATCAGATGTGGGTTATGCAGAAGGATCACAACAACAGTATTAAGGAGCAGGGGGTTGACCACCCCTCCAGGGGGTTGAACAGCTACAGTAAACAATGTTATGGGAGGGATTTTATCCACAAACATAATACTAAGCTGGTTTGCCTCCTGAAAACCAAGGTCAAGGCAAAGAATGTGGGGGCCTTGTACTTAAACTTGTGTCCTGGTTGGTGCATGACAACAAACCTTCCTTGGCATAGCAAAGGTAGAGTGGTTGTAACTTGGGATCCTCATTTGCTCCAAGTTGATATCAGGATATGTACAGACCAAATGGTACACTGTAGGGTGAAGCCAGTTCACTCACAAGCCTTCTTCTGTACCTTTATATATGCATTTAATAAAGGTGCAGAGAGGAAGTCCTTGTTGAGAGACCTTTCTAGGATGGCTAGTAGAGTGAAGGAACCTTGGATTTGGGGGGGTGACTTTAATGTCATCCTCAATATAGATGAAAAAAATGGAGATATTCATACACAGAGGGAAATGGAGGAATTCTAACATTATGTGGCTAGTTGTTGTATGGAGGACATTAAATTCAATGGGAGGTGGTTCACATGGAACAACAAGCAAGATGGGCACAGTAGAGTGATGACCAATATTGATAGGGTAATGGCTTATACTAGCTGGTTGGCCCATTACACCAACTCTGAGGTCACTTTTTTACCAGTGGGGGACTTTGATCATAGTCCAGCTTTGTTGAGATGCTACAAAGAGGTGCAGGGCTTTTAACCATTTAGATTCTTTAATATGTGGTGTGCACAGGATGGATACCAAGAGATTATAGCTGAACGCTGGAATAAACCAGTTCAAGGGTATGCCATGTTTAGAGTTGCTCAAAAACTCCAGCTCCTCAAGCCTGTTCTGAAAACCTTCAATAAGGAGAAGATGTGTGATGTAGCTAGCAACGTGAAGCAAGCTTCTAAAATCCTTGATTCAGCTCAGGAAGATATGCACAACAACCCTAATGACACTGAGGTGATCAAAAGGGAGTATATAGTTGCACAACAGTTCAGGAAAATGAAGGAAGACTACCTTGCTTTCTTGAAGGAGAAAGCAAACGAGGATTGGGTCAGTTGGGGGGATGATAACACTAAAGCATTCCACCAAGCTCTTAAAGCCAGAATCAATAAGAACATGATCAACACTGTTCAAAACAATGAGGGTGAATGGATCTTGGACCCCCAAGCAGTCTGTGGTCAGTTCATCAATCACTTCTCTAGCTTTATGAGTGATAGCCACCAAGTTTCCAAGATAGAAAGCAGGATTATTCAACAGGGTGCCTGTTTGTCTGAGGAGCTGCAAGATATGCTGGATTTAACCTTCACCTCTGCAAAGATTGATGGTTATGGAAGCTATTTTTTTAAAGTTAGCTGGGATATTGTGGGGCCAGATATGATAGCAGTTGTACATGAGTTTTTCCAAACAGGTGAAATGCTGAAAGTAATTAACACAACTTCTATCTTACTGATGCCTAAAGTGAGCTGCCTTACAAAAGTACATGAGTATAAACCCATTGCTTGTTGTTCTGTGCCGTATAAATGCATATCTAAGCTGCTATGTGTTAGACTTAAGAATGTCCTCCCATACCTTATGTCCTAGAACCAAGCTGCTTTTATTGGTGGTAGAAGCATCCTTAGTAATATTCTGGTGTGCTAAGATCTAGTGAGGCACTATGCAAGAAAGCAATCAACTCCAAGTTGTATGATGAAGATTGATTTGCAGAAGGCTTATGATACTGTTGAATGGGGATTCTTGACAGACCTTTTGGAGGCATTGGGTTTTCCAAAGCACTTCATTAAAGTTATTATGGCTTGTGTGTCTACAGCTAGCTTCACAATACTCATCAAGGGGACCAGTTAAGGTTTCTGCAAATCCAGAAGGGGGCTAAGACAAGGAGACCCTGTTTCTCCTTTGTTATTCACTCTTTGCATGGAATACTTGACAAGAACACTAAAGTACTTAGGTGGGAGGAGGGATTTTCACTTCCATCCTAGGTGCTCCACACTGAAGCTAAACAACTTGCGTTTTGCTGATGACCTACTGGTTTTTTGTAAAGGGGAACTCTAGAGTGTTAGGCTGCTCCTTCAACGCCTTAAGCATTTTGAACTTGTCTCAGGTTTGATGTCAAACAAGGGGAAATCTGAACTCTACCATGTGAATATGGCTGCTGCTGATGTGGAGAAGCTTCTACAGAAATCAGGGTTCAAGCTGGGAGCACTGCCTTTCAGTTATTTGGGGGTTCCTATATGCAGTAGGAAACTTGCGATTAAGGACTGTGATCAGTTGATTCAGAAAGTCATGCACAGGATCACAATCTGGAAATCAAGACATCTCTCCTTTGCTGGGAGGTTGCAGCTTGTAAATTCTGTTCTCATGAGCATCTGTACTTATTGGATGCAAATTATTATCTTCCAAAAAACTGTTATCAAGAGAATCAATCAGTTATGTAGAAGATTTTTGTGGGAAGGCACAACAGATGGCACCAAAGCTGGATATGTGAAGTGGGAGTAAGTATGCAAACCTAAGAAGCATGGTGGTTTGGGAGTGAGAGACCTATCCCTCTGGAACCTTCTTGCAGTTGGGAAGATTGCATGGCAAATTGCAGAAAAAAAGACACACTATGGGTCAAATGGGTCCATAGTGTATATTTGAAAGGTTAGGATTGGTGGGGGTACTTGCCTCCCACCACTGGAAGCTGGGTGTGGAAACAAATTTGTAGAGTGAAAAATGCTTTGAAAGACTGCCTGCAACAATCTTGGTGGCCTGTTGGTTGCTAATCAGTAGCCAAAATATATCATGGAGTTGTGAGCCTGGGGGAGAAGGTACATTGGCAAGGTGATGTATGGAGCACACTCAATATACCTAACACAGTTTTTTATGGTGGGTGGCTATGCAACAAAGGCTACCAGTCAGAGTAAGGCTAGCTAGGTTTATGACTTGTGAGTCCCAGTCCTGTTGCATCTGTGACCTAGATCAAGAGACACATCAGCATACCTTCTTTGAGTGTCATTACTCAAAGACGATTAGGCAAGAAATTAGCCTCTGGCTAGGAGTTAAACTGTCTTGTTCAAGCATGGGGCATCATCTAGCTTGGATCAGAAGGGGGAGGAAGATGACCTTTGTACAGCAACAGGTGGTAAACGCCACTGCAGCTAGTCTTTTGTATCAAGTGTGGAGGGCTAGGAACCAGACTTTCTGGCTAGCCAAAACACCATCAGTCAGCTATACAGTCCAAAGAGTCAAGTACTTTGTGGTCCAAAGATAAAAAATACTCTATACTAGTAAATTCAAAGAAAAAGATAGGTTTTGGTTACATAAGCTCTATACTTAGTCTATACTAGTATTTGATACCTTGAGTTGGGGGGTTTTTTCCCTTCCAAGAGGACATAGGTTGTAAAAAGTTTTGAAGATATGTCACTTCTTTACTTACCAAAAAAAAAAGGTTTCAAAAAAATTTTTCAGCTTGAGATGAAATTTTGGTGGTAGGTTTCAATGACCAACAAAATATAGAATACCAAATATGGGGCAAAACTGCGGTCGTATGAGGTCGTTTATAGTCACATATGCTCCGTAACGGCACTCAGTCTACGTTGATGGAAAAAAAGGTTTAAAAAAAAGTTTCCAGATTGAGACGAAATTTTGGTGTTAGGTTTCAATTACCAAAATAATATGAAATACCAAATATGGGGCCAAACGACCGTCGTATGAAATGGTTTTATGTCACATATGCTCCGTAACAGCACTCAGTCCACGTTGATGGAAAAAAAGGTTTCAAAAAAAAGTTTTCAGATTGAGACGAAATTTTTGTGCTAGGTTTCAATGACCAAAAAAATATGGAATACCAAATATGGGGATAAACGGGGGACGTATGAGGTGGTTTTGAGTCACGTATGCTCCGTAAAGACACTTTGTCTACGTTGATGGAAAAAAAGGTTTCAAAAAAAGTTTCCAGATTGAGAATAAATTTTTGTGGTAGGTTTCAATGACCACACAAATCTGGAATACCAAATATGGGGCAAAACCGCAGTCGTATGAGGTGGTTTTGAGTCACATATTCTCCTTCACGACACTTAATCTACGTTGATGGAAAAAAAAGGTTTCAAACAAAAGTTTCCAGATTGAGACAAAATTTTGGTGGTAGGTTCCAATGACCAAAAAAATATTGAATACCAAATATCGGGACAAACGGCCGTCGTATGAGGTGGTTTTGAGTCACATATGCTCCTTAACGGCACGTAGTCTAAGTTGATGAAAAAAAAGGTTTCCAAAAAAGTTTCCAGATTGAGACGAAATTTTGGTGGTAGGTTTTAATGACCAAAAAAATATTGAATACCAAATATGGGGTCAAACGGCCGTCGTATGAAGTGGTTTTGAGTCACAATATGCTCCGTAACGGCACTTAGTCTACGTTGATGGAAAAAAAGGTTTCAAAAAAAGTTTATAGATTGAGACGAAATTTTGGTGGTAGATTTCAATGACCAAAAAAATCTGGAACACCAAATATGGGGCAAAACGGCTGTCATATGAGGTTGTTTTGAGTCACCTATGCTCCGTAACGGCACTTAGTCCACGTTAATGGAAAAAAAAGTTTTCAACCTCCTTTCCTTTTCTCTCTCTTTGAGCTCCCTTAGGCGATGGCAAATACTCGAAGCAAGCAAGAAAGGGGTGGAAATCTTTTGGTGGAAATGGCAATCAAAGCTCCAAATTAGGTAAGAAACCCTAAAAAGTCAATAAAAGCCAACACAAAAATGATGATCATCCATCATCTTCTACATTGGCGGGTAAATCAAGATTGCAAGATTGGCAATCTGATCTTGATTCTTCATTAGGGAGTGAAATTGATTCGGATGGGAGTGAGTATGCAAGCCCACACATCCCTTTGTTAGCTCAAAGGAGTTCCACAATGATCACAACCATCCCCATTACTCGAGATTCGAAACTCACTAATGGAGGTAAGGTGCTTGACCAAGCTTTTCTAATCAATATTGGCTCGAATGTAATTGATTTGAATGCACAAACTGCTTTGAATAATAACACTGAGTCTGTAATTGATGATATACATACTTTGATTGATCATAACCAATCTGCTGTAAAGAGGATTAGTGATCAAAACGTTGACTGCGTTGACTTTGCTGTGAATACTGCTGTTTTGAACTCGAATGATAGAGATGTGATACCTAAGAGCAAACCTGTAATAGAATTGGAGGATGTTCAGGAGGAATTTGATTTTTGGAGCCCAGCCGTGGTATGCTTTGTACTAGGAGCAAAGCCTCCAGTTCAAGTTTTTCAGGGGTTCATAAGGAGAATATTGGGATCTTGAGGGATAGGGGTTATAGCTCCTACTGAGCATGGGGGATTTCTTGTGAGATTCAAGGACAAGGAGGATGTGGATAAAGCTCTTGATGGTGCCTTTTTTTTGATAGCAAACCTATGCTAATCAAGAGATGGGACCCTGATGCTAGCATGGAAGAATGCTCATCCCCTACAGTGCCAATCTGGATACAGTTGCCCAATCTTGGGTTGAAATTCTGGGGGAAGAGATGTCTTAGCAAACTGGTTGGGGGCATAGGGGTTCTCAGGAAGCTTGATACTTACACTGAGTTGAAGCAAAGGACTAAGTATGCTAGAATGATGGTGGAGGTGCATCTTGAACAGGAATTTCCAGAACAAATCTCATTCATCAATGAGAAGGGTATAGAGATGGTGCAGGAGGTTGTTTATGAATGGAAGCCTACAAAGTGTTCTATGTGTAAGAAATATGGACATTCCGAGGAGGAATGTTGGTTCAAGGAGAAGCCCAACAAGGTCTGGAGAAAGCAACAATCAACCAAAATCCCTGTGGCACATAGGGTGGTTGATGAAGATGGATTCATTTCCATAAGTTCTAGGAAAAGTGGTTCCATCCCTCAGAAGGACCCACGGAAACAATCTCCAACCAAGTTAGCTACTGTTAGTACCTCAAATGCCATCCAAAACTCATTTGATGCATTGTATGGAGAGGAGCTTACAGAGGTGCATCATCATATGTTGGTTATGCAGAAGGATCACAACAACGGTATTAAAGACCAGGGGTTGACCACCCTTACCCCTAATGGATAGCATCCTTTTCTGGAACACTATGGGGTTGAACAGCTACAGTAAACAATGTTATGTGAGGGATTTTATCCACAAACATAACACTAAGCTGGTTTGCCTCCTGGAAACCAAGGTCAAGGCCAAGAATGTGGGGGGCCTTGTACTTAAACTTGTGTCCTGGTTGGTGCATGAAAACAAACCTTCCTTGGCATAGCAAAGGTAGAGTGGTGGTAACTTGGGATCCTCATTTGTTCCAAGTTGATATCAGGATGTGTATAGACCAAATGGTACACTATAGGGTGAAGTCAGTTCACTCACAAGCCTTCTTCTGTACCTTTATATATGCATTTAATAAAGGTGCATAGAGGAAGTCCTTGTGGAGGGAGCTTTCTAGCATGGCTAGTAGAATGAAGGAATGTTGGATTTGGGGGGGTGACTTTAATGTCATCCTCAATACAGATGAAAAAACTAGAGATATTCATACACAGAGGGAAATGGAGGAATTCCAGCATTCTGTGGCTAGTTGTGGTATGGAGGATATTAAATTCAATGGGAGGTGGTTCACATGGAACAACAAGCAAGATGGGCACAGTAGAGTGATGACCAAGATTGATAGGGTAATGACTAATACTAGCTGGTTGGCCCATTACACCAACTCTGAGGTCACTTTTTTACCAGAGGGGGACTTTGATCATAGTCCAGCTTTGTTGAGATGCTACAAAGAGGTGCAGGGCTTTAAACCATTTAGATTCTTTAATATGTGGTGTGCACAGGATGGATACCAAGATATTATAGCTGAACACTGCAATAAACTAGTTCAAGGGTATGCCATGTTTAGAGTTTCTCAAAAACTCAAGCTCCTCAAGCCTGTTCTGAAAACCTTCAATTAGGAGAAGATTGGTGATGTAGCTTGCAACGTTAAGCAAGCTTCTAAAAGCCTTGATTCAGCTCAGGAAGATATGCACAACAACCCTAATAACACTGAGGTAATCAAAAGGGAGTATATAGCTGCACAACAGTTCAGGAAAGTGAAGGAAGACTACCTTACTTTCTTGAAGCAGAAAGCAAAAGAGGATTTGGTCAGTTGGGGGGATGATAACACTAAAGCATTCCACCAAGCTCTGAAAGCCAGACTCAATAAGAACAGGATCAACACTGTTCAAAACAATGAGGGTGAATGGATCTTGGACCCCCAAGCAGTCTGTGATCAGTTCATCAATCACTTCTCAAGCTTTATGAGTGATAGCCACCAAGTTTACAAGATAGAAAGCAGGATTATTCAACAGGGTGCCTGTTTGTCTGAGGAGCTGCAAGATATGCTTGATTTAACCTTCACCTCTACAGAGATTGATGGTTCTCGAAGCTATTTTTTTAAAGTTAGCTGGGATATTATGGGGCCAGATATGATAGCAGTTGTACATGAGTTTTTCCAAACAGGTGAAATGCTGAAAGTAATTAACACCACTTCTATCTCACTGGTGGGAAAAATTGATAAGAATAATCCGACCTTTGGCCGGTCTTCCACCAATGGCACCACCTTCAATTAATCCAGGTATAATTCGACCTTTGACACCCATATTCTCTCAATGGTCCCACACCTGTTGGTGACCAACAATTACAGGTAAAGTCTCTTAATAACGTGATTAATAGCTAATAAACTATAATTTAAACCTAAATTCTTAATTCAAATTTTAGATTAGATTTTATAAAAAAAATTTAAATTAAAAGAAACCCACCCACTCCCCTCCCACTTCCCCTGCCACCTGCCCCTCCCCTGCAGCCACCTCCCCCTCCGCCACAGCCACCTCCCCTCCCCCGCAGCCACCTCCCCCTCCCCGCAGACACCATCCCCTCCCCCGCAGCCACCTCCCCATTCCCCTGCCACCCTCCCCTCCCCCGCAGCCACCTCCCCTTCCTCCGCAGCCACCTCTCCCTCCTCTGCAGCCACCTCCCCCTTCCGCAGCCACTATCCCCCCCCCCGCAGCCGCCTCCCCTCCCCCCGCAGCCACCTCCCCCTCCCCCGCAGCCACCTCCCCCTTCCACAGCCACCACCCCCCCCCCGCAGCCACCTCCCTCCCCTGCCAAAAACGTCAATGTGACCCCCTCCCCTCGCGAGGTTTTCGTGGTTGTTGGCGAGGTTGCCGTGAATCATCCTCGGCCGCCGTGAAGAGGAGGGTGGCAGGGGAAGGGGAGGGGGTGGAGTGGCACGTGACGACAGTGGTGGCAGGGGGAGGAAATGGGGGTTGGGGTGGGGTGGCAGTAGGGGGCAGGGGGAGGGAATGGGGGTGGGGTGGGCTGGGGGGAGGATATTTTTTTTAAGCAAAGTCAACGTTCATTTTGGGTGGTCCAACAGGTTGCCATCATTCCATACCATTGAGAGAATATGGATGTCAAAGATCGGATTATACCTGGATTAATTGAAGGTGGTACCATTGGTGGAAGACCGGCCAAAGGTCGGATTATTCTTATGAATTTTTCCCTCACTGGTGCCTCAAGTGAGCTGCCCTACAAAAGTACATGAGTATAGACCCATTGCTTGTTGTTCTGTGCTATATAAATGCATATCTAACCTGCTATGTGTTAGACTTAAGAATGTCCTCCCATACCTTGTATCCCAGAACCAAGATGCTTTTATTGGTGGTAGGAGCATCCTTAGTAATATTCTGGTGTGCCAAGATCTAGTGAGGCGCTATGCAAGAAAGCAATCAACTCCAAGTTGTATGATGAAGATTGATTTGCAGAAGGCTTATGATACTGTTGAATGGGGTGACAGACCTTTTTGAGGCATTGGGTTTTCCAAAGCACTTCATTAAAGTTATTATGGCTTGTGTGTCTACATCTAGCTTCACAATACTCATCAAGGGGACCAGTCAAGGTTTCTTCAACTCCAGAAGGGGGCTAAGACAAGGAGACCCTGTTTCTCCTTTTCTATTCACTCTTTGCATGGAATACTTGACAAGAACACTAAAGTACTTAGGTGGGAGGAGGGTCTTTCACTTCCATCCTAGGTGCTCTACGCTGAAGCTAAACAACTTATGTTTTGCTGATGACCTACTGGTTTTTTGTAAAGGGGAACTCCAGAGTGCTAGGCTGCTCTTTCAAGGCCTTAAGCATTTTGAACTTGTCTCAGGTTTGATGTCAAACAAGGGGAAATATGAACTCTACAATGTGAATATGGCTGCTGCTGATGTGGAGAAGCTTCTACAGAAATCAGGGTTCAAGATGGGAGCACTGCCTTTCAGTTATTTAGGGGTTCCTAACTTGCTATGAAGGACTGTGATCAGTTGATTCAGAAAGTCATGCACAGGATCACAATCTGGAAATCAAGACATCTCTCCTTTGCTGGGAGGTTGCAGCTTGTAAATTATGTTCTCATGAGCATATGTACTTATTGGATGCAAATTATTATCTTCCCAAAAATCAGTTATGTAGAAGATTTTTGTTGGAAGGCACAGCAGATGGAAACAAAGTTGGATATGTGAAGTGGGAATCAGTCTGCAAACCTAAGAAGCATGGTGGTTTGGGAGTGAGAGACCTAGCCCTCTGGAACCTTATTGCAGTTGGGAAGATTGCATGGCAAATTGCAGAAAAAAAGACACATTATGGGTCAAATGGGTCCATAGTGTATATTTGAAAGGTCAGGATTGGTGGGGGTACTTGCCTCCCACCACTGGAAGCTGGGTGTGGAAACAGATTTGTAGAGTGAAAAATGCTTTGAAAGACTGGCTGCAACAATCCTTGTGGCCTGTTGGTTGCTAGTCAGTAGCCAAAATATATCATGGAGTTGTGAGCCTGGGGGAGAAGGTACATTGGCATGGTGCTGTATGGAGCACACTCAATATACGTAAACACAGTTTTTTGTGGTGGGTGACTATGCAACAAAGGCTACCAATTAGAGTAAGGCTAGCTAGGTTCATGACTTGTGAGTCCCAGTCCTGTTGCATCTGTGAGATAGATTAAGAGACGCATCAGCATATCTTCTTTGAGTGTCATTACTCAAAGAAGATTTGGCAAGAAATTAGCCTCTGGCTAGGAGTTAAACTGTTATGTTCCGGCATGGGGCATCATCTAGCTTGGATCAAAAGGGGGAGGAAGATGACCTCTGTACAGCAACAGGTGGTAAAGGCCACTGCATCTAGTCTTTTGTATCAAGTGTGGAGGCCTCGGAACCAGACTTTCTGGCTAGCCAACACACCATCAGTCAGCTATATAGTCCAAAGAGTCAAGTACTTTGTGGTCCAAAGATCAAAAATACTCTATACTTGTAAATTGAAAGAAAAAGATAGGTTTTGGTTACATAAGCTATGTACTTAGTCTATACTTGTATTTGATACCTTGAGTTGGGGGTTTTGTCCCTTCCAAGAGGAGATAGGTTGTAAAAAGTTTTGATGATATGTCACTTCTTTATTTACCAAAAAAAAAAAAAGGTTTCAAAAAAAAGTTTTCAGCTTGAGATGAAATTTTGGTGGTTGGTTTCAATGACCAAAAAAATATAGAATACGAAATATGGGGCAAAACTGCGGTCGTATGAGGTCGTTTTGAGTCACATATGCTCCGTAACGGCACTCAGTCTACGTTGATGGAAAAAAAAGGAATCAAAAAAAAGATTCCAGATTGAGACGAATTTTTGGTGGTAGGTTTCAATGACCAAAATAATATGAAATACCAAATATGGGGCCAAACGGCCGTCGTATGAAATGGTTTTGTGTCACATATGCTCCGTAACAGCACCTAGTCCACGTTGATGGAAAAAAAAGGTTTGAAACCTTCCTTCCTTTTCTCTCTCTTTGAGCTCCCTTTAGGCGATGGATAATACTCGAAGTAAGCAAGGGAAGGGGGGAAATCAGTTGGTGGAAAGGGCAATCAAAGCTCCAAAACCATGAAAAAACCACAAAATGTTACAAAAAAATCAACCAAAAACACAATGTGATGATCATCCTTTATCATCTTCAAAAAAGGCGGGTAAATCCGAAATGAAAAATTGGCAATCAGATTTCGATTATTCATCATCTAGCAGTGAGATAGATTCGGATGGGGATTATGAAAGCCCTAGAATCCAATTGGCCCTCCAAAGAAGTCAACTCACTACCTCAGTGCCTCTTACTAGAGCATCTATGATCAACAATGGAGGTAAGCAGCTTGAGAGCAATTTGATCAATGTTGGCTCTAATCTGATTGATTTAAGCTTGAATTCTAGTATAACACCTCTTTCATCTAATGATGCTGGTTGTGATGATAATGATGTTGATCCACAATATTCAAATCGAAAAACTCAATGTTTGACTATTTTAAACCTGATCATAATTTTGTTTAAATCAATGCATATAGGGATTGTTTGGAAACTACTAATGTTGCTACACAGATTAAACTTGTTCTTTAATGGGAGGATGTTAAGGAGGAGGTAGAATTTTTGAGTACAACAGTTGTATGTTTTGCTATAGGAGCAAAACCCCCTGTCCAGGTGTTTGAGGGATTTCTTAAAAGAATCTGGGGCAAACTAGGCATTGGTGTTATTGCACCTATTAGAAATGGTGGTTTCTTGGTGAGGTTTAAAGATTTGAAGGCTGTTGAAACCACTACTAGTGGGGCCTATTTCTTTGACAATAAACCATTGACAGTGAGGCAATGGGATCCAGATGCTAGTATGGAGGAATGTGCTACTCCAACAGTTCCAGTTACTCAACCTAAGCTTGAAATTCTGGGGGAAGAGGAGCCTCAGTAAGATTGTGGGAGTGATTGGTGAGCTTAGGAAGATTGATACATATACTGAGCTGAAGCAAAGGATCAAATTTGCCAGAGTTATGGTGGAGGTTCAACTTGATCAGGAATTTCCAGACCAAATCTCATTCATCAATGAGAAGGGTGTGGAAATAGTAAATGAGGTATATTATGTGTGGAATCCTACTAAGTGCATGGTCTGCAAGAAGTATGGGCATTCTAGGGAGGATTATTGGCATAAGGATAAGCCTGCCAAGGTTTGGAGGCCAAAACAGCCAGCAGCAACCAAGGTCCCTGTAGCACAGAAGGATGGTTTCATCTCCATCAGTTCAAGGAAGGGGGGTACCTCTTATCAAACTTCACCTATAAAGATCCCAGCAACATCAGAGGCTAGACTATCTCCTTTACACAGCAATACTTTTGCAGCCTTGGGAGAGACAACAACTCATATTGAGGAACATGATAAGGTTCCAAGCAAGGATAGGGTGCAGGGACTGGCAACCCCTAAACCTAATGGATAGTATCATGATGTGGAATACCAGGGGGCTAAATAGTTTTAGTAAGCAATGCTATGGGAGGAATTCATCACTAAGCATCATGCTAAACTAATTTGCCTCCTGGAAACTAAGGTCAAGGCTAACCACATTGGTTCCTTGTACCTTAATATATGTCCAGGATGGTGTATCACAACTAATCTACCATGGCATGGTAAAGGTAGAGTGGTGGTGGCTTGGGACCCTAGTGTGTTTCAAGTTGACATCAAAGAGTGCTCAGCTCAAATGGTGCATTGTAGAATAAAACCAGTGCATTCACCAGCTTTCTTTTGTACATTTGTGTATGCCTTTAACAAGGGTGAAGAGAGGAAGCCATTGTGGAAGGACCTCAGTAGATTGGCTAGTAGTGTAAAGGGGGCTTGGATATGGGGAGGTGACTTCAATGTCATCCTCAATGAAGATGAGGAAATAGGTGATATACACACAAAGAGGGAGATGCTTGATTTCAAGAAATGTGTGGATTTTTGTGGCATGGAAGATATCAAGTTCAGTGGTAGATGGTTCACTTGGAACAACAAGTAAGATGAGCATACTAGGGTGATATCCAAAATAGATAGGGTGATGGCCAACCCTTCTTGGCTGACTTCCTATACAAACTCAGAGGTCACTTTTCTTCCCGAGGGGGATTTTGACCACAACCCAGCTTTACTGAGAAGCTACACATAAGTTCAGGGGTATAAACCTTTTAGATTCCTCAATCTCTGGTGTGAGCAGGATGGTTATGAGGACATGTTTAAGGCTTATTGGGCCAAACCTGTTCAAGGTTATGCTATGTTCCAAATTTCTGAGAAGCTCAAACACCTCAAACCTGTATTGAGGAGGTTCAATCATAAGCATGTTGGAGATGTTGCTGGAAATATGAGGCAAGCTACCAAAGTTTATGAGGAAGCTCAGGAGGATATGCATAACAACCCAGGAAAACCTGAGATGGTGCAGAAGGAATACTTGGCTACTCAGCAATTCAAGAAGGCCAAAAGTGAGTACCTCAGTTTCTTGAGGCAAAAAACTAGAGAGGATTGGATTGCTATGGGAGATGAGAACACAGCTGTGTTTCATCAAGCTATTAAAGCTAGAGTTAATAAAAACATAATCAACACAGTGCAGAATGCTGATGGTGATTGGATACTGGACCCTAAAAATGTTTGTGATCAAATCATCAAGCATTTCTCCAACTTCATGAATGATAGTCACTCTGTATCCAAGATCAAACCCAGAATCATACAACAAGGTGATATCCTCTCTGAGGACATGCAGGAGATGCTAGGACTGGCTTTTACATCAAAGGAAATCAAAAAAGCTATATGGTCCATACCTGAGTCCAAAGCACCTGGTATTGATGGTTATGAAAGTTCATTCTTCAAGACAAGTTGGGAAACCACAAGTCTCGATCTGATTGCAGCTGTTCAGGAATTTTTTCACACATGTGAAATGTTGAAGGTATTGAATACCACTTCTATTTCACTAGTGCCAAAAGTGAATTGCCCCACACAAGTATATGAATACAGACCTATAACTTGCTGCACTGTGGTGTACAAGTGCATCTCAAAACTGATCTGCTCCAGGCTCAAACATGTCCTCCCTTACATTGTTTCACATAATCAAGGAGCCTTCATTAGTGGTAGAAGCATCATCAACAACATCCTAGTTTGCCAGGATCTTGTGTGAGGCATTATGCTAGGAAAAATGTACCTCCTAGCTGTTTGATGAAGATAGATTTGCAAAAAGCTTATGATACAATTAAATGGGGGTTTCTACAAGACCTCATGGAGGCTCTCAAATTCCCAAGCCATTTCATCAAAGTGATTATGGCCTGCATCTCTACAGCTAGTTTCACACTGCTCATCAATGGTACAAGTCAGGGTTTCTTCACCTCTAAGAGGGGATTAAGGCAAGGGGATCCTGTATCTCCTTTACTTTTTACTCTTTGTATGGAGTATTTGACTAGAAATCTGAAGTATACGGGAAGCAGGAAGGACTTCAAATTTCACCCTAGATGCAATGAACTGAAGCTCAATAAAATATGTTTTGCTGATGATCTTCTAGTTTTTTGCAATGGCGAAATCAAGAGTGTCTGGTTGATTCCTCAAGGCCTCAAGCACATTGAGCTAGTCTCAGGTTTGGTTGCAAACAAAGGAAAGTCTGAGTTATACCATGCTAACATGGCTGCTGGTGATGTGGAAACTCTGATATTGAAATCAGGGTTCAAGAGGGGGGCTTGGCCTTTCAGATATCTAGGGGTTCCAATCTGTAATAGGAAGCTGAGTTTTGGAGATTGTGACCATCTGATCAAAAAAGTCTTATACAGGATCACAAGATGGCAAACTAGATACCTCTCATTTGCTGGTAGGCTTCAACTGGTCAACTCTGTGCTAATGACTATTTGTACCTACTGGATGCATATCATTATCTTCCCAAAAGCAGCCATCCAAAGGATTAGTCAACTGTGTAGAAGATTCCTTTGGGAGGGAAAAATAGAAGGGGTCAAAGCTGGTTATGTCAAGTGGGATACAATATGCAAGCCTAAGAAGATTGGAGGCCTGGGTGTTAGAAACTTAGCACTGTGGAATAAAATTGCAGTAGGCAAAATTTCTTGGCAGCTGGATGAGGAAAAAGATACATTATGGGTAAAGTGGGTGCATAGTGTCTACTTAAGAGGGAGTGATTGGTGGGGGTACAAGCTAACCACCAATGGTAGCTGGGTTTGGAAGCAAATCTATATGGTGAAAGAGGAATTGCAAAAATGGAGGCTACAACCTTGGTGGCTAGTTGGAGGCTATTCAATAGCTAAAATACATCATGGAATTGAACACATGCGGGCCAAGGTGCCATGGCATGGTACCATCTGGAATAGGCTCACAATGCCTAAACATAGTATTCTGTGGTGGTTGGTGATCCAACAGAAATTGCCTGTTAGAGAAAGACTTGCAAGATTTGAGATCTGTGAGTCACAGTTGTGTTGTATTTGTGAGCTTCTACAAGAGAATCACCACCACTTGTTATTTGATTGCCAGTATGCAAAAAAGGTGTGGCAGGAGGTTTGTTAATGGCTAGGCATCTACAAACAGTTTGCAAATATGGAGCAGCTGATCTGCTGGCTCAGAAGAGGTAGGCAGTACTCCCTTGTGCAGCAATAAGTTCTCAAGGCAACTACTGTTGGGCTCCTATATTGCTTATGGAGGGCTAGGAACCAATCATTATGGCTGTGCAAGACCCGATCAGTTTTATACATAGTTCAAAGAATTAAATTTTTTGTTAGTAGAAGAACATACATGCTTTATACTTGTAAATTAAGAGCAAAGGATAGGGAATGGTTACAAGGCCTTTGTAACTAGTTATTTCTGTATATAAACCTTTGAGTTGGGGCTTGTCCCATCCAAATTGGTGATAGGGTGTAAACACAGTTTATTGGAGATATGTCAATTCTTTATTTACTAAAAAAAAGGGTTTGAAAAAAAGTTTTCAGATTGAGACAAAATTTTTGTGGTAGGTTTCAATGAGAAAAAAAATATGGAATAACAAATATGGGGATAAACGGCGGACTTATAAGTTGGTTTTGAGTCACATATGCTCTGTAAAGACACTCTGTCTACGGTGATGGAAAAAAAGGTGTCAAAAAGTTTCCATTGAGAAGAAATTTTTGTGGTAGGTTTTAATGACCAAAAAAATCTGGAATACCAAATATGGGGCAAAACGGCGGTCATATGAGGTGGTTTTGAGTCACATATGCTCCTTTACGACACTCGGTCTACGTTGATGGAAAAAAAAAGTTTCCAGATTGAGACGAAATTTTGGTGGTAGGTTTCAATGACCAAAAAAATATAGAATACCAAATATCGGGACAAACGGCCGTCGTATGAGGTGGTTTTGAGTCACATATGCTCCGTAACAGCACTTAGTCTACGTTGATGGAAAAAAAGGTTTCAAAAAAAGTTTCCAAATTGAGACAAATTTTTGGCGGTAGGTTTCAATGACCAAAAAAATATAGAATACCAAATATGGGGTCAAACGGCCGCCGTCGGTTTTGAGTCACATATGCTCCGTAACGGGCACTCAGTCCACGTTTTTGGAAAAAAGGTTTCAAAAAAAAGTTTTCAGATTGAGACAAAATTTTGGTGGTAGATTTAAATGATGAAAAAAATCAAGAATAACAAATATGGGCCAAAACGACGGTCGTATGACGTGGTTTCGAGTCACATATGCTCCGTAACGCCACTCAGTCTACGTTGATGGAAAAAAAGGTTTCAAAAAAAGTTTCCAGATTGAGAAGAAATTTTGGTGGTAGGTTTCAATGTCCAAAAAAATATGAAATACAAAATATGGGGCCAAACGGCCGTCGTATGAAATGTTTTTGTGTTACATATGCTTCGTAAAGGCACTCAGTCCTCGTTGATGGTATAAAATGTTTCAAAAAAAAATTTCAGATTGAGACGAAAATTTTGTGGTAGGTTTCAATGACCAAAAAATTAAGGAAATCCAAATATGGGGATAAACGGGGGTCGTATGAGGTGGTTTTGAGTCACATATGCTCCGTAACGGCACCCAGTCCACGTTGATGGAAAAAAAGGTTTCAAAAAATAGTTTTTAGATTGAGACGAAATTTTGTGGTAGGTTTCAATTACCAAAAAAATAAAGAATTCCAAATATGGGGCAAAATGACGGTCTTATGAGGAGGTTTTGAGTCACATATGCTCTTTTACGACACTCTGTCTACGTTGATGGAAAAAAAGGTTTCAAAAAAAAATTTCCAGATTAAGACGAAATTTTAGTGGTAGGTTTCAATGACCAAAAAAATATAGAATAGAAAATATGGAGCCAAACGACCGTCGTATGAGGTGGTTTTGTCTCACATATGCTCCGTAACGGTACTCAGTCTACGTTGATGGAAAAAAAAAGGTTTCAAAAAAAAGTTTTCAAATTGAGACAAAATTTTGGTGGTAGATTTCAATGACCAGAAAAATATGGAATAACAAATATGGGGCAAAAAGGTGGTCGTATGAAGTGGTTTTGAGTCACATATGCTCCGTAACGGCACGCACTCTATGTTGATGGAGAAAAAGGTTTTCAACCTCCTTTCCTTTTCTGTCTCTTTGAGCTCCCTTTAGGTGATGGCAAACACTCGAAGCAAGCAAGGGAGGGGGGAAATCAGTTGGTGGAAATGGCAATCAAAGCTCCAAATTAGGTAAGAAACCACAAAAAGTCAATAAAAGCTAAAATAAAAATCCAAATGATGATCAACAATCATCTTCTACATTGGCGGGAAAATCAAGATTGCAACAATGGCAATCTGATATTGATTACTCCTCCGCATGAAGTGAAATAGAATCAGAAGGAAGTGAGTATGCAAGCCCACACATCCCTTTGTTAACTCACAGGAATCAAGCCACAATGATCATAACCATACCCATTACTCGAGCTTCTAAAAGTAACAATGGAGGTAAGGTGCTTGACCATGCTAATCTTATCAGCATTGGCTCTAATGTTGTTGATTTGAATGCAAAAACTGATTTAAATAGTAACACTGAATCTGTAATTTATAATATGCATAATTTGATTGATCAAAACCAATCTGCTGAAAAGAGGGTTAGTGATCAGATTGTTGACTGCGTTGACTTTTCTGTGAATGCTGCTGGTTTGAACTTGAATGATCAAGAGGTGATTGTACCTAAGAGTAAACCTGTGATAGAATGGGAGGATGTTCAGGAGGAAATTGATTTTTGGAGCTCAGCAGTGGTATGCTTTGTACTAGGAGCAAAACCTCCAGTTCAAGTATTTGAGGGTTTCATAAGGAGAATCTGGGGTTCTTAGGGGATAGGTGTTATAGCGCCTATTGATAATGGTGGATTCCTAGTGAGATTCAAGGGAAAGGAGGCTGTGGATAAAGCTCTTGATGGTGCCTATTTCGTTAATAGCAAACCTATGCTAGTCAAGAAATGGGACCCTGATGCTAGCATGGCAGAATGCTCATCCCTAACAGTGCCAATCTGGATATAGTTGCCAAATCTTGGGTTGAAATTCTGGGGGAAGAGGTGTCTTAGCAATCTTATTGGGGGTATAGGGGTTCTCAGGAAGCTTGATACCTACACTAAGTTGAAGCAAAGAACCAAGTATGCCAGAATGATGGTGGAGGTGCATCTTGAACAGGAATTTCCAGAACAAATCTCATTCATTAATGAGAAGGGTATAGAGATGGTGTAGGAGGTGTTTTATGAATGGAGGCCTACAAAGTGTTTTGTGTGCAAGAAATATGGACATTCGAAGGAGGAATGTTGGTTCAAGGAGAAGACCAACAAGGTCTAGAGACCAAGGCAACAATCAACTAAAATCCCTGTGACACAAAGAGTGGTTGATGAAGATGGATTCATCTCCATCAGTTCTAGGAAAACTGGTTCCATCCCTCAGAAGGACCCACATAAACACTCTCCCACCAAGCAAGCTATTGCTAGTACTTCAACTGCCATCCAAAACTCATTTGATGCATTCGATGGAAGGGAGCTTACAGAGGTGCATCATTAGATGTTGGTTATGCAGAAGGCTAGCATCCTTTTCTGGAATACCAGGGGGTTAAACAACTACATCAAACAATTTTATGTGAGGGATTTTCTCCATAAACATAATGCTAAGCTGGTTTGCCTTTTGGAAACCAAGGTCAAGGCCAAGAATGTGGGGGCCTTGTACTTAAACTTGTGTCCTGGTTTGTGCATGACAACAAATCTTCCTTGGCATAGCAAAGGTAGAGTGGTGGTAACTTGGGATCCTAATATGTTCCAAGTTGATATCAGGATGTGTACAGACCAAATGGTACACTGTAAAGTGAAGCCTATTCACTCACAAGCTTTTTTTCTGTACCTTTATATATGCATTTAATAAAGGTGCAGAGAGGAAGTCCTTGTGGAGGGACCTTTCTAGTATAGCTAGTAGAATGAAGGAACCTTGGATTTGGGGGGGTGACTTTAATGTTATCCTCAATACAGATGAAAAAACTGGAGATATTCATACACAGAGGGAAATGGAGGAATTCCAATATTGTGTGGCTAGTTGTGGTATGGAGGATATTAAGTTCAATGGGAGGTGGTTCACATGGAACAACAAGCAAGACGGGCACATTAGAGTGATGACCAAGATTGATAGGGTAATGGCTAATACTAGCTGGTTGGCCCATTACACTAATTCTGAGGTCACCTTTTTACGTGAGGGGGACTTTGATCATAGTCCAGCTTTGTTGAGATGCTATAGAGAGGTGCAGGGTTTTGAACCATATAGATTCTTCAATATGTGGTGTGCACAGGATGGATACCAAGAGATGATAGCTGAACAATGGGCTAAACCAGTTCAAGGGTATTCCATGTTTAGAGTTTCTCAGAAACTCAAGCTCCTCAAGCCTGTTATGAAAACCTTCAACAAGGAGCAGATTGGTGATGTAGCTAGAAACATGAAGCAAGCTTCCAAAAGCCTTGATTCAGCTTAGGAAGTTATACACAACAACCCTAATGACACTGAGGTGATCAAAAGGGAGTATATAGCTGCACAACAGTTCAGGAAAGTGAAGGAAGACTACCTTGACTTCTTGAAGCAGAAAGCAGAAGTGGATTGGATCAGTTGGGGGGATGATAACACTAAAACATTCCACCAAGCTCTTTAAGCTAGAATCAATAAGAACAGGATCAACACTATTCAAAACAATGAGGGTAAATGGATTTTGGAACCCCAAGCAGTCTGTGATCAGTTCATCAGTCACTTCTCTAGATTTATGAGTGATAGCCACCAAGTTTCCAAGATAAAAAGCAGAATTATTCAACAGGGTGCCTGTTTGTCTGAGGAGCGGCAAGCTATGCTGGATTTAACTTTCACCTCTGCAGAGATTAAGGATGCACTATGGTCTATCCCTAATTCCAAGGCTCCTGGGATTGATGGTTATGGAAGCTACTTTTTTAAAGCTAGCTGGGATATTATGGGGACATACATGATAGCAGCTGTACATGAATTTTTCCAAACAGGTGAAATGCTGAAAGTAATTAACACCACTTCTATCTCACTGGTGCCTAATTTGAGTTTCCCTACAAAAGTACATGAGTATAGACCCATTGCTTGTTGTTCTGTGCTGTATAAATGCAAATCTAAGTTGCTATGTGTTAGACTTAAGAATGTCCTCCCATACCTTGTATCCCGGAACCCAGGTGCTTTTATTAGTTGTAGGAGCATTCTTAGTAATATCTTGGTGTGCCAAGATCTAGTGAGGCATTATGCCAGGAAGCAATCAACTCCAAGCTGTATGATGAAGATTGATTTGCAGAAGGCTTATGATACTGTTGAATAGGGATTCTTGACAGACCTTTTGGAGGCCTTAGGATTTCCAAAGCACTTCATTAAGGTTATTATGGCTTGTGTGTCTACAGCTAGCTTCACACTACTCATCAATTGGACCAGTCAAGGCCTCTTCAACTCCAGAAGGGGGCTAAGGCAAGGAGACCCTGTTTCTCCTTTGTTATTCACTCTTTGCATGGAATACCTGACAAGAACACTAAAGTACTTAGGTGGGAGGAGGGATTTTTACTTCCATCCTAGGTGCTCTAGACTGAAGCTAAATAACTTATGTTTTGCTGTTGATCTTCTTGTTTTTTGTAAAGGGGAACCCCATAGTTCTAGGCTGCTCCTTCAAGGCCTTAAGCACTTTGAACTTGTCTCAGGTTTGATGGCAAACAAGGGGAAATCTGAACTCTACCATGTGAATATGGATGCTACTGATGTGGAGAAGCTTCTATAGAAATTTGGGTTCAAGCTTGGAGCACTGCTTTTCAGATATTTGGGTGTTCCTATATGCAATAGGAAGCTTGCTATTAAGGATTGTGATCAGTTGCTTTAGAAAGTCATGCACAGGATCACAATCTGGCAATCAAGACATCTCTCCTTTGCTGGGAGGTTGCAGCTAGTCAATTCTGTTCTCATGAGCATCTGTACTTATTGGATGCAAATCATTATCTTCCCAAAAACTGTTATCAAGAGAATCAATCAGCTATGTAGAAGATTTATGTGGGAAGGAACAAAAATGGCACCAATGCTGGGTATGTGAAGTGGGAGTTAGTCTGCAAACCTAAGAAGTATGGGGGTTTGGGGGTGAGAGACCTGGCCCTCTGGAACCTTATTGCAGTTGGGAAGATTGCATGGAAAATTGCAGAAAAAAAAAGACACACTATGGATCAAATGGGTCCATAGTGTATATTTGAAAGGACAGGATTGGTGGGGGTATTTGCCTTCGACCACTGGAAGTTGGGTGTGGAAACAGATTTGTAGAGTGAAAAATGCCTTGAAAGACTGGCTGCAGCAATCCTGGTGGCCTGTTGGTTGCTATTCAGTAGCCAAATTATATCATGAAGTTGTGAGTCTAGGGGATAAGGTACATTGGCATGGTGCTATCTGGAGCACACTCAATATACCTAAGCACAGTTTTTTGTGGTGGGTGGCTATGCAACAAAGGCTACCAGTCAGAGTAAGGCTAGCTAGATTCATGGCTTGTGAGTATAAGTCTTGTTGCATCTGTGAGCTAGATCAAGAGACACATCAGCATACTTTCTTTCAGTGTCATTACTCATAGAAGATTTGGCAAGAAATTAGCCTCTAGCTAGGAGTTCAACTGACTTGTCCCAGCATGGGGCATCTGCTAGCTTGGATTAGAAGGGGGAGGAAGATAACCTATGTACAGCTGCAGGTGGTTAAAGCCACTGCCGCTAGTCTTTTATATCAAGAGTGGAGGGCTTGGAACCAGCTTTCTAGCCAGCCAAGACACCATCAGTCAGCTATACAGTCCAAAGAATCAAGTACTTTGTGGTCCAAAGATCAAAGTTACTCTATACTTGTAAATTGAAAGAAAAAGATAGGTTTTGGTTACATAAGATCTGTACTTAGTCTATACTTGTATATGGCAGCTTGAGTTGGGGGTTTTGTCCCTTCCAAGAGGAGATAGGTTGTAAAAGGTTTTGATGATATGTCACTTCTTAACTTACCAAAAAAAAGGTTTCAAAAAAAAGTTTCCTGATTGAGACGAACTTTTGGTGGTAGGTTTCACTTACCAAACAAATATGATATACCAAAGAAGGGGCTAAACGGCCGTCGTATGAAATGGTTTTGTGTCACATATGCTCCGTAACGACACTCAATCAACGTTGATGGAAAAAAAGGTTTCAAAAGAAGTTTTCATATTGAGACAAAATTTTTGTGGTAGGTGTCAATGACCAAACAATAATGGAATACCAAATATGGGGATATACGGCGGTCGTATGAGGTGGTTTTGAGTCACATATGCTCCGTATCGGCACTCAGTCCACGTTGATGGAAAAAAAAGGTTTCAAAAAAGACTTTTCAGATTGAGACGAAATTTTGGTGGTAGATTTCAATTACCAAAAAAATATCGAATACCAAATATGGGGCAAAACGGCGGTCGTATGACGTGGTATATGCTCCACATATGCTCCTTCACGACACTTACTCTACGTTGATGGAAAATGTTTCCATATTGAGACGGAATTTTGGTGGTAGGTTTTAATAACCAAAAAAATGTAGAACACTAAATATGGGGCCAAACGGCCATCGTACGAGGTGGTTTTTAGTCACATATGCTCCGTAACGGCACTCAGTCCACATTCATGGAAAAAAAGGTTTCAAAAAAAAAGTTTTCAGATTGAGACGAAATTTTGTGGTAGGTTTCAATTACAAAAAAAAATAAAGAATTCCAAATATGGGGCATAACGGCGGTCGTATAAGGTGGTTTTGAGTCACAGATGCTCCTTTACGACACTCAGTCTATGTTGATGGAAAAAAAGGTTTCATATGTGAACTCCATGAGGAGAGCCACCAGCATGTCTTTTTTGGTTGCCAGTTTGCTAGGAAAATATGGCAGGAAATTTGCTCCTGGCTAGGCTTGCACAAGGTGTTTGATAACATGAAACAGTTGCTGTGTTGGCTTAGGAGAGGAAGACAGTGCTCACTTGTGCAGCAGCAAGTCTTCAAAGCTACTGCAGCAGGGCTTCTATATTGCTTATGGGGTGCTAGGAACCAATCTTTTTGGTTGTGTAAAACCCCCTCAGTGTTATACATAGTGCAAAGAATCAAATATTTTGTTAGTCAAAGATCACACTTGCTTTATACTTGTAAATTGAAAGAAAGAGATAGGAAATGGTTAAAAGATCTTTGTAACTAAGTTTTACTTGTGCCTATGAGTTGGGGATTGTCCCTTCCTAAAAGGTGTTAGGATGTAAACACAGTTGGGTGATATATCAATTCTTTATTTACTAAAAAAAAAAAAAGGTTTCAAAAAAAATTTCCAGATTGAGACGAATTTTTGGTGGTAGGTTTCAATGACCAATAAAATATAGAATACAAAATATGGGGACAAACGGCCGTCGTATGAGGTGGTTTTGAGTCACATATGCTCCGTAACGGCACTCAGTCTACGTTGATGGAAGAAAAAAGGTTTTAAAAAAAATCAGATTGAGACAACATTTTGATGGTAAATTTCAATGACCAAAATGATTTGGAATACCAAATATGGGGCAAAACAGAGTCGTATGAGGTGGTGTTGAGTCACATATGCTCAGTAACGGCACTCAGTCCACATTGATGGAAAAAAGGCTTCACAAAAAAGTTTCCAGATTGAGCAGAATTATGGTGGTAGGTTTCAATGACCAAAAAAATATAGAATACCAAATATGGGGCCAAACGGCCGTCGTACGAGGTGGTTTTGAGTCACATATGCTCCGTGATGGCCTTCAGTCCACATTGATGGAAAAAAATATTTCAAAAAAAGTTTTCAGATAGAGACAAAATTTTGGTGGTACATTTCAATGACCAAAAAAATATGGAATACCAAATATGGGGCAAAACGGCGGTCGTATGAGGTGGTTTTGAGTCACATATGCTCGTTCACGACAATCAGTCTACGTTCATGGAAAAAAAGGTTTCAAAAAAAAGTTTCCATATTGAGATGAAATTTTGATGGTAGGTTTAAATGACCAAAAAAATATAGAATACCAAATATGGGGCCAAACGGCCGTCGTATATGGTGGTTTTGAGTCACATATGCTCCGTAACGGCACTCAGTCCACGTTGATAAAAAAAACATTTCAAAAAAAAGTTTTCAGATTGAGACAAAATTTCGGTGGTATATTTCAATGACCAAAAAAATCTGGAATACCAAATATGGGGCAAAACGACGGTCGTATGAGGTGGTTTTGAGTCACATATGCTCCGAAACGACACTCAATCCACGTTGATGGAAAAAAAGGTTTCAAAAAAAAGTTTCCAGATTGAAACGAAATTTTGGTGGTAGGTTTCAATGACCAAAACAATATTGAATACCAAAGATGGGGCCAAATGGCCGTCGTATGAGGTGGTTTGAGTCACATATGCTCCTTTACGACAATGAGTTTACGTTGATGGAAAAAAAGTTTCAAAAACAGTTTCCTGATTGAGACGAAATTTTGGTGGTAGGTTTCAATGACCAAAAAATATAGAATACCAAATATGGGGCCAAACGGCCGGCGTATGAGGTGGTTTTAAGTCACATATGCTCCGTAACGGAACTCAGTCCACGTTGATAAAAAAAATAGTTTTCAGATTGAGACATAATTTTGGTGGTAGATTTCAATGACCAAAAAAATCTGGAATACCAAATATGGGGCAAAACGGCTGTCGTATGAGGTGGATTTGAGTCACATATGATCCGTAGCGGCACTCAATCCACGTTGATGGACAAAAAGGTTTCAAAAAAAATTTCAGCTTGAGATGAAATTTTGGTGGTAGGTTTCCATGACCAAAAAATTATAGAATACCAAATATGGGGCAAAACTGCGGTCGTATGAGGTGGTTTTGAGTCACATATGCTCTGTAACGGCACTCGGTCTACGTTCATAAAATGATTCCAGATTGAAATGAAATTTTGGTGGTAGGTTTATATGACCAAAAAAATATGAAATACCAAATATGGGGCCAAACGGCCGCCGTATGAAATGGTTTTGTGTCACATATGCTCCATAACGGCACTCTGCCCACGTTGATGAAAAAAAAGGTTTCTAAAAAAGTTTTCAGATTGAGACGAAATTTTTGTGGTAGGTTTCAATGACCACAAAAATATGGAATACAAAATATGGGGATAAATGGCGGACGTATGAAGTGGTTTTGAGTCACATATGCTCTGTAACGGCACTCGGTCTATGTTGATGGAAAAAAAGGTTTCAAAAAAAAAATCAAGATTGAGAAGGAATTTTTGTGGTAGGTTTCAGTGACCAAAAAAATATGAAATACAACATATGGGGCCAAACGGCCGTCGTTTGAGGTGGTTTTGAGTCACATTGCTCCTTCACGCCACTCAGTCTACGTTGATGGAAAAAAAAGGTTTCAAAAAAAAGTTTCCATATTGAGACGAAATTTTGGTGGTAGGTTTCAATGACCAAAAAAATATAGAATACCAAATATGGGGCCAATCGGCCGTCGTATGAGGTGGTTTTGAGTCACATATGCTCTGGAACAGCACTCAGTCCACGTTGATAAAAAAAAGGTTTCAAAAAAAAAGTTTTCAGATTGAGACAAAATTTTGGTGGTAGATTTCAATGACCAAAAAAAACTGGAATACCAAATATGGGCCAAAACGGCGGTCGTATGAGGTGGTTTTATGTCACATATGCTCCGTAACGGCACTCAGTCCACGTTGATTGAAAAAAACGTTTCAATTCCACGTTGATGGAAAAAAAAGGTTTCATGACCTTCTTTCCTTTTCTCTCTCTTTTTTAGCTCCCTTTGGCGATGGCAAATACTCAAAGCAGGCAAGGGAAGGGGGGGAAATCTGCAGGTGGAAATGGTAATCAAAGCTCAAAAATAGCAAAACAACCACCAAAAGCAAATAAAAACCACAGCAAAACCAAAATTGAGGATCATCCATCATCTTCAACATTGGCGGGGAAATCAAGTTTGCAAGATTGGCATTCTGATCTTGATTCTTCATCAGGGCGTTAGATTGATTCAGATGGGAGTTAATATGCAAGCCCACACATCCCATTGTTAACTCAAAGCAGCTCTACTTTGATTACAACTATACCCATTACTCGAGCTTCAAAAAATGGAGGTAAATTGATTGACCAAGCTTCTTTGATCAATATTGGCTCGAATGTCATTGATTTGAATGCTAATATTGTCTCTGTAATTGGAATTCCACATACTTTGATTGATCATAACCAAACTGGAAAAAAAAGGTTAGTGATCACAGCGTTGACTTTGTTGACTTTGCTAGAAATACTACTGTTCTTGACTCGATTCATCAGGTTATGAATCAGCATAAACCTGTAATTTAATTAGAGGATGTTCAGGAGGAGATAGACTTTTGGAGCTCTGCTGTGATTTGTTTTGTGCTAGGAGCAAAGCCTCCGGTTCAAGTTTTTCAGGGTTTCATCAGAAGAATTTGGGGATCTTGGGGGATAGGAGTTATAGCTCCTATTGAACATGGGGGCTTCATTGTGAGATTCAAAGAGAAAGAAACTGTTGAGGGTGCTTTTTTCTTTGATAGTAAACCTCTACTAATCAAGAGATGGGACCCTGATGAAAGTATGGCAGAATTCTCCTCACCCACAGTACCCATTTGGCTACAGCTACTCAACGTTGGTTTGAAATTTTGGGGACAGAGATGTCTAAGTAAGCTGGTTGGGGGTATAGGGGTACTCAAGAAGCTGGACACTTATACTGAATTGAAGCAAAGAACTAAATATGCTAGAGTGATGGTGGAGGTACATCTAGATCAAGATTTCCCAGACCAAATCTCCTTTATCAATGAGAAGGGTATAGAGATGGTACAGGAGGTCTTCTATGAGTGGAAGCCTACAAAGTGTTCTGGTTGCAAGAAATATGGACACTCTAAGGAGGAGTGTTGGTTCAAGGAGCAGCCCAAAAAAGTATGGAGGCCAAAGCAGCCCCCAACCAAACTACATGTGGCTCAAAGAGTGGTTGATGATGATGGGTTTATATCCATGAGTGCTAGGAAAGGTGGCTCTAACCCTCAGATGGAACCACAGAAACCCTCTCCTTCAAAACCAGTTGATTCTACTAAGTCCACTGCCATACAAAATTCATTTGATGCTTTGGTTGACATGGAGACTGCAGAGGTACATCATCAGAGTTTGCAGCAGAGTCAAAACAGCATCATAAAGGAGCAAGGGTTGATCACCCCTACCCCTAATGGGTAGCATTCTTTTTTGGAACACCAGGGGGTTGAACAACTATAGTAAACAATGTTATGTGAGGGATTTTATCCACAAACATAATACTAAGTTGGTTTGCCTCCTGGAGACCAAGGTCAAGGCTAACAATGTGGGGGCCTTGTACCTAATCTTGTGTCCTGGTTGGTGCATGACAACATATCTTCCTTGGCATAGTAATGACGAAATTTTGGTAGTAGGTTGCAATGACCAAAAAAATATAGAATACCAAAGATGTGGCCAAACGGCCGTCGTATGAAGTGGTTTTGAGTCACATATGCTCCGTAACGGCACTCAGTCCACGTTGATAGAAAAAAAGGTTTCAAAAAAAAGTTTTCAGATTGGGACAAAATTTTGGTGGTAGATTTGAATGACCAAAAAAATCTGGAATACCAAATATGGGTCCAAATGGCGGTCGTATGAGGTGGTTTTGAGTCACATATGCTCCGTAACGGCACTGAGTCCACGTTGATGGAAAAAAGGGTTTCAATGAACTCCCTCCTTTTTCTCTCTCTTTGAACTCCCGTTGGTGATGGCAAACACAAGGAGTAGGCAAGGGAAGGGGGTGAAATCTACTGGTGGCAATGCTAATCAAAGCAACAAATCCAAGAAAAACCTACAAAATGCTTCAAATAAACAACCCAAAACACAATCTGGCACACAATCTGATGATCATCTCCAATCAGATTCAAGAAAAAAGGGTAAGACATAAATGGCAAACTGGCAATCAGATGTTGATGACTCCTCATCTAGTAGTGAGTTTGATTCAGATGGAGAGTATGCAAGCCCAAGACTCATCAAGATGGCGCAAAAAAGCCATATTACTACAATCCCAATCACACGAGCTTCAAAAGAAAACCATGGAGGTAAGATCATTGATTCTGCTCAATTGATTAATATTGGTTCTGCTGTGATTGATTTGAATGGGGGAATTAGTTTGAATGATAATGCTGATGCTACTACTGGTAAAATTGAGCTATTAAACCTAAATAAACAATCTGTGGATCAAAAGAGGGTTTGTGATCATGTTGACTTAACTGCGGTTGACTTTTCTCAAACTCATGTTGTGGGTGATCTGAAACCTGTAATAAGTTGGGAAGATGTTGAGGAGGAGATTGCATTTTGGAGTTCAGCTGTTGTATGCTTTGTTCTAGGTGCAAAACCTCCACTCCAAGTGTTTGAGGGTTTTGTGAAGCGAATTTGGGGATCCTTTGGATTAGGGGTTGTAGCTCCTATTGAGAATGGGGGATTCTTGATTAGATTCAAGGAGAAGGAAACAGTAGACAAGATACTTGCTGGGGACTACTTCTTTGATAGCAAACCTCTGCTAGTCAAGAAGTGGGATCCAGATGAAAACATGGAGGAATGCTCCACTCCTACAGTTCCTATTTGGCTTCAATTACCAAACCTAGGACTGAAATTCTGGGGTAAACAATGTCTCAGCAAGATTGTTGGGGGGATTGGGACCCTAAGGAAATTGGATACTTACACTGAACTCAAGCAAAGAATTAAGTATGCCAGAGTTATGATAGATGTGCAACTTGAACAACATTTCCCAGAGCAGATAAGCTTTATCAATGAAAAAGGGGTAGAGGTGACTCAGGAGGTGGTTTATGAGTGGAAACCATCTAAGTGTACTCTATGCAAGAGGTATGGACATGCTATAGAGGAGTGTTGGTTTAAAAATAAGCCTGCTAAACCAACTAAGGAGTGGAGGCCAAAGCAACAAACCACAAAAATCCCAGTAGCTCAGAGGGTGGTTGATGATGATGGTTTCATTTCCATTACCTCCAGGAAAGGTGGTCCTGTGGCACAGAGAACCACTCTAGCCGAGGGTACTGTTCTTCATACTGAAACACAGAATGCATTTGCTGCTTTGGAGGGGACAGGGAGTAAAGAGGAGGCTATTTAGGAAATGTCTCAACTTCAGGAGAATGGAAGCTGTTTAAGGGAGCACGGGTTGATCACCCCTATCTCTAATGGATAGTATTTTATTTTGGAACACCAGGGGGCTAAACAGCTTTAACAAGCAAAGTAGAGTGAGGGATTTTATCCAACACCATCATGCTAAGCTAGTTTGCCTCTTGGAAACTAAGGTCAAGGCCAAGAATGCTGGGGCCTTGTACCTAAACATATGTCCTGGGTGGTGCTTAACTTCAAACTTACCTTGGCATGGTAAGGGTAGAGTGGTGGTAGCCTGGGATCCTCATGTATTTCAAGTGGACATCAGGGAGTGTACAGATCAACTAGTCCATTGTAAAGTGCAGTCAAAACATGCAGAAGCCTTTTTCTGCACCTTTATCTATGCTTATAATAATGGTGTAGAAAGAAAGCCTCTATGGAGGGATATTTGTACCTTAGCAAAAGGTTTGAAAGGACCTTGGGTCTGGGGTGGTGATTTCAACATCATCCTTAGTGATGATGAGAAAACTGGAGAGATACATACCAAGAGAGTAATGGAGGAGTTTCAACAGTGTGTAGCTAGTTGTGGCATGGAGGATATCAAGTTTAGTGGTAGATGGTTCACTTGGAACAATAAACAAGATGAACATAGCAGAGTGATGTCCAAGATTGATAGAGTTATGGCTAACAGATTGGTTAGCACACTACACCAACTCAGAGTTCACCTTCCATCCTGAAGGGGATTTTGACCTCTATTAAGGAGCTATGAGGAGGTGCAGGGGTATAAGCCTTTTAGATTTTTTAATCTTTGGTGTGCACAGGAGGGATACCAGGAGATGATTAGGGAGCACTGGTCTACTCAAATTCAAGGCTACAGAATGTTCCAATTTACTCAAAAACTTAAACTTCTTAAGCCTATTTTGAAGAAGTTTGATAAGGGGCAGGTTGGTGACGTGGCTAGCAATGTGAAAGAAGCTGCAACAAAGTTGGAGATAGCTCAAAATGCAATGCACAAGAACCCTGAAGATACTAATTTGATCAGAGAAGAGTATAGGGCTGCACAGATGTTCAATAAAGCCAACCTTGAGCTACTTGTATTTCTCAAACAGAAGGCAAAAGAAGAATGGATAACTATGGGGGATGAAAACACTTCTGTGTTCCACCAAGCAGTAAAAGCAAGATTGAACAAGAATAGAATCAACACAATTCAAGACAATGAAGGGAATTGGATTACAGACCCTCAACAAGTTTGTGATCAATTCATTAATCATTTTGCCAGTTTTATGAATGATAACCAATCTGTTTCTAAGATTAAAAGCCAAATTATACAACAAGGGGCAGTTTTATCAGAGGAAATGCAAGATACAATGAAGATGTCCTTCACTGAAGCTGATATTAAGGAAGCTTTATGGTCCATTCCTGATGAAAAAGCTCCAGGTATTGATGGCTATGGAAGCTACTTCTTTAAAGCAAGTTGGGAAGTGGTGGGGGCTGATTTAGTAGCTTCTGTTCAGGAGTTTTTCCAAACAGGTGAGATGCTTAGAGTAGTTAACACTACCTCCATCTCTTTAGTTCCAAAAATCAACTGCCCTAGTAAAGTCCATGAATATAGACCAATAGCATGTTGTTCTGTACATTATAAATGTATCTCTAAGCTAATCTGTACTAGGCTCAAAATTGTTCTGCCTCATATTGTATCCCAAAATCAGGGAGCCTTTATATGTGGTAGAAGTATCCTGAACAACATCTTGGTTTGCCAAGATATTGTGAGACATTATGCTAGGAAAAATGCTTCTCCTAGTTGTATGATGAAGATTGATCTCCAAAAGGCATATGACACTGTTGAATGGAGTTTTTTGGCTGATTTGATGGAAGCTCTGAAGTTTCCAACACAGTTTATAAAACTGATTATGGCATGTATCACAACCACTAGCTTCACTCTGCTTATAAATGGAACCAGTCAAGGCTTTTTCAACTCCAAGAGAGGCTTGAGACAAGGTGATCCTGTTTCTCTCTTTTGTTCACACTTTGTATGGAGTATTTGACAAGGACACTGAAATATCTAGGGGGGAGGAAAGACTTCAATTTCCACCCTAGATGTGCTGGATTGAAGCTGAACAACCTTTGCTTTGCTGATGATCTTCTGGTGTTCTGCAAGGGGGAAATTCAGAGTGCTAGATTGCTTCTACAAGGCCTCAAGCATTTTGAATCATTCTCAGGGTTAGTAGCCAACAAGGGGAAATCTAAATTGTATCATGTTAACATGGCTGAAGCTGAGGTGGCAAAACTGATTGAGAAATCTGGGTTCAAGTTAGGGAAACTCCCTTTCAGATACCTAGGGATGCAAATTTGCAACAAAAAACTATCCAACCAGGACTGTGATCATCTAGTCAACAAGATAGTGCAAAGAATTAAAGGCTGGCAAGCAAAGCATCTATCATTTGCTGGCAGATTGCAACTTGTGAATTCAGTGTTGATGAGTGTCTGCACTTACTGGATGCAACTTATAATACTTCCAAAAACTGTTATTGCAAGAGTTAATAAACTCTGCAGAAGGTTTCTATGGGAAGGGAAAACTGAAGGCTGTAAAACTGGGTTTGTCAACTGGACTTCAGTATGCAAAGCTAGGAAGCATGGAGGCCTTGGAGTGAGAGACCTTTCCCTCTGGAATATGGTTGCTGTAGGAAAGATAGCTTGGCAAATAGATGAAAAGAAAGATAACCTGTGGGTTAAGTGGGTTCATAGTGTCTATTTGAAAGAGCAAGAATGGTGGGGGTACACACCTACCACCACTGGTAGCTGGATTTGGAAACAAATCTGTAGAGTTAAAAATGAAGTTCATGCTTGGATCAGTCAAACTTGGTGGAGTGGATCATATTCTATAGCTAAAATCTACCATGGCATTAAGAATATGGACAAGAAAGTGGACTGGAATGGGACCATTTGGAATAAGCTAGCTATGCCTAAGCATAGTTTTTTATGGTGGGTGACTGTCCACCAAAGGCTGCCTGTTAGAGACAGGTTGGCAAGGTTCTTCTATTGTGAAAAGGTGTCATGCTGCTTCCGTGATGCTCAAACAGAAACATACCAGCACCTTTTCTTTGAATGCCTTTACACCAGGAGGGTTCGGCAAGAGATTGGAAGATGGCTAGGCTTCCTACAGCTATTTGGCAGTATGAAGTAACTACTGCTTTGGCTCAGAAGGGGGAGGGGTTTTACTATGGTTCAACAGCAGGTATGCAAAGCTACAGTGGCTAGTTTGCTGTATCATATTTGGAAGGCAAGAAATCAGTCTTATTGGCTAGACAAAACACCATCAGTTAGCTACACAGTTCAAAGGATTCAATTTTTTGTTCTCCAAAGAGCAAAGAAACTCTATACTTGTAAATTGAAAGAAAAAGATAGGATATGGATTAACAATCTTCATACTTTGCCTTCACTTGTAAATGATATTTGAGTTGGGGTCTGTCCCTTCCAAATGGTAGGTTGTAAAAAGTTCCTGGTTGATATACAATTCTTAAATTACCAAAAAAAAAAAAGGTTTCAAATAAAAGTTTTCAACTTGAGATGAAATTTTGGTGGTAGTATTCAATGACCAACAAAATATAGAATACCTAATATGGGGCAAAACTGCGGTCGTATGAGTAGGTTTTGAGTCACATATGCTCCATAACGGGCACTCAGTCCACGTTGATGGAAAAAAAGGTTTCAAAAAAAAGTTTCCAGATTGAGACAAAATTTTGGTGGTAGATTTAGATGACCAAAAAAATCTAGAATACCAAATATGGGGCAAATGACGGTCGTATGAGGTGGTTTTGAGTCACATATACTCCGTAACGGCACTCAATCCACGTTGACGAAAAAAAAGGTATCAAAAAAAGTTCCAGATTGAGACGAAAATTTTGTGGTAGGTTGCAATGACCAAAAAAATATAGAGTACCAAAGATGGGGCCAAACGGCCGTCCTATGAGGTGGTTTTGAGTCACATATGCTTCGTAACGGCACTTAGTCCACGTTGATAGAAAAAAAGGTTTCAAAAAAAAGTTTTCAGATTGAGACAAAATTTTGGTGGTAGATTTCAATGACCAAAAAAAACTGGAATACCAAATATGGGGCAAATCGGCGGTCGTATGAGGTGGTTTTGAGTCACATATGCTCCTTAACGGCACCGAGTCCACGTTGATGAAAAAAAGATTTCAAAAATAAGTTTTGAGCTTGAGATGAAATTTCGGTGGTAGGTTTCAATGACCAAAAAAATATAGAATACCAAATATGGTGCAAAACTGCGGTCGTATGAGGTGGTTTTGAGTCACATATGCTCCGTAACGACACTCAGTCTACGTTGATGGAAAAAAAAAGGTTTCAAAAAAAAGTTTCCAGATTAAGACGAAATTTTGGTGGAAGGTTTCAATGACCAAAAAAATATGAAATATCAAATATGAGGCCAAACCACCATCGTATGAAATGATTTTGTGTCACATATGCTCCATAACAGCACTCAGTTCACGTTGATGGAAAAAAAAGGTTTCATGACCTTCCTTCCTTTTGTCTCTCTTTGAGCTCCCTTTGGTGATGGAAAACACACGGAGTAGGCAAGGGAAGGGGGTGAAATCTGTTGGTGGCAATGCAAGTCAAAGCAGCAAATCCATGAAAAACCCACAAAATGCTTCAAATAGGCAACCCAAATCACAATCTGATGATCATCTTCAATCAGCTTCAAGAAAAGAGGGTAAAGCAGCAATGGAAAATTGGCAATCAGATTGTAATGGCTCATCATCTAGTAGTGAATTTGATTCAGATGGAGACTATGCAAGTCCAAGAATCCAATTAGCACTCCAAAGAAGTCAGATTACAACGTCTGTACCCATTACTAGAGCTATGATCAATAGTGGAGGTAAGCAATTTGAGAGTAATTTGATAAATGTTGGTTCTAATCTGGTTGATTTAAACCTAAATGCTAGTATAACAACTAGATCATCAATTGATGTTGCTGATAATGATCATGCTACTGATTCACAAAACTCAATACGCAAAAGTCAACTGTTGACTATTACAAACCCTGATCATAATTCTGTTGTATTGAATGATTCTGTGAATGTTTCTATGAACTGTCTGGATGATACTAATGCTGCTGCCCAACTGAAACCCATTCTTGAATGGGAGTATGTTAAGGAGGAGGTAGAATATTGGAGTACAACAGTTGTGTGTTTTGTTATAGGAGCAAAACCCCCTGTCCAGGTGTTCGAGGGATTTCTTAAGAGAATCTGGGGAAATCTAGGAATTGGTGTCATTGCACCTATTGCAAATGGAGGATACTTGGTGAGATTTAAAGATTTGAAGACTGATTGAAACCACCACAAGTGGAGCCTATTTTTTTGACAACAAACCATTGGCAGTGAGGCAATGGGATCCAGATGCTAGCATGGAGGAATGTGCTACCCCCACAATTCCTATTTGGATCCAATTGCACAATCTCAGTCTGAAATTTTGGGGGAAAAGGAGCCTCAGCAAGATTGTGGGAGTGACTGGTACCCTCAGAAACATAGACACCTATACTGAGTTGAAGCAGAGGACAAAATTTGCCAGAGTTATGGTGGATGTTCAGCTTGATCAAGATTTTCCAGACCAAATCTCATTCATTAATGAGAAGGGTGTGGAAATGGTTCATGAGGTTTACTATGAGTGGAAGCCTACTAAATGCCTAGTATGCAAGAAGTATGGGCATGCTAGGGAGGATTGCTGGCATAAGGAGAAGCCTGCCAAGGTTTGGAGGCCTAAACAAACTGCCAAGATCAGTGTGGCTCAGAGACTGGTGGATGAGGATGGCTTCATCTCTATCAAAAAGAAGAGGGGGTGCTTCAACTCAACCTTTACCTGCAAAGATCAAAGCAACACCTGAGGCTAGACCATGTACTGAACACAACAACTCATTTGAAGTTCTTGGAGTAATGCAGAATCTAATTGGTGCACAGGAGAAGGGTACCAACAAGGATAGGGTGCAGGGGCTGGCAACCCCTATCCCTAATGGATAGTATCTTGATATGGAATACCAGGGGCTTAATAGTTTTAGCAAACAGGGCTTTGTGAGGGACTTCCTCACTAAACATCATGCTAAACTAATCTGCCTCCTGGAAACTAAGGTCAAGGCTAACCACATTGGTTCCTTATACCTCAATATATGTCCAGGTTGGTGTATCACAACTAACCTACCTTGGCATGGTAAAGGTAGAGTGGTTGTGGCTTGGGACCCTAGTGTATTTCAAGTGGATATCAAAGAATGCACAACACAAATGGTGCATTGTAGAATCAAACCAGTGCACTCAACAGCTTTCTTCTGTACTTTTGTGTATGCTTTTAACGAAGGTGAAGAGAGGAGGCCTTTATGGAGGGATTTATGCAGATTGGCTAGCACTGTGAAGGAGCCTTGGGTATGGGGTGGTGATTTCAATGTCATCCTGAATGAGGATGAGAAGACAGGAGATGTGCACACAAAGAGGGAAATGCATGATTTCAAGAAGTGTGTAGAGTTTTGTGACATGGAAGACATCAAGTTCAGTGGCAGGTGGTTCACTTGGAACAACAAACAAGATGAGCATTCTAGGGTAATGACCAAGATAGATAGGGTGATGGCCAACCCTTCTTGGTTGTCAACCTACACAAATTCAGAGGTCACTTTCCTTCTTGAGGGGGACATTGACCACAGCCCAGCTTTACTGAGAAGCTACACAGAAGTTCAGGGGTACCGACCTTTCAGATTTCTCAATATTTGGTGTTGTAATAGCCTGAATTTTAAGCAGGTTGAGTTTAAAGCTAATTATATTGAGTTATTTAAATAGGATTCTAAAGTGTTTCAGGTGGAAGAGAGTTACTTGGAACTGTCAGTTATGAAAAGTTTTCATCTGGTTTTAGCCTTAAGTAGATTAGAATGCTCTCCAACACCATATGAGGATAAAAGTGGGTAAGATCTACCATTCTTATTAGTTCGGAAGGTTTTGGAAACCAATAAAAACCTTATTCATTAAGATTGTGAAAATCGTATGGAGATCGTTTTATCGTTAGCAGCGAACTTCCACTTAAAGAGCCTTTCGGGGTTGAATCCGAGCTTAGAACCTAACCAAACTTGATATATGACATGCTTGGGATGTCTTAAGGTCAAAATGGTCATTTATTCCCAATAATTACGTGGCTAAATAGGGTAAGTTCCTTAGTTAGTAAAACCTGGCCAGCTGAAGTTTCAGTTCAGACCTATCCTCAAAGAAATCTGCTTAGCAGCTACTTGGGTGTCGATCTCCCAAAACCCTTTGGGTGCATGAAAGCCAACACCTCAAGCTACCACCACAAGCAAGAACCTCCCAGAAATACCCAGAAACCGACCTTGCCCAGAACCCCTTTCCCCCCCCCCTTGGGTACCGCCAGAACAGGCTATATAAACCTGTTCTGGGTTTTTGCCTCTTTTATCTTCTTTCTTCCTCTTGGACGCCTACTTTTATTTGCATATAACACTTCTGGACATCCATACCAAGTAGTTCAAGCTTTGATTTCAATCATAAGACCTTAAAATCATATAGAAAACCTTGCTTAAAGATCATATAAGTTGCTGTAAGTTCAACAGATTACACCTCTTGTGTTTAAGCTTAGTTTTTCGTATCTAAAAGCTTGTTTGGTATAATCCTTAGCATTATACTGATTCAGGGGAAGCTGTAGGAGTAGTGAAACAATTGGATTAAGAAGTTTCATTGAATAAAGCCTCTTGAGTGAAGGTACACACCTAGTTTTGTTTTAACCTAGAAAATTCCATACTTAAAGTTAGGTGATTATTTCTTTCTAGTGTGAAGCATGTTTATGAAATGAATTTACTTATGATGTGTATCTTATTATGTGTATATTGAGTATATAACATGGACATAACATGTTAAGGTTCATTAGAGTTGTTCTAGGTGATATAAACAACGCTTATTTACCGAGTTATCATGACTATGCATCTAATTGGGATATGTTGAGTACATGGACTTGTGTAGTGATCGATAATAGGTATACTCCTGATGGAATTATATGTTTAAGTGTTAACCAAGTCTCTAAGGCATAACTGGTTAAGTTCAATCAAAGTTACTACTTTAAAGACTAGTTTCAAGTATAAAAACTCTATGTTTCTGTACTACTATAGCGAGAGTAATTGAAGGGAGTTGATAAGGAATCTGTGAGTTAAGAATGAATTGATGAGGATTATGAGTATTAAGTATTAAAGTATATTATTAAATATCTTGAATTACAAATATGAAAGTAAGGCGTGAACATGCACCCGGGTTAGGGCGGGTAGTCCCTAGCTGTTACCCAATCAGGAGGGGCGAAATCCTGACGTTGAAGGACATGTCCAGGTTAAGTCTTGCAAGCAGAACATAAAAGGTGGGGTGACGACCCTCAAAAGTTTGGAGACAGCCGGTACGCAGTACCCCTCTCCATTCGCGTTCATGCCAAAGGATTCGATTTTATGAAATTATAATAACTGAGTTGAATGTGACTACTTGTTATTATAAATATGTGTTAGTTTCAAAATACACCTAAACTTGTATTTTCTATTATACAGTGTGTACTCAGCCTTTGCTGATTGTTTTGTCATTTCTGTGGCCTGTCACTTGGTGGGTGGCAGAGTCTAACCTTGATGCAGGATTATGTTAGAAGCCGGAATCGAGTTGAGAGCAAAGTTATGATTCAGATCTATATTGTGGGTTAAAGTCCTAAGATTTAAGTTTGGATACGAGGAGTCTGTTACAATGAGTTATGTTCTAATTTAATTCCTTTATTTTGGGATTGAGATCGAATGACTCTGTAATTAAAGTATTATATAAATGATATTGTTTTGTGGGCCCATAACCCACAGGTCCAGGATCGTGTATTTAAGGTTGTTTCCGCTGCATATTTCATCTAAACTATTACTTATTATTATGGATTCCATGTTCATTGAGGTATGAGATTGCTAAGGGTGTTAAGCAAGCAGCTCGGGAGGCCGGGCTGTTACAAATGGTATCCGAGCAACCCTGCGACCGTGTGCTTAGTTAGCCACATAGCGGGGGTAAAAGATCTTTGGGAAAGTGTGTATGGAGTTCAAGTTCTGAAAGATAGAAGCGAAGAATAAGAGATTAGAGCTCTATAACTTTGAGAATGAGACAATGAGATATGAGTTGTAATTTGAGGATATTTGAGGTTGATCTTAGATTTTATGTTTTGAAGTTTCGAGGACGAAACTTATTTTAAGGGGGTAGAGTGTAATAGCCTGAATTTTAAGCAGGTTGAGTTTAAAGCTAATTATATTGAGTTATTTAAATAGGATTCTAAAGTGTTTCAGGTGGAAGAGAGTTACTTGGAACTGTCAGTTATGATAAGTTTTCATCTGGTTTTAGCCTTAAGTAGATTAGAATGCTCTCCAACACCATATGAGGACAAAAGTGGGTAAGATCTACCATTCTTATTAGTTAGGAAGGTTTTGGAAACCAATAAAAACCTTATTCATTAAGATTGTGAAAATCGTATGGAGATCGTTTTATCGTTAGCAACGAACTTCCAATTAAAGAGCCTTTCGGGGTTGAATCCGAGCTTAGAACCTAACCAAACTTGATATATGACACGCTTGGGATGTCTTAAGGTCAAAATGGTAATTTATTCCCAATAATTATGTGGCTAAATAGGGTAAGTTCCTTAGTTAGTAAAACCTGGCCAGCTGAAGTTTCAGTTCAGACCTATCCTCAAAGAAATCTGCTTAGCAGCTACTTGGGTGTCGATCTCCCAAAACCCTTTGGGTGCATGAAAGCCAACACCTCAAGCTACCACCACAAGCAAGAACCTCCCAGAAATACCCAGAAACTGACCTTGCCGAGAACCCCTTTCCCTCCCCCTTGGGTACCGCCAGAACAGGCTATATAAACCTGTTCTGGGTTTTTGCCTCTTTTCTCTTCTTTCTTCCTCTTGGACGCCTACTTTTATTTACATATAACACTTCTGGACATCCATACCAAGTAGTTCAAGCTTTGATTTCAATCATAAGACCTTAAAATCATATAGAAAACCTTGCTTAAAGATCATATAAGTTGCTGTAAGTTCAACAGATTACACCTCTTGTGTTTAAGCTTAGTTTTTCATATCTAAAAGCTTGTTTGGTCTAATCCTTAGCATTATACTGATTCAGAGGAAGCTGTAGGAGTAGTGAAACAATTGGATTAAGAAGTTTCATTGAATAAAGCCTCTTGAGTGAAGGTACACACCTAGTTTGGTTTTAACCTAGAAAATTCCATACTTAAAGTTAGGTGATTGTTTCTTTCTAGTGTGAAGCATGTTTATGAAATGAATTTACTTATGATGTGTATCTTATTATGTGTATATTGAGTATATAACATGGACATAACATGTTAAGGTTCATTAGAGTTGATCTAGGTGATCTAAACAACGCTTATTTACCGAGTTATCATGATTATGCATCTAATTGGGATATGTTGAGTACATGGACTTGTGTAGTGATCGATAATAGGTATACTCCTGATGGAATTATATGTTTAAGTGTTAACCAAGTCTCTAAGGCATAACTGGTTAAGTTCAATCAAAGTTACTACTTTAAAGACTAGTTTCAAGTATAAAAAGTCTATGTTTCTTAACTACTATAGCGAGAGTAATTGAAGGGAGTTGATAAGGAATCTGTGAGTTAAGAATGAATTGATGAGGATTATGAGTATTAAGTATTAAAGTATATTATTAAATATCTTGAATTACAAATATGAAAGTAAGGCGTGAACATGCACCCGGGTTAGGGCGGGTAGTCCCTAGCTGTTACCCAATCAAGAGGGGCGAAATCCTGACGTTGAAGGACATGTCCAGGTTAAGTCTTGCAAGCAGAACATAAAAGGTGGGGTGACGACCCCAAAAGTTTGGAGACAGCCGGTATGCAGTACCCCTCTCCATTCGCGTTCATGCCAAACGATTCGATTTTATGAAATTATAATAACTGAGTTGAATGTGACTACTTGTTATTATAAATATGTGTTAGTTTCAAAATACACCTAAACTTGTATTTTCTATTATACAGTGTGTACTCAGCCTTTGCTGATTGTTTTGTCATTTCTGTGGCCTGTCACTTGGTGGGTGGCAGAGTCTAACCTTGATGCAGGATTATGTTAGAAGCCGGAATCGAGTTGAGAGCAAAGTTATGATTCAGATCTATATTGTGGGTTAAAGTCCTAAGATTTAAGTTTGGATACGAGGAGTCTGTTACAATGAGTTATGTTCTAATTTAATTCCTTTATTTTGGGATTGAGATCGAATGACTCTGTAATTAAAGTATTATATAAAGGATATTGTTTTGTGGGCCCATAACCCACAGGTCCAGGATCGCGTATTTAAGGTTGTTTCCGCTGCATATTTCATCTAAACTATTACTTATTATTATGGATTCCATGTTCATTGAGGTATGAGATTGCTAAGGGTGTTAAGCAAGCAGCTCGGGAGGCCGGGCTGTTACAGGTGTGAGCAGGATGGTTATCATGATTTGCTTAAGGAATTTTAGGTAAAACCTGTGCAAGGGTATGGTATGTTTCAGATTTATGAGAAGCTCAAACAGCTCAAACCTCTTTTGAGGAGGTTCAACAATGATCATGTGGGGGATGTAGCTGGTAATATGAGACAAGCTGCCAGAGTGTATGAGGAGGCTCAGGAGGATATGCATAACAATACAGGTGATCCTCTGATTGTGCAAAAGGAATACATAGCTGCCCAACAATTCAAGAAAGCTAAAAGTGAATACCTTAGTTTTTTTAGACAAAAAACTAGGGAGGATTGGATCACTTTTGGAGATGATAATACTGCAGTTTTCATCAAGCTGTTAAAGCTAGAAATCACAAAAATAGAATTAACACTGTGCAGAATGCAGATGATGATTGGATCCTTGACCCTAAACTAGTCTGTGAACAATTCTTTCAGCATTTCTCAAGCTTCATGAGTGATAGCCACACTGTCTCTAAGATCAAGCCAAGAGTTATTCTTCAAGGTGAGATCCTCTCTTAGGATATGCAGAAGATGCTAGGCTTGGATTTTACTGCAGAGGAGATTAAACAGGCTTTATGGTCCATACCTGAGAACAAGGCACCTGGCATAGATGGGTATGGAAGTGCATTCTTCAAGACAAGTTGGGATACTATAGGCTCTGATTTGGTTGCAGCTGTCAAAGAATTCTTTCATACAGGTGTTATGCTGAAGGTGTTGAATACTACCTCAATTTCACTAGTGCCAAAAGTGAACTGCCCTACACAGGTCTATGAATATAGACCTATTGCTTGTTGCACTGTGGTGTACAAGTGTATCTCTAAAATGCTCTGCTCTAGGCTTAAAAATGTCCTCCCCTACATTGTCTCACAGAATCAGGGAGCCTTTATTAGTGGAAGAAGCATCATCAACAACATCCTAGTTTGCCAGGATCTTGTTAGACACTATGCTAGGAAGAATGTGCCTTCTAGCTGCTTAATGAAGATAGACCTGCAGAAAGCTTATGACACAATTGAATGGGATATTTTACAAGATCTCATGACTGCTCTTAACTTCCCAAATCACTTCATCAAAGTTATCATGGCCTGTATCTCTGCAGCTAGCTTCACCTTGCTCATTAATGGTACAAGCCAGGGGTTTTTCAACTCTAAGAGGGGGTTGAGGCAAGGGGATTATGTTTCCTCATTACTGTTCACTATTTGTATGGAGTATTTGACAAGAACTTTGAAGTATATGGGATGCAGGAAGGACTTCAAGTTCCATCCTAGATGCAATGATCTAAAGCTCAATACATTATGCTTTGTTGATGATTTATTAGTTTTCTGCAAAGGGGAAATCAAGAGTGCCAGGTTAATTCTTCAAGGCCTTAAACACTTTGAGCTTGTCTCAGGTTTGGTTGCTAACAAAGGCAAGTATGAACTGTATTGTGCTAATATGGCTTCTGGTGATGTGGAATCTCTGGTTTTGAAATCAGGTTTCAAGAGGGGGAATTGGCCTTTTAAATATCTGGGGGTTCCAATATGCAATAAAAAACTAAGTACTGGTGAATGTGATCAACTCATCAAAAGAGTTATGCACAGGATTACAAGATGGCAAACCAGGCATCTCTCTTTTGCTGGGAGACTTCAATTGGTCGATTCTGTACTTATGAGTATCTGCACTTACTGGATGCAGATCATTATCTTCCCCAAGGCTGCCATCCAAAGAAGAAATCAGTTGTGTAGAAGATTTCTTTGGGAAGGCAAAACAGAAGGGGTCAAAGCTGGTTATGTCAAGTGGGATACAGTTTGCAATCCCAAGAAGCTTGGAGGTCTAGAACAAAATTGCTGTAGTCAAAATAGTTTGGCAGTTGGCTGACAAAAAGGATTCTCTCTGGGTGAAATGGGTTCATAGTGTCTACCTCAGAGGGAATGATTGGTGGGGGTACAAACCTACCACCAATGGGAGCTGGGTATGGAAATAGATTTGCATGGTGAAAGAGGAAATGCAAGGCTGGTTGCTACAATCTTGGTGGCCAGCTGGAGGCTATTCTATAGCCAAGATTTATCAGGGGATTGAACAGATGGGGATCAAAGTTCCATGGTCTGGTACGGTCTGGAACAGATTGGCTATGCCTAAACATAGCTTCTTATGGTGGCTGGTGATCCAACAGAAAATCCCTGTGAGAGAAAGACTGGCTAGATTTGGCATATGTGAAACACAGATGTGTTGCAGATGTGAGCTCCACCAGGAGAGTCATCAGTATATGTTTTTTGAATGTCAATTTGCTAGGAAGGTATGGCATGAAATTTGCTCGTTGCTAGGCATACACAGGATGTTTGATAGTATGAAACAGTTGATGTGTTGGCTTAGAAGAGGAAGGCAGTGCTCCCTTGCGCAGCAACTGGTCTTCAAATCAACTGCAGCAGAGCTATTCGATTGCTTATGGGGTGCTAGGAACCAGTCTCTTTGGTTGTGCAACACTCCTTCAGTGTTATACATAGTACAAAGAATCAATTTTTTTGTTAGTAAAAGAATATATATGCTTTATACTTGTAAATTGAAAGAAAGGGTTAGGGAATGGTTACAAAGTCTTTGTAACTAATTTCATTTTTCATGTGCCTGAGAGTTGGGGATTATGAGGTGGTTTTGAGTCACATATGCTCCGTAACGGCACTCAGTCTACGTTGATGGAAAAAAAGGTTTTAAAAAAAATTTCAGATTGAGACAACATTTTGGTGGTAGATTTCAATGACCAAAATGATTTGGAATACCAAATATGGGGCAAAATGGCGGTCGTATGAGGTGGTTTTGAGTCACATATGCTCGGTAACGGCACTCAGTCCACGTTGATGGGAAAAAAGGTTTCAAAAAAAAGTTTCCAGATTGAGACGAAATTTTGGTGGTAGGTTTCAATTACCAAAAAAAATATAGAATACCAAATATGGGCCAAACGGCCGTCGTACGAGGTGGTTTTGAGTCACATATGCTCCGTAATGGTACTCAGTCCACATTTATCGAAAAAAGGTTTCAAAAAAAAGTTTTCAGATTGAGAAAAGAATTTGGTGGTAGATTTCAATGGCCAAAAAAATCTGGATAACCAAATATGGGGAAAAACGGCGGTCGTATAAGGTGGTTTTGAGTCACATATGCTCTGTCACGACAATCAGTCTACATTGATGGAAAAAAAAGTTTCAAAATAAAGTTTCCATATTGAGACGAAATTTTGGAGGTAGGTTTCAATGACCAAAAAAATATAGAATACAAAATATGGGGCCAAACGGCTGTCGTATAAGGTGGTTTTGAGTCATATATACTCTGTAACGGCACTTAGTCCACGTTGATAGAAAAAAACGTTTCAAAAAAAAGTTTTCAGATTGAGACAAAATTTTGGTGGCAGATTTCAATGACCAAAAAAATATGGAATACCAAATATGGGGCACAACGACGGTCGTATGAGGTTGTTTTGAGTCACATGTAATCCGTAACGGCACTCAATCCACGTTAACCAGTCTTATTGGCTAGACAAAACACCATCAGTTAGCTACACAGTTCAAAGGATTCAATTTTTTGTTCTCCAAATAGCAAAGAAACTCTATACTTGTAAATTGAAAGAAAAAGATAGGATATGGATTAACAATCTTCATACTTAGCCTTCATTTGTAAATGATATTTGAGTTGGGGTCTGTCCCTTCCAAATGGTAGGTTGTAAAAAGTTCCTGGTTGATATACAATTCTTCAATTACCAAAAAAAAAAATGTTTCAAAAAAAAGTTTCCCCATTGAGACGAAATTTTAGTGGTAGGTTTCAATGACCAAAAAAATATAGAAAACCAAAGATGGGGCCAAACGGCCGTCGTATGAGGTGGTTTTGAGCCACATATGCTCCTTTACGACACACAGTTTACGTTGATGGAAAAAAAGGTTTCAAAAAAAAGTTTCCAGATTGAGACGTAATTTGGGTGGTAGGTTTCAATGACCAAAAAAAATATAGAATACCAAATATGGGGCCAAACGGCCGTCGTATGAGGTGGTTTTGAGTCACATATGCTCCGTAAGAACACTTATTCTACGTTGATGGAAAAAAGGGTTTCAAAAAAAGTTTCCAGATTGAGACGAAATTTTGGTGGTAGATTTCAATGACTAAAAAAATCTGGAATACCAAATATGAGGCAAAACGGCTGTCGTATGAGGTGGTTTTGAGTCACATATGCTCCCTCACGACACTCACTCTACGTTGATGGAAAAAAAGGGTTTCAAAAAATAGTTTCCATATTGAGACGAAATTTTGGTGGTAGGTTCCAATGACCAAAAAAATATAGAATACCAAATATGGGGCCAAACGGCCGTCGTATGACGTGGTTTTGAGTCACATATGCTCCGTAACGGCTATCAGTCCACGTTGATAGAAAAAAAGGTTTCAAAAAAAGTTTTAAGTTTGATACAAAATTTTGGTGGTAGATTTCAATGACAAAAAAATCTGGAATACCAAATAAGGGGCTAAACGGCGGTCGTATGACGTGGTTTTGAGTCAGATATGCTCCGTAACGGCACTCAGTCCACGTTAATGGAAAAAAAGGTTTCAAAAAAAGTTTTCATCTTGAGATGAAATTTTGGTGGTTGGTTTCAATGACGAAAAAAATATAGAATACCAAATATGGGACAAAACTGCGGTCGTATGAGGTGGTTTTGAGTCACATATGATCCGTAACAGCACTTAGTCTACGTTGATAGAAAAAAAAGGTTTCAAAAAAAGTTTCCAGATGGAGATGAAATTTTGGTGGTAGGTTTCAATGACCAAAAAAATTTGAAACACCAAATATGGGTCCAAACGGCCGTCGTATAAAATGGTTTTGTGTCACATATGCTCCATCACGGCACTCTGTCCACGTTGATGGGAAAAAAGTTTTCAGATTGAAATGAAATTTTTGTGCTAGGTTTCAATGATCAAAAAATTATGGAATACCAATTATGGGGCTAAACGGAGGACGTACGAGGTGGTTTTGAGTCACATATGCTCCGTAACGGCACTCAGTCTACGTTGATGGAAAAAAAGGTTTAAAAAAAAGTTTCCAGATTGAGAAGAAATTTGAGTGGTAGGTTTCAATGACCAATAAAATATGAAATACAACATATGGGGCCAAACGGACGTCGTATGAGGTGGTTTTGAATCACAATGCTCCTCCACGTATGAGGTGTACGTTGATGGAAAAAAAAAGGTTTCAAAAAAAAGTTTCCATATTGAGACGAAATTTTGGTGGTAGATTTCAATGACCAAAAAAATATAGAATACCAAATATGGGGCCAATAGGCCGTCGTATGAGGTGGTTTTGAGTCACATATGCTCTGTAACGGCACTCAGTCCACGTTGATAGAAAAAAAGGTTTAAAAACAAATTTTTCAGCTTGAGACGAAATTTTGGTGGTAGGTTTCAATGACCAAAAAAAATAGAATGCCAAATATGGGACAAAACGGCAGTCGTATGACGTGGTTTTGGGTCATATATGCTCCGTAACGGCGCTTAGTCTACGTTGATGGAAAAAAAGGTTTCAAAAAAAAGTTTCCAGATTGAGACGAAATTTTGGAGGTAGGTTTCAATGACCAAATAAAAATGAAATACCAAATATGGGGCCAAACGGCCGTCGTACGAAATGTTTTTGTGTCACATATGCTCCGTAACGGCACCCTATCCACGTTGATGGAAAAAAAGGTTTCAAAAACCTTTTCAGATTGAGACAAAATTTTTGTGGTAAGTTTCAATGACCAAAAAATTATGGAATACCAAATATGGGAATAAACGGTGGTCTTATGAGGTGGTTTTGAGTCACCTATGCTCCGTAACAGCACTCAGTCCACGTTGATGGAAAGAAACGGATTTAAAAAAAAGTTTTCAGATTGAGACGAAATTAGGGGGGTAGGTTTCAATTACCAAAAAAATATAGAATACCAAGTATGGGGCAAAACGGCGGTCGTATGAGGTGGTTTTGAGTCATATATGCTCCTTTACGACACTCAGTCATCATTGATGGAAAAAATATGAAAAAAAAAGTTTCCTGATTGAGATGAAATTTTTGTGGTAGGTTTCAATGATCAAAAAAATATGGAATACCAATTATGGGGCTAAACGGCGGACGTATGAGGTGGGTTTGAGTCACATATGCTCCGTAACAGCACTCGGCCTACGTTAGTGGAAAAAAAGGTTTCAAAAAAAAGTTTCCAGATTGAGAAGAAATTTTGGTGGTAGCTTTCAATGACCAAAAAAATATGAAGTACAACATATGGGGCCAAACGGCCGTCGTATGAGGTGGTTTTGAATCACAATGCTCCTCCACGACACTCAGTCTACGTTGATAGAAAAAAAAGGTTTCAAAAAAAAGTTTCCATATTGAGACGAAATTTTGGTGGTAGGTTTCAATGACCAAAAAAAATATAGAATACCAAATATGGGGCAAATAGGCCGTCGTATGAGGTGGTTTTGAGTCACATATGCTCTGTAACGGCACTTAGTCCACGTTGATAGAAAAAAAGGTTTAAAAACAAATTTTTTAGCTTGAGACGAAATTTTGGTGGTAGGTTTCAATGACCAAAAAAATATAGAATGCCAAATATGGGACAAAACAGTAGTCGTATGACGTGGATTTGGGTCATATATGCTCAGTAACGGCGCTTAGTCTACGTTGATGGAAAAAAAAGTTTCCAGATTGAGACGAAATTTTGGAGGTAGGTTTCAATGACCAAAAAAAATGAAATACCAAATATGGGGCCAAATGGCCGTCGTATGAAATGTTTTTGTGTCACATATGCTCCGTAACGGCACTCTGTCCACGTTGATGGAAAAAAAGGTTTCAAAAAACCTTTTCAGATTGAGACAAAATTTTTGTGGTAAGTTTCAATGACCAAATAAATATGGAATACCAAAGATGGGGATAAACGGCGGTTGTATGAGTTGGTTTTGAGTCACCTATGCTCCGTAACAGCACTCAGTCCTCGTTGATGGAAAAAAAGGATTTTAAAAAAAGTTTTCAGATTGAGACGAAATTAGGGTGGTAGGTTTCAATTACCAAAAAAATATAGAATACCAAGTATGGGGCAAAACGGCGGTCGTATGAGGTGGTTTTGAGTCACATATGCTCCTTTACGACACTCAGTCATCATTGATGGAAAAAAATGAAAAAAAAGTTTCCAGATTGAGACGGAATTTTGGTGGTTGGTTTCAATGAACAAAAAAATATGGAATACCAAATATTGGGATAAACGGCGGTCGTATGAGGTGGTTTTGAGTCACATATGCTCCGTAACAGCACTTAGTCTACATTGATGGAAAAAAAGGTTTCAAAAAAAGTTTCCAGATTGAGATGAAATTTTGGTGCTAGATTTCAATGTACAAAAATAATCTGGAATACCAAATATGGGACAAAACGGCAGTCATATGAGGTGGTTTTGAGTCACATATGCACCTTCACGACACTTACTCTACGTTGATGGAATAAAAAAGATTTCAAAAAAAAGTTTCCATATTGAGACGAAATTTTGGTGGTAGGTTTCAATGACCAAAAAAATATGGAATATCAAATATGGGCCAAACGGCGTCGTATGAGGTGGTTTTGAGTCATATATGCTCCGTAACGGCACTAAGTTCACGTTGATAGAAAAAAAGGTTTCAAAAAAAAGTTTTCAGATTGAGACAAAATTTTGGTGGTAGATTTCAATGACCAAAACAATCTGGAATACCAAATATGGGGCAAAACGGCGGTCGTATGAGGTGGTTTTGAGTCACATATGCTCCGTCACGGCACTTAGTCCACGTTGATGGAAAAAAAGGTTTCAACAAAAAGTTTTCAGCTTGAGATGAAATTTTGGTGGTTGATTTCAATGACCTAAAAAAATTAGAATACCAAATATAGGGCTAAACGGTTGTCGTATGAGGTGGTTTTGAATCATATATGCTCCGTAACGGCGCTTAGTCTACGTGGGTGGAAAAAAAGGTTTCAAAAAATAGTTTCCAGATTGAGACGAAATTTTGGTGCTAGGTTTAAATGACCAAAAAAAATATGAAATACCAAATATGGGGCCAAACGGCCGTCATATGAAATGATTTTGTGTCACATATGCTCCATAACGGCACTGAGTCCACGTTGATGGAAAAAAGGTGTGCAAAAAACCTTTTCAGATTGAGACAAAATTTTTGTGGTAAGTTTCAATGACCAAAAAATTATGGAATACCAAAGATGGGAATAAACGGAGGTCTTATGAGGTGGTTGTGAGTCACCTATGCTCCGTAACAACACTCAGTCCTCGTTGATGGAAAAAAAAGGATTTTAAAAAAAGTTTTCAGATTGAGACGAAATTAGGGTGGTAGGTTTCAATTACCAAAAAAATATAGAATACGAAGTATGGGGCAAAACGGCGGTCGTATGAGGTGATTTTGAGTCACATATGCTCCTTTACGACACTCAGTCATCATTGATGGAAAAAATATGAAAAAAAAAGTTTCCAGATTGAGATGAAATTTTTGTGGTAGGTTTGAATGATAAAAATATATTGAATACCAATTATGGGGCTAAACGGCGGAAGTATGAGGTGGTTTTGAGTCACATATGCTCCGTAACGGCTCTCAGCCTACGTTGATGGAAAAAAAGGTTTCAAAAAAAAAGTTTCCAGATTGAGAAGAAATTTTGGTGGTAGGTTTCAATGACCAAAAAAATATGAAATACAACATAAGGGGCCAAACGGCCGTCGTATGAGGTGGTTTTCAATCACAATGCTCCTCCACGACACTCAGTCTACGTTGATGGGAAAAAAGGTGTCAAAAAAAAGTTTTCAGCTTCAGATGAAATTTTGGTGGTTGATTTCAATGACCAAAAAAAATTTGAATACTAAATATGGGGCAAAACTGCGGTCGTATGAGTAGGTTTTGAGTCACATATGCTCCGTAACGGCACTCAGTCTACGTTGATGGAAAAAAAGGTTTCAAAAAAAAGTTTCCAGATTGAGACGAGATTTTGCTGGTAGGTTTCAATGACCAAAAAAATATGAAATACCAAATATGGGGCCAAACGGTCGTCATATGAAATGGTTTTGTGTCACATATGCTCCATAACGGCACTGAGTCCACGTTGATGGAAAATAGGGTTTCAAAAAAATATTTCAGATTGAGACGAAATTTTTTGTGTAGGTTTCAATGATCAAAAAAATATGGAATACAAATTATGGGGATAAACGGCGGTCGTATGAGGTGGTTTTGAGTCACATGTGCTCCGTAACGGCACTCAGTCTACGTGGATGGAAAAAAAGGTTTCAAAAAACGTTTCCAGATTGAGAAGAAATTTTGGTGGTAGGTTTCAATGACCAAAAAATATGAAATACAACATATGGGGCCAAACGGCCGTCGTATGAGTTGGTTTTGAATCACAATGCTCCTTCACGACACTCACTCTATGTTGATGGAAAAAAAAGGTTTCAAAAAAAGTTTCCATATTGAGACGAATTTTTGGTGGTAGGTTTCAATGACCAAAATAATATAGAATACCAAATATGGGGCCAAACGGCCGTCGTATCAGGTGGTTTTGAGTCACATATGCTCCGTAACAGCACTCAGTCCACGTTGATAGAAAAAAAGGTTTCAAAAAAAAGTTTTCAGATTGAGACAAAATTTTGGTGGTAGATTTCAATGACTAAAAAATCTGGAATACCAAATATGGGGCCAAAGAGCGGTCGTATGAGATGGTTTTGAGTCACATATGCTCCGTAACGGCACTCAGTCTACGTTGATGAAAAAAAAGGGTTATAAAAAGTTTCCAGATTGAGAACAAATTTTGGTGGTAGATTTCAATGACCAAAAAAATATGAAATACAACATATGGGGCCAAACGGCCGTCGTATGAGGTGGTTTTGAATCACAATGCTCCTCCACGACAATCAGTCTACGTTGATGGAAATAAAAAGTTTCAAAAAAAAGTTTCCATATTGAGACGAAATTTTGGTGGTAGGTTTCAATGACAAAAAAAATATAGAATACCAAATATGGGGCCAATCGGCCGTCGTATGAGGTGGTTTTGAGTCACATATGCTCTGTAACGGCACTCAGTCCACGTTGATAGAAAAAAAGGTTTCAAAACAAATTTTTCAACTTGATACGAAATTTTTGTGGTAGGTTTCAAGGACAAAAGAAATATAGAATACAAAATATGGGGCAAAACGGTGGTCGTATGAGGGGGTTTTGAATCATATATGCTCCGTAACGGCGCTTAGTCTACGTTGGTGTAAAAAAAGGTTTCAAAAAATAGTTTCCAGATTGAGACGAAATTTTGGTGCTAGGTTTCAATGACCAAAAAAAATATGAAATACCAAATATGGGGCCAAACGGCCATCGTATGAAATGAATTTGTGTCACATATGCTCCGTAACGGCACTCAGTCCACGTTGATGGAAAAAATGGTTTTGAAAAAAACTTTTCAGATTAAGATAAAAATTTGTGGTAGGTTTCAAAGACCAAAAAAATATGGAATACCAAAGATGGGGATAAACGGCGGTCGTATGAGGTGGTTTTGAGTCACATATGCTCCGTAACAGCACTCATTCCTCGTTGATGGAAAAAAAGGTTTCAAAAAAAGTTTTCAGATTGAGATGAAATTAGGGTGGTAGGTTTCAATTACCAAAAAAATATAGAATACCAAGTATGGGGCAAAACGACGGTAGTATGAGGTGGTTTTGAGTCACATATGCTCCTTTATGACACTCAGTCATCTATGATGGAAAAAAAATGAAAAAAAAGTTTCCAGATTGAGATGGAATTTTGGTGGTAGGTTTCAATGACCAAATAAATATGAAATACCAAATATCGGGATAAACGGCGGTCGTATGAGGTGGTTTTGAGTCACATATGCTCCGTTACAGCACTTAGTCTACGTTGATGGGAAAAAAGGTTTCAAAAAAAGTTTCCAGATTCAGAACAAATTTTGGTGGTAGGTTTCAATGACCAATAATAATCTGGAATACCACATATGGGGCAAAACAGCAGTCGTATGAGGTGGTATTGAGTCACATATGCACCTTCACGACACTTACTCTACGTTGATGGAATAAAAAGATTTCAAAAAAAGTTTCCATATTGAGACGAAATTTTGGTGGTAGGTTTGAATGACCAAAAAATTTTGAATATCAAATATGGGGCCCAACGGCCGTCGTATGAGGTGGTTTTGAGTCACATATGCTCCGTAACGGCACTCAGTCTACGTTGATAGAAAAAAAAGGTTTCAGGTTTTTCTTCAGTTTCCTAAAATAGAATGTTTCTCTCTCTCAGAGGCGATTCTCCTTCCCTTCTCCACCACCTATGGAAGCCATGGCAGGGGGCAAGAGAGGCAGACCCCCAAAGAGGAAGAATGCAAGAAGCAAGGTTGGCTCTGATTCAATAGCTCGCAACACTACCATTGATCTGAAACAGAAAGGGAAACTGACTGAGGAAGATGATGACATTTCTGATCTTGACATTACAAGTGATGAGGAGTTTAACCCAGATACTCCTATTGTACACTCTGATGGTGATGAAGTGAACCCTCAAGCTCTGAGGAGATTCTAAGAGTGGGTTTCAGCTCTGAAATCTAACAATGGTGATCATGCCTCGATTTCTAGAGGTAAGTTTAAGCATAGCAATCCCAGTAAACATATTCTATTTGGCTCTGCTGTTAGTGTAGAGATGGAGACTGGAAAGAAGATATTAAACATGCTAAATGTGATACAGGAGCAGTCTCCTATTCCAACTGAGCAGTTAGCTAAAATAGAGTTAGATGATGTTGTTGAGGAAGTTGACTATTGGCAAACAGCCATTTTCTGCTTTGTGGTTGGAGCTAATCCACCTTTCTCTGTTATGGAAGGTTTTCTGAAGAGGATTTGGGGAAAGATGGGCATTGATAAAATTGCTTAAGTAGGGAAGGCAACTATCATGGTGAGATTCAGTGACATGGGAAGGAAAGACTTGGCTCTGAATGGCCATTTCAGTTTTGACTCAAAGCCTTTGATAATTAAATCATGGGATATTGATGCTGATATTGGTGGCTAAGTGGTGAAAAAGGTCCCTATTTGGGTCAAACTTCCAAAGCTCAATGTGAAATACTGGGGAGGAAGAAGTCTCACAAAAATAGTGCAGTCTCTAGGTGATTTTGTTAAAGTAGATCAAGCTACAGAAAAGAGGGATAGGCTGATGTATGCAAGAGTGTTGGTGGAAGTTGTGGTTGATCAGACTTATCCTGATTCTGTTTCTTTTTTAAATGAACATGGAGTACTTCTTAATCAGGTTATTGAGTATGAATGGAAGCCTGAAATATGCATACATTGCAAAAAGATAGGCCATAGAGGGGAGGACTGTAGAGTAGTCAAAAAGAAGCAGGAATGGAGGCCTAAAGTGGCCCCTAAACTGAATAAGGAGTAATTGGTGGATGAGGATGGGTTTAGAAAAGTGTCCAGTAAATTTAAAAAACAGCAACAACCTACTGTAACTGCTACTGTAAGCCAAGAAAGCTCCAACAGATTTGAGGTTCTGCAACAGGTTCCTATTGAAGCTGATAAAGTTGGCCTTCACACTGATGACAGAGGTAATGATGAGCTGATAGATAAGGGGTTGATTACCCCTATTGTCAATGGATAATATACTATGCTGGAATGTAAGGGGGCTAAACAAGCTAGCTAAACAGAAAGAGGTCAAGAATCTTATCTCTTCTCATAAAGCTAAGCTTGTTTGTCTCCTTGAAACCAAGATCAGGGCTCATAGACTGGGGGCCTTGTATTTGAACTTTTGTCCAGGTTGGAATATAACTACAAACTTATCATGGCATGGTAGAGGTAGAATCATCATTGCTTGAGACCCTAGAGCTTTTGAGGTGGATATCAGATTCTGCATTGATCAGTTAGTGCATTGTATTGTCACTTCTTGCAAGTCAAAAGTCTCCTTTGCTTGTTCAATAGTGTATGCACATAATGATAATGCTAGAAGGTGCATTCTGTGGAAAGACTTGGAGAGAATTGGTGGCTCTTTAGTTGGCCCTTGGGTGATGATGGGAGATTTCAATAATGTGCTCACATATGAGGAAAGAATTGGGGCTTCAGTTACTAGAAGGGAAAGTGAGGCTTTTCAAAAGTGCCTCAACTTTTGTAATTTGACTGATGTCAAATTTCTTGGTAGGTTCTATACATGGAACAATAAGCAAGATGATGAAGATAGGGTGCTAGCTAAGCTTGATAGGGTTGTTGCTAATGAAAACTGGTTAACTCTCTTCAAATCAGCTGATGTGATCTTCCTTCCTGGGGGATATTTTGATCATTCCCCTGCTTTGATCAAATGTTTTCCTATAACTCAAGGCAAAATCCCCTTTAGATACTTTCAGATGTGGAGCAAATGTGATAGTTGTTTAGCTGTTGTTAAAGAAGCCTGGCAGCAGCAAGTTATTGGTTTGCAGATGTTCCAAATATGGCAGAATCTGAAATTTCTAAAGCAAGATCTGAAGAAGCTCAACAAAGAGAGGTTTGGGGATGTTGAAGCTACTCAACTACAAGCTGCTGCAGATCTCAAATTTTGCCAAGAACAGCTGCATCTGGATCCCAGAAATGTAAGCTCTATTCATGCTGAATTTGTAGCTCACCAAAAACTTAAAGAGGCTCAGGTTAATTACCTCTCATTCTTAAATCAGAAAGCAAAAGGGGAATAGATACTTGATGGTGATAGCAATACAAAAAAGTTTCATAATAGTGTGAAAATAATGGCTCAGAAAAATAATATTAATGCTATTATGAGTAAAGAGGATGTATGGATTTGTGAGCATGAAGATGTGAAAAACACATTCTTGAATCATTTTAGAACTTTTGCTGCTAATACAAGGAGTGAAGTCCTTCCTATTAAGAGCAGGTTTGTTCAACAAGGACCTATTTTGATGGAAGCTCAACACTCTCTTCTTAACCTCAATTTCACAGGAGAGGAGATTAGGTTAGCACTCTGGTCTATTCCTAATAACAAATCTCCTGGGATAGATGGTTATGGGAGCAGTTTCTTTAAGGATGCTTGGGATGTGGTGGGACAAGGCATCATTTCTGCAGTGCAAGAAGTCTTCAGCTCAGGTGAATGTTTGAAGCTATAAACACTACAACAATCACTTTAGTTCCTAAGGTTGCCTGCCCCTCTCATGTTGGAGACTACAGACCTATAGCCTGTTGCACAGTGCTTTATAAAATCATCTCTAAACTCCTATGTTCAAGATTGAAAAGAGTCTTGCCTGGTCTGGTTAGCCAAAGTCAGAGTGCCTTTGTGGCAGGTAGAAGCATCATTGATAATATACTGTTGTGTCAGGATCTTGTCAAACACTATACAAGGAAACAAGCTTCCATAAGCTGTTTGATGAAAGTTGATCTGCAAAAAGCGTATGATAGTATTGAGTGGGGGTTTGTGCATGATTTGCTCCAGGCACTCAACTTTCCTAAGGATTTCATTAATATTCTGATGGAATGTATATCCACTACTAGATATACTATCCTCTTTAATGGATCCTGTACAGACTTGTTTGAGGCTAAGAGAGGATTAAGGCAGGAAGACCCTATCTCCCCCTTGGTTTTTGTACTCTGCATGGAATATTTGACTAGAATCCTGAATTATCAGGGGGCTAAGCAAGATTTTCATTTCCATCCTAGATGTCAAGGCCTAAAACTGAATAGCCTGTGTTTTGCTGATGACTTAATGATTTTCAGTAGAGGAGACTATAGAAGTGTCTACTTGATGCATCAAGGCTTGAGACTTTTTGAAAAATCTTCTGGCATAGCTGCTAATAAACAAAAATCTAAAGTTTTTCAGGTTAACATGAAAGCTACACAGCTCCACAGGATTCAGAAGCTGTCTGGGTTTGGTTCTGGTGCCTGGCCTCTTAAGTATCTTGGTGCTCCCATTAGCCCCAAGAAACTAAGAACTGCAGACTGTGAGAAGCTGGTAGAGAAAATGCTATCTAGGATCAAATCCTGGCAACATAGAACACTGTCTTTTGCTAGAAGACTTCAGTTAGTCAACTCAGTGCTGATGAGTGTGCGCAATTACTGGATGCAGATCTTCATTCTACCTAAGGCTGTTCTTGCAAGAATAAATCAAATCTGCAGAGTCTACTTATGGCAAGGAAATGAAAGATACCTAAAGCCAGGCTATGTCAACTGGGATAAGGTCTGCAGCAAGAAGTGTTATGGAGGTCTGGGTGTCAGGGATATAAAGCTCTGGAACCTCCTAGCAGTTAGCAAACAAGTTTGGGCCATTGCTGAAAAGAAAGACACCCTGTGGGTGAGATGGGTTAATTCAGTGTACATCCAAGGAGGTGATTGGTGGAATCACCACCCTAGGTCCACTGCTAGCTGTATATGGAGATACTTCTGTCAAGTTAGATATAAGATCAAACAAGCTGCCTGGCTTCCTCAGACTGGCCAAGTATTCTCCATTGGTAAATGTTACAAACAAGCGCAGGAGATGGGAGATAAAGTTACTTGGGATAAGGTTGTGTGGAATAGGCTCAATACACCCAAACATAGCTTCATGATATGGTTAGCAGCGCACCAAAGGCTTATGACAAAAGAAAGGCTCAGAAGATATGGTGTCTGTTCTGAGGACACCTGTACTATCTGTGGCTCTCACACTGAGAGCCTTGATCATCTGCTCTTCCACTGCTATCTCAGCAAACAGGTTTGGGAGGAATGTCTGCATTGGATCAAGATTAAGAAGAGGTGGACTGGCATGTCTGACTGCCTCAACTAGATCAGTAAAAGGGGAGATATGCCTCAAGCTAGAAGGAAAGTAGCCTTTTCTGTAATTTCTACTGTTGTGTATAACATTTGGCTTGCTAGAAATCAGGCTTATTGGTGTAGTTATGTTCCTAGTGTTGATAGTTGTATTGCTTCTATCAAGTTTGTAATTAGAACTAGGATGAAGTTAGTCTATAACTCTAAGGCCTTCACTAAGTTTCAATATTGGCTAGATGAGCTCAAGTTGTAATAGTTTCTCTTAGATGATTGGGAAGCCATCCTAGAAGGGTTGTCATCACCTTTGAGTAGATTGTAGTTGTGTTTCGTGCTTAATATATCTTTTCACTTATCTAAAAAAAAAAGGTTTCAAAAAATAGTTTTCAGATTGAGACAAAATTTTGGACGTAGATTTAAATGACCAAAAAAATCTGGAATACCAAATATGGGGCAAAACGGCGGTCGTATGAGGTGGTTTTGTGTCACATATGCTCCATAACGACACTGAGTCCACGTTGATGGAAAAAAAGGTTTCAAAAAAAGTTTTCAGATTGAGACGAAATTTTTGTGGTAGGTTTCAATGATCAAAAAATATGGAATACCAAATATGGGGATAAACGGCGGACGTATGAGGTGGTTTTTTGTCACATATGCTCCGTAACGGCACTCAGTCTACGTTGATGGAAAAAAAGGTTTCAAAAAAAAGTTTCCAGATTGAGAAGAAATTTTGGTGGTAGGTTTCAATGACAAAAAAAATATGAAATACAACATATGGGGCCAAACGGCCGTCGTATGAGGTGGTTTTGAATCACAATGCTCCTCCACGACACTCTGTCTACGTTGATGGAAAAAAAATGTTTAAAAAAAAAGTTTCCATATTGAGACGAAATTTTTGTTGTAGGTTTCAATGACCAAAAAAATATAGAATACCAAATATGGGGCCAATCGGCCGTCGTATGAGGTGGTTTCTAGTCACATATGTTCTGTAACGGCACTCAGTCCACGTTGATAGAAAAAAAGGTTTCATGACCTTCCTTCTTTTTCTTTCTCTTTGAGATCCCTTTGGTGATGGCAAACACACGGAGTAGGCAAGGGAAGGGGTGAAATCAGCAGGTGGGAATGGTAATCCAAGCTCAAAATCAGCAAAAAACCCACAAAAGGCAAGAAACCCATCAACAAAAACCACGATGAGGATCATACTTCATCTTCTGCAATGGCGGGAAAAGCTAGTTTGCAAGACTGGATTTCGGATTTGGATTCATCATCAGGCAGTGAGATTGAATCCAATGGGAGTGATTATGACAGTCCACACATCCCATTGATGACTCAAAGAAGCTCTACTATGATCACAACAATGCCAGTTACCCGAGCTTCAAAAAATGGAGGTAAATTGATTGATCAAGCTTCATTGATCAGTATTGGAACTAATGTCATTGATTTGAATGCTCAACATGAATTGAATGCTAGTATTGATTCTGTAATTGCAAATTCCAATACCTTGATTGATCCTAAAACTGGGAAAAAATGGGTTAGTGATCATCACGTTAACTTTGTTGACTCTGGTGGAAATACTATTGTTGTTGACCCGATTAATCAGAATATGCATCAAAATAAACCTGTTATTGAATTAGAGGATGTTTAGGAGGAGATCGATTTTTGGAGCTCTGCTGTTATCAGTTTTGTGCTAGGGGCAAAACCTCCAGCTCAGGTTTTTGAGGGGTTCATCAGAAGAATTTGGGGGGCTTGGGGGATTGGAGTTATTGCTCCTATTGAACAAGGGGGATTCATTGTGAGGTTCAAAGAGAAAGAAATTGTGGAGAAAGCTCTTGAGGGTGCCTTTTTCTTAGATAGTAAACCTGTACTAATCAAAAGATGGGACCCTGATGAAAGTATGGCAGAATGTTCTTCACCCACAGTGCCCATTTGGCTGCAGTTACCCAACCTTGGACTGAAATTTTGGGGACAGAAGTGTCTTAGCAAGTTGGTTGGGGGCATAGGGGTGCTCAAGAAGCTAGACACTTATACTGAATTGAAACAAAGAACTAAATATGCTAGAGTGATGGTGGAGGTTCATCTTGATCAAGATTCCCCAGATCAAATCTCCTTTATCAATGAGAAGGGGATTGAAATGGTACAGGAGGTCTTCTATGAGTGGAAACCTACAAAATGTACTGGTTGCATGAAGTATGGACACTCCAAGGAGGAGTGTTGGTTCAAGAAGAAGCCTAAACAAGTATGGAAGCCAAAGCAGCCTTCAAATAAAATACCTGTGGCTCAAAGAGTGGTTGATGAAGATGGGTTTATATCCATCAGTGCTAGGAAAGGTGGCTCTAACACTCAGTTGGGACCACAGAGAGCCTCTCTTGGTGTTCCAGCTGGTTCTTCCAAGGCCACTGCTATCCAAAACACTTTTGAAGCATTGGTTGATAGAGAAAATGCAGAGGTGCAGCATTAGAGTCCACAGCAGATTCAAAACAGTAGCATAAAGGAGCAAGGGTTGATCACCCCTACCCCTAATGGATAGTATTCTGTTCTGGAATACCAGGGGGTTGAACAACTATAGTAAACAATGCTATGTGAGAGATTTCATTTCTAAACATAATACTAAGTTGGTTTGCCTCCTGGAAACAAAGGTCAAGGCCAAGAATGTTGGGGCCTTGTACCTAAATCTATGTCCTGGTTGGTGCATGACCACTAATCTACCTTGGAATAGTAAAGGCAGAGTGGTGGTTACTTGGGATCCTCATATGTTCCAAGTTGATATCAGAATGTGTACAAATCAATTGGTTCACTGTAGAGTGAAACCGGTTCATTCATCAGCTTTCTTTTGCACTTTTATATATGCCTTTAATAAAGGTGCAGAGAGGCAATCTTTGTGGAGGGATCTTACTAGTCTGGCTAGTAGAATGAAGGAACCTTGGATATCGGGGGGGACTTCAATGTCATCCTCAATGCAGATGAGAAAACTGGAGATGTTTATACACAGAGAGAGATGGAAGAGTTCCAGCAGTGTGTGGCTAGCTGTGGGATGGAGGATGTGAAATTCAATGGTAGGTGGTTTACATGGAACAACAAGCAAGATGGAGGCAGTAGAGTGATGACTAAGATTAATAGGGTAATGGCTAACACGAGTTGGTTGGCTAATTACACCAATTCTGAGGTCACCTTTCTACCAGAGGGTGACTTTGATCATAGTCCAGCTTTGTTGAGATGTTACAAAGAGGTGCAGGGCTATAAACCTTTCAGATTCTTCAACTTGTGGTGTGCACAGGTTGGATATCAGGAGATGATAGCTGCACACTGGAATAAACCAGTGCAAGGGTATGCCATGTTTAAAGTTGCTCAAAAGCTCAAGTCCCTCAAACCTGTGCTGAAGGCATTCAATCAGAAACAGGATGGTGATGTAACAAAGAATATGAAACAAGCAACCAAGAATCTTGAATCAGCTCAGGAAGATTTGCATATTAACCCTCATGACACTGAGGTGATCAAAAGGGAGTATCAAGTTACACAACAGTTCAGGAGGACTAAGGAAGACTACCTTGCCTTCTTGAAACAAAAAGCAAAAGAGGAGTGGATTAGCTGGGGTGATGATAACACTAAAACTTTCCATCAAGCTCTAAAAGCCATAATCAATAAGAACAGAATTAATATTGTTCAAAACAATGAAGGTGAATGGATCTTGGACCCCCAAGCAGTCTGTGATCAATTCATCCATCACTTCTCTAGCTTTATGAGTGATAGCCACCCAGTTTCCAAGATAAAAAACAAGATTATCCAACAGGGAGCTTACTTGACTGAAGAGCAGCAAGATATGTTGGATTTGCAGTTTTCATCTACAGAGATCAAGGAGGTTTTTTGGTCTATACCTGATGACAAAGCTCCTGGAATTGATGGTTATGGTAGCTATTTTTTTAAAGCTAGCTGGGATGTTGTGGGACCAGGTATGATTGCTGCTGTGCATGAATTCTTCCATACAGGGGAAATGCTGAAAGTAATCAACACCACTTCTATCTCACTAGTGCCTAAAGTTAGCTGTCCTACTAAAGTGCATGAGTACAGGCCCATTGCCTGTTGTTCTGTTCTGTACAAATGCATATCTAAGCTGCTCTGTCTTAGACTCAAGAATATCCTATCTCACCTTGTTTCCCAGAATCAAGGAGCCTTTATTGGTGGTAGGAGTATTCTCAGAAATATCTTGGTGTGCCAAGATCTTGTTAGGCACTATGCAAGGAAGAACTCAACCCCAAGCTGTTTAATGAAGATTGATTTGCAAAAGGCCTATGATACTATTGAATGGGGGTTTTTGGAAGACCTTTTGGAGGCTCTGCACTTTCCCAAGCACTTCATTAAGGTTGCTATGGCCTGTGTAACCACTGCTAGCTTCACAATACTCATTAATGGGACCGGTCAAGGGTTTTTTAACTCCAGAAGAGGGCTTAGACAAGGAGACCCTGTCTCTCCACTGCTCTTTACTCTTTGCATGGAATATTTGACAAGAACCTTGCAATATTTGTGAGGAAGGAAGGATTTTCAGTTCCACCCCAGATGCTCCACAATGAAGCTAAACAATCTATGTTTTGCTGATGACTTGCTGATTTTCTATAAAGGGGAAATTCAGAGTGCCAGGCTGCTCCTTCAAGGCCTTAAGCACTTTGAAGATGTCTCAGGTTTGAAGGCAAACAAGGGGAAATCTGAAATTTATCATGTGAATATGGATGCTGCAGATGTGGGGAAGCTTCTACAAAAGTCAGGCTTCAAGCTGGGGGAACTACCTTTCAGATATTTGGGGGTGCCTATTTGTAATAGGAAGCTGAGTATTAAGGACTGTGATCAGTTAATACATAAAGTCATGAACAAAATCACAGTATGGCAATCAAGACACCTCTCCTTTACTGGAAGATTGCAGCTTGTAAACTCTGTCCTTATGAGCATATGCACTTATTGGCAATCAAAAAATGTCATCAAGAGGATCAATCGGTTGTGCAGAAGGTTTTTATGGGAAGGTACTACTGATGTAACTAGGCTGGCTATGTGAAATGGGGTTCAGTATACAAACCCAGGAAATATGGGGGTCTGGGAGTGAGAGACCTAGCCCTCTGGAACCTCATTGCAGTGGGGAAGATTGCATGGCAAATTGCAGAAAAAAAGACACTTTATGGGTCAAATGGGTCCATAGTGTATATTTGAAAGGTAGGGACTGGTGGGGGTACTTGTCTCCCACCACTGGTAGCTGGATATGGAAGCAGGTTTGTAAGATAAAAAATGTTCTGAAGGGCTGGCTGCAACAACCATGGTGGCCCATTGGCTGCTACTCCATAGCCAAAATATATCATGGGGTTGTGAGCTGTGGGGTGAAGGTGCACTTGTATAGTGCTATTTGGAAGACCCTCAATATCCCCAAACACAGTTTTTTTGTGGTGGGTAGCTATGCAACAAAGGCTGCCTGTCATAGTAAGGCTAGCTAGATTTTTTTTGTGTGAATCACAGGCATGCTGCATCTGTGAGATAGCACCAGAAACACATCAGCATACCTTCTTTGAGTGTCCCTACTCAAAGAAGATCTGGCAAGAAATAAACTGTTGGCTAGGAATATAGATGTCTCACTCTAGTATGGGACAACTGCTAGCATGGATCAGAAGAAGGGGGAAGATAACACCTGTACAACAGTAGGTGTGCAAGGCTGCTGCAGCTAGTGACTTGTATCAGGTGTGGAAGGCTAGGAACCAGTCCTTCTGGGTAGCCAAAACACCCTCAGTCAGCTATACAGTCCAAAGAATCAAGTTCTTTGTGGCCCAAAGATCACAGATACTCTATACTTGTAAAATGAAAGAAAAAGATAGGTTTTGGTTACATATGATTTGTAATTAGACTATACTTACTTTTGATACCTTGAGTTGGGGTTTTTGTGTCTCTTCCAAAAGGAGATAGGTTGTAAAGTGTTTTTGATGATATGACACTTATTAAATTACCAAAAAAAAAAAAAGTTTCAAAACAGTTTTCAGCATGAGACGAAATTTTGGTGGTAGGTTTCAATGACTAAAAAATATAGAATACCAAATATGGGGCCAAACGGCGGTCGTATGAGGTGGTTTTGAATCATATATACTCCGTAACATCGCTCAGTCTACGTTGGTGGAGAAAAAGGTTTCAAAAAAAAAGTTTCCAGATTGAGAGGAAATTTTGGTGGTAGGTTTCAATGACCAAAAAAATATGAAATACCAAATATGGGACCAAATGGCCATCGTAGGAAATGGTTTTGTGTCACATATGCTCCGTAACGGCACTCAGTCCACGTTGATGGAAAAAATGGTTTCAAAAAATCTTTTCAGATTAAGACAAAAAATTTATGGTAGGTTTCAATGGCCAAAAAATATGGAATACCAAAGATGGGGATAAATGGCGGTCGTATGAGGTGGTTTTGAGTCACATATGCTCCGTAACAGCACTCAGTCCTCGTTGATGGAAAAAAAAGGTTTCAAAAAAAAGTTTTTAGATTGATACGAAATTAGGGTGGTAGGTTTCAATTACCAAAAAAAATATAGAAAACCAAGTATGGGGCAAAACGGCGGTCGTATGAGGTGGTTTTGAGTCACATATGCTCTTTTACGACACTCAGTCATCATTAATGGAAAAAAAATAAAAAAAAAGTTTCCAGATTGAGACGGAATTTTGGTGGTAGGTTTCAATGACCAAAAAAATATGTAATACCAAATATGGGGATAAACAGCGGTCGTATGAGGTGATTTTGAGTCACATATGCTCCGTAACAGCACTTAGTCTATGTTGATGAAAAATAGGTTTCAAAAAAAAGTTTTCAGATTGAGACAAAATTTTGGTGGTAGATTTCAATGACCAAAAAAATCTGGAATACCAAATATGGGGCCAAACGGCGGTTGTATGAGGTGGTATTAAGTGACATATGCTCCGTAACGGCACTCAGTCCACGTTGATGGAAAACAAGGTTTCAAACAATGTATTCCGATTGAGACAAAGATATTGTGGTAGGTTTCAATGACCAAAAAAATATGGAATACCAAAGATGGGTATAAACGGCGGTCGTATGAGGTGTCTTTGAGTCGCATATGCTCCGTAACGACACTCAGTCCTCGTTGATGGGAAAAAAAGGTTTCAAAAAAAAGTTTTCAGATTGAGACGAAATTAGGGTGGTAGGTTTCAATTACCAAAAAAATATAGAATACCAAGTCTGGGGCCCAACGGCGGTTGTATGAGGTGGTTTTGAATCACATATGCTCCTTTACGACACTCAGTCATCGTTGATGGATAAAAATTTTAAAAAAAGTTTCAAGATTGAGACGAAATTTCGGTGGTAGGTTTCAATGACCAAAAAAATATGGAATACCAAATATGGGGATAAACGGCGGTCATATGAGGTGTTTTTGAGTCTCATATGCTCCGTAACAACACTTAGTCTACGTTGATGGAAAAAAAGGTTTCAAAAAAAGTTTCTAGATTGAGACGAAATTTTGGTGGTAGATTTCAATGACCAAAAATAATCTAGAATACCAAATATGGGGAAAAACGGCAGTCGTATGAGGTGGTTTTGATTCACTTATGCTCCTTCACGACACTCACTCAACGTTGATGGAAAAAAAAGGTTTCAAAAAAAAGTTTCCATATCGAGACGAAATTTTGGTGGTAAGTTTCAATGTCCAAAAAAATATAGAATACCAAATATGGGGCCAAACGGCCATCGTATGAGGTGGTTTTGAGTCACATATGCTCCGTAAGGGCACTCAGTCCACGTTGATAGAAAAAAAGGTTTCATGATGTTCAGTTCAGTTCTACCACATATAGTATCCCAAAGCCAAGGGGCTTTCATATGTGGTAGGAGTATCCTTAATAATATCTTGGTTTGCCAAGACCTAGTAAGGCATTATGCTAGGAAACACTCAACTCCAAGCTGCATGATGAAGATTGATCTACAGAAAGCACATGATACTGTTGAATGGGCTTTTTTGGAGGATTTGTTGGAGGCTCTGAAGTTTCCAAAACACTTCATTAAGATCATTATGGCATGTATCACAACTGCCAGTTTCACTTTGCTCATTAATGGAACTAGTCAAGGCTTCTTCTGCTCAAAAAGGGGATTAAGACAAGGAGATCCAGTATCCCCTTTGTTGTTCACTCTCTGCATGGAGTATTTGACACGAACATTAAAATATCTAGGGGGCAGGAAAGACTTTAAATTCCACCCTAGATGTGCTGAATTGAAACTAAACACTTTATGCTTTGCTGATGATTTGTTGGTGTTCTGCAAAGGAGAGATCCAAAGTGCTAGATTGCTAATTCAGGGTCTTAAGCATTTTGAGCTTGTGTTAGTTCTAGTGGCTAACATGGGGAAATCTAAGCTTTTCCATGTTAACATGGCTGAGAATGATGTTCTGAAGTTGATACAGAAATCTGGGTTCTAGTTGGGATCTTTGCCCTTCAAATACTTGGGGATGCCCATCTGTAACAGGAAGCTTACTACTCAGGATTGTGATCACCTGATCAACAAGATCATGCAGTGGATCAAAGTCTGGCAAACAAGACACCTTCTTTTGCTGGTAGACTACAACTAGTAAATTCTGTCCTTATGAGTATATGTACATACTGGATGCAAGTTATTGTGCTCCCTAAAGCAGTCTTTGCAAGAGTCAACCAACACTGTAGAAGATTTCTCTGGGAGGGGAAAACAGAAGGCTGCAAAACTGGATTTGTGAAATGGGACTCAGTCTGTAAGCCTAAGAAACAGGGGGGTCTGGGTGTGAGAGACTTGGTTCTTTGGAACATGGTTGCAGTGGGAAAAATTGCTTGGCAAATTGCAGAGAAGAAGGACAACCTCTGGGTTAAGTGGGTGCACAGTGTATACTTGAAAGGGGAAGATTGGTGGGGGTACAAACCTACCACCACTGGTAGTTGGGTATGGAAACAGCTCTGTAAGATTAAAAATCAGTTACAGGTTTGGCTCCTTCAACATTGGTGGCCCACTGGTACCTATTCAATTGCTAAGACTTATCATGGCATTGTGAATATAGGGAACAAAGTGGAATGGCATGGCATCATTTGGAGCAAGATAGCTATGCCTAAGCATAGTTTTCTGTGGTGGGTGGCAGTTCAACAAAGACTCCCAGTTAGGGAGAGGATAGCCAAGTTCATGGCCTGTGAGTCTCAGTTATGCTGTATTTGTGAGTCACAAAAAGAAACACATCAACATCTTTTCTTTGAATGCCAGTACAAAAGAGGAGTTTGGCAAGAGATTGGACTTTGGTTAGGTGTTCAGCAGCAGTTTGGTAGCATGAAACAACTGATAAATTGGCTCAGAAGGGGAAAGCAGCTAACCTATGTGCAACAGCAAGTGCTCATAGCAACTATTGCTGGCCTGTTTTACCATGTGTGGAGGGCAAGGAACCAGGTTTTCTGGCTAGCCAAAGCACCTTCAATCAGCTACACAGTCAAAAGGATCAAGTTTTTTGTTATTCAAAGATCAACTATACTTTACACTTGTAAATTGAAAGTTAAAGATAGGGAATGGCTTCATAAGCTTTGTACTTAGTCATACTTGTTTTTGTTACCTTGAGTTGGGGTTTTTTGTCCCATCCAAGATGAGATAAGTTGTAAAAAGGTTTTTTGGTGATATGTCATTTTTTAATTTACCAAAAAAAAAAAAAGGTTTCAAAAAAAGGTTTTCAGATTGAGACAAAATTTGGGTGGGAGATTTCAATGACCAAAAAAATCTGGAATACCAAATATGGGGAAAAATGGCGGCCGTATGAGGTGGTTTTGAGTCACATATGCTCCGTAACGGCACTCGGTCCACGTGGATGAAAAAAAAGGTTTCAAAATTAGTTTTCAGCTTGAAATGAAATTTTGGTGGTAGGTTTCAATGACCAAAAAAATATAGAATAGTAAATATGGGGCAAAACTGCGGTCGTATGAGGTGGTTTTGAGTCACATATGCTCCGTAACAGCACTCAGTCTACGTTGATGGAAAAAAAGGTTTCAAAAAAAGTTTCCAGATTCAGACGAAATATTGGTGGTAGGTTTCAATGACCAAAAAAATTTAATATACCAAATATAGGTCCAAACGGCCGTAGTATGAAATGGTTTTGTGTCACATATGCTCCATAACGACACTCAGTCCACGTTGATGGAAAAAAGATTTCAAAAAAACTGTTCAGATTGAGACGAAATTTTTGTGGTAGGTTTCAACGATCAAAATAATATGGAATACCAAATATGGGGATAAACGGCGGACGTATGAGGTGGTTTTGAGTCACATATGCTCCGTAACGACACTCAGTCTACGTTGATGGAAAAAAAGGTTTCAAAAAAAAGTTTACAGACTGAGAAGGAATTTTGGTGGTAGGTTTCAGTGACCAAAAAATATGAAATACAACATATGGGGCCAAACGGCCGTCGTATGAGGTAGTTTTGAATCACAATGCCCCTCCACGACACTTAGTCTACGTTGATGGAAAAAAAGGTTAAAAAAAATGTATCCATATTGAGACGAAATTTTGGTTGTAGGTTCAATGACAAAAAAAAATATAGAATACCAAATATGGGGCCAATTGGCCGTCGTATGAGGTGGTTTTGAGTCACATATGCTCTGTAACGGCACTCAGTCCACGTTGATAGAAATGAAGATTTCAAAAAAAAACTTTTTCTGATTGAGACGAAAATTTTGTGGTAGGTTTCAATGACCAAAAAATCTGGAATACCAAATATGGGGCAAAACGGCGGTCGTATGAGGTGGTTTTGAATCACAATGCACCTCCACGACACTAAGTCTACGTTGATGGAAAAAAAATGTTTCAAAAAAAAGTTTCCATATTGAGACAAAATTTTGGTTATAGGTTTCAATGACTAAAAAAATATAGAATACCAAATATGGGGCCAATCGGACGTCGGATGAGATGGTTTTGAGTCACATATGCTCTGTAACGGCACTCAGTCCACGTTGATAGAAAAAAAGGTTTCAAAACAAAGTTTTCAGCTTGAGACGAAATTTTGGTGGTAGGTTTCAATGACCAAAAAATATAGAACACCAAATATGGGGCAAAACGGCGGTCGTATGAGGTGGTTTTGAATCATATATGCTCTGTAAAGGCGCTTAGTCTATGTTGGTGGAAAAAAAGGTTTCAAAAAAAAGTTTCCAGATTGAGAAGAGATTTTGGTGGTAGGTTTCAATGACCAAAAAAATATGAAATACAACATATGGGGCCAAACGACCGTCGTATGAGGTGGTTTTGAATCATAATGCTCCTCCACGACACTCAGTCTACGCTGATGGAAAGAAATGTTTCAAAAAATCGTTTCCATATTGAGACAAAATTTTGGTCGTAGGTTTCAATGACTAAAAAAATATTGAATACCAAATATGGGGCCAATCGGCCGTCGTATGAGGTGGTTTTGAGTCACATATGCTCTGTAACGGCACTCAGTCCACGTTGATAGAAAAAAAGGTTTCAAAACAAAGTTTTCAGCTTGAGACGAAATTTTGGTGGTAGGTGTCAATGACCAAAAAATATAGAACACAAAATATGGGGCAAAACGGCGGTCGTATGAGGTGGTTTTGAATCATATATTCTCTGTAACGGCGCTTAGTCTATGTTGGTGGAAAAAAAGGTTTCAAAAAAAAGTTTCCAGATTGAGACGAAATTTTGGTAGTAGGTTTCAATGACCAAAAAAATATGAAATGCCAAATATGGGGCCAAACGGCCGTTGTATGAAATGGTTTTGTGTCACATATGCTCCGTAACGGCACTTAGTCCACGTTGATGGAAAAAATGGTTTCAAAAAAACTTTTCAGATTAAGACAAAATTGTTATGGTAGGTTTCGATGACCAAAAAAATATGGAATACCAAAGATGGGGAAAAACGGCGGTCGTATGAGATGGTTTTGAGTCCTATGTGGTACGTAACAGCACTGAGTCCTCGTTGATGGAAAAAAAAGGTTTCAAAAAAAAGTTTTTAGATTGAGACAAAATTAGGGGGGTAGGTTACAATTACCAAAAAAATATAGAATACCAAGTATGGGGCAAAACGGCGGTCGTATGAGGTGGTTTTGAGTCACATATGCTCCTTTACGACATTTAGTCATTGTTGATGGGAAAAAAAAATTAAAAAAAGTTTTCAAACGAAATTTCGGTGGTAGGTTTCAATGACGAAAAAAATATGGAATACCAAATATGGGGATAAACGGCGGTCGTATGAGGTGTTTTTGAGTCTCATATGCTCCATAACAGCACTTAGTCTACGTTGATGGAAAAAAAAGGTTTCAAAAAAAGTTTTCAGATTCAGACGAAATTTTGGTGGTTGATTTCAATGGCCAAAAATAATCTGGAATACCAACTATGGGGAAAAACGGCAGTCGTATGAGGTGGTTTTGCGTCACATATGCTCCTTCGCGACACTCACTCGACGTTGATGGAAAAAAAGGTTTCAAAAAAAAAAAAGTTTCCATATTGAGATGAAATTTTTGTGGTAGGTTTCAATGCCCAAAAAAATATAGAATACCAAATATTGGGCCAAACGGCCGTTGTATGAGGTGGTTTTGAGTCACATTTGCTCCATAACAGCACTCAGTCCACGTTTATAGAAAAAAAGGTTTGAAAAAAAGTTTTCAGATTGATACAAAATTTTGGTGGTAGATTTCAATGACCAAAAAAATCTGGAATACCAAATATGGGGCAAAACGGCGGTCGTATGAGGTGGTTTTGAGTCACATATGCTCCGTAACAGCACTCAGTCTACGTTGATGGAAAAAAAGGTTTCAAAAAAAGTTTACAGATTGTGGCGAAATTTTGGTGGCAGGCTTCAATGTCCAAAAAAATTTGAAATACCAAATATGGGTCCAAACGGCCGTCGTATGAAATGGTTTTGTGTCACATATGCTCCATAACGACACTCAGTCAACGTTGATGGAAAAAAAGGTTTCAAAAACAGTTTTCAGATTCAGACGAAATTTTGATGTAGGTTTCAGTGATCAAAAAATATGGAATACCAAATATGGGGATAAACGGCGGACGTATGAGGTGGTTTTTAGTCACATATGCTCCGTAACGGCACTAAGTCTACGTTGATGGAAAAAAAGGTTTCAAAGGGGAAATCAAGAGTGCCAGATTTATTCTTCAAGGACTAAAACATTTTGAACTAGTCTCAGGTTCGGCTGCAAACAAGGGGAAGTCTGAGGTATATCAAGCCAACATGCCAGCTGGTGATGTGCATGACCTGATTCTAAAATCAGGTTTCAAGAGGGGCAAATGGCCTTTCAGATATCTTGGGGTTCCAATCTGCAATAGGAAGTTGAGTTGTGGAGACTGTGAACAACTGATCCAAAGAGTTCTAAGCAGGATAACAAGATGGCAAACTAGACACCTCTCCTTTGCTGGTAGGCTTCAACTGGTCAACTCTGTGCTAATGAGTATCTGCACATATTGGATGCAGATTATCATCTTTCCTAAAGCTGCCATCCAAAGGATCAACCAACTGTGTAGAGGATTCCTTTGGGAGGGCAAGACAGAAGGGGTTAAAGCAGCCTATGTCAAATGGGAGTCTGTTTGCAAGCCTAAGAAGATGGGAGGCCTGGGTGTTAGAAACTTAGCACTCTGGAATAAAATTGCAGTAGGCAAAATTGCTTGGCAGATTACTGAGGGTAAAGACACCTTATGGATCAAGTGGGTGCATAGTGTCTACTTAAAGGGTGATGACTGGTGGGGGTACAAGCCTACCACCAATGGTAGCTAGGTGTGGAAACAGATATGTCTGGTGAAAGAAGACCTGCTAGCATGGAGGCTGCAACCTTGGTGGCCAGTTGGAGGATACTTAATAGCTAAAATACATCATGCATTGAATACATGGGCCCCAAAGTTCCATGGCATGGCACAATCTGGAATAGGCTCACTATGCCTAAACATAGTTTTCTTTGGTGGTTGGTGATCCAACAAAAGCTCCCTGTTAAAGCAAGACTTGCAAGATTTGGAATTTGTGAAACACAATTATGTTGTATCTGTGAGGCTCAACAAGAGAATCACCAGCATTTATTCTTTGACTACCAGTATGCACAGAAGATATGGCAGGAGATTAGCAAGTGGCTAGGCATTCACAAATAGTTTGTTGATATGAGACAACTGTTGTGCTGGCTCAAGAGGGGCAGGCAGTTTTCAAGTTTGCAGCAGCAAGTGCTCAAGGCAACTGTAGCTGGGCTCTTCTACTGCCTATGGAGAGTTAGGAATCAGTCTTTATGGTTGAGCAAGACTCCAACAGTTTTATACATAGTACAGAGAATCAAAATTTTTGTTAGCAAAAGAACTTATATGCTTTATACTTGTAAATTGAGAGCAAAGGATAGGGAATGGTTGCAAGGCCTTTGTAACTAGTGTTTTGTGTTGAAATGTGATATAGGGCCTGTCCCATCCACAAAAGATGATAGGGTGTAAACACAGTTTTTTGGTGATATATCAATTCTTTATTTACTAAAAAAAAAGGTTTCAAAAAAAAGTTTCCAGATTGAGAAGGAATTTTGGTGGTAGGTTTCGATGACCAAAAAAATATGAAATACAACATATGGGGCCAAACGGCCGTCGTATGAGGTGGTTTTGAATCACAATGCTCCTCCACGACACTCAGTCTACGTTGATGGAAAAAAAAGGTTTCCAAAAATAGAAAGTTCTCTCTCTAAGAGGCGACTTCTCCTTCCCACCTCCACCATCTGTGGAAGCCATGGAAGGGGGCAAGAGAGGCAGACCCCCAAAGAGGAAGAATGCAAGAAGCAAGGTAGGCTCAGATTCCATAGCTAGAACCACTATTGATCTGAAACAGAAAGGCAAACTGACTGAGGAAGAAGAAGATATTTCTGATATTGACATTACAAGTGATGAGGAGTTCAACCCAGATACTCCTATTGTACATTCTGATGGTGATGAAGTTAACCCTCAAGCTTTGAGAAGGTTCTCATAATGGGTTTCAGCTCTGAAATCAAACACTGGAGATCATGCCTCAACTTCTAGAGGTATGTTCAAGCGTAGCAATCCTAGTAAGAACATCCTATTTGGCTCTGCTGTTAGTGTAGAGATGAAAACTGGGAAGAAGAACTTTAATATGCTAAATGTAATAGATGAGCAGCCTCCTCAAATGGAGCAGTTACCTAAAATAGAACTAGATGATGTTGCTGAGGAAGTAGACTATTGGCAAACAGCCATATTCTGTTTTGTGGTAGAAGCTAATCAACCTTTTTCTGTAATGGAAGGGTTTCTGAAGAGGATTTGGGGAAAAATGGGCATTGATAAGATTGCTCAAGTTGGCAAGGGGACTATTATGGTGAGGTTTAGTGACATGGAAGGGAAAAACTTGGCTCTTACTGGCCATTTCAGTTTTGACTCAAAGCCTTTGATTGTTAAATCATGGGACATTGATGCTGATATTGGTGACCAAGTAGTGAAAAAAGTCCCTATTTGGGTTAAACTCCCAAAGTTGAATGTGAAATATTGGGGAGGTCGAAGTCTTACCAAAATAGTACAGGCTTTAGGTGACTTTGTTAAAGTTGATCAAGCTACTGAGAAAAGAGATAGGTTGATGTATGCAAGAGTTTTGGTGGAAGTGATGGTTGATCAGGTATATCCTGATTCTGTATCTTTCTTGAATGAACATGGTGTAACTCTTACTCAGGTTATTGAATATGAATGGAAACCTGAAATTTGCAAACATTGCAAAAAGATAGGCCATACAGGAGATGCTTGTAGGATAGCTAAAAAGAAACAGGAATGGAGGCCCAAAGTGACCCCTAAACTGAACCAGGAGCTGTTGGTTGATGAGGATGGATTCAGACAAGTTTCCAGTAAATTTAAAAAACAGCAATCTCCTACTGTAAATGCTACTGTCAGTACAAGCCAGGCAAGTCCCAATAGATTTGAGGTGCTGCAACAGGTGACTGCTGAAGCTGATAAAACAGGCATCCTCTCTGATGACAGAGGTAATGATGAGCTAATTGATAAGGGGTTGACTACCCCTATTGTGAATGGATAATATAATTTGCTGGAATGTAAGGGGTATAAATAAGCTAGCTAAGCAGAAAGAGGTCAAGAACCTTATTTCTTCACACAAAGCTAAGCTTGTTTGTCTCCTTGAAACCAAGATAAGGGCGAACAAACTGGGGGTCTTGTATCTGAACTTATATCCAGGTGGGAACATAACTACAAACTTACCATGGCATGGAAGGGGTAGAATTATCATTGCTTGGGACCCTAGAGCTTTTGAGGTGGATATCAGGTTCTGCACTGATCAGTTAGTGCACTGTATTGTTACTTCTTGCAGCTCAAGTGTTTCATTTGCTTGTTCTATAATATATGCTCATAATGATGCTGCTAAAAGATGTGTTTTATGGAAGGACTTGGAAAGAATAGGTAGTTCTTTAGTTGGCCCTTGGGTGATGATGGGTGACTTCAATAATGTGCTCAAGTATGAAGAAAGAATTGGGGCTGCAGTTACTAGTAGAGAGATTGAAGCTTTTCAAAGATGCCTCAATTATTGTAATTTGACTGATGTCAAATTTACTGGTAGATTCTATACATGGAATAATAAGCAAGATGATGAAGATAGGGTGCTTGCAAAGCTTGATAGGGTAGTTGCTAATGGAGAATGGTTAACTCTCTTCAAATCAGTTGAAGTGATTTTCCTTCCTGAGGGATATTTTGATCACTCCCCTACTTTGATCAAATGTTTTCCCACACCCCAAGGCAAGATTCCCTTCAGATATTTTCAGATGTGGAGTAAATGTGATAGCTTTCTAAATGTTGTTAAAGTAGCTTGGCAGCAGCAAATCCATGGTTTTAGAATGTTTCAAGTCTGGCAGAAACTGAAAAATCTGAAGCAAGACCTAAAGAAGCTCAACAAGGATAGATTTGGAGATGTTGAAGCTGCTCATCTAGATGCTGTTGTTGCTCTTAAAGCTTGCCAGGATCAGCTGCATTTTGATCCCAGGAATGCAAATCTTGTTCATGCTGAATATATAGCACATCAGAAACTCAAAGATGCTCAGGGCAATTACCTTTCATTCCTAAGTCAGAAAGCAAAGGGGGAATGGATTCTGGATGGTGATAGTAATACCAAAAAATTTCATAATAGTGTTAAATTATTGGCTCAGAGAAATAATATTAATGCTATTATGAGTAAAGATGAAGTTTGGGTATACGAGCATGAAGAGGTGAAGAATATTTTCTTGAATCATTTTAGCACTTTTGTTGCTAATACAAAAAGAGAAATTCTACCTATCAAAAACAGGTTCATTCATCAAGGTCCTGTTTTGGTGGAAGCTCAGCATTCTCTTCTGAATCTCCATTTCACAGGAGAGGAAATTAGATTAGCATTATGGTCTATCCCTAACAACAAATCTCCTAGGATAGATGGTTATGGGAGCAGCTTCTTCAAGGATGCTTGGGATGTGGTGGGACAGGATATCATTTCTGCAGTGCAAGAAGTCTTCAGCTCAGGCAAAATGCTTCAAGCTATAAACACTACAGCAATCACCTTAGTTCCTAAGGTTGCTTGCCCTTCACATGTTGGAGACTACAGACCTATAGCCTGTTGCACAGTGCTATATAAAATCATATCCAAACTCTTATGTTCAAGGTTGAAAAGAGTCTTACCTGGTCTGGTTAGCCAAAGTCAGAGTGCATTTGTGGCAGGTAGAAGCATCATTGATAATATACTGTTATGTCAAGATCTTGTCAAGCATTATACAAGAAAACAAGCTGCCAGAAGCTGTTTGATGAAAATTGATCTGCAAAAAGCTTATGATACTATTGAATGGGATTTTGTGCATGATTTGCTCCAGGCCCTTAATTTCCCTAAGGGTTTCATTGATATTCTGATGGTATGTATATCTACTACCAGGTATACTATCCTCTTTAATGGGGCCTGTACAGAATTGTTTGAGGCTAAGAGAGGATTAAGACAGGGGGACCCTATTTCCCCCCTTGTTTTTGTCCTATGTATGGAATACCTAACTAGGATACTCAATTATCAAGGGGCAAAAAGTGAGTTTCATTTCCACCCCAGATGTCAAGACTTGAAACTAAATAGCCTTTGTTTTGCTGATGATCTCATGGTTTTCAGTAGAGGAGATTATAGAAGTGTCTGCTTGATGCTCCAAGGTTTGAAACTTTTTGAGAAATCTTCTGGCCTAGCTGCTAATAAACAGAAATCTGAAATTTTTCAGGTTAACATGGAAGCTACAGAACTACATAGGATAAAAAGGATGTCTGGTTTTGGTTCTGGTGCCTGACCCCTCAAATATCTTGGTGCTCCCATTAGCACCAAAAAACCGAGAATTGCAGATTGTGAGAAGTTGGTTGAGAAAATGTTGTTTAGGATCCAATCTTGGCAGCATAGAATGCTGTCTTTTGCTGGCAGACTTCAACTTGTCAACTTGCAGATATTCATTCTTCCTGAGGCTGTCCTTTCAAGAATCAATCAAATTTGCAGAGTCTACTTATGGCAAGGTAATGCTAGGTATCTTAAACCAGGCTATGTTAATTGGGAAAAAGTCTGCAGTAGAAAGAGCCATAGAGGCCTGGGTGTTAGAGATATTAAGTTATGGAACCTCCTAGCAGTTAGTAAGCAAATTTGGGCCATTGCTGAAAAGAAAGACACCCTTTGGGTGAGGTGGGTTAATTCAGTTTACATTCAGGGAGATGACTGGTGGCATCACCACCCTAAGTCCACTGCTAGCTAGATATGGAGATATTTCTGCCAAGTTAGAGATGAGATTAAACAAGCAGCCTGGCTTCCTCAACCTGGCCAAGTCTTTTCCATTGGTAATTGTTATAAACAAGCACAAAAGATGGGTAATAAAGTGGTCTGGGACAGGATTGTATGGAATAGGTTAAACACACCTAAACATAGTTTCATGATATGGTTAGCAGCTCATCAAAGGATTATGACAAGAGAAAAGCTCAAGAAATATGGTGTCTGTGATGAGGACACCTTTACCATCTGTGGATCTCATACTGAGAGCCTTGATCAGTTACTGTTTCATTGCTAATTCAGCAAGCAGGTATGGGAGGAGTGTCTGGTATGGATCAAGATCAAGAAGAGGTGGACTAGCATGGATGACTGCCTTCACTGGATCAGTAAAAGGGGTAATATGTCTCAAGCTAAAAGGAAAATAGTTTATTCTGTTGTAGCTGTTGTTGTGTATATCATTTGGCTTGCTAGAAATCAGGCCTACTGGTGTAGTTATGTTCCTAGTGTTGATAGTTGCTTTACTTCTATCAAGTTTGTAATTAGAACTAGGATGAAGCTAGTCTATAATTCTAAGGCCTTCTCTAAGATCAAATGTTGGCTAGATGAGCTCCAATTGTAATAGTTACTCTTAGGTGGTTGGGGAGCCTTCCTAGAAGGGTTGCCATCACTCTGGAGTAGACTGTAATTGTGTTTGGTGCTTAATATATCTTTTCACTAATCTAAAAAAAAAAAGTTGCAAAAAAAGTTTCCATATTGAGACGAAATTTTGGTTGTAGGTTTCAATGACAAACAAAATTTAGAATACCAAATATGGGGCCAATCGGCCGTCGTATGAGGTGGTTTTGAGTCACATATGCTCTGTAACGGCACTCAGTCCACGTTGATAGAAAAAAAGGTTTCAAAACAAAGTTTTCAGCTTGAGACGAAATTTTGGTGGTAGGTTTCAATGACCAAAAAAATATAGAATACCAAATATGGGGCAAAACGGCGGTCGTATGAGGTGGTTTTGAATCATATATGCTCCGTAACGGCGCTCAGTCTACGTTGGTGGAAAAAAAGGTTTCAAAAAAAAGTTTCCAGATTGAGAATAAAAATTTTGGGGGTAGGTTTCAATGACCAAAAAAATATGAAATACCAAATATGGGGCCAAACGGCCGTCGTATGAAATGGTTTTGTGTCACATATGCTCCGTAACGGCACTCAGTCCACGTTGATGGAAAAAAAGGTTTCAAAAAAAAGTATCCAGATTGAGACGAAATTTTGGTGGTAGGTTTCAATGACCAAAAAAATATGAAATACCAAATATGGGGCCAAACGGCCGTCGTATGAAATGGTTTTGTGTCACATATGCTCCGTAACGGCACTCAGTCCACGTTGATGGAAAAAAAGGTTTCAAAAAAAGTTTTCAGATTGAGACCAAATTTTTGTGGTAGGTTTCAATGATCAAAAAAATATGGAATACCAAAAATGGGGATAAACGACGGACGTATGAGGTGGTTTTGAGTCACATATGCTTCGTAACGGCGGTCAGTCTACGTTGATGGAAAAAAAGGTTTCAAAAAAAAGTTTTCAGATTGAGACAAAATTTTGGTGGTAGATTTCAATGACCAAAAAAATTTGGAATACCAAATATGGGGCAAAACGGCGGCCGTATGAGGTGGTTTTGAGTCACATATGCTCCGTAATGGCACTTAGTCCACGTTGATGGAAAAAAAAGGTATCAAAATTAGTTTTCAGCTTGAGATGAAATTTTGGTGGTAGGTTTCAATGACCAAAAAAATATAGAATACCAAATATGGGGCAAAACTGCGGTCGTATGAGGTGATTTTGAGTCAAATATGCTCCGTAACAGCACTCAGTCTACGTTGATGGAAAAAAAAGGTTTCAAAAAAAGTTTCTAGATTGAGACGAAATATTGGTGGTAGGTTTCAATGACCAAAAAAATATGAAATACCAAATATGGGGCCAAACGGCCGTCATATGTGATGGTTTTGTGTCACATATGCTCCATAACGGCACTGAGTCCACGTTGATGGAAAAAAAGGTTTTAAAAAAAGTTATCAGATTGAGACGAAATTTTTGTGGTAGGTTTCAATGATCAAAAAAATATGGAATACCAAATATGGGGATAAACGGCGGACGTATGAGGTTGTTTTGTGTCACATATTCTCCGTAGTGGCACTCAGTCTACGTTGATGGAAAAAAAGGTTTCAAAAAAAAGTTTCCAGATTGAGAAGAAATTTTGGTGGTAGGTTTCAATGACCAAAAAAATATGAAATACAACGTATGGGGCCAAACGGCCGTCGTATGAGGTGGTTTTGAATCACAATGCTCCTCCACGACACTCAGTCTACGTTGATGGAAATAAAAGGTTTCAAGTTTTCAATGACCTCCTTTCTTTCTCTCTCTCTTTGAGCTCCCGTTGGTGATGGCAAACACAAGGAGTAGGCAGGGGAAGGGGGTGAAATCTGCTGGTGGCAATGCTAATCAATGCAGCAAATCCAAGAAAACACCACAAAATGCTTCAAATAAGCAACCCAAATCACATTCTGATGATCATCTTCAATTAGTTTCAAGAAAAGAGGGTAAGGCAGCAATGGAAACCTGGCAATCAGATTTTGATGGATCTTCATCTAGTAGTGAATTTGATTCAGATGGAGACTATGCAAGTCCAAGATTCACTACAATGATGCAGAAGAGCCACATTACCACAATTCCAATCACCCGAGCTTCAAAAGTCAACCATGGAGGTAAGATCATTGATTCTGCTCAATTGATCAATATTGGTTCTGCTGTGATTGATTTGAATGGGGTAACTAGTTTGAATGCTAATGCTGATTCTATTACTGGTAAAACTGGGCTATTAAACCCAGATAATCAATCTGTTGATCAAAAAAGGGTTAGAGAACAAATTTGTGATCACGTTGACTTAACTGAGGTTGACTTGAATTTGTCTGTTCCTCAAAATTACACTGTGGGTAATCTGAAACCTGTAATAAGCTGGGAATATGTTGAGGAAGAGATTGCTTTTTTGAGTTCAGCTGTTGTGTGCTTTGTTCTAGGAGCAAAACCCCCACTCCAAGTGTTTGAGGGTTTTGCTAAGAGAATTTGGGGCTCCTTTGGATTAGGGGTCATAGCTCCTATTGAGAATGGTGGATTCTTGGTTCGATTTAAGGAGAATGAGACAGTTGACAAGATACTTGCTGGGGATTATTTCTTTGATAGCAAACCTATGCTAGTCAAGAAATGGGATCCGGATGAAAGCATGGAGGAATGCTCCACTCCCATAGTTCCTATTTGGATTCAACTACCAAATCTGGGACTGAAATTCTGGGGTAAACAGTGTCTTAGCAAGCTTGTAGGGGGGATTGGGACCTTGAGGAAGTTGGATACATTCACTGAGCTCAAGCAAAGAACTAAATATGCCAGAATTATGGTTGATGTGCAGCTTGAACAGGACTTCCCTGAACACATAAGCTTCATCAATGAAAAAGGTGTAGAGATGACTCAGGAGGTGGTTTATGAATGGAAACCATCTAAGTGTAGTGTGTGCAAGAAGTATGGACATGATAAAGAGGACAGTTGGTTTAAAGCTAAACCTGCCAAGGTGTGGAGGACAAAGCAACAGCTAACTAAAATCCCAGTTGCACAGAGAGTAGTTGATGATGATGGATTCATTTTCATCAATTCTAGGAGAGGTGGATCTGTACAGAAGGAGATACAGAGGAACACTCCAGTTGGGGGTACTGCTGTTAACACTGATATACATAATTCATTTGCTGCATTGGAGGGGAAAGGGCTTACAGACGAAGATGTGCAGGAGGTGACAGTAGTGCTGGGGAGTGCTAACAGTTTAAGGGAGCAGGGGTTGATCACCCCTATCCCTGATGGATAGTATGTTCTTTTGGAATACCAGGGGGTTGAACAACTACAGTAAACAATGTTATGTGAGAGATTTTATTCACAAACATAATGCTAAGTTGGTTTGCCTCCTGGAAACAAAGGTCAAGGCCAAGCATGTGGGGGCCTTGTATCTTAATCTGTGTCCTGGCTGGTGTATAACTTCCAATCTACCTCGGCATAGCAAAGGTAGAGTGGTGGTAACTTGGGATCCTCACTTTTTCCAAGTAGATATCAAATTGTGTACAGCTCAAATGGTTCATTGTAAGGTGAAGCCAGTCCACTCCAAAGCTTTCTTTTGTACCTTCATTTATGCATTTAATACAGGTGCAGAAAGGAATGTTCTCTGGAGGGATCTCTCTAATATTGCTAGCAGCATGAAGGAACCTTGGATTTGGGGGGTGACTTTAATGTCATCCTCAATACAGATGAGAAGACAGGAGAGCTTCACACACATAGGGAAATGGAGGATTTTCAGCAGTGTGTGGCTAGGTGTGGTATGGAGGATGTCAAGTTTAGTGGGAGATGGTTCACATGGAACAACAAGCAAGATGGCTGCAATAGAGTCATGACCAAGATTGACAGGGTCATGGCTAATCCTAGTTGGTTGGCCCTTCACACCAACTCTGAGGTTACTTTTGTACCTGAGGGTGACTTTGATCACAGCCCAGCTCTGATGAGATGCTACAGAGATGTGCAGGGGTTTAAATCATTTAGGTTTTTTAATATGTGGTGTGCACAAGATTGGTATCATCAGATGATAGCTGACCATTGGGCTATACCAGTCTAAGGTTATGCTATGTTCAGAGTTGCTCCAAAGCTCAAACTTCTCAAGCCTGTACTGAAAACTTTCAATAAAGAGCAGGTTGGAGATATAGCTAGTAGCATGAAGCTAGCTTTAAAATTTTTTGATTCAGCACAGGAACCTATGCACCACAACCCCAATGATGCTGAGGCAAAAAAAGGAGTATGATGCTGCACAAAAACTCAAGCAAATCAAGGGAGACTACCTTGGTTTTTTGAAGCAGAAAGCTAAGGAGGATTGGATTAGTTGGGGTGATGACAACACTAAAACCTTCCATTAAGCTCTGAAAGCTAAGATCAATAAGAACAGGATTAACACTATTCAAAACTCTGAGGGTGAATGGATCCTGGACCCTCAAGCTGTCTGTGATCAGTTTATCACTCATTTTTCTAGCTTCATGGGTGATAGTAAACAAGTGTCCAAGATCAAGAGTAACATTATACAACAGGGGGCTTGCCTTACTGAGGAGCTGAAATCTTTACTGGACCTTAGTTTCTCTCCTACTGAGATTAAAGAGGCTTTATGGTCCATCCCTGACTCTAAGGCTCCTGGAATTGATGGCTTTGGCAGTTTTTTCTTCAAAACTAGCTGGGATATTGTGGGGGCAGACATGATAGCAGTTGTCCAAGAATTTTTTACAATTGGTGAAATGTTGAAAGTGATTAACACTACTTCTATATCACTAGTGCCTAAAGTGAGCTGCCCTACAAAGGTCCATGAATATAGACCTATTGCTTGCTGTTCTGTATTATATAAATGCATCTCTAAGTTGCTGTGCTCTACACTTAAACATGTTCTCCCACACATTGTGTCCCAAAATCAGGGTGCATTTATTGGTGGCAGGAGCATTCTTAATAACATCTTGGTGTGTCAGGATCTAGTGAGGCATTATGCAAGGAAGTATGCAACTCCAAGCTACATGATGAAGGTTCATCTGTAAAAGGCCTATGACACTGTAGAATGGAGTTTCTTGACAAACCTTATGGAGGCTTTGGGATTCCCCAACCATTTCATTAAAGTGACTATGGCATGTGTCTCAACAGCCAGCTTCACAATCCTTATTAATGGGATAAGTCAAGGGTTCTTCACTTCTAAAAGAGGTTTAAGGCAGGGAGATCCTGTCTCTCCATTATTATTCACTCTTTGCATGGAGTATCTCACAAGAACACTGAAATGCCTAGGTGGGAAAGGGATTTTCACTTTCACCCTAGGTGCTCTGATTTGAAGCTCAATAATTTATGCTTTGCTGATGACCTTCTGGTTTTCTGTAAAGGAGAGATTCAGAGTGCTAGGCTTCTGATCCAAGGTCTTAAGCACTTTTAAAAAGTTCAGGGTTGATGGCAAACAAGGGTAAATCTGAACTTTACCAGGTGAACATGGCTGCTGATGACGTAGAGAAACTGCTTCACAAATCAGGTTTCAAGTTGGGGGTATTGCCTTTCAGATACTTAGGGGTCCATATTTGTAACAGGAGGCTTGCTTTCAAGGGTTGTGATCAGCTCATCCAAAGAGTTATGCACAGAATCACAGTTTGGCAATCTAGACACCTTTCTTTTGCTGGTAGATTGCAACTGGTTCACTCTGTACCTATTGGATCCAAATTATCATTTTCCCAAAGCTGTTATAAAAAGAATCAACCAGCTATGCAAAAGAATCTTTATGGGAGGGCACAACAGATGGCACCAAAGCTGGGTATATCAAATGGGAGTCAGTTTGCAAACCCAAGAAATTTGGTGGTTTCAGAGTGAGGAATCTGACTCTTTGGAACCTCATTGCTGTTGGTAAACTTGCTTGGCAAATTACAGAAAAAAAGGATACACTGTGGGTCAAATGGGTGCACAGTGTGTACTTAAAAAATCAGGACTGGTGGGGGTATGCACCTTCCACCATAGGGAGTTGGATATGGAAACAGATTAGTAGAGTGAAAAATGCATTGAAAGTATGGATGCAGCAATCATGGTGGCCTGTTGGTAGCTACTTTGTAGCTAAAAAATATCATGGAGCTGTGAGTTTGGGGAAAAAGATCCACTGGCATGGAGCAATCTGGAACACCCTCAACATGCCTAAACACAGCTTTGTGTGGTGGGTTGCTATGAACAAAAGGCTGCCAGTCAGAGTTAGTTTAGTGGGAGATGGTTCACATGGATAAGAAGAGGCATGAATCTGTCCTCTGCGCAGCTGCAAGTGGTTAAGGCCACTGCAGCCAGCCTGCTGTACATGGTGTGGAAGGCTAGGAACCAGGCTCTCTGGTTAGCTCAGTTACCCTCAGTTCAGTCCACAGTGCAAAGAATTCAATACTTTGTCCTTCAAAGATAAAAAATACTATATACTTGTAAATTGAAAGAAAAAGATAGGGCTTGGTTGCATCACATTTGTACTTAGTCATACTTGTATAAAAACACCTTGAGTTGGGAACATGTCCCTTCCAAAGGATGATATGTTGTAAACAGTTTTGATGCTATGACAATTTTAATTTACCCAAAAAAAGGTTTCAAAAAATTTTTTTCCATATTGAGACGAAATTTTGGTGGTAGGTTTCAATGACCTAAAAAATATAGAATACAAAATATGGGGCCAATCGGCCGTCGTATGAGGTGGTTTTGACTCACATATGCTCTGTAACGGCACTCAGTCCACGTTGATAGAAAAAAAGGTTTCAAAACAAAGTTTTCAGCTTGAGACGAAATTTTGGTGGTAGGTTTCAATGATCAAAAAAATATAGAATACCAAATATGGGGCAAAACGGCGGTCGTATGAGGTGGTTTTGAGTCATACATGCTCCGTAACGGCGCTCAGTCTACGTTGGTGGAAAAAAAGGTTTTGAAAAAAAGTTTCCAGATTGAGACGGAATTGTTGTGGTAGGTTTAAATGACAAAAAAAATATGGAATACCAAATATGGGGATAAACGGCGGTCGTATGAGGTGGTTTTGAGTCACATATGCACCGTAACATCACTTAGTCTACGTTGATGGAAAAAAAGGTTTCAAAAAAGGTTTCCAGATTGAGACAAAATTTTGGTGGTAGATTTCAATGACCAAAAATAATCTGGAATACCAAATATGGGGCAAAACGGCAGTCGTATGAGGTGGTTTTGAGTCACATATGCTCCTTCACGACACTCACTCTACGTTGATGGAAAAGAAAGGTTTCAAAAAAATGTTTCCACATTGAGACGAAATTTTGGTGGTAGGTTTCAATGACCAAAAAAATATAGAATATGAAATATGGGGCCAAACGGCCGTCGTATGAGGTGGTTTTGAGTTACATATCCTCTGTAACGGCACTCAGTCCACGTTGATAGAAAAAATGGTTTCAAAAAAAAGTTTTCAGATTGAGACAAAGATATTTTGGTAGGTTTCAATGACCAAAAAAATATGGAATACCAAAGATGGGGATAAACGGCGATCGTATGAGGTGGTTTTGAAGAACATATGCTCCTTTACGACACTCAGTCATCGTTGATTGAAAAAAAAATTTAAAAAAGTTTCCAGATTGAGACGAAATTTTGGTGGTAGGTTTTAATGACCAAAAAAATATAGAATACCAAATATGGGGCCAAAAGGTCATCGTATGAGGTGGTTTTGAGTCACATATGCTCCGTCACGGCACTCAGTTCACGTTGATAGAAAAAAAGGTTTAAAAAAAAGTTTTCAGATGGCGACAAAATTTTGATGGTAGATTTCAATGACCTAAAAAATCTGGAATACCAAATATGGGGAAAAACGGCGGTCGTATGAGGTGGTATTGAGTGACATATGCTCTGTAACGGCACTGAGTCCACGTTGATGGAAAAAAGTTTTCAAAAAAATGTTTTCAGCTTGAGACGAAATTTTGGTAGTAGGTTTTAATGACCAAATAAATATAGAACACCAAATATGGGGCAAAACTGCGGTCGTATGAGGTCGTTTTGAGCCACATATACTCCGTAACAACACTTAGTCTACGTTGATGGAAAAAAAGGTTTCAAAAAAAGTTTTCAGATTGAGACAAAATTTTGGTGGTAGGTTTCAATGACCAAAACAATATGAAAAACCAAATACGGGGCCAAACGGCCGTCATATAAAATGGTTTTGTGTTACATATCCTCCATAACGGCACTCAGTCCACGTTGATGGAAAAAACGTTTCAAAAAAAGTTTTCAGCTTGAGACGAAATTTTGATGGTAGGTTGCAATGACCAAAAAATATAGAATACCAAATATGGGGCAAAACGACGGTCGTATGAGGCGGTTTTGAGTCACATATACTCCGTAACGGCACTATGTCTATGTTGATGGAAAAAAAGGTTTCAAAAAAAAGTTTCCAGATTGAGACGAAATTTTGGTGGAAGGTTTCAGTGACCAAAAAAATATCAAATACCAAATATGGGGCCAAACGGCCGTCGTATGAAATGGTTTTGTGTCACATATGCTCCGTAATGGCTTTCAGTCCACGTTGATGGAAAAAAATGTTTCAAAAAAAGTTTTCAGATTGAGACAAAATTTTAGTGGTAGGTTTCACTGACCAAAAAAATATGAAATACCAAATATGGGGCCAAACGGCCGTCGTATGAGGTGGTTTTGAGTCACATATTCTCTGTAATGACACTCAGTCCTCGTTGATGGAAAAAAAAGTTTTAAAAAAAAGTTTTCAGATTGAGACGAAATTAGGGTGGTCGGTTTTAATTACCAAAAAAATATAGAAAACCAAGTATGGGTCAAAACGGCGGTCGTATGAGGTGGTTTTGAGTCACATATGCTCCTTTACGACACTCAGTCGGCGTTGATGGAAAAATAAAATTTAAAAAAAAATTCCAGATTGAGACTAAATTTTGGTGGTAGGTTTCAATGACCAAAAAAATATAGAATATGAAATATGGGGCCAAACGGCCGTCGTATGAGGTGGTTTTTAGTGACATATCCTCTGTAACGGCACTCAGTCCACGTTGATAGAAAAAATGGTTTCAATGGAAAAAAGGTTTCTAAAAAATAGAAAGTTCTCTCTCTTCTGAGGCGATTTCTCCTTCCCACCTCCACCATCTGTGGAAGCCATGGCAGGGGGCAAGAGAGGCAGACCCCCAAAGATAAAGAATGCAAGAAGCAAAGTAGACTCTGATTCCATAGCTAAAACCTCCATTGATCTGAAGCAGAAAGGCAAACTGACTGAGGAAGAGGAAGACATTTCTGATCTTGACATTACAAGTGATGAGGAGTTCAATCCAGATACGCCTATTGTACATTCTGATGGGGATGAAGTTAACCCTCAAGCTCTTAGAAGGTTCTCAGAATGGGTTTCAGCTCTGAAATCTAACAATGGGGATCATGCCTCAGTTTCTAGAGGTAAGTTCAAGCATAGCAATCCTAGTAAGAACATTTTATTTGGCTCTGCTGTTAGTGTAGAGATGAACACTGGGAAGACGAGCTTCAGTAAGCTAAATGTTATAGATGAGCAGCCTCCTCAAATGGAGCAGTTACCTAAAATAGAACTAGATGATGTTGCTGAGGAGGTAGACTATTGGCAAACAGCCATTTTCTGTTTTGTGGTAGGAGCTAATCCACCTTTTTCTGTAATGAAAGGGTTTCTGAAGAGGATTTGGGGAAAAATGGGCATTGATAAGATTGCTCAAGTTGGCAAGGGGACTATTATGGTGAGGTTTAGTGACTTGGGTGGAAAAAATTTGGCTCTTACTGGCCATTTCAGCTTTGATTCTAAGCCTTTGATTGTCAAATCATGGGACATTGATGCTGATATTGGTGACCAAGTGGTGAAAAAGGTACCTATTTGGGTTAAACTCCCAAAGCTAAATGTGAAATATTGGGGAGGTCGAAGCTTTACCAAAATAGTACAGGCTTTAGGTGACTTTGTAAAGGTTGATCAAGCTACAGAGAAGAGAGATAGGTTGATGTATGCAAGAGTGCTGGTGGAAGTGTTGGTGGATCAGGTATATCCTGACTCTGTATCTTTCTTGAATGAACATGGTGTACCTCTCAATCAGATTATTGAATATGAGTGGAAACCTGAAATTTGCAAGCATTGCAAGAAGATAGGCCATACAGGTGATGATTGTAGGATTGTTAGAAAGAAGCAGGAATGGAGACCCAAAGTGAACCCTAAATTGAACCAAGAGCTGTTGGTTGATGAGGAAGGTTTCAGACCAGTCTCCAGTAAATTTAAAAAATAGAAAACTCCTAATGCCAATGCTGCTGTCAGTACAAGCCAGACAAGTCCCAATAGATTTGAGATGCTACAACAGGTACCTACTGAAGTTGCTACTGCAGATACCCTCCCTGATGACAGAGGTAATGATGAGTTAATTGATAAGGGGTTGACTACCCCTATTGTGAATGGATAATATCATTTGCTGGAATGTAAGGGGTATAAACAAGTTAGCTAAGAAGAAAGAGGTGAAGAACCTTATTTCTTTACATAAAGCTAAGCTTGTTTGTCTCCTTGAAACCAAGATCAGGGCACACAAATTGGGGGCCTTGTATCTAAACTTATTTCCAGGTTGGAATATCACTACAAACTTACCATGGCATGGATGGGGTAGAATTATCATTGCTTGGGACCCTAGAGTTTTTGAGGTGGACATCAGATTCTGCACTGATCAGTTAGTGCACTGTGTTGCTACTTCTTGCAGCTCTAAGGTTTCATTTGCTTGTTCTATAATTTATGCTCATAATGATGCTGCTGATAGGTGTGTATTATGGAAGGACTTGGAAAAGATAGGTAGCTCTCTAGTTGGTCCTTGGATGATGATGGGTGACTTCAATAATGTGCTCAAGTATGAAGAAAGAGTTGGGGCTGCAGTAACTAGTAGAGAGATTGCAGCTTTTCAGAGTTGCCTCAATTACTGTAATTTAACTGATGTCAAATTTATTGGTAGGTTTTACACATGGAATAATAAGCAAGATAATGAAGATAGAGTGCTTGCAAAACTGGATAGGGTTGGTACTAATTATGATTGGCTAAATCTCTTCAAATCAGTTGAAGTGATCTTCCTTCCTGAGGGTTATTTTGATCACTCCCCAACTTTGATCAAGTGTTTTCCCACTCCTCAAGGCAAGATTCCCTTCAGGTATTTTCAGATGTGGAGTAAATGTGAGAGCTTTCTAAATGTTGTTAAAGTAGCTTGGCAACAGCAAATTCATGGCTATAAGATGTTCCAAGTATGGCAGAAGCTGAAAATTTTGAAGCAAGGCCTCAAGAAGATCAACAAGGATAGATTCGGATATGTTGAAGCTGCTCATCTAAATTCTGTTCTTGCTCTTAAAGCTTGCCAGAATCAGTTGCATTTGGATCCCAGGAATGTCAGTCTTGTGCATGCTGAATATATAGCACATCAAAAGCTCAAAGATGCTCAGGGAAATTACCTTTCTTTTTTGAGTCAGAAAGCAAAGGGGGAGTGGATTCTTGATGGTGATAGTAATACCAAAAAATTTCATAATAGTGTTAAATTATTGGCTCAGAGAAATAACATTAATGCTATTATGAGTAGTGATGAAGTCTGGGTGTATGAGCATGAAGAGGTGAAGAATATCTTTTTGAAGCACTTTAGCAATTTTGTTGCTAACACAAAAAGTGATGTTCTACCTATCAATAGCAGTTTCATTCTTCAAGGGCCTGTCTTGGTGGATGCTCAACATGATCTCCTGAACCTACATTTCACAGGAGAAGAAATTAAATTAGCACTATGGTCTATCCCTAGCAACAAGTCTCCTGGGGTAGATGGATATGGAAGCAGTTTTTTCAAGGATGCTTGGGATGTGGTGGGACAAGATGTCATCTCTGCTGTGCAAGAAGTATTTAGCTCAGGCAGAATGCTCCAAGCTATAAATACTACAGCAATAACCTTAGTTCCTAAGGTTGATTGCCCTTCACATGTTGGAGACTACAGACCCATAGCCTGCTGTACAGTGATATACAAAATCATCTCCAAACTCTTATGTTCCAGATTGAAAGAGTCCTGCCTGGCCTGGTTAGCCAAAGTCAGAGTGCATTTGTGGCTGGTAGAAGTATCATTGACAATATACTGCTATGTCAAGATCTTGTCAAGCATTATACTAGAAAACAAGCTGCCAGAAGCTGTTTGATGAAAATTGACCTGCAAAAAGCCTATGATACTATTGAATGGCACTTTGTGCATGATTTACTTCAGGCCCTTAACTTCCCTAAGGATTTCATTGATATCCTGATGGTTTGTATAACTACTACCAAATATACTATTCTCTTTAATGGGGCATGTACATAACTGTTTGAGGCTAAGAGAGGATTAAGACAAGGGGATCCTATTTCCCCCCTTGTTTTTGTCTTATGTATGGAGTATCTCACTAGAATACTAAATTATCAAGGGGAAAAAAGTGATTTTCATTTCCACCCCAGATGTCAAGAATTGAAATTGAATAGCCTTTGTTTTGCTGATGATCTTATGGTGTTCAGTAGAGGAGACTACAGAAGTGTCTACTTGATGCTTCAAGGCATGAAAATCTTTGAGAAATCTTCTGGACTAGCTGCAAATAAACTGAAATCTGAAATTTTTCAGGTTAATATGAAAGCTACAGATCTTCATAGGATAACAAGAATGTCTAGGTTTAGTTCTGGTGCCTGGCCCCTCAAATATCTTGGTGCTCCCATCTCCACCAAAAAATTGAGAATTGCAGATTGTGAGAAATTAGTTGAAAAGATGCTGTTTAGGATCAAATCTTGGCAGCATAGAACACTATCATTTGCTGGTAGACTTCAGCTTGTAAACTCTGTGCTAATGAGTGTATGCAACTACTGGATGCAGATTTTCATCTTCCCTGAGGCTGTTCTTTCAAGAATCAATCAAATTTGCAGAGTATACTTATGGCAAGGTAATGCTAACTACCTTAAACCTGGTTATGTTAATTAGGAAAAAGTCTGCAGCAGGAAGAGCCATGGAGGCTTGGGTGTTAGAGATATTAAGCTTTGGAACCTCCTAGCAGTTAGTAAGCAAATATGGGCCATTGCTGAGAAGAAAGACACCCTTTGGGTGAGGTGGGTTAATTCTGTTTACATTCAGGGAGATGATTGGTGGCATCACCACCCTAAAACCACTACTAGCTGGATATGGAGATACTTCTGCCAAGTCAGAGATGAAATTAAACAAGCACCCTGGCTTCCTCAACCTGGCCAAGTCTTCTCCATTGGTAAGTGTTATAAACAAGCACAGAAGAGGGGTACTAAAGTGGTATGGGACAGGATTGTATGGAATAGGTTAAACACACCTAAACATAGTTTTATGATATGGTTAGCAGCACATCAAAGGATTATGACAAGAGAAAAGCTCAAGAAAATTGGTGTCTGTAATGAGGACACCTGTACCATCTGTGGATCTCACACTGAGAGCCTTGATAAGTTACTGTTTCACTATTTGTTCAGCAAGCAGATATGGGAGGAATGCCTGGTATGGATCAAGATTAAGAAGAGGTGGACTAGCATGGATGACTGCCTTAACTGGATCAGTAAAAGGGGTAACATGTCTCAAGCTAAAAGGAAAGTAGTTTTTTCTGTTGTGGCTGCTGTTGTATATCATATTTGGCTTGCTAGAAATCAAGCCTATTGGTGTAGTTATGTTCCTAGTGTTGATAATTGTTCTGCTTCTATCAAATTTGTAATTCGAACTAGGATGAAACTAGTTTATAACTCTAAGGCCTTCTCTAAGATCAAATGTTGGCTAGATCAGCTCCAATTGTAATAGTTACTCTTAGGTGCTTGGGGAGCCTTCCTAGAAGGGCTGCCATAACTTAGGAGTAGATTGTAATGGTGTTTGGTACTTAATATATTTTTCACTTATCTAAAAAAAAAATGGTTTCAAAAAAAAGTTTTCAGATTGAGACAAAGATATTTTGGTAGGTTTCAATGACCAAAAAAATATGGAATACCAAAGATGGGGATAAACGGCTATCGTATGAGGTGGTTTTGAAGAACATATGCTCCTTTACGACACTCAGTCATCGTTGATTGAAAAAAATTTTTTTAAAAAGTTTCCAGATTGAGACGAAATTTTGGTGGTAGGTTTTAATGACCATAAAAATATAGAATACCAAATATGGGGCCAAAAGGTCATCGTATGAGGTGGTTTTGAGTCACATATGCTCCGTCACGACACTAAGTTCACGTTGATAGAAAAAAAGGTTTAACAAAAAAGTTTTCAGATGGCGACAAAATTTTGATGGTAGATTTCAATGACCTAAAAAATCTGGAATACCAAAAATGGGGAAAAACGGCGGCCGTATGAGGTGGTATTGAGTGACATATGCTCTGTAACGGCACTCAGTCCACGTTGATGGAAAAAAGTTTTCAAAAAAATGTTTTCAGCTTGAGACGAAATTTTGGTAGTAGGTTTCAATGACCAAATAAATATAGAACACCAAATATGGGGCAAAACTGCGGTCGTATGAGGTCGTTTTGAGCCACATATACTCCGTAACAACACTTAGTCTACGTTGATGGAAAAAAAGGTTTCAAAAAAAGTTTTCAGATTGAGACGAAATTTTGGTGGTAGGTTTCAATGACCAAAACAATATGAAAAACCAAATATGGGGCCAAACGGCCGTCATATGAAATGGTTTTGTGTTACATATGCTCCATAACGGCACTCAGTCCACGTTGATGGAAAAAACGTTTCAAAAAAAGTTTTCAGCTTGAGACGAAATTTTGATGGTAGGTTGCAATGACCAAAAAATATAGAATACCAAATATGGGGCAAAACGACGGTCGTATGAGGCGGTTTTGAGTCACATATACTCCGTAACGGCACTATGTCTATGTTGATGGAAAAAAAGGTTTCAAAAAAAAGTTTCCAGATTGAGACGAAATTTTGGTGGAAGGTTTCAGTGACCAAAAAAATATCAAATACCAAATATGGGGCCAAACGGCCGTCGTATGAAATGGTTTTGAGTCACATATGCTCCTTTACGACACTCAGTCGGCGTTGATGGAAAATAAAATTTCAAAAAAAATTCCAGATTGAGACGAAATTTTGGTGGTAGGTTTCAATGACCAAAAAAAATGCAATACCAAATATGGGGATAAACAGCGGTCGTATGAGGTGGTTTTGAGTCACATTTGCTCCATAACGACACTCAGTCTACGTTGATGGGAAAAAAAGTTTCAAAAAAAAGTTTTCACCTAAAGATGAAATTTTGGTGGTAGGTTTCAATGACAAAAAAAATATATAGGATACCAAATATGGGGCAAAACTGCGTCGTATGAGGTGGTTTTGAGTCACATATTTTCTGTAACGGCACTTAGTCAACGTTGATGGAAAAAAAGGTTTCAAAAAAAAGTTTCCAGATTGAGACGAAATTTTGGTGGTAGGTTTCAATGACCAAAAAAATATGAAAGACGAAATATGGGGCCAAACGACCGTCATATGAAATGGTTTTGTGTCACATATGCTCCATAACGGCACTCAATCCACGTTGATGGAAAAAAAATGTTTCAAAAAATGTTTTCAGCTTGAGATGAAATTTTGCTGGTAGGTTGCAATGACCAAAAAATATAGAATACCAAATGTAGGGCAAAACGACTGTCGTATGAGGTGGTTTTGAGTCACATATACTCCGTAACGGCACTAAGTCTACGTTGATGGAAAAAAAGGTTCCAAAATAAGGTTTCCAGATTGAGACGAAATTTTGGTGGTAGGTTTCAATGACCAAAAAAATATGAAATACCAGATATGGGGCCAAACGGCCGTCGTATGAAATGGTTTTGTGTCACATATGCTCCTTTACGACACTCAATCATCGTTGATGGAAAAATAAAATTTCAAAAAAATTTCCAGATTGAGACGAAATATTTGTTGTAGGTTTCAATGACCAAAAAAATATGCGATGCCAAACATGGGGATAAACGGCGGTCGTATGAGGTGGTTTTGAGTCACATATGCTCCGTAACAACACACAGTCTACGTTCATGGAAAAAAAGGTTTCAAAAAAAGTTTTCAGATTGAGACGAAATTTTGGTGGTGATTTCAATGACCAAAAATAATCTGGAATACCAAATATGGGGCAAAACGGCAGTCGTATAAGGTGGTTTTGAGTCACATATGCTCCTTCACGAAACTCACTCTACATTGATGGAAAAAAAATGTTTAAAAAAAAGTTTCTATATTGAGACGAAATTTTGGTGGTAGGTTTCCATGACCAAAAAAATATAGAATACCAAATATGGGGCCAAACGGCCGTCGTATGACGTGGTTTTGAGTTACATATGCTCCGTAACGACACTCAGTCCACGTTAATGGAAAAAAAGGTTTCAAAAATAAGTTTTCACCTTGAGATGAAATTTTGGTTGTAGGTTTCAATGACAAAAAAATATATAGAATACCAAATATGGGGCAAAACAGCGTCGTATGAGGTGGTTTTGAGTCACATATGCTCCGTAACGAGGCTCAGTCTACGTTGATGGAAAAAAAAGTTTAAAAAAAAAAGTTTTCACCTTGAGATGAAATTTTGGGTGGTAGGTTTCAATGACAAAAAATATATATAGAATACAAAATATGGGGCAAAATTGCGTCGTATGAGGTGGTTTTGAGTCACATATGCTCTGTAAGGGCACTCAGTTTACGTTGATGGAAAAAAAGATTTCAAAAAAAATTTCCAGATTGAGACGAAATTTTGGAGGTAAGTTTCAATGAACAAAAAAATATGAAAGACCAAATATGGGGCCAAACGGCCGTCATATGAAATGGTTTTGTGTCACATATGCTCCATAACGGCACTCAGTCCACATCGATGGAAAAAAATGTTTCAAAAGATGTTTTAAGCTTGAGATGAAAATTTTGTGGTAGGTTGCAATGACCAAAAAATATAGAATACCAAATATAGGGCAAAACGACAGTCGTATGAGGTGGTTTTGAGTCACATATACTCCGTAACGGCACTAAGTCTACGTTGATGGAAAAAAAGGTTCCAAAAAAAAGTTTACAGATTGAGACGAAATTTTGGTGATAGGTTTGAATAACCAAAAAAATATGAAATACCAAATATGGGGCCAAACGGCCGTCGTATGAAATGGTTTTGTGTCACATATGCTCCTTTACGACACTCAATCATCGTTGATGGAAAAATAAAATTTAAAAACAACTTCCAGATTGAGACGAAATTTTGGTGGTACGTTTCAATGACCAAAAATATATGGAATACCTAATATGGGGATAAACGGCGGTCGTATGAGGTGGTTTTGAGTCACATATGCTCCGTAACAACACTTAGTCTACGTTGATGGAAAAAAAGTTTTCAAAAATAGTTTTTAGATTGAGACAAAATTTCGGTGGTAGATTTCAATGACCAAAAATAATCTGGAATACCAAATATGGGGCAAAACGGCAGTCGTATGAGGTGGTTTTGAGTCACATATGCTCCTTGACGACACTCACTCTACGTTAATGGAAAAAAGGTTTCAAAAAAAGAGTTTCCATATTGAGACGAAATTTTGGTGGTATGTTTCAATGACAAAAAAAAATAGAATACCAAATATGGGGCCAAAAGGCCATCTTATGAGGTGGTTTTGAGTCACATATGCTCCATACCGGCTCTCAGTCCATGTTGATAGAAAAAAAGGTTTCAAAAAAAAGTTTTCATAATAAGCTAAAATTTTGGTGGTAGATTTCAATGACCAAAAAAATCTGGAATACCAAATATGGGGCAAAACGGCCGTCGTATGAGGTGGTTTTGAGTCACATATGCTCTGTAACGGCACTCAGTCCACGTTGATAGAAAAAAAGGTTTCAAAACAAAGTTTTCAGCTTGAGACGAAATTTTGGTGGTAGGTTTCAATGATCAAAAAAATATAGTATACCAAATATGGGGCAAAACGCGCGGTCGTATGAGGTGGTTTTGAGTCATATATGCTCCGTAACGGCGCTCAGTCTACGTTGGTGGAAAAAAAGGTTTCAAAAAAAGTTTCCAGATTGAGACGGAATTTTTGTGGTAGGTTTCAATGACAAAAAAAATATGGAATACCAAATATTGGGATAAACCGCGGTCGTATGAGGTGGTTTTGAGTCACATATGCACCGTAACATCACTTAGTCTACGTTGATGGAATACAAGGTTTCAAAAAGGTTTCCAGATTGAGACAAAATTTTGGTGGTAGATTTCAATGACCAAAAATAATCTGGAATACACAATATGGGGCAAAACGGCAGTCGTATGAGGTGGTTTTGAGTCACATATGCTCTTTCACGACACTCACTCTACGTTGATGGAAAAGAAAGGTGTCAAAAAAATATTTCCATATTGAGACGAAATTTTGGTGGTAGGTTTCAATGACCAAAAAAATATAGAATATGAAATATGGGGCCAAACGGCCGTCGTATGAGGTGGTTTTGAGTGACATCTGCTCCTTGACGACACTCACTCTACGTTAATGGAAAAAAAGGTTTCAAAAAAAGAGTTTCCATATTGAGACGAAATTTTGGTGGTATGTTTCAATGACCAAAAAAATATAGAATACCAAATATGGGGCCAAAAGGCCGTCGTATGAGGTGGCTTTGAGTCACATATGCTCCGTACCGGCTCTCAGTCCACGTTGATAGAAAAAAAGGTTTCAAAAAAAAGTTTTCAGAATGAGCTAAAATTTTGGTGGTAGATTTCAATGACCAAAAATAATCTGGAATACCAAATAGGGGGCAAAACGGCAGTCGTATGAGGTGGTTTTGAGTCACATATGCTCCTTCACGACACTCACTCTACGTTGATAGAAAAAAAGGTTTCAAAACAAAGTTTTCAGCTTGAGATGAAATTTTGGTGGTAGGTTTCAATGACCAAAAAAATATAGAATATGAAATATGGGGCCAAACGGCCGTCGTATGAGGTGGTTTTGAGTGACATATCCTCTGTAACGGCACTCAGTCCACGTTGATAGAAAAAAAAATTTTAAAAAGTTATCAGATTGAGACAAAGATATTGTGGTAGGTTTCAATGACCAAAAAAATATGGAATACCAAAGATGGGGATAAACGGCGGTCGTATGAGGTGGTTTTTAAGAACATATGCTCCTTTACGACACTCCGTCATCGTTGATTGAAAAAAAAAAATTCAAAAGTTTCCAGATTGAGACGAAATTTTGGTGGTAGGTTTCAATGACCAAAAAAATATAGAATACCAAATATGGGGCCAAAAGGTCATCGTATGAGGTGGTTTTGAGTCACATATGCTCCGTCACGGCACTCAGTTCATGTTGATAGAAAAAAAGGTTTCAAAAAAAAGTTTTAAGATTGCGACAAAATTTTGATGGTAGATTTCAATGACCTGAAAAATCTGGAATACCAAATATGGGGCAAAACGGCGGCCGTATGAGGTGGTTTTGAGTCACATATGCTCTATAACGGCACTTAGTCCACGTTGATTGAAAAAAAGGTTTCAAAAAAATGTTTTCAGCTTGAGACGAAATTTTGGTGGTAGGTTTAAATGACCAAATAAATATAGAACACCAAATATGGGGCAAAACTGCGTCGTATGAGGTGGTTTTGAGTCACATATACTCCGTAACAACACTTAGTCTACGTTGATGGAAAAAAAGGTTTCAAAAAAGTTTTCAGATTGAGACGAAATTTTGGTGGTAGGTTTCAATGACCAAAACAATATGAAAAACCAAAAATTGGGGCCAAACGGCCGTCATATGAAATGGTTTTGTGTTACATATGCTCCATAACGGCACTCAGTCAACGTTGATGGAAAAAACGTTTCAAAAAAAGTTTTCAGCTTGAGACGAAATTTTGATGGTAGGTTGCAATGACCAAAAAATATAGAATACCAAATATGGGGCAAAACGACGGTCGTATGAGGTGGTTTTGAGTCACATATACTCCGTAACGGCACTATGTCTATGTTGATGGAAAAAAGGTTTCAAAAAAAAGTTGCCAGATTGAGACGAAATTTTGGTGGAAGGTTTCAGTGACCAAAAAATTATGAAATACCAAATATGGGGCCAAACGGCCGTCGTATGAAATGGTTTTGTGTCACATATGCTCCGTAACGGCTTTTAGTCCACGTTGATGGAAAAAAAGTTTCAAAAAAAGTTTTCAGATTGAGACAAAATTTTGGTGGTAGGTTACAATGACCAATAAAATATGAAATACCAAATATGGGGCCAAACGGCCGTCGTATGAGGTGGTTTTGAGTCACGTATTCTCTCTAATGACACTCAGTCCTCGTTGATGGAAAAAAAGGTTTCAAAAAAAGTTTTCAGATTGAGACGAAATTAGGGTGGTAGGTTTCAATTACCAAAAAAATATAGAATACCAAATATGGGGCAAAACAGCGTCGTATGAGGTGGTTTTGAGTCACATATTTACTGTAACGGCACTCAGTCTACGTTGATGGAAAAAAAGGTTTCAAAAAAAAGTTTCCAGATTGAGATGAAATTTTGGTGGTAGGTTTCAATGACCAAAAAAATATGGAAGACAAAATATGGGGCCAAACGGCCGTCATATGAAATGGTTTTGTGTCACATATGCTCCATAACGGCACTCAGTCCACGTTGATGGAAAAAAAATGTTTCAAAAAATGTTTTCAGCTTGAGATGAAAATTTTGGTGGTAGGTTGCAATGACCAAAAAATATAGAATACCAAATATAGGGCAAAACGACGGTCGTATGAGGTGGTTTTAAGTCACATATACTCCGTAACGGCACTAAGTCTACGTTGATGGAAAAAAAGGTTCCAAAAAAAAGTTTCCAGATTGAGAAGAAATTTTGGTGGTAGGTTTCAATAACCAAAAAAATATGAAATACCAAATAATGGGGCCAAACGGCCGTCGTATGAAATGGTTTTGTGTCACATATGCTCCTTTACGACACTCAATCATCGTTGATGGAAAAATAAAATTTAAAAACAACTTCCAGATTGAGACGAAATTTTGGTGGAAGGTTTTAATGACCAAAAATATATGGAATACCAAATATGGGGATAAACGGCGGTCGTATGAGGTGGTTTTGAGTCACATATGCTCCGTAACAACACTTAGTCTACGTTGATGGAAAAAAAGGTTTCAAAAATAGTTTTTCAGATTGAGACGAAATTTTGGTGGTAGATTTTAATGACCAAAAATAATCTGGAATACCAAATATGGGGCAAAACGGCAGTCGTATGAGGTGGTTTTGAGTCGCATATGCTCCTTCACGACACTCACTCTACGTTGATGGAAAAAAAAGGTTTCAAAAAAAGTTCCCATATTGAGACGAAATTTTGGTGGTAGGTCTCAATGACCAAAAAAAATAGGATACCAAATATGGGGCCAAAAGGCCGTCGTATGAGGTGGTTTTGAGTCACATATGCTCCGTACCGGCACTCAGTCCACGTTGATGGAAAAAAGGTTTCAACAAAAAGTTTTCACCTAGAGATGAAATTTTGGTTGTAGGTTTCAATGACAAAAAAATATATGGAATACCAAATATGGGGCAAAACGGCCGTCGTATGAGGTGGTTTTGAGTCACATATGCTCTGTAACGACACTCAGTCCACGTTGATGGAAAAAAAGGTTTCAAAACAAAGTTTCCATATTGAGACGAAATTTTGGTGGTAGGTTTCAATGACCAAAAAAATATGAAAGACCAAATATGGGGCAAAACGCGCGGTCGTATGAGGTGGTTTTGTGTCACATATGCTCCGTAACGGCACTCAGTCTACGTTGGTGGAAAAAAGGTTTCAAAAAATGTTTCCAGATTGAGACGAAATTTTGGTGGTAGGTTTCAATGACCAAAAAAATATGGAATACCAAATATGGGGCCAAACGGTCGGTCGTATGAGGTGGTTTTGAGTCACATATGCCCCTTTACGACCGTAACATCACTTAGTCTACGTTGATGGAAAAACAAGGTTTCAAAAAGGTTTCCAGATTGAGAGGAAATTTTGGTGGTAGGTTTCAATGACCAAAAATAATCTGGAATACCAAATATGGGGATAAATGGCAGTCGTATGAGGTGGTTTTGAGTCACATATGCTCCGTATCACGACACTTAGTCTACGTTGATGGAAAAGAAAGGTTTCAAAAAAAGTTTCCAGATTGAGACGAAATTTTGGTGGTAGGTTTCAATGACCAAAAATAATATGGAATACCAAATATGGGGCCAAACGGCCGTCGTATGAGGTGGTTTTGAGTCACATATGCTTCTTCACAACACTCACTCTACGTTAATGGAAAAAAAGGTTTCAAAAAAAGAGTTTCCATATTGAGACGAAATTTTGGTGGAATGTTTCAATGACCAAAAAAATATAGAATACCAAATATGGGGCCAAAAGGCCGTCGTATGAGGTGGTTTTGAGTCACATATGCTCCGTACCGGCTCTCAGTCCACGTTGATAGAAAAAAAGGTTTCAAAAAAAAGTTTTCAGAATGAGCTAAAATTTTGGTGGTAGATTTCAATGACCAAAAATAATATGGAATACCAAATAGGGGGCAAAACGGCGGCCGTATGAGGTGGTTTTGAGTCACATATGCTCCGTAACGACACTAAGTCTACGTTGATGAAAAAAAGGTTTGAAAACAAAGTTTTCAGCTTGAGATGAAATTTTGGTGGTAGGTTTCAATGACCAAAATAAATATAGAATACCAAATATGGGGCACAAACTGCGGTCGTATGAGATGGTTTTGAGTCACATATGCTCTGTAACGGCACTCAGTCTACACTGATGGAAAAAAAATTTCAAAAAAAGTTTCCAGATTGAGACGAAATTTGGTGGTATGTTTCAATGACCAAAATAATATAGAATACCAGGGGGGGGGGGGGGGGGAATATGGGGCCAAGAGGCGTCGTATGAGGTGGTTTTGAGTGACATATCCTCTGTAACGGCACTCAGTCCACGTTGATAGAAAAAAATGGAATTTCAAAAAAAAGTTTTCAGATTGAGATAAAGATTTTGTGGTAGGTTTCAATGACCAAAAATAATATGGAATACCAAAGATGGGGATAAACGGCGGTCGTATGAGGTGGTTTTTAAGAACATATGCTCCTTTACGACACTCCGTCATCGTTGATTGAAAAAAAAAAATTCAAAAGTTTCCAGATTGAGACGAAATTTTGGTGGTAGGTTTCAATGACCAAAAAAATATAGAATACCAAATATGGGGCCAAAAGGTCATCGTATGAGGTGGTTTTGAGTCACATATGCTCCGTCACGGCACTCAGTTCATGTTGATAGAAAAAAAGGTTTCAAAAAAAAGTTTTAAGATTGCGACAAAATTTTGATGGTAGATTTCAATGACCTGAAAAATCTGGAATACCAAATATGGGGCAAAACGGCGGCCGTATGAGGTGGTTTTGAGTCACATATGCTCTATAACGGCACTTAGTCCACGTTGATTGAAAAAAAGGTTTCAAAAAAATGTTTTCAGCTTGAGACGAAATTTTGGTGGTAGGTTTAAATGACCAAATAAATATAGAACACCAAATATGGGGCAAAACTGCGTCGTATGAGGTGGTTTTGAGTCACATATACTCCGTAACAACACTTAGTCTACGTTGATGGAAAAAAAGGTTTCAAAAAAGTTTTCAGATTGAGACGAAATTTTGGTGGTAGGTTTCAATGACCAAAACAATATGAAAAACCAAAAATTGGGGCCAAACGGCCGTCATATGAAATGGTTTTGTGTTACATATGCTCCATAACGGCACTCAGTCAACGTTGATGGAAAAAACGTTTCAAAAAAAGTTTTCAGCTTGAGACGAAATTTTGATGGTAGGTTGCAATGACCAAAAAATATAGAATACCAAATATGGGGCAAAACGACGGTCGTATGAGGTGGTTTTGAGTCACATATACTCCGTAACGGCACTATGTCTATGTTGATGGAAAAAAAGGTTTCAAAAAAAAGTTGCCAGATTGAGACGAAATTTTGGTGGAAGGTTTCAGTGACCAAAAAATTATGAAATACCAAATATGGGGCCAAACGGCCGTCGTATGAAATGGTTTTGTGTCACATATGCTCCGTAACGGCTTTTAGTCCACGTTGATGGAAAAAAAGTTTCAAAAAAAGTTTTCAGATTGAGACAAAATTTTGGTGGTAGGTTACAATGACCAATAAAATATGAAATACCAAATATGGGGCCAAACGGCCGTCGTATGAGGTGGTTTTGAGTCACGTATTCTCTCTAATGACACTCAGTCCTCGTTGATGGAAAAAAAAGGTTTCAAAAAAAAGTTTTCAGATTGAGACGAAATTAGGGTGGTAGGTTTCAATTACCAAAAAAATATAGAATACCAAATATGGGGCAAAACAGCGTCGTATGAGGTGGTTTTGAGTCACATATTTACTGTAACGGCACTCAGTCTACGTTGATGGAAAAAAAGGTTTCAAAAAAAAGTTTCCAGATTGAGATGAAATTTTGGTGGTAGGTTTCAATGACCAAAAAAATATGGAAGACAAAATATGGGGCCAAACGGCCGTCATATGAAATGGTTTTGTGTCACATATGCTCCATAACGGCACTCAGTCCACGTTGATGGAAAAAAATGTTTCAAAAAATGTTTTCAGCTTGAGATGAATTTTGGTGGTAGGTTGCAATGACCAAAAAATATAGAATACCAAATATAGGGCAAAACGACGGTCGTATGAGGTGGTTTTAAGTCACATATACTCCGTAACGGCACTAAGTCTACGTTGATGGAAAAAAAGGTTCCAAAAAAAAGTTTCCAGATTGAGAAGAAATTTTGGTGGTAGGTTTCAATGACCAAAAAAATATGAAATACCAAATAAGGGGCCAAACGGCCGTCGTATGAAATGGTTTTGTGTCACATATGCTCCTTTACGACACTCAATCATCGTTGATGGAAAAATAAAATTTCAAAAAAAATTCCAGATTGAGACGAAATTTTGGTGGAAGGTTTTAATGACCAAAAAAATATGCAATACCAAATATGGGGATAAACGGCGGTCGTATGAGGTGGTTTTGAGTCACATATGCTCCGTAACAACACTTAGTCTACGTTGATGGAAAAAAAGGTTTCAAAAAAAGTTTTCAGATTGAGACGAAATTTTGGTGGTGATTTTAATTACAAAAAATAATCTGGAATAACAAATATGGGGCAAAACGGCAGTCGTATAAGGTGGTTTTGAGTCGCATATGCTCCTTCACGAAACTCACTCTAAATTGATGGAAAAAAAATGTTTCAAAAAAAAGTTCCTATATTAAGACGAAATTTTTGTGGTAGGTCTCAATGACCAAAAAAATATAGAATACCAAATATGGGGCCAAACGGCCGTCGTATGAGGTGGTTTTGAGTTACATATGCTCCGTAACGACACTTAGTCTACGTTGATGGAAAAAAAGGTTTCAACATAAGTTTTCACCTAGAGATGAAATTTTGGTTGTAGGTTTCAATGACAAAAAAATATATAGAATACCAAATATGGGGCAAAACTGCGTCGTATGAGGTGGTTTTGAGTCACATATGCTCTGTAACGACACTCAGTTTACGTTGATGGAAAAAAAGGTTTCAAAAAAAAGTTTCCATATTGAGACGAAATTTTGGTGGTAGGTTTCAATGACCAAAAAAATATGAAAGACCAAATATGGGGCCAAACGGCCGTCATATGAAATGGTTTTGTGTCACATATGCTCCACAACGGCACTCAGTCCACGTTGATGGAAAAAATGTTTCAAAAAATGTTTCCAGATTGAGACGAAATTTTGGTGATAGGTTTCAATGACCAAAAAAATATGAAATACCAAATATGGGGCCAAACGGTCGTCGTATGAAATGGTTTTGTGTCACATATGCCCCTTTACGACACTCAATCATCGTTGATGGAAAAATAAATTTTAAAAAAAAATTCCAAATTGAGAGGAAATTTTGGTGGTAGGTTTCAATGACCAAAAAAATATGGAATACCAAATATGGGGATAAATGGCAGTCGTATGAGGTGGTTTTGAGTCACATATGCTCCGTAACAACACTTAGTCAACGTTAATGGAAAAAAAGGTTTCAAAAAAAGTTTTTAGATTGAGACGAAATTTTGGTGGTAGATTTCAATGACCAAAAATAATCTGGAATACCAAATATGGGGCAAAACGGCAGTCGTATGAGGTGGTTTTGAGTCACATATGCTTCTTCACAACACTCACTCTACGTTAATGGAAAAAAAAGGTTTCAAAAAAAGAGTTTCCATATTGAGACGAAATTTTGGTGGAATGTTTCAATGACAAAAAAAATATAGAATACCAAATATGGGGCCAAAAGGCCGTCGTATGAGGTGGTTTTGAGTCACATATGCTCCGTACCGGCTCTCAGTCCACGTTGATAGAAAAAAAGGTTTCAAAAAAAAGTTTTCAGAATGAGCTAAAATTTTGGTGGTAGATTTCAATGACCAAAAAAATATGGAATACCAAATATGGGGCAAAACGGCGGCCGTATGAGGTGGTTTTGAGTCACATATGCTCCGTAACGACATTAAGTCTACGTTGATGAAAAAAAGGTTTGAAAAAAAAGTTTTCAGCTTGAGATGAAATTTTGGTGGTAGGTTTGAATGACCAAAATAAATATAGAATACCAAATATGGGGCAAAACTGCGGTCGTATGAGGTGGTTTTGAGTCACATATGCTCTGTAACGGCACTCAGTCTACACTGATGGAAAAAAAGATTTCAAAAAAAAGTTTCCAGATTGAGACGAAATTTGGTGGTATGTTTCAATGACCAAAATAATATAGAATACCAAATATGGGGACAAAAGGCCGTCGTGTGAGGTGGTTTTGAGTCACATATGCTACGTACCGGCACTCAGTCCACGTTGATAGAAAAAATGGTTTCAAAAAAAAGTTTTCTGAATGAGCTAAAATTTTGGTGGTAGATTTCAATGACCAAAAAAATCTGGAATACCAAATATGGGGCAAAACGGCGGCCGTATGAGGTGGTTTTGAGTCACATATGCTCCGTAACGGCACTCAGTCCACGTTGATGGAAAAAAAGGTTTCAAAAAAAAGTTTTCACCTTGAGATGAAATTTTTGTGGTAAGTTTCAATGACCAAAAATAATATAGAATACCAAAAATGGGGCAAAACTGCGTCGTATGAGGTGGTTTTGAGTTACATATGCTCTGTAACGGCACTCAGTCTACGTTGATGGAAAAAAAGGTTTCAAGATGGCAAACTAGGCATCTCTCTTTTGCACCGAGACTTCAACTGGTTAATTCTGTACTTATGAGTATTTGCACTTATTGGATGCAGATAATGATCTTTCCCAAGGCTGCCATCAATAAAATTAATCAGTTATGTAGTAGATTTCTTTGGGAAGGTAAAACAGAAGGGGTCAAAGCAGGTTATGTAAAGTTGGATACAGTTTGCAAACCCAAGAAGCTTGGTTGTCTAGGGGTTAGAAATTTGGCCCTCTAGAACAAAATTGCTGTAGGCAAAATAGCTTGGCAGTTGGCTGACAAAAAGGATACACTATGGGTGAAATGGGTTCATAGTGTATACCTCAGAGGTAATGATTGGTGGGGGTATAAACCCTCCACCAATGGGAGCTGGGTATGGAAACAGGTTTGCATGATAAAAGAGGAAATGCAAGACTGGATGATACAGTCTTGGTGGCCAACTGGAGGCTATTCTATAGCCAAGATTTATCAGGGGATGGACCAGATGGGGATCAAAGTGCCTTGGGCAGGTACAGTCTAGAACAAGTTGGCTATGCCTAAACATAGCTTCTTATGGTGGCTAGTGATCCAACAAAAACTTCCTGTGAGAGAAAGATTGGCTAGATTTGGTAGCTGTGATGCACAGATGTGCTGCATATGTGAACTGCACCAGGAGAATCATCAGCATGTGTTCTTTGATTGTCAGTATGCTAGGAAGATTTGGCTGGAAGTTTGCTCTTGGCTAGGCATACAGAGGAGGTTTGATAGCATGCAGCAGCTGTTGTGTTGGCTTAGGAGAGGCAGGCAGTGCTCTCATGTGCAGCAGCAGATCTTCAAAGCTACTGCAGCAGGGCTGCTATACTGCTTATGAGGTGCTAGAAACCAGACTTTTTGGTTGCAAAAAACCCCTTCAGTGGTTTACACAGTACAAAGAATTAAATTTTTTGTTAATAAAAGATCATACTTGCTTTATACATGTAAATTGAAAGAAAGAGATAGGAAATGGTTACAAGGTCTTTGTAACTAATTGTTCTTTTGTGCCTGAGAGTTGGGATCAGTCCCTTCCTAAAAGGTGTTAGGGTGTAAACACAGTTTGGTGATATATCAATTTTTTATTTACCAAAAAAAAAAGGTTTCAAACAAAAGTTTCCAGATTGAGACGAAATTTTGGTGGTAGGTTTCAATGACCAAAAAAATATAAAAGACCAAATATGGGGCCAAACGGCCGTCATATGAAATGGTTTTGTGTCACATATGCTCCATAACGGCACTCAGTCCACGTTGATGGAAAAAAATGTTTCAAAAAAAGTTTTCAGCTTGAGATGAAATTTTAGTGGTAGGTTGCAATGACCAAAAAATATAGAATACCAAATATAGGGCAAAACAACGGTCGTATGAGGTGGTTTTGAGTCACATATACTCCGTGACGGCACTAAGTCTACATTGATGGAAAAAAAGGTTCCAAAAAAAGTTTCCAGATTGAGACCAAATTTTGGTGGTAGGTTTCAATGACTAAAAAATATGAAATACCAAATATGGGGCCAAACGGCCGTAGTATGAAATGGTTTTGTGTCACATATGCTCCTTTACGACACTCAGTCATTGTTGATGGAAAAATAAAATTTTAAAAAAATTTCCAGATTAAGACGAAATTTTGGTGGTAGGTTTCAATGACCAAAAAAATATAGAATACCAAATATGGGGATAAACGGCGGTCGTATGAGGTGGTTTTGAGTCACATATGTTCCGTAACAACACTTAGTCTACGTTGATTGAAAAAAAGGTTTCAAAAAAACGTTTTCACATTGAGCTGAAATTTTGGTGGTAAGTTTAAATGACCAAAAAAAAATATAGAATACCAAATATGGGGCAAAACGGCGGCCGTATGAGGTGGTTTTGAGTCACATATGCTCCGTAACGACACTCAGTCTACGTTGATGGAAAAAAAGGTTTCAAAAAAAAGTTTTCACCTTGAGATGTAATTTTGGTGGTAGGTTACAATGACAAAAAAAAATATAGAATACCAAATATGGGGCAAAACTGCGTCGTATGAGGTGGTTTTGAGTCACATATGCTCTGTAACGGCACTCAGTCTACGTTGATGGAAAAAAAGGTTTCAAAAAAAAGTTTTAAGATTGAGACGAAATTTTGGTAGTAGGTTTCAATGACCAAAAAAATATGAAAGACCAAATATGGGGCCAAACGGCCATCATATGAAATGGTTTTGTGTCACATATGCTCTATAACGGCACTCAGTCCACGTTGATGGAAAAAAATGTTTCAAAAAAAGTTTTTAGCTTGAGATGAAATTTTGGTGGTAGGTTGCAATGACCAAAAAATATAGAATACCAAATATAGGGCAAAACGACGGTCGTATGAGGTGGTTTTGAGTCACATATACTCCGTAACGGCACTAAGTCTACATTGATGGAAAAAAAGGTTCCAAAAAAAGTTTCCAGATTGAGACGAAATTTTGGTGGTAGGTTTCAATGACCAAAAAAATATGAAATACCAAATATGGGGCCAAACGGCCGTCGTATGAAATGGTTTTGTGGCACATATGCTCCTTTACGACACTTAGTCATCGTTGATGGAAAAATAAAATTTCAAAAAAATTCCAGATTGAGACAAAATTTTGGTGGTAGGTTTCAATGACCAAAAAAATATGGAATACCAAATATGGGGATAAAAGGCGGTCGTATGAGGTGGTTTTGAGTCACATATGTTCCGTAACAACACTTAGTCTACGTTGATGGAAAAAAAGGTTTCAAAAAAAAGTTTTCACATTGAGCTGAAATTTTGGTGGTAATTTTAAATGACCAAAAAATATATAGAATACCAAATATGGGGCAAAACTGCGTCGTATGAGGTGGTTTTGAGTCAGATATGCTCCGTAACGACACTCAGTCTACGTTGATGGAAAAAAAGGTTTCAAAAAAAAGTTTTCACCTTGAGATTAAATTTTGGTGGTAGGTGACAATGACAAAAAAAAATATAGAATACCAAATATGGGCAAAACTGCGTCGTATGAGGTGGTTTTGAGTCACATATGCTCTGTAACGGCACTCAGTCTACATTGATGGAAAAAAAGGTTTCAAAAAAAACTTTTCAGATTGAGACGAAATTTTGGTGGTAGGTTTCAATGACCAAAAAAATATGAAAGACCAAATATGGGGCCAAACAGCTGTCATATGAAATGGTTTTGTGTCACATATGCTCCGTTACGACACTCAGTCCTCGTTGATGGAAAAATAAAATTTCAAAAAAATTGCCAGATTGAGACGAAATTTTGGTGGTAGGTTTCAATGACCAAAAAAATATGGAATACCAAATATGGGGATAAACGGCGGTCGTATGAGGTGGTTTTGAGTCACATATGCTCCGTAACAACACTTAGTCTACGTTGATGGAAAAAAGGTTTCAAAAAAAGTTTTTAGATTGAGAAGAAATTTTGGTGGTAGATTTCAATGACCAAAAATAATCTTGAATACTAAATATGGGGCAAAACGGCAGTCGTATGAGGTGGTCTAGAGTCACATATGCTCTTTCACGACACTCACTCTAGGTTGATGGAAAAAAAAGGTTTCAAAAAAAGAGTTTCCATATTGAGACGAAATTTGGGTGGTATTTTTCAATGACCAAAAAAATATAGAATACCAAATATGGGGACAAAAGGACGTCGTATGAGGTGGTTTTGAGTCACATATGCTCCGTACCGGCACTCAATCCACGTTGATAGAAAAAAAGGTTTCAAAAAAAAGTTTTCAGAATGAGCTAAAATTTTGGTGGTAGATTTCAATGACCAAAAAAATCTGGAATACCAAATATGGGGCAAAACGGCGGCCGTATGAGGTGGTTTTGAGTCACATATGCTCCGTAACGGCACTCAGTCCACGTTGATGGAAAAAAAGGTCTCAAAAAAAAGTTTTCACCTTGAGATGAAATTTTTGTGGTAGGTTTAGATGAGCAACAAAAATATGGAATACCAAATATGGGGCAAAACTGCGTCGTATGAGGTGATTTTGAGTCACATATGCTCCGTAACGGCACTCAGTCTACGTTAATGGAAAAAAAGGTTTCAAAAAAAAGTTTCCAGATTGAGACTAAATTTTGGTGGTAGGTTTCAATGACAAAAAAATATGAAAGACCAAATATGGGGCCAAACGGCCGTCATATGAAAAGGTTTTGTGGCTCATATGCTCCATAACGGCACTCAATCCACGTTGATGGAAAAAAACGTTTCAAAAAAGTTTTCAGCTTGAGATGAAATTTTGGTGGTAGGTTGCAATGACCAAAAAATATAGAATACCAAATATAGGGCAAAACGACGGTCGTATGAGGTGGTTTTGAGTCACATATACTCCGTAACGGCACTAAGTCTACGTTGATGGAAAAAAAGGTTCCAAAAAAAAGTTTCCAGATTGAGACGAAATTTTGGTAATAGGTTTCAATGACCAAAAAAATATGAAATACCAAATATTTGGCCAAACGGCCGTCGTATGAAATGGTTTTGTGTCACATATGCTCCTTTACGACACTCAGTCATCGTTGATGGAAAAATAAAATTTCAAAAAAATTTCCAGATTGAGACGAAATGTTGATGGTAGGTTTCAATGACCAAAAAAATATGGAATAACAAATATGGGGATAAACGGCGGTCGTATGAGGTGGTTTTGAGTCACATATGCTGCGTAAGAACACTTAGTCTACGTTGATGGAAAAAAAGGTTTCAAAAAAAGTTTTCAGATTCAGACGAAATTTTGCGGGTAGATTTCAATGACCAAAAATAATCTGGAATACCAAATATGGGGCAAAACGGCAGTCGTATGAGGTGGTTTTGAGTCACATATGCTCCTTCACGACACTTACTCTACGTTGATGGAAAAAAAAAGGTTTCAAAAAAAAGTTTCCCTATTGAGACAAATTTTGGTGGTAGGTTTTAATGACCAAAAAAATATTGAATACCAAATATGGGGCCAAACGGCCGTCGTATGAGGTGGTTTTGAGTCACATATGCTCCGTACCGGCACTCAGTCCACGTTGATTGAAAAAAAGTTGTCAGAATGAGCTAAAATTTAGGTGGTAGATTTCAATGACCAAAAAAATCTGGAATAAAAAAATGGGGCAAAACGGCGGCCGTATGAGGTGGTTTTGAGTCACATATGCTCCGTAACGGCACTCAGTCCACATTGATGGAAAAAAAGGTTTAAAAAAAAGATTTCAACTTGAGATGAATTTTTGGTGGTAGGTTTCAATGACCAAAAAATTTATAGAATACCAAATATGGGGCAAAATTGCGGTCGTATGAGGTGGTTTTGAGTCACATATGCTCCATTACGGCACTCAGTCTACGTTGATGGAAAAAAGGTTTCAAAAAGGTTTCCTAAAATAGAAAGTTCTCTCTCTAAGAGGCGATTTCTCCTTCCCTCCTCCACCACCTGTGGAAGCCATGGCAGGGGGCAAGAGAGGCAGATCCCCAAAGAGGAAGAATGCAAGAAGCAAGGTTGGCTCTGATTCCGTAGCTAGCAGCACTACCATTGATCTAAAAAAGAAAGGGAAACTGACTGAGGAAGAAGAAGACATTGCTGATCTTGACATTACAAGTGATGAGGAGTTTAACCCAGATACTCCTATTGTACACTCTGATGGTGATGAAGTGAACCCTCAAGCTCTGAGGAGATTCTCAGAGTGGGTTTCAGCTCTGATATCTACCAATGGTGATCATGCCTCGACTTCTAGAGGTAAGTTTAAGCATAGCAATCCCAGTAAACATATTCTATTTGGCTCTACTGTTAGTGTAGAGATGGAGACTGGGAATAAGAGATTAAACATGCTAAATGTGATAGAGGAGCAGCCTCCTATTCCAACTGAGCAGTTACCTAAAATAGAGTTAGATGATGTTGTTGAGGAAGTTGACTATTGGCAAACAGCCATATTCTGTTTTGTGGTTGGAGCTAATCCACCTTTCTCTGTTATGGAAGGGTTTCTGAAGAGGATTTGGGGAAAGATGGGCATTGATAAAATTGCTCAAGTTGGTAAAGGAACTATCATGGTGAGATTCAGTGACATGGGAGGGAAAGACTTGGCTCTTAATGGCCATTTCAGTTTTGACTCGAAGCCTTTGATAGTTAAATCATGGGATAATGATGCTGATATTGGTGACCAGGTGGTGAAAAGGTCCCTATTTGGGTCAAACTTCCAAAGCTCAATGTGAAATACTAGGGAGGAAGAAGCCTCGCCAAAATAGTGCAGTCTCTAGGTGATTTTGTTAAAGTAGATCAAGCTACAGAGAAGAGGGATAGACTGATGTATGCAAGAGTGTTGGTGGAAGTGGTGGTTGATCAGACTTATCCTGATTCTGTCACTTTTTTGAATGAGCATGGAGTACTTCTTAATCAGGTTATTGAGTATGAATGGAAGCCTGAAATGTGCATACATTGCAAAAAGATAGGCCATAGAGGGGAGGACTGTAGAGTAGTTAAAAAGAAGCGAGAATGGAGGCCTAAAGTGGCCCCTAAACTGAATAAGGAGTTATTGGTGAATGAGGATGGGTTCAGACAAGTGACCAGCAAATTTAAAAAGCAGCAACAACCTACTGTAACTGCTATAAGCCAGGAAAGTCCCAACAGATTTGAGGTTCTGCAACTGGTGACTCCTATTGAAGCTGATAAAGTTGGCATTCACACTGATGATAGAGGTAATGATGAGCTGATAGATAAGGGGTTGATTACCCCTACTGTGAATGGATAATATACTATGTAGGAATGTAAGGGGACTTAACAAGCTAGCTAAACAGAAAGAGGTCAAGAATCTTATCTCTTCTCATAAAGCTAAGCTTGTTTGTCTCCTTGAAACTAAGATCAGGGCTCATAAATTGGGGGCCTTGTATCTGAACTTATGTCCAGGTTGGAATATAACTACAAACTTACCATGGCAAGGTAGAGGTAGAATCATCATTGCTTGGGACCCTAGAGCTTTTGAGGTGGATATCAGATTTTGCACTGATCAGTTAGTGCATTGTATTGTCACTTCTTGCAGTTCAAGAGTCTCCTTTGCTTGTTCAATAGTGTATGCACATAATGATAATGCTAGCAGGTGCATTCTGTGGAAAGACTTGGAGAGAATTGGTGCTCACATATGAGGAAAGGGTTGGGGCTGTAGTTACTAGAAGGGAAATTGAGGCTTTTCAAAAGTGTCTCAACTCTTGTAATTTGACTGATGTCAAATTTCTTGGTAGGTTCTATACATGGACCAATAAGCAAGATGATGAAGATAGGGTGCTAGCAAAGCTTGATAGGGTTGTTGCTAATGAAAACTGCGTAACTCTTTTCAAATTAGTTGAAGTGATTTTCCTTCCTGAGGGATATTTTGATCATTCCCCTGCTTTGATCAAATGTTTTCCCACACCTCAAGGCAAAATCCCCTTCAGATACTTTCAGATGTGGAGCAAATGTGATAGTTTTTTAGCTGTTGTTAAAGAAGCCTGGTAGCAGCAAGTTACTGGATTCCAGATGTTCCAAGTATGGCATAAACTAAAATTTCTCAAGCAAGATCTGAAGAAGCTCAACAAGGAGAGGTTTGGAGATGTTGAAGCTGCGCAACTACAAGCTGCTGCTGATCTCAAATTCTACCAAGAACAGTTGCATCTGGATCCCAGCAATGTAAGCTTTATTCATGCTGAATATGTCGCTCACCAAAAATTCAAAGAAGCTCAGGTTAATTACCTCTCATTCTTAAATCAGAAAGCAAAAGGGGAATGGATACTTGATGGTGATAGCAATACAAAAAAGTTTCATAATAGTGTTAAAATAATGGCTCTGAAAAATAATATTAATGCTATTATGAGTAAAGAGGATGTGTGGATTTATGAGCATGAAGATATGAAAAATACATTCTTGAATCATTTTAGAACTTTTGTTGCTAATACAAGGAATGAAGTCCTTCCTATTAAGAGCAGGTTTGTTCAACAAGGACCTGTTTTGGTGGAAGCTCAACACTCTCTTCTTAACCTCAATTTCACAGGGGAGGAGATTAGGTTAGCACTCTAGTCTATTCCTAATAATAAAACTCCTAGGATAGATGGTTATGGGAGCAGCTTCTTCAAGGATGCTTAGGATGTGGTGGGACAAGGCATCATTTCTGCAGTGCAAGAAGTCTTCAGCTCAGGCAGAATGCTTAAAGCTATAAACACTACAGCACTCACCTTAGTTCCTAAGGTTGCTTCCCCCTCTCATGTTGGAGACTACAGACCTATAGCCTGTTGCACAGTGCTTTATAAAATCATCTCTAAACTCTTATGTTCAAGGTTGAAAAGAGTCTTGCCTGGTCTGGTTAGCCAAAGTCAGAGTGCCTTTGTGGCAGGTAGAAGCATCATTGATAATATACTGTTATGTCAGGATCTTGTCAAACACTATACAAGGAAACAAGCTGCCAGAAGCTGTTTGATGAAAGTTGATCTGCAAAAAGCTTATGATACTATTGAGTGGGGGTTTGTGCATGATTTGCTCCAGGCTCTCAACTTTCCTAAGGACTTCATTAATATTCTGATGGAATGTATATCCACTACTAGATATACTCTCCTCTTTAATGGATCCTGTACAGATTTGTTTGAGGCTAAGAGAGGATTAAGACAAGGAGACCCTATCTCCCCCCTGGTTTTTGTACTCTGCATGGAATATCTGACTATAATCCTGAATTATCAGGGGGCAAAGAAAGATTTTCATTTCCATCGCAGATGTCAAGGCCTAAAACTGAATAGCCTGTGTTTTGCTGATGACTTAATGATTTTCAGTAGAGGAGACTATAGAAGTGTCTACTTGATGCTTTAAGGCTTGAGACTTTTTGAAAAATCTTCTGGCTTAGCTGCTAATAAACAGAAATCTGAAGTTTTTCAGGTTAACATGAAAGCTACAGAGCTCCACAGGATTAAGAAGCTGTCTGGGTTTGGTTCTAGTGCCTGGCCTCTTAAGTATCTTGGTGCTCCCAATAGCACCAAGAAACTAAGAACTGCAGACTGTTAGAAGTTGGTAGAGAAAATGTTGTTTAGGATCAAATCCTGGCAACATAGAACATTGTCTTTTGCTGGAAGACTTCAGTTAGTCAACTCAGTGCTGATGAGCGTGTGCAATTACTGGATGCAGATCTTCATTTTACCTGAGGCTGTTCTTTCAAAAATAAAACAAATTTGCAGAGTCTACTTATGGCAAGGTAATGATAGATACCTAAAGCCAGGCTATGTCAACTAGGATAAGGTCTGCAGCAAGAACAGCTATGGAGGCCTGGGTGTCAGGGATATAAATCTCTAGAACCTCCTAGTAGTTAGCAAGCAAGTTTGGGCCATTGCTGAAAAGAAAGACACCCTGTGGGTGAGATGGGTTAATTCAGTGTACATCCAAGGAGGTGACTGGTGGCATCACCACCCTAGGTCCATCGCTAGCTGGGTATGGAGATACTTCTGTCAAGTTAGAGATGAGATCAAACAAGCAGCATGGCTTCCTCAAACTGGACAAGTATTCTCCATTGGTAAATGTTACAAACAAGCACATGAGATGGGAGATAAAGTTATTTAGGATAGGGTTGTGTGGAATAGGCTAAATACACCCAAACGCAGCTTCATGATATGGTTAGCAGCCCACCAAAGGCTTATGAGAAAGGAAAGGCTCAGAAGATATGGTGTATGTTCAGAGGACACCTGTACCATCTGTGGCTCTCACACTGAGAGCCTTGATCATTTACTCTTCCACTGCTACTTCAGCAAATAGGTTTGGGAGGAATGTCTGGATTGGATCAAGATTAAGAAGAGGTGGACTGGCATGTCTGACTGCCTCAACTAGATCAGTAAAAGGGTTGATATGCCTCAAGCTAGAAGGAAAGTAGCTTTTTCTGTAGTAGTTGCTGTTGTGTATAACATTTGGCTTGCTAGAAATCAGGCCTATTGGTGTAGTTATGTTCCTAGTGTTGATAGTTGTATTGCTTCTATCAAGTTTGTAATTAGAACTAGGATGAAGTCAGTCTATAACTCTAAGGCCTTCACTAAGTTCCAATATTGGCTAGATGAGCTCAAGTTGTAATAGTTGCTATTAGGTGTTTAGGGAGCCTTCCTAGAAGGGTTGTCATCGCCTTTGAGTAGATTGTAGTTGTGTTTGGTGCTTAATATATCTTTTCCCTTATCTAAAAAAAAAAGTTTCAAAAAAAAGTTTCCAGATTGAGACTAAATTTTGGTGGTAGGTTTCAATGACCAAAAACATATGAAATACCAAATATGGGGCCAAACCGCCGTCTATAAAATGGTTTTATGTCACATATACTCAATAACGGCACTCAGTCCACGTTGATGGAAAAAAAGGTTTCAAAAAAAGTTATCAGATTCAGACAAAATTTTTGTGTTAGGTTTCAATGACCAAAAAAATATGAAATACCAAATATGGGGCCAAACGGCCGTCGTATGAGGTGGTTTTGAGTCACATATGCTCCGTAACAGCACTAAGTCTTCGTTGATGGAAAAAAAAGGTTTAAAAAAAAGTTTTCAGATTGAGACGAAATTAGGGTGGTAGGTTTCAATTACCAAAAAAATAAAGGAATACCAAGTATGGGTCAAAACGGCGGTCGTATGAGGTGGTTTTGAGTCACGTATGCTCATTTATGACACTCAGTCATCGTTGATGGAAAAATAAAATTTCAAAAAAAATTCCAGCTTGAGACGAAATTTTGGTGGTAGGTTTCAACGATAGAAAAAATATGGAATACCAAATATGGGGATAAACGGCGGTCGTATGAGGTGGTTTTGAGTCACATATGCTCCGTAACAACACTTAGTCTACGTTGATGGAGAAAAAGGTTTCAAAAAAAAGTTTCCATATTGAGACGAAATTTTGGTCGTAGGTTTCAATGACCAAAAAGATATAGAATACCAAATATGGGGCCAAACTGCCGTCCTATGAGGTGGTTTTGAGTCACATATGCTCCGTACCGGCACTCAATCCACGTTGATAGAAAAAAAGGTTTCAAAAAAAAGTTTTCAAAATAAGCTAAAATTTTGGTGGTAGATTTCAATGACCTAAAAATCTGGAATACCAAATATGGGGCAAAACGGCGGCCGTATGAGGTGGTTTTGAGTTACATATGCTCCGTAACGGCACTCAGTCCACGTTAATGGAAAAAAAGGTTTCAAATAAAATGCAGCTTGAGATGAATGTTTGGTGGTAGGTTTCAATGACCAAAGAAAATATTGAATACCAAATATGGGGCAAAACTGCGGTCGTATGTGGTGGTTTTGAGTCACAAATGCTCCGTAACGGCACTCAGTCTACGTTGCTGGAAAAAAAATTTTTTAAAAAGTTTCCAGATTGAGACGAAATTTTGGTGGTAGGTTTCAATGACCAAAAAAATATGGAATACCAAATATGGGGATAAACGGCGATCGTATGAGGTGGTTTTGAGTCACATATGCTCCGTAACAACACTTAGTCTACGTTGATAGAAAAAAAGGTTTCAAAAAAAGTTTTCAGATTGAGACGAAATTTATGTGGTAGATTTCAATGATCAAAAATAATTTGGAATACCAAATATGGGGCAAAACAGCAGTCGTATGAGGTGGTTTTGAGTCACATATGCTCCTTCACGACACTCACTATACGATGATGGAAAAAAAGGTTTCAAAAAAAAGAATCCATATTGAGACGAAATTTTGTTGGTAGGTTTCAATGACCAAAAAAATATAGAGTACCAAATATTGGGCCAAACGGCCGTCGTATGAGGTGATTTTGAGTCAAATATGCTCCGTACCGGCACTCAGTCCACGTTGATAGAAAAAAAGGTTTCAAAAAAAAGCTTTCAGAATTAGCTAAAATTTTGGTGGTAGATTTCAATGACCAAAAAAATCTGGAATACCAAATATGGGGCAAAACGGTGGCCGTATGAGGTGGTTTTGAGTCACAAATGCTCCGTAACGGCACTCAGTCCACGTTGACGGAAAAAAAGGTTTCAAAAAAAAGTTTTCAGCTTGAGATGAAATTTTGGTGATAGGTTTCAATGACCAAAAAAAATATAGAATACGAAATATGGGGCAAAACTGCGGTCGTATTAGGTGGTATTGAGTCACATATGCTCCGTAACGGCACTCAGTCCTCGGTTATGGAAAAAAAAGGTTTCAAAAAAAAGTTTTCAGATTGAGACGAAATTAGGGTGGGTGGTTTCAATTACCAAAAAAATATAGAATACCAAGTATGGGTCAAAACGGCGGTCGTATGAGGTGGTTTTGAGTCACATATGCTCCTTTACGACACTCAGTCATCGTTGATGGAAAAATAAAATTTCCAGATTGAGACGAATTTTGGTGGTAGGTTTCAATGACCAAAAATATATGGAATACCAAATATGGGGATAAACGGCGGTCGTATGAGGTTGTTTTGAGTCACATATGCTCCTTAACAACGCTTAGTCTACGTTGATGGAAAAAAAGGTTTCAAAAAAACTTTTCAGATTCAGACGAAATTTTGGTGGTAGATTTCAATGACAAAAAATAATCTGGAATACCAAATATGGGGCAAAACGGCAGTCGTATGAGGTGGTTCTGAGTCACATATGCTCCTTCACGACACTCACTCTACGTTGATGGAAAAAAAAGATTTCAAAAAAAAGTTTCCATATTGATACGAAATTTTGTTGGTAGGTTTCAATGACCAATAAAATATAGAATACCAAATATGGGGCCAAACGGCCGTCGTATGAGGTGGTTTTGAGTCACATATGCTCCGTACCTGCACTTAGTCCACGATGATAGAAAAAAAGGTTTCAAAAAAAAGTTTTCAGAATGAACTAAAATTTTGGTGGTAGATTTCAATGACAAAAAAATCTGGAATAGCAAATATGGGCCAAACGGCAGCCGTATGAGGTGCTTTTTAGTCACATATGCTCCGTAACGGCACTCAGTCCACGTTGATGGAAGAAAAGGTTTTAAAAAAAAGTTTTCAGCTTGAGATAAAATTTTGGTGGTAGGTTTCAATGACCAAAAAAATATAGAATACCAAATATGGGGCAAAACTACGATCGTATGAGGTAGTTTTGAGTCACATATGCTCCGTAACGGCACTCTGTCTACGTTGATGGAAAAATAGGTTTCAAAAAAAAGTTTCCAGATTGAGACGAAATTTTGGTGGTAGGTTTCAATGACCAAAAAAATATGAAATACCAAATATGGTGCCAAACGGCCGCATATGAAATGGTTTTGTGTCACATATGCTCTATAACGGCACTAAGTCGACGTTGATGAAAAAAAGGTTTCAAAACAAGTTTTCAGATTGAGACGAAATTTTTGTGGTAGGTTTCAATGTTCAAAAAATATAGAATACCAAATATGGGGCAAAACGACGGACGTATGAGGTGGTTTTGAGTCACATATGCTCCGTAACGACACTCAGTCTACGTTTATGGAAAAAAGGTTTCACAGTCCACGTTAATGGAAAAAAAGGTTTCCTAAAATAGAAAGTTCTTTCTCTAAGAGGCGATTTCTCCTTCCCTCCTCCACCATCTGTGGAAGCCATGGCAGGGGGGAAGAGAGGCAGACCCCCAAAGAGGAAGAATGCAAGAAGTAAGGTTGGCTCTGATTCCATAGCTAGCAGCACCATTGATCTGAAACAGAAAGGCAAACTGACTGAGGAAGAAGAAGACATTTCTGATCTTGACATTACAAGTGATTAGGAGTTCAACCCAGATACTCCTATTGTACACTCTGATGGTGATGAAGTGAGCCCTCAAGCTCTGAGGAGGTTCTCAGAGTGGGTTTCAGCTTTGAAATCTAACATTGGTGATCATGCCTCAACTTCTAGAGGTAAGTTCAAACATATATAGCAATCCTAGTAAGAACATTCTATTTGGCTCTGCTGTTAGTGTAGAGATGGAAACTGGGAAGAAGAGATTAACTGTGCTAAATTTGATATAGGAGAACTGTAACATCCTGTCCGAAACAAAGAGCAAAAGAGAAAATAATAAAGTAAATAAAGCACTAGTGGTAGCGGAAATACCACTAAGACGGAGATGCCACTCTAAGGAGTAAAAATAAACTATGGAAATAAGCATAAATCCTCCAAATAAAACCGTTAACTTCCAAAGATCATATATAAAAGGGAATGAGGTCCCATACCCTCATTCCAACCAAAGTTCCAAAATACTTAAAAAAAGATAATCCAAAAGAAACTTAAACAAGTGATCTGAAATCCCAAAGACAACTAGAAATTCGAGGTCCAAAACATAGGATAAAACATTAACGGAAACTACTTAAGGCCTACTAAGAAACTAGTCCTAATTCCCGACTCATAGTGCTCATCTACTATGACAAGCACCACCTTCTTGCTCACAAGACCAAAACGCACTTTCCTGGTCCAAACCGTAATAACCCTAAACAACATCGTCATCTGCAAAATAACAACAACTTCCACAATCAGTGGGGAGCAACTAGCAGTTCTCCCATTACAAACAGGAATAAATAATAAACTTAAGGAATTAGAAACACAAGACATACATCACAAGTAACGTAACCCAAACATATAAAACATGCTACTACGGAACGTTAACACTAAAACATGCGTAAAGAGACAACCAAGTACTCAAACCAAATCATCACAGATACACAACCAAATTCCTACCTATTCAAAGACAACAGACCATACCGCCTGTGAGTAGACTCATTGGACCATACCGCCCAAGGCCTACTATGCATATTCGAGGACCATACCGCCCTGCCGAATAGCAATGCACATCCGAGGACCATACTGCCCTGCCGCATGGCATAATCAACGAACCATACCGCTCGTGAGTGAACCAATGGACCATACCGCCCATGGTTAAGTAACAAAATCCTAGGACCATACCGCCCTCAGGATACAAACAAATTCCTAGGACCATACCGCCCTCAGGAAACAAACAAAACAACGTATACTCGTCAAGGCATACAAGATACTTCAAATACTCAACATACGTATACACGCCTAGGTATACAAATCAACCCAAATAACTAACATACGTATACACGTCAAGGTATACATGCATAACTCAATCCATAAAGCAACAATACAAACATGTTGGGGCGTACAACACAAAAACGTTATCTGAGTTTGGGTACGAAGTCAATTATGACCGAATCACAATATTCCCCGTACATAACTCTTGGCGAAGAGATGCTAAGGACAATATTATCCTCCCCTAAGCATTTCGACGTCGACAACTCAAAGTGTAGACCCACAACACTCAACAAACCGTAAACTAGCAAGACTACCCAACTAACTAGGGCATGTTCATTAAAGAAAAATAACATCAACACAACTTAACATGCTTAACGTACTTACATAAGACCAATAGCGTACATGAGAACATGCTGTAAACCAAAAGGAGAATTAACCCAAAAACGTACACAAGCACGGCAGCAGCAGGTCGCGACCAGCGACGAAGGTCGCGACCAGCGACCTGGCTGTCGCGAGTCGCGAGCAGTCACTGCTCGTGGCTTGCGGCAGCTCTCGTCGTCTCTTGCCTCGTCCCCTTTGGTGCACAACTTGACTCCAAACCACAACTAAACATACAAGCACGTCCATACGCAACCCAAGCACATCCTAGCATGCTACTATACATCAATAACATCCCAAACTCAATTCCCAATCAAAAACCAATAATACTCCACACCACAAATCAACGTGAACATCATAACCTACTACACCCATCATTCAAACCAACAACGGAAACACAACAACATGCTCCATACGTATAAAGTACCATAAAACTACGTCCTAAACATGATACTACGCTATACTATGAGCATACAATCAATCGAATTCCACCTATCATGATACTAAGTTCCTCTAACGCGAATCTAACAACCTAAGTTCAAGAATCTACTCCTATCGAACTAGAAAAACGCTAGTTACCTTGATCTTCGCGTGGGAATTAGTAGGATGCTCGATTGTAGTCTAAACACCTTGTGAATGGTCACCTCCTTCGTCTCCTACGATCACAACCAAACAGAGCTCAACCAAAGCTTGAAACCGGTACGAAAATGGCTTGAAAACACTAAGAAAATCTGATTTTTGTGTGGGGAAAATGATGAAGGAAAACAAAGAGAACTCTTCTCTATTTTTTTTGGAATGGGGCGTGTGAAATGGGAGATGCAAAGGGGTGCAAAAATGCTGATTTAAAAAGACAGCAAAGGGGTGTAAAGAGGATGATTAAGTGATTGTTTAATGGTGGTTTTGATGGCCATCAATAGAAGGCTTAATGAGGGTGAGTGAAAGGGGTTGGCTCATCAAGTTTTAACGTTACAAAGCTGTCCAAACTCTTCATAAACCAAGGAAACTCAAAATATTCGGACTCGTAAGCTGATAAGCAAAAACGTGCGCAACACTAGCACAATGCACGTTTACAAAATAAAGTACTACGCTTGAAACAAATATTATATTCAAATATTTTTATAAATAAAAATTATATTTACCAACGTAGTATATATATACATTTACCAAGCTATCACATTATATGATTCGTACATAAACGAGCGCTACATTGCCCGTTAAAGAAATGGACGCAAAATACAAGCATTGCTCGTATACCGCACAATGCCACACTTAAATTCACAAATAAAATATATAATTATTTTCAAAATAAAATGTAGACATATAATATAAGTTTATAACACAAAATATATTTACAAAACATAATTTACCGTCTAACATAGTAATAATAAACGCGCGAAAATTTTCACGAAAATTCGGGGTGTTACAATCTCCCCTCCTTAGAAAAAGTTTCGTCCTCGAAAATTAAAATAACAAGGAAATACCTGAGACAAAAAGCTCGGGATACTTAAGCCTCATAGACTCTTCCGTTTCCCAAGTGGCTTCCTCGTACTTTTGGCTTCTCCAAAGCACCTTAACCAACGGTATCACCTTTCTTCTCAATGCACGATTCTGATGGTCCAAGATTTGGACAAGTCGCTCTTCGAAAGTCAAATTCGGTTCAATTGCGACCGATTCTACAGGAATGACATGAGAGGGATCGCTGCGATATCTCCGCAACTGCGATACATGGAACACATCGTGCACTCTCGACAAATCAGGTGGCATAGCCAATCTGTAAGCCACCTCCCCAATTCTCTCGAGGATTTCATAAGGACCAACATACTTCGGATTTAACTTGCCTTTCTATCCGAATCTCATCACACCCTTCATAGGAGACACTTTCAAAAGCACCTTATCCCCAATGGTGTAAGAAATAGGCTTCCGACGTAGGTCTGCATACGAATTCTGTCTATCCTGAGCAGCCTTCATTCTAGCCTGGATAACCTTCACTTGCTCAACAGTATCCTGAATCAAGTCTGGCCCCAATACCAAGGAGTCACTAATGTCGCTCCAACAAGTAGGACTACGACACTTTCGCCCATATAACGCCTCATAAGGAGCCATCTGGATACTAGCATGGTAACTGTTATTGTAGGAAAACTCTACCAAATTCAACGACTTCAACCAAGACTCTTGAAATTCCAATGCACAAGCACGGAGCATATCTTCTAAAGTCTGAATGGTCCTCTCAGTTTGCCCATCAGTAGCGGCATGAAAAGCGGTACTCAACTTCAACTTAGTACCAAAAGCCTCTTGTAGAGCAACCCAAAAATGAGACAAGAATCTAGGATCACGGTCAGAAACTATATCCTTCGGGAAACCATGCAATCGGATGATCTCATTAGCATAAGCTTCCGCTAACTCTTCCATAGACCAAGTATTCTTCATCGGAATAAATCGTGCTACCTTGGTCAAACGGTCTACTATCACCTAAACAGCATTCTTACCACCAGCAGCTCTCGGGAGACCCATAACAAAGTCCATCGAGATAGAATCGAACTTCTATGCGGGAATAGGCAATGGTTGTAGCAATCCACCTGGCCTTTGATGCTCGATCTTATCCTTTTGACACACCAGACATCTAGCTACAAATTCAGCCACTTCTCTCTTCATACAAGGCCACCAGAAATGAGCCTTGAGATCTTTATAAAGCTTATCACCCCCAGGATGAACAGAATAGGGAGTACAATGGGCTTCTTCGAGAAACTTCTTTTTGAGTTCTAAATCATTAGGCACACACCATCGGCCCATAAATTTCAGACTTCCCTCAGAATCGACTTCAAAATTCTCGGCTCGACCCTGAGCTTTAGCTTCTCGAATCTTCTCTAACTTGGGATCATTCCTTTGCTTCTCTCGCAATTCTTGGAACAAAACAGGTTCAGCACTCATAGCACAAAGAGTTTCTATAGAACCCTGAGGTACAACCTCGATTTTGAGCTTCCGAAACTCGTCACACAAACCCCTCGGCAAGGTTCTAGCCGCACTAAGAGAATGCTTCGACTTGCGACTGAGAGCATCAGCAACCTCATTAGCTTTACCCTCATGATAATCAAGCAGTAGATCATAATCTTTGATCAATTCCAACCACCTTCTCTGTCTCAAATTCAAATCACGCTGGGTGAAAATATACTTAAGACTCTTGTGGTCGGTGAACACTTTGCACGGAACTCCATACAAATAGTGTCGCCAAATTTTAAGGGCACACTATAGCAGCCAACTCTAGATCATGAGTGGGATAATTCCTCTCGTGCACCTTCAACTGTCTAGAGGCATAAGCCACAACCTTCCTTTGTTGCATAAGGACACAACCCAAACCGTGCTTCGATGCGTCACCATAGACCTCAAACTCAACCCCTTCAGTAGGTAAAGTCAGAACTTGAGCAGTAGTGAGACGCTTCTTCAACTCTTGGAATGCCTTCTCGCACTCTTCAGACCACATAAACTTGCTCTCCTTTCTCATCAACTTGAACAAAGGCTGAGCTATCTTTGAGAAATCCTCAACAAACCTCCGATAGTAACCAGCAAGACCTAGGAAACTTCGAATCTCCGAGACATTCTCGGGACTTTCCCATTCTACAACGGCTTTAATCTTGGAAGGATCCACCATAACACCATCTTTGTTGATGACATGGCCTAAAAATGACACCTCCTTAAGCCAGAACTCGCACTTGGAGAACTTCGCGAACCACTTCTGTTTCCTCAAAATATCCAGGATCAATCTCAGATGTTTCTCATGCTCTTCTTCGTTCTTAGAGTACACAAGGATATCATCGATGAAGACAACCACACACGTATCCAAGAACTCATGAAAGGAGCGGTTCATCTGATCCATGAATACAGCAGGAGCATTTGTAAGACCAAAGGGCATAACTATGAATTCATAATGTCCATATCTTGTACGGAAAGCGGTCTTAGGGATATCTTCCTTCTTCACCGGAATTTGATGATAACCCGACCTCAAGTCTATCTTGGAGAAAACTCCAGCACCCTTCAATTGGTCAAACAGATCTTCAATGCGGGGCAAGGGATATCTATTCTTGATAGTCACCTTGTTCAGTTCACGGTAATCAATACATAGCCGCATACTCCCATCTTTCTTCTTAACAAACAGAACAGGAGCACCCCACGGTGAGACACTTGGTCTAATGAATCCCTTATCTATCAGCTCTTGCAACTGAGTCTTAAACTCTTGCAACTCAGCAGGCGCCATTCTATACGGGGCCTTAGACAGAGGAGAAGTACCAGGAGTGAGGTCAATGCTAAACTCAACATCTCTCTCGGGAGGGATACCTGGTAACTCATCGGGAAAGAAGTTCGGATACTCACGGACAATAGGAATGTCTTCTAACTTTGCTTCTTGAGTCAAATCTTTGACCATACAAAGGAATACTTGTTCCCCTTTCTGACGAAGCTTTTGCATTTTAAGAGCAGACACAATCTTTACCCCTTTCTTCAATACCACTCCACTATAGGAGATGCGCTTGCCACACGGACTACGAAGAGTCACCTTCTGATCACGGCAATGAATATGGGCATGATACTTAGATAGCCAATCCATACCCAAAATAACATCGAACTCGGACATGGAGAATTCCTTAAGATCGGCAGAAAGATTAGTACCCAACAACGAAATAGTCACATCACGGTACTCGGCATGACAAGGGTAATTCTCACCAGAAGGAAGAGATATAAGAGTTCGAAGAGGAGAACTCGAAGACAAGTTAGCTTTCTTGGCAAAAGAGTTAGAAACAAACGACACTGTAGCTCCCGAATCAAACAACATGAAAGCAGGGACACAATTAACAAGAAAGGTACCAGTGATGACGTCGGGATGAACTTCGGCGTCAGAATGAGTCATGCTGTAAACTCGATTCTTCGGTGGAGCAGAAGAACTAGGAGGGACAGGAGGACTAGCTGTAGCTCTCGGATTCTTAGGACATTCATAAGTCTTGTGACCGACCTCTCTACAGTAGAAGCAGACAATGGTAGCTCCATTACAATCCTTCCCCGGATGATGAGGTTTCTCACACTTCCGACACTTGGACGGATCGGCACTTGGCCTAGAACTGGAACCTTGATACCCACCACGGTAATTCGGCTCAAACCTTGGCTTCTTAGCCGGACTAGGAGTAAAAGAAGGGACAGGCTTCCTCACAGATGCAGCCTTAACAGTGTCTTCCTCCTTTATAGAAGCATGAACACTTAGGGCCATCTCATAAGCACCCTGAAAAGTAGTAGCTCCCGAACACAGCACAAGGGTCCTTACTCTAGGATCCATCTTCTTTATGTACCTCTTAACCCTTTCAGATTCAGTGGGAATGACGCAACTGGCAAACTTAGACAGCTCTGTAAAGCGGTCCGTATACTCTTGGATATTCATGTTCCCTTGAGTCAAAGATAGGAATTCTTCCTGTTTCTGCCAACGTAACTCATCGGGATAGAACCTTTCCTTCAGCTTGGCGGAAAACTGAGTCCACCCAAATCCACCAATAGCCATACAAGCGGTCTTTACCGTACTCCACCAATTATCAGCCTCTTTCTTCAGGTAATAAGTCCCAATAGGCACCATCTCAGTCACGGGACAATTAGTTGCCGTAAAGAGCTTTTCCATCTCTCTTAACCAATCTTCCAGAGCCACGGGATCAGCTGCACCATCATAAATAGGTGGCCTATGACGGTCAAAATGATCAAATGCTGACTGCCCAACAGCGGGGGTAGTAGCTCTGTTAGCCAAAGATATGAACGCATTCTCGAGGTTTTGACGGCGACGGCGCGCGGCTTCCTTTCTAGCAGCAATATGTTGTCGCGGAGGCATACTACAAAAACAAAAGCTTAAAAATTAGTCAACTAATTACACATAAGTAAACAATTAGTCAACAAATAATGTAAACAAAAAGGGTTCCCATGGTTTCTTTCCTACCCAAGTAACTCTCAATAAGCACTAAACTTGAAGCCTAAGACACTAGTAATCCTAGTTACAAGTCTACATATTTCTCGTGAAATAAGTAGCAACTCAAAGAGAGTTTTTGGAACGTTTGGCTTTGATACCAACTGTAACATCCCGTCCGAAACAAAGAGCAAAAGAGGCAATAATAAAGTAAATAAAGCACTAGTGGTAGCGGAAATACCACTAAGACGGAGATGCCACTCTAAGGAGTAAAAATAAACTATGGAAATAAGCATATATCCTCCAAATAAAACCGTTAACTTCCAAAGATCATATATAAAAGGGAATGAGGTCCCATACCCTCATTCCAACCAAAGTTCCAAAATACTTAAAAAAAGATGATCCAAAAGAAACTTAAACAAGTGATCCGAAATCCCAAAGACAACTAGAAATCCGAGGTCCAAAACATAGGATAAAACATTAACGGAAACTACTTAAGGCCTACTAAGAAACTAGTCCTAATTCCCGACTCATAGTGCTCATCTACTATGACAAGCACCACCTTCTTGCTCACAAGACCAAAACGCACTTTCCCGGTCCAAACCGTAATAACCCTAAACAACATCGTCATCTGCAAAATAACAACAACTTCCACAATCAGTGGGGAGCAACTAGCAGTTCTCCCATTACAAACAGGAATAAATAATAAACTTAAGGAATTAGAAACACAAGACATACATCACAAGTAACGTAACCCAAACATATAAAACATGCTACTACGGAACGTTAACACTAAAACATGCGTAAAGAGACAACCAAGTACTCAAACCAAATCATCACAGATACACAACCAAATTCCTACCTATTCAAAGACAACAGACCATACCGCCTGTGAGTAGACTCATTGGACCATACCGCCCAAGGCCTACTATGCATATTCGAGGACCATACCGCCCTGCCGAATAGCAATGCACATCCGAGGACCATACCGCCCTGCCGAATGGCATACTCAACGAACCATACCGCTCGTGAGTGAACCAATGGACCATACCGCCCATGGTTAAGTAACCAAATCCTAGGACCATACCGCCCTCAGGATACAAACAAATTCCTAGGACCATACCGCCCTCAGGAAACAAACAAAACAACGTATACTCGTCAAGGCATACAAGATACTTCAAATACTCAACATACGTATACACGCCTAGGTATATAAATCAACCCAAATAACTAACATACGTATACACGTCAAGGTATACATGCATAACTCAATCCATAAAGCAACAATACAAAAATGTTGGGGCGTACAACACAAAAACGTTATCTGAGTTTGGGTGCGAAGTCAATTATGACTGAATCACAATATTCCCCGTACATAACTCTTGGCGAAGAGATGCTAAGGACAGTATTATCCTCCCCTAAGCATTTCGACGTCGACCACTCAAAGTGTAGACCCACAACACTCAACAAACCCTAAACTAGCAAGACTACCCAACTAACTTGGGCATGTTCCTTAAAGAAAAATAACATCCACACAACTTAACATGCTTAACGTACTTACATAAGACCAATAGCGTACATAAGAACATGCTGTAAACCAAAAGGAGAATTAACCCAAAAACGTACACAAGCACGGCAGCAGCAGGTCGCGACCAGCGACGAAGGTCGCGAGGGGCGACCTGGATGTCGCGAGTCGCGAGCCTTCTCGCGGGTCGCGAGCAGTCACTGCTCGTTGCTTACGGCAGCTCTCGTCGTCTCTTGCCTCGTTCCCTTTGGTGCACAACTTGACTCCAAACCACAACTAAACACACAAGCACGTCCATACGCAACCCAAGCACATCCTAGCATGCTACTATACATCAATAACATCTCAAACTCAATTCCCAATCAAGAACCAATAATACTCCACACCACAAATCAACGTGAACATCATAACCGACTACACCCATCATTCAAACCAACAACGAAAACACAACAACATGCTCCATACGTATAAAGTACCATAAAACTACGTCCTAAACATGATACTGCGCTATACTATGAGCATACAATCAATCGAATTCCACCTATCATGATACTAAGTTCCTCTAACGCGAATCTACCAACCTAAGTTCAAGAATCTACTCCTATCGAACTAGAAAAACGCTAGTTACCTTGATCTTCGCGTGGGAATTAGTAGGATGCTCGATTGTAGTCTAAACACCTTGTGAATGGCCACCTCCTTCGTCTCCTACGATCACAACCAAAAAGAGCTCAACCAAAGCTTGAAACCGGTACTAAAATGGCTTGAAAACACTAAGAAAATCTGATTTTTGTGTGGGGAAAATGATGAAGGAAAACAAAGAGAACTCTTCTCTATTTTTTTTGGAATGGGGCGTGTGAAATGGGAGATGCAAAGGGGTGCAAAAATGCTGATTTAAAAAGACAGCAAAGGGGTGTAAAGAGGATGATTAAGTGATGGTTTAATGGTGGTTTTGATGGCCAGCAATAGAAGGCTTAATGAGGGTGAGTGAAAGGGGTTGGCTCATCAAGTTTTAACGTTACAAAGCTGTCCAAACTCTTCATAAACCAAGGAAACTCAAAATATTCGGACTTGTAAGCTGATAAGCAAAAACGTGCGCAACACTAGCACAATGCACGTTTACAAAATAAAGTACTACGCTTGAAACAAATATTATATTCAAATATTTTTATAAATAAAAATTATATTTACCAACGTAGTATATATATACATTTACCAAGCTATCACATTATATGATTCGCACATAAACGAGCGCTACATTGCCCGTTAAAGAAACGGACGCAAAATACAAGCATTGCTCATATACCGCACAATGCCACACTTAAATTCACAAATAAAATATATAATTATTTTCAAAATAAAATGTAGACATATAATATAAGTTTATAACACAAAATATATTTACAAAACATAATTTACCGTCTAACATAGAAATAATAAACGCGCGAAATTTTCACGAAAATTCGGGGTGTTACAAGAACCCTCCTGCAACTGAGCAGTTAACAAAAAAAGAGCTAGATGATGTTGCTGAGGAAGTGGACTATTGGCAAACAGCCATATTCTGTTTTATGGTTGGAGCTAATCCACCTTTCTCTATGATGGAAGGGTTTCTGAAGAGGATTTGGGGAAAAATGGGAATTGATAAAATTGCTCAAGTTGGCAAGGGGACTATCATGGTGAGATTTAGTGATATGGGAGGGAAAGACTTGGCTCTTACTAGCCATTTCAGTTTTGATTCGAAACCTTTGATTGTTAAATCATGGGACATTGATGCTGATATTGGTGACGAGATGGTGAAAAAGGTTCCTATTTGGGTCAAACTTCGAAAGCTCAATGTGAAATATTGGGGAGGTAGAAGGCTTACCAAAAATAGTACAGGCTCTAGATGATTTTGTTAAAGTTGATCAAGCTACTAAGAAAAGGGATAAATTGATGTATGCAAGAGTGTTGGTGGAAGTGGTGGTTGATCAGATATATCCCGATTCTGTTTCTTTTTTGAATGAACATGGTGTACTTATTTATCAGGTTATTGAGTATGAATGGAAGCCTGAAATCTGTATACATTGCAAAAAGATAGGCCATAGAGGGGATGACTGTAGAGTAGTAAAAAAGAAGCAGGAATGGAGGCCTAAAGTGCCCCCTAAACTGATAAGGAGTTGTTGGTGGATGAGGATGGGTTCAGACAAGTATCCAGTAAATTTAAAAAGCAGCAACAACCTACTGTAACTGCTATAAGCCAGGAAAGTCCCAACATATTTGAGGTGCTGTAGCAGGTGACTCCTATTGAAGGTTATAAAGTTGGCCTCCTCCCTGATGACAGAGGTAATGATGAGCTGATAGTTAAGGGGTTGATTACCCCTATTGTGAATGGATAATATACTATGTTGGAATGTAAGGGGTCTAAACAAGTTAGCTAAGCAGAAAGAGGTCAAGAATCTTATTTCTTCTCATAAAGCTAAGCTTGTTTGTCTCCTTGACACTAAGATCAGGGCTCATAAATTGGGGGCCTTGTATCTGAACTTGTGTCCAGGTTGGAATATAACTACAAACTTACCATGGCATGGCAGAGGTAGAATCATCATTGTTTATGCCAAATTTTACATAAGTAAAATCTAGCTAGAGACCTACAACTAGCTAATGAATATGGATGGCTAATAAAGGTGAACAAAGCAAAGGAGAACGAAAGAAAGCAAAAAATAGAAAGGGACACCAGAGATAGTGACGCGGAAACCCGTGGAATAAGGGAAAAACCGCGGGTGGCTTTGAGTCCACCAATCCACTATAATCTCGGTTACAGCCCTAGTGTTTTACGTACCAATGTAATTCGTAAGCTTAAGAACAATGTTTCAAACTTAGAATGTAAGTGCTGAATGCGTAAAAGCTTTTCTCTAATTTACATTATCATTATGCTATTTATACTGAGATGAGTATCCGTATTAATAAGCCTTCACAACGGCTTGTAACTGCCCCTTGATTCTCGCCCACGTCCGTATTTAATGGCTTTGAATGAGTCTTCATCCGTTTTGCCTCTGCTGCACTTATTCTTGCGTGATTTTAGGCTTTGGCCATAACTAATCCGTGACGTGTCAGTGAAGCTGACCTTCCATATCCGGAGGTCCTAAGCTGGCCTTCCATAGCTGGAGAGCTCTAGCTGGAGAATCCTAGCTGCAACAATCATTTAACCTCTATCTTAGGCTATTGTTGAGTCATACGTTGACCTGTTCCAAGCTGGTGGCCGATAGCTGGAAGCTGGAAGCTGGAAGCTGGTAGCTGGAAGCTGGTAGCTGGTAGCTGCAAGCTTCAAGCTGCAACCTGGAAGCTAGTAGCTGCAAGCTGCAACCTGGAAGCTAGGAGCTGAAAGCTAGAAGCTTACATCCAGTTGCTAGTAGTAGCTAGCTGGAAGCTAATACTCGGAAGCTATAGCTGGAACCTATGATCGTGGAACCTGCTAACCTGCAGAACTAGCTTAGGAAAATCTGGACATAACAATCATTGCTTGGGTCCCTAGAGCTTTTGAGGTGGATATCAGATTCTGCACTAATCAGTTAGTGCATTGTATTGTCACTTCTTGCAGTTCAAGAGTCTCCTTTGCTTGTTCAATAGTGTATTCCCATAATGATAATGCTAGCAGGTTTATTCTGTGGAAGGATTTGGAGAGAATTGGTGGTTCTTTAGTTGGCCCTTGGGTGATGATGGGAGATTTCAATAATGTGCTCACATATGAGGAAAGAGTTGGGGCTGCAGTTACTAGAAGGGAGATTGAGGCTTTTCAAAAGTGCCTTAACTTTTGTAATTTGACTGATGTCAAATTTCTTGGTAGGTTCTATACATGGAACAACAAGCAAGATGATGAAGATAGGGTGCTAGCAAAGCTTGATACGGTTATTGCTAATGGAAACTGGTTAACTCTTTTTAAATCAGCTGAATTGATTTTCCTTCTTGAGGGATACTTTGATCACTCCCCTGCTTTGTTCAAATGCTTTCCCATACCTCAAGGCAAAATCCCCTTCAGATATTTCCAGATGTGGAGCAAATGTGATAGTTTTTTAACTGTTTTTGAAGAAGCCTGGCAGCAGCAAGTTAATGGATTTCAGATGTTTCAAATCTGGCAAAAACTGAAAAATCTGAAGCAAGATCTGAAGAAGATCAATAAGGAGAGGTTTGGAGATGTTAAAGCTGCTCATCTAAATGTTGTTGTTGCTCTTAAAGCCTGCCAAGAACAGTTGCATCTTGATCCCAACAATACAAGCTTTGTTCATGCTGAATATGCAGCTCACCAAAAACTCAAAGAAGCTCAGGGTAATAACCTTTCATTCTTAAATCAGAAAGCAAAAGGGGAATGGATACTTGATGGTGATAGCAATACAAAAAAGTTTCATAATAGTGTTAAAATAATGGCTCAGAGGAATAATATTAATGCTATTATGAGTAAAGATGAAATTTGGATTTATGAGCATGAAGATGTGAAAAATATTTTCCTGAATCATTTTAGAACATTTGTTGCTAATACAAGGAGTGAAGTACTTCCTATTAAGAGCAGGTTTATTCAACAAGGACCTGTTTTGGTGGAAGCTCAACACTCTCTTCTGAACCTTAATTTCACAGGAGAGGAGATTAGCTTAGCACTCTGGTCTATTCCTAATAACAAATCTCCTGGGATAGATGGCTATGGGAGCAGCTTCTTCAAGGATGCTTGGGATGTGGTGGGACAAGGCATCATTTCTGCAGTGCAAGAAGTCTTCAGCTCAGGCAGAATGCTTCAAGCTATAAACACTACAGCAATCACCTTAGTTCCTAAGGTTGCTTGCCCCTCCCATGTTGGAGACTACAAACCTATAGCCTGTTGCACAGTGCTCTATAAAATCTTCTCCAAACTCTTATGTTCAAGGTTGAAAAGAGTCTTGCCTGGTCTGGTTAGCCAAAGTCAGAGTGCCTTTGTGGCAGGTAGAAGTATCATTGATAATATACTGTTGTGCCAGGATCTTGTCAAGCACTATACAAGGAAATAAGCTGCCAGAAGCTGTTTGATGAAAATTGATCTGCAAAAAACTTGTGATACTATTGAATGGGGGTTTGTGCATGATTTGCTCCAGGCTCTCAACTTTCCTAAGGACATCATTAATATTCTGATGGTATGTATATCCACTACTAGATATACTCTCCTCTTTAATGGGTCCTGTACAGATTTGTTTGAGGCTAAGAGAGGATTAAGACAAGGAGACCCTATCTCCCCCCTGGTTTTTGTTCTCTGCATGGTATAACTGAGTAGAATCTTGAATTATCAGGGGGCAAAGAGAGAGCTTCATTTCCATCCCAGATGTCAAGGCCTGAAGCTGAATAGCCTGTGTTTTGCTGATGACTTGATGGTTTTCAGTTGAGGAGACTATAAAAGTGTCTACTTGATGCTTCAAGGCTTGAGACTTTTTGAAAAATCTTCTGGCCTAGCTGCTAATAAACAAAAATCTAAAATTTTTCAAGTTAACATGGAAGCTACAGAGCGCCACAGGATTAAGACGATGTCTGGTTTTGGTTCTGGTGCCTAGCCTCTTAAGTATGTTGGTGCTCCCATTAGCACCAAGAAACTCAGAACTGTAGACTGTGAGAAGTTGGTTGAGAAAATGTTGTTTAGGATCAAATCCTGGCAGCATAGGACACTGTCTTTTGATGGCATACTTCAGTTAGTCAACTCTGTGTTGATGAGTGTGTGTAATTACTAGATGCAGATCTTCATTCTACCTGAGGCTGTCCTTTCAAGAATTAATCAAATCTGTAGAGTTTACTTATGGCAAGGTACTTCTAGATACCTAAAGCCACGCTATGTCAACTGGGAAAAGGTCTGCAGTAAGAAGAGCTATGGAGGCCTGGGTGTCAGGGATATAAAGCTCTGGAACCTCCTAGCAGTTAGTAAGCAAGTTTGGGCCATTGCTAAAAAGAAAGACACCCTGTGGGTGAGGTGGGTTAATTCAGTTTACATCCAGGGAGGTGACTGGTGGCATCACCACCCTAGGTCCACTGCTAGCTGGATATGGAGATACTTCTGTCAAGTTAGAGATGAGACCAAACAAGCAGCCTTGCTTCCTTAGTCTGGCCAAGTTTTCTCCATTGGTAAATGTTATAAACAAGGACAAGAGATGGGAGAGAAAGTTGTCTGGGACAGGATTGTGTGGAATAGGCTCAATACACCTAAACACAGTTTCATGATATGGTTAGCAGCCCACCAAAGGATTATGACAAAGGAAAGGCTCAAAAGATATGGTGTATGTGCTGAGGACACCTGTACCATCTGTGGCTCTCACACTGAGAACCTTGATCATCTGCTCTTTCACTGCTACTTCAGCAAGCAGGTTTGGGAGGAATGTCTGGTTTGGATCATGATTAAGAAGAGGTGGACTAGCATGTCTGACTGCCTCAACTGGATCAGTAAAAGGGGTGATATGCCTCAAGCTAAAAGGAAAATAGCTTTCTCTGTAGTAGATGTTGTTGTGAATAACATTTGGCTTGCTAGAAATCAGGCCTACTGGTGTAGTTATGTTCCTAGTATTGATAGTTGTATTGCTTCTATCAAGTTTGTAATTAGAACTAGGATGAAGTTAGTCTATAACTCTAAGGCCTTTACTAAGATCAAATATTGGCTAGATGAGCTCCAGTTGTAATAGTTACTCTTATGTGTTTGGGGAGCCTTCCTAGAAGGGTTGAATTCGCCTTTGAGTAGATTGTAGTTGTGTTTTGGTGCTTAATATATCTTTCCACTTATCCAAAAAAAAAAAAGGTTTCAAAAAAAAGTTTCCAGATTGAGAAGAAATTTTGGTGGTAGGTTTCAATGACCAAAAAATATGAAATAAAACATATGGGGCCAAACGGCCGTCGTATGAGGTGGTTTTGAAACACAATGCTCCTTCACGACACTCAGTCTACGTTGATGGAAAAAAAAGGTTTAAAAAAAAAATTTCGATATTGAGACAAAATTTTTGTGGTTGGTTTCAATGACCAAAAAAATATGGAATACCAAAGACGGGGCCAATCGGCCGTCCTATGAGGTGGTTTTGATTCACATATGCTCTATAACGGCACTAAGTCCTCGTTGATGGAAAAAAAGGTTTCAAAAAAAAAGTTTTCAGATTGAGATGAAATTTTGGTGGTAGATTTCAATGACCATAAAAATCTGGAATTCCAAATATGGGGCAAAACGGCGGTCGTATGAGGTGGTATTGAGTCACATATGCTCCGTAACGGCACTCAGTCCACGTTGATGGAAAAAAAGGTTTCAAAAAAAAGTTTCCATATTAAGACGAAATTTTGGTGGTAGGTTTCAATGACCAAAAAAATATGAAATACCAAATATGGGGCCAAACGGCCGTCGTATGAAATGGTTTTGTGTCACAGATGCTCCGTAACGGCACTCAGTCCACGTTGATGGAGAAAAACGTTTCAAATAAGGTTTTCAGCTTGCGATGAAATTTTGGGTGTAGGTTGCAATAACCAAAATAATATGGAATACAAAATATGGGGCAAAACGACGGTCGTATGAGGTGGTTTTGGGTCACATATACTACGTAACGGCAATAAGTCTACGTTGATGGAAAAAAAGGTTTCAAAAAAAACTTTCCTGATTAAGATGAAATTTTGGTGGTAGGTTTCAATGACCAAAAAAAATATGAAATACCAAATATGGGGCCAAACGGCCGTCGTATGAAATGGTGTTCTGTCACATATGCTCCATAACGGCACTCAGTCCACATTGATGGAAAAAATGGTTTCAAAAAAAGTTTTCAGATTGAGACAAAATTTTTGTGGTAGGTTTCAATGACCAAAAAATATATGGAATACCAAAGATGGGGATAAACGGCGGTCGTATGAGGTGGTTTTGAGTCACATATGCTCCATAACGGCACTCAGTCCTCCTTGATGGAAAAAAACGTTTGAAAACACTGTTTTCAGCTTGAGACTAAATTTTTGTGATAGGTTGCAATGACAAAAAAAATATAGAATACCAAATATGGGGCTAAACGACGGTCATATGAGGTGGTTTTGAGTCACATATACTCCGTAACGGCACTAAGTCTACGTTGATGGAAAAAATGGTTTAAAAAAATGTTTCCTGTTTGAGATGAAATTTTGGTGGTAGGTTTTAATGACCAAAAAAAATGAATTACCAAATATGGGGCCAAACGGCCGTCGTATGAAATGGTTTACTGTCACATATGCTCCGTAACGGCGCTCAGTCCATGTTGATGGAAAAAAATGTTTCAAAAAAGTTTTCAAATTGAGACAAATTTTTGTAGTAGGTTTCAATGACCAAAAAAATATAAAATACCAAGTATGGGGCAAAACGGCGGTCGTATGAGGTGGTTTTGAGTCACATATTCTCCTTTACGACACCTAGTCATCGTTGATGGGAAAAAATTTAATAAAAAGTTTCCATATTAAATCGAAATTTTGGTGGTAGGTTTCATTGACCAAAAAAAAATATGGAATACCAAATATGGGGATAAACGGCGGTCGTATGAGGTGTTTTTGAGTCACGTATGCTCCGTAACAGCACTTATTCTACGTTGATGGAAAAAAAGGTTTCAAAAAAAGTTTCCAGATTGAGACGAAATTTAAGTGGTAGATTTCAATGACCAAAAATAATCTGGTATACCAAATATGGGGCAAAACGGGAGTCGTATGAGGTGGTTTTGAGTCACATTTGCTCCGTAACGGCAGTCAGTCCACGTTGATGGAGAAAAAGGTTTCAAAAAAAAGTTTCCAGATTGAGACGAAATTTTGGTGGTAGGTTTCAATGACCAAAAAAATATGAAATACCAAATATGGGGCCAAACGGCCGTCGTATGAAATGGTTTTGTGTCACATATGCTCTGTAACGGCACTCAGTCCACGTTGATGGAAAAAAACATTTCAAAAAAGGTTTTTAGCTTGAGACGCAATATTGGTGGTCGGTTGCAATGACCAAAAAATATAGAATACCAAATATGGGGTAAAACGACGGTCGTATGAGGTGGTTTTGAGTCACATATGCTCCGTAACGGCACTCAGTCCACGTTGATGGGAAAAAAACGTTTCAAAAAAGTTTTCAACTTGAGACGAAATTTTGGTGGTAGGTTGCAATGACCAAAAAAATATTGAATACCAAATATGGGGTAAAATGACGGTCGTATAAGGTGGTTTTAAGTCACATATGCTCCGTAACGGCACTCAGTCCCCGTTGATGGAAAAAAAGGTTTCAAAAATAGTTTTCAGCTTGAGACGAAATTTTGGTGGTAGGTTTCAATGACCAAAAAATATAGAATACCCAATATGGGGCAAAACGGCGGTCGTATGAGGTGGTTTTGAGTCACATATGCTCCGTAACGGCACTCAGTCCACGTTGATGGAAAAAAAAGGTTTCAGAGTCCACGTTGATGGAAAGTAATATTTCATTTCTTTCTCTCTAAGAGGCGATTTCTCCTTCCCTCCTCCACCACCTGTGGAAGCCATGGCAGGGGGCAAGAGAGGCAAACCCCCAAAGAGGAAGAATGCAAGAAGCAAGGTTGGCTCTGATTCCATAGCTAGCAGCACTACCATTGATCTGAAACAAAAAGAGAAACTGACCGAGGAAGAAGAAGAAATTTCTTATTTTGACATTACAAGTGATGAGGAGTTACCAGATACTCCTATTGTACACTCTGATGGTGATGAAGTGAACCCTCAAGCTCATAGGAGATTCTCAGAGTGGGTTTCAGCTCTGAAATCTACCAATGGTGATTATGCCTCGACTTCTAGAGGTAAGTTTAAGCATAGCAATCCCAGTAAACATATTCTATTTGGCTCTGCTGTTAGTGTAGAGATGGAGACTGGGAAGAAGAGATTAAACATGCTAAATGTGATAGAGGAGCAGCCTCCTATTCCAACTAAGCAGTTACCTAAAATAGAGTTAGATGATGTTGCTGAGGAAGTTGACTATTGGCAAACAACCATATTTTGTTTTGTGGTTGGAGCTAATCCACCTTTCTCTGTTATGGAAGGGTTTTAGAAGAGGATTTGGGGAAAGATGGGCATTGATAAAATTGCTCAAGTTGGTAAGGGAACTATCATGGTGAGATTCAGTGACATGGGAGGGAAAGACTTGTCTCTTAATGGCCATTTCAATTTTGACTCGAAGCCTTTGATAGTTAAATCATGGGATATTGATGATGATATTGGTGACCAGGTGGTGAAAAAGGTCCCTATTTGGGTCAAACTTCCAAAGCTCAATGTGAAATACTGGGGAGGAAGAAGCCTCACCAAAATAGTGCAGTCTCTACGTGATTTTGTTAAAGTAGATCAAGCTACAGAGAAGAGGGATAGACTGATGTATGCAAGAGTGTTGGTGGAAGTGGTGGTTGATCAGACTTATCCTGATTCTGTCTCTTTTTTGAATGAGCATGGAGTACTTCTTAATCAGGTTATTGAGTATGAATGTAAGCCTGAAATCTGCATACATTGCAAAAAGATAGGCCATAGAGGGGAGGACTGTAGAGTAGTAAAAAAGAAGCAGGAATGGAGGCCTAAAGTGGCCCCTAAACTGAATAAGGAGTTATTGGTGGATGAGGATGGGTTAAGACAAGTATCCAGCAAATTTAAAAAGCAGCAACAACCTACTGTAACTGCTACTGTAACTGCTGTAAGCCAGGAAAGTTCCAACAGATTTGAGGTTCTGCAACAAGTGACTCCTATTGAAGCTGATAAAGTTGGCATTCACACTGATGATAGAGGTAATGATGAGCTGATAGATAAGGGGTTGATTACCCCTACTGGGAATGGATAATATACTATGTTGGAATGTAATGGGGCTTAACAAGCTAGCTAAACAGAAAGAGGTCACGAACCTTATCTCTTCTCATAAAGCTAAGCTTGTTTGTCTCCTTAAAACTAAGATCAGGGCTCGTAAATTGGGGGCCTTGTATCTGAACTTATGTCCAGGTTGGAATATAACTACAAACTTACCATGGCATGGTAGAGGTAGAATCATCATTGCTTGGGACCCTAGAGCTTTTGAGTTGGATATCAGATTTTGCACTGATCAGTTAGTGCATTGTATTGTCACTTCTTGCAGTTCAAGAGTCTCCTTTGCTTGTTCAATAGTGTATGCACATAATGATAATGCTAGCAGGTGCATTCTGTGGAAAGACTTGGAGAGAATTGGTGGCTATTTAGTTGGCCCTTGGGTGATGATGGGAGATTTCAATAATGTGCTCACATATGAGGAAAGAGTTGGGGCTATAGTTGCTAGAAGGGAAATTGAGGATTTTCAAAAGTCTCTCAACTCTTGTAATTTGACTGATGTCAAATTTCTTGGTAGGTTCTATACATGGAACAATAAGCAAGATGATGAAGATAGGGTGCTAGCTAAGCTTGACAGGGTTGTTGCTAATGAAAACTGGGTAACTCTTTTCAAATTAGCTGAAGTGATTTTCCTTCCTGAGGGATATTTTGATCAGTCCCCTGCTTTGATCAAATGTTTTCCCACACCTCAAGGCAAAATCCCCTTCAGATACTTTCAGATGTGGAGCAAATGTGATAGTTTTTTAGCTGTTGTTAAAGAATCCTGGCAGCAGCAAGTTACTAGATTCCAGATGTTCCAAGTATGGCATAAACTGAAATTTCTCAAGCAAGATCTAAAGAAGCTCAACAAGGAGAGGTTTGGAGATGTTGAAGCTGCGCAACTACAAGCTGCTGCTGATCTCAAATTCTGCCAAGAACAGTTGCATCTGGATCCCAGCAATGTAAGCTTTATTCATGCTGAATATGTCGCTCACCAAAAACTCAAAGAAGCTCAGGTTAATTACCTCTCATTCTTAGATCAAAAAGCAAAAGGGGAATGGATACTTGATGGTGATAGCAATATAAAAAAGTTTCATAATAGTGTTAAAATAATGGCTCAAAAAAATAATATTAATGCTATTATGAGTAAAGAGGATGTGTGGATTTATGAGCATGAAGATGTGAAAAATACATTCTTGAATCATTTTAGAACTTTTGTTGCTAATACAAGGAGTGAAGTCCTTCCTATTAAGAGCAGGTTTGTTCAACAAGGACCTGTTTTGGTGGAAGCTCAACACTCTCTTCTTAACCTCAATTTCACCAGAGAGGAAATTAGGTTAGCACTCTGGTCTATTCCTAATAATAAATCTCCTGGGATAGATGGTTATGGGAGCAGCTTCTTCAAGGATGCTTGGGATGTGGTGGGACAAGGCATCATTTCTGCAGTGCAAGAAGCCTTCAGCTTAGGCAGAATGCTTAAAGCAATAAACACTACAGCAATCACCTTAGTTCCTAAGGTTGCTTCCCCCTCTCATGTTGGAGACTACAGACCTATAGCCTGTTGCACAGTGCTTTATAAAATCATCTCTAAAGTCTTATGTTCAAGGTTGAAAAGAGTCCTGCCTGGTCTGGATAGCCAAAGTCAGAGTGCCTTTGTGGCAGGTAGAAGCATCATTGATAATATACTGTTGTGTCAGGATCTTGTCAAACACTATACAAGGAAACAAGCTGCTAGAAGCTGTTTGATGAAAGTTGATCTGCAAAAAGCTTATGATACTATTGAGTGGGGGTTTGTGCATGATTTTCTCCAGGCTCTCAACTTTCCTAAGGACTTCATTAATATTCTGATGGAATGTATATCCAATACTAGATATACTCTCCTCTTTAATGGTTCTTGTACAGATTTGTTTGAGGCTAAGAGAGGATTAAGACAAGGAGACCCTATCTCCCCCCTGGTTTTTGTACTCTGCATGGAATATCTGACTATAATCCTGAATTATCCGGGGGCAAAGAAAGATTTTCATTTCCATCGCAGATGTCAAGGCCTAAAACTGAATAGCCTGTGTTTTGCTGATGACTTAATGATTTTCAGTAGAGGAGACTATAGAAGTGTCTACTTGATGCTTCAAGGCTTGAGACTTTTTGAAAAATCTTCTGGCTTAGCTGCTAATAAACAGAAATCTAAGTTTTTCAGGTTAACATGAAAGCTACAAAGCTCCACAGGATTAAGAAGCTGTCCGGGTTTGGTTTTGGTGCCTGGCCTCTTAAGTATGTTGGTGCTCCCATTAGCACCAAGAAACTAAGAACTGCAGACTGTGAAAAGTTGGTAGCGAAAATGCTGTTTAGGATCAAATCCTGGCAACATAGAACACTGTCTTTTGTTGGAAGACTTCAGTTAGTCAACTCAGTGGTGATGAGTGTGTGCAATTACTGGATGCGTATCTTCATTTTACCTGACGCTGTTATTTCAAGAATAAATCAAATCTGCAGAGTCTACTTATGGCAAGGTAATGATAGATACCTAAAGCCAGGCTATGTCAACTGGGATAAGGTCTGCAACAAGAAGAGCTATGGAGGCCTGGGTGTCAGGGATATAAAGCTCTGGAACCTCCTAGCAGTTAGCAAGCAAGTTTGGGCCATTGCTGAAAAGGAAGACACCTTGTGGGTGAGATGGGTTAATTCAGTGTACATCCAAGGAGGTGACTGGTGGCATCACCACCCTAGGTCCACTGCTAGCTGGATATGGAGATACTTTTGTCAAGTTAGAGATGAGATCAAACAAGCAGCCTTGCTTCCTCAGACTGGCCAAGTATTCTCCATTGGTAAATGTTACAAACAAGCACAGGAGATGGGAGATAAAGTTATTTGGGATAGGGTTGTGTGGAATAGGCTCAATACACCCAAACACAGCTTCATGATATGGTTAGCAGCCCACCAAAGGCTTATGACAAAGGAAAGGCTCAGAAGATATGGTGTATGTTCTGAGGACACCTGGACCATCTGTGGCTCTCACACTGAGAGCCTTGATCATCTACTCCTCCACTGCTACTTCAGCAAATAGGTTTGGGAGGAATGTCTGGATTGGATCAAGATTAAGAAGAGGTGGACTGGCATGTCTGACTGCCTCAACTGGATCAGTAACAGGGGTGATATGCCTTAAGCTAGAAGGAAAGTAGCTTTTTCTGTAGTAGCTGTTGTGTATAACATTTGGCTTGCTAGAAATCAGGCCTATTGGTTGTGTTATGTTCCTAGTGTTTATAGTTGTATTGCTTCTATCAAGTTTGTAATTAGAACTAGGATGAAGTTAGTCTATAACTCTAAGGCCTTCACTAAGTTCCAATATTGGCTAGATGAGCTCAAGTTGTAATAGTTACTCTTAGGTGTTTGGGGAGCCTTCCTAGAAGGGTTGTCATCGCCTTTGAGTAGATTGTAGTTGTGTTTGGTGCTTAATATATCTTTTCACTTATCTAAAAAAAAAAGGTTTCAAAAAAAAGTTTCCAGATTGAGACGAAATTTTGGTGGTAGGTTTCAACGACCAAAAAATGTGAAATACCAAATATGCGGCCAAACAGCCGTCGTATGAAATGGTTTTGTGTCACATATGCTCCGTAACGGCACTCAGTCCACGTTGATGGAAAAAAACGTTTCAAAAAAGGTTTTCAGCTTGAGACGAAATGTTGGTGGTAGGTTGCAATGACCAAACAAATAAAGAATACCAAATATGGGGCAAAACAACGGTCGTATGAGGTGGTTTTGAGTCACATATGCTCCGTAACGGCACTCAGTCTACGTTGATGGAAAAAAAATGTTTCAAAAAAAAGTTTCCATATTGATAGGAAATTTTGGTGGTAGGTTTCAATGACCAAAAAAATATAGAATACCTAATATGGGGCCAAACGGCCGTCGTATGAGGTGGTTTTTAGTAACATATGCTCCGTAACGGCACTCAGTCCACGTTGATGGAAAAAAAGGTTTCAAATAAAAAGTTTTCAACTTGAGATGAAATTTTGGTGGTAGGTTTCAATGACCAAAAAAATGTAGAATACCAAATATGGGGCAAAACTGCGGTCGTATGAGGTGATTTTGAGTCACATATGCTCCGTAACGGCACTCAGTCTACGTTGATGGAAAATAAGGTTTCAAAAAAAGTTTCCAGTTGAGATGAAATTTTGGTGGTAGGTTTCAATGACAAAAAAAATGAATTACCAAATATGGGGCATGAAATGGTTTTGTGTCACATATTCTCCGTAACGGCACTCAGTCCATGTTGAAGGAAGAAAAGGTTTCAAAAAAAGTTTTCAGATTGAGACAAAATTTTTGTGGTAGGTTTCAATGACCAAAAAAATATAGAATACCAAGTATGGGGCAAAACGGCGGTCGTATGAGGTGGTTTTTAGTCACATATGCTCCGTAACATCACTTATTCTATGTTGATGGAAAAAAATGTTTCAAACAAAGTTTCCAGATTGAGACGAAATTTTGGTGGTAGATTTCAATGACCAAAAATAATCTGGAATACCAAATATGGGGCAAAACGGCAGTCGTATGAGGTGGTTTTGAGTCACATATGTTCCTTCACGACACTCACTCTACGTTGATGGAAAAAAAAAATTCAAAAAAAAAGTTTCCGTATTGAGACGAAATTTTTGTGGTAGGTTTCAATTACCAAAAAAATATAGAATACCAAATATGGGGCCAGACGGTCGTCGTATGAGGTGGTTTTGAGTCACATATGCTCCGTAACGGCACTGAGTCCACGTTGATAGAAAAAAGGTTTTAAAAAAAAGTTTTCAGATTGAGACAAAATTTTGGTGGTAGATTTCAATGACCAAAAAAATCTGGAATACCAAATATGGGGCAAAACGGCGGTCGTATGAGGTTATTTTGAGTCACATATGCTCCGTAACGACACTCAGTCCACGTTGATGGAAAAAAAGGTTTCAAAAAAAAGTTTTCAGCTTGAGATGAAATTTTGGTGGTAGGTTTCAATGACCAAAAAATGTAGAATACCAAATATGGGGCAAAACTGCGGTCATATGAGGTGATTTTGAGTCACATATGCTCCGTAACGGCACTCAGTCTACGTTGATGGAAAAAAAGGTTTCAAAAAAAGTTTCCAGTTGAGATGAAATTTTGGTGGTAGGTTTCAATGACAAAAAAAAATGAATTACCAAATATGGGGCCAAACGGCCGTCGTATGAAATGGTTTTGTGTCACATATGCTCCGTAACGGCACTCAGTCCATGTTGAAGGAAGAAAAGGTTTCAAAAAAAGTTTTCAGATTGAGACAAAATTTATGTGGTAGGTTTCAATGACCAAAAAAATATAGAATACCAAGTATGGGGCAAAACAGCGGTCGTATGAGGTGGTTTTGAGTCACATATGCTCCGTAACATCACTTATTCTATGTTGATGGAAAAAAAGGTTTCAAACAAAGTTTCCAGATTGAGACGAAATTTTGGTGGTAGATTTCAATGACCAAAAAATTTTGGAATACCAAATATGGGGCAAAACGGCGGTCGTATGAGGTGGTTTTGAGTCAGATATGCTCCGTAACGGCACTCAATCCACGTTATCTAAAAAGAATTTTCCAGATTGAGACAAAATTTTTATGGTAGATTTAAATGACCAAAAAATTATGGAATACCAAATATGGGGCAAAACGGCGGTCGTATGAGGTGGTTTTGAGTCACATATGCTCCGTAATGGCACTCAATCCACGTTGATGGAAAAAAAAGGTTTCAAAAAAAAGTTTTCAGCTTGAGATGAAATTTTGGTGGTAGTTTCAATGACCAAAAAAATATAGAATACCAAATATGGGGCAAAACTGCGGTCGTATGAGGTGATTTTGAGTCACATATGCTCCGTGAAGACACTCAGTCTACGTTGATGTAAAATAAGGTTTCAAAAAAAAGTTTCCAGATTGAGACGAAATTTTGGTGGTAGGTTTCAATGACCAAAAAATATGGAATACCTAATATGGGGCCAAACGGCCGTCGTATGAAATGGTTTTGTGTCACATATGCTCCGTAACGGCACTGATTCCATGTTGATGGACAAAAAGTTTTCAAAAAAAGTTTTCAGATTCAGACAAAATTTTTGTGGTAGGTTTCAATGACCAAAAAAATATAGAATACCAAGTATGGGGCAAAACGGCGGTCGTATAAGGTTGTTTTCAGTCATATATGCTCCTTTACGACACTCAGTCATCGTTGATGGAAAAAAAAATTAAAAAAGTTTCCAGATTGAATCGAAATTTTAGTGGTAGGTTTCAATGACCCAAAAAAATATGGAATACTAAAAATGGGGATAAACGGCGGTCGTATGAGGTGTTTTTGAGTCACATATTCTCCGTAACAGCACTTATTCTACGTTGATGGGAAAAAAGGTTTGAAAAAAAGTTTTCAGATTGAGACGAAATTTTGGTGGTAGATTTCAATGACCAAAAAAATCTGGAATACCAAATATGGGGCAAAACGGCGGTCGTATGAGGTGGTTTTGAGTCACATATGCTCCGTAACATCACTCAGTCCACGTGGATGGAAAAAAAGGTTTCCAAAATAAGTTTTCAGCTTGAGATGAAATTTTGGTGGTAGGTTTCAATGACCATAAAAATATAGAATACCAAATATGGGGCAAATTTCGGTCGTATGAGGTGATTTTTAGTCACATATGCTCCATAACGGCACTAAGTCTACGTTGATGGAAAAAACGGTTTCAAAATAAAGTTTCCAGATTGTGACGAAATTTTGGTGGTAGGTTTCAATGACCAAAAAAATATGGAATACCAAATATGGGGCCAAACGGTCGTCATATGAAATGGTTTTGTTTCACATATGCTCCATAACGGCACTCAGTCCACGTTGATGGAAAAAAAGGTTTCAATGACCTTCTTTCTTTTTCTCTCTCTTTGAGCTCCCTTTGGTGATCGCAAACACACGGAGCAGGCAAGGGAAGGGGGTGAGATCTGCTGGTGGCAATGCAAATCAAAGCATCAAATCCATGATAAAACCACAAAATGCTTCAAATAAGCAACCCAAATCACAATTTGATGATCATCTTCAATCAGCTTCAAGAAAAGCAGGTAAAGCAGAAATGGAAAATTGGCAATCGGATTTTGATGGCTCATCATCTAGTAGTGATTTTGATTCAGATGGAGACTATGCAAGTCCAAGAATCCAATTAGCACTCCAAAAAAGTCAGATTACCACGTCTGTACCCATTACTAGAGCAATGATCAATACTGGAGGTAAGCAATTTGAGAGTAATTTGATCAATGTTGGTTCTAATATGGTTGATTTAAACCTAAATGCTAGTATAACAACTAGATCATCAATTGAGGTTGCTGATAATGATCATGCTATTGATCCACAAAACTCAATACGCAAAAGTCAACTGTTGACTATTTCAAACCCTGATCATAATTCTGTTGAACTAAATGATTCTGTGAATGTTTCTTTGAACTGTCTGGATGATTTTAATGTTGCTGCACAGCTGAAACCAATTATTGAATGGGAGGATGTTAAGGAGGAGGTAGAATTTTGGAGTACAACAGTTGTGTGTTTTGTTATAGGAGCAAAACCCCCTGTCCAGGTGTTTGAGGGATTTCTTAAGAGAATCTGGGGAAACCTGGGAATTGGTGTCATTGCACCTATTGCAAATGGATACTTGGTGAGATTTAAAGATTTGAAGGCTGTTGAAACCACCACGAGTGGGGCCTACTTTTTTGACAACAAACCATTGACAGTGAGGCAATGGGATCCGGATGCTAGCATGGAGGAATATGCTACCCCCACAATTCCTATTTGGATCCAATTGCACAATCTCAGTCTGAAATTTTGGGGGAAAAGGAGTCTCAGTAAGATTGTGGGAGTGATTGGTACCCTCAGAAAGATAGACACTTATACTGAGTTGAAGCAGAGGACAAAGTTTGCCAGAGTTATGGTGGATGTTCAGCTTGATCAAGATTTTCCAGACCAAATCTCATTCATCAATGAGAAGGGTGTGGAGATGGTTCAGGAGGTATACTATGAGTGGAAGCCTACTAAGTGCCTGGTATGCAAGAAGTATGGCCATGCTAGGGAGGACTGCTGGCATAAGGAGAAGCCTGCCCAGGTTTGGAGGCCAAAACAGAATGCCAAGATCAGTGTAGCACAGAGAGTGGTGGATGAGGATGGCTTCATCTCTATCACAAAGAGGGGGGGGTGCATTTACTCAACACTCACCTGCAAAGAGCACGACAACACCTGAGGCTGGATCATCTACTACACACAACAACTCCTTTGAGGTTCTGGGGGTAATACAAGATTCAGCTGGTGCACAGAAGAAGGGGGCAAGCAAGGATAGGGTGCAGGGGTGATAGGCTAAAGTCGTATCACCTATTCAAAGATAATTCCTACAGTCCTCTAACAATGGTAGTAAAAGGAAGTAGGGTCGAATCCACAGAGAGACGGAGTTCTAAGTTAATATTCAGCTAAAAAGCTACTTCAGACAAGATCAGATAGAAACAGCTGAACTTATAATTAACTACTAGAAAACAATATAAAGTGGAATTTCACTCTATGAAATAAAGGTCTAGGGAATTAGTTCGGTCCACCATGCTTATACCAATCAAAGGATCAAACAACTATCAGAACCTAGGTCGAGAATCGATAGATTAGAACAATGTCAAGCTATGGTTAAGTCTCAACGTCCATAATTCAACATATGCAGCATGTTCACAAACATAATCATAATTACTGGTGTGTACTAGGCCTCTAAAAGTAAGACGGATATGTGCAAACAATTATTAACCTCAAGTAATCAAAGAAACTGCACAATAACGTTAATTACTCAATAAGAACAAATCACACCATAACCTATCTCATCAAACCCTAGAAAGTAATAGCAATTCAAATAATCATGGTATAAACATGGCTTCCCTATCTAAATCCCTAGAAATTAAACTACTCACTCATAATTGAATTGACAATAATAAAACTAATTTGAAACCCTAATAATTGCATCATGAATGATTAAATAATTAAACTAAGCAATCAAAGTAATTAAAGAGAAAAAGAGTAGAGAAGAATACCAATTGACAGAAAGCAGGAACTTTTATTGAAATCGAATAGGTTCAATCACCTTTAATCTAATCTAAAGTGTTTATACTAAAATAAAGCTAAACTAAGAACTATGGAAAAACTAGAATGAAAAGATGTCTCTAAAATAGTGAGGAAAAGATATTTATAATACCCCTCAAAGTCTAATTAAAAACGGGAATAAAGATAAGATTTCCGCGTCAACGAGTACGGGACCCGATCGGGCAAAGGGCCACCCGATCGGGTACATAGTAAAAATGCCCAGCAAATTTCTCTTCTTGATTTCCACGCAAAACAGCAGTTTGGATGTAAAATTGGGCCCACCCGATCATCAACCCGATCGGGTGATGGATCGGGCTGGTCATGAAATTCGCCCAGCTACAATATGCAGCACGCAGCATCATGTGAATACCTTAGGCCTACCATTTATTTGTCCCCTTATCATGCAGCACCTTCAATTTAATTGGTGGGCTTTACCATTTATTGTCCCCTTATCACGCACCACAACAATTCTTTTGTGCAGCAACTCGCCAGGCTTGCCCGATGTGGATCGGGCCACATCTGCCCGATCGGGCCGTAGTATTTTGGCCCAGCAATGATTCACGATTGTGACGCAGCCAGCAGCAACATTAGGCTCAATTTTTGAGTCCGGCCGATCACCCACCCGATCGGGCCTTGTTTGCCCGATCGGGTTGGTAGTAAGAATGCTGAAATAATTTTCTTAGTTTTTTCACCCGATGGGGTCGGGTGATGTCCGCCCGATCGGATACGAAACTTCACCGCTCGATCAATAAAACTTCGCCCGATCGGGCCATTTCTTACCCGATCTGAGCACGGAAAACTCCTTTATGACTCTTTGGCTCTCAATTCTTCACGTTTAGAGATCTTAGGACCTCCTAAACTATCCATAAAGCTCGTGAGCCATCCTATGTGCCTCGTAACATCTCGTAAAGCCGTGGTTGCTTCCAAATAACTCGAGAATAAGGACAAAACTCCCTAAAACCTGCAATTCAACATTAAAACACAAAACCACAACTATATACGATAGTTAGCATAAAATAGCTCCCAAGAGCTCCAATGACGCACAAATTAGCTTGTAAATAAGGGAGAAAAGTCTATATAAATACGTGATATCAAACTCCCCCAAGCTAAACATTTGCTTGTCCTCAAGCAAACAGAATATGAACATGGAATAGATTGCCTTACCCCATAGATAAAAATCAATCAAAGCTCAAAACATTTTCAAGACTAAGAATCGTTCAAGCAGGCATAATTCAAGTTTGGCTAATCAAATCCATCCAACCACCAATCATTCAAGCAATTTATCAAACTCAAGCATCCACAAGGCATACAAGTCCTGAAAAGGCTCGCAAGAGGGTGTCACTCCTCCCTATTTTGTGGCAGGCAAAGAATATGCCCGAACACTCACCAACCCGACCATAAATACCCTTCCCACTCACACTCTCATGTGTTTAAGAAGGTTCAATGACGCTCATCCTAGTCAAGTCGACTCAATCAGCAGAAATACTCTTTGACTTTGACAAACTGACTCGAAATCAATCAAATGAACACTGCAGACACGAGCTCAAGAGGACTTTAGAGGGTTGTAATGGGGCTTAGGTAAGAGGTAGGGGATCCTTTTGGGTAATGTGGTGGAAAAACCAAGAAAGGGGGAGCATAAATCATTCAAATAAGGCCTAAGATGGCCTACACAACTCCCATCAACACCATATAAGCACGAAATATAACCCAACTCTAATAAATCAATGAAAAACTCATAACAAACCCAATTTTCAAGCAATGAAGCAAATATTTCCTTAAGAACGTACGTGAATGAAAGAACTTCAAATTCTTTTTCATTTTCTTTCATTTTTCTGAACTTCATTCACGCAACTCTAGAATTGCTTTTTCTTTTCTTTTTCTCACCCTCAAGCCACAACAAATACACTTTTAAATTCCTCAACAACCAAACTAAACCAAGAAACCAAACTCAACTCAACCCATACAAAAGCTCCCCCAAGCTAGGCTTGGAATAATATCAAGTGAAGGCTTTGGGCTCATAATAGGGGTTTAAGTAACACGAAACAAGTCATTTGGCTCAGCGGGGCTAAGGAGGATAAAAGTATATCAAAAATTCACTCTGAAGCTCAAGAATAAGACAAAAGAACGCCTCTATCATAGCATATGCCACAAGTCATTGAAAATCAGACAAGTACGAAGTCAAAGTCAAGATCAATCCACTAAAGAGGAACTAACACACAAGAAAAGACTGGATAATAATATAAATCCAATAGGCTTACAAAGAGGCCTCACAGTCTAACCAATCCAGGTATGCAGCACAAAGTGGTGTAATATAATCAAATTTTGCTCGAAATCATAGCAATCAAACATCAAAGCATAGCCTCAAGATCACAAATGCCCAGCTATCCAGAAAACATAGTCAAATCATTTTCAAATAGAGCACAACAAGGGGCACAGGGAGGCAACTAAACCAGTCATGGGAACCATATTTTTTTGATTTTTTCAGAATTTTTCGAAAGCAGTAAAAGAGATAGAGAATACAAACAGAACTCCTCCCCCAAGCTGAACTTGGCAGTGTCCTCAATGCCAAAAGGTGACAAGGACTATGCTAAGAGGAAAACAATGTTAGTACCCTCACTCTCGCTCACAAAAAGAAGAAAAAATAAAAATAAAAAAAATAAAAAATGAAAAGAAAAGGAAAAAGGGAAAGAGTTGCCTCTCGCACAGCGCTAGTTTATAAAGGTCCCGCACGACCATATTACCTCAACCATCAGTCAGAAGAGGAACATGGTTGTAGGGATAGTACCCTAACATGCCCATACACGATCTTATCCTATCATCATTGGAAGAGTCCAATGCCTTGAGTAACTTATCAAATGCGCCTGCAAACATGTCATTGAGCACTAGATATGGCTTGATGACAAGCGCATCTATCTTCACATAAATAATATCAGAGAAAATAAATGATTTGTGAAGATAAGTAAAATCAAAATAAAAGGGAGAAAAGAAGGACAATGAACAACTTCCCTTTGGTGGCGTAGGCTGTGAGGATCTCAAGGAGAGAATAGGAGCAACCGCAACTGTGAGAAAATATGGGGCATGGCGAATAGGGAGACAAGGGACAAGGTCAAGTCTATGTGAAGATGGAATATAGGGACAGAGAATAATAGGCTCAACCTTGACGATTTTACTTACAATTTCACCATCCTCAATAATGGGCTCGTCAACACAAGGGCTCTCAACCAAGAGTTCCTCTTCTATCAAAACATTCATTACATCCACACTTCCCTTAGTCTGATCATGCTTTTCAATATCAGGAGTCAGAGTCTTATCATTCACCTCTAATATGGCATTCTCGACACAATCATCATCACAATCATTATCATCATAAATCGCTCGTTGACCATCAAGTTGCATAGCAAGCGATTTTTCATAATTTGAGACATGTGTGAGGTAACACATCAAGTCTTGATTAGATTTTTCAATTCATTGTGTGAGGTGACACATCAAGTCTTGATTAGATTTTTCAATTCGTTCACCACAAGACTCAATCATCTGCTTAAGTAGATCTAGACTCTCTGAAGACTCAGATTGTGAATAATTATGGACTCCATGTGGGTCAGAATAAGTATAATCAGTTGCATAGGACTCGTTAGGGAAATGGTTAATATCATGGGAATTCATGCACAAATTATTTGGATATTGACAATAAGAACGATCAGACACATAACCATTGTAATACCCATTATCAAAATTATATTGCTCCTACAAATTAGAATTCCCATTATTATAGTCTTACCCCTGATAATTGGAATATCCATTATTATTGTCATATGGCCCTTGAAAATTGGAATATCCATTATAGTTATTATATTGCCCCTGAGAATTAGGATAACCTTCCCCACACGAATTATAAGCCGGCCACTCCATATAAACTCATGAGTAAGAGAGGAAGAAAGAAAGAATTTACAATAATAAGAAAAAAAAAATTAAAAAAAAAATTAAAAAAATTAAAAAACCGTACCTCAATTAGAACAATGAAGTTCCAATGAGGCACAGAGAAGTAGACCAAATAACCAAACAAAAACTTTGAAACTAGCCGTCTCCCTGGCAACGGGGCCAAAATTTGATAGGCTAAAGTCGTATCACCTATTCAAAGATAATTCCTACAGTCCTCTAACAATGGTAGTAAAAGGAAGTAGGGTCGAATCCACAGAGAGACGGAGTTCTAAGTTAATATTCAGCTAAAAAGCTACTTCAGACAAGATCAGATAGAAACAGCTGAAATAATAATTAACTACTAGAAAATAATATAAAGTGGAATTTTACTCTATGAAATAAAGGTCTAGGGAATTAGTTCGGTCCACCATGCTTATACCAATCAAAGGATCAAACAACTATCAGAACCTAGGTCGAGAATCGATAGATTAGAACAATGTCAAGCTATGGTTAAGTCTCAACGTCCATAATTCAACATATGCAGCATGTTCACAAACATAATCATAATTACTGGTGTGTACTAGGCCTCTAAAAGTAAGACGGATATGTGCAAACAATTATTAACCTCAAGTAATCAAAGAAACTGCACAATAACGTTAATTACTCAATAAGAACAAATCACACCATAACCTATCTCATCAAACCCTAGAAAGTAATAGCAATTCAAATAATCATGGTATAAACATGGCTTCCCTATCTAAATCCCTAGAAATTAAACTACTCACTCATAATTGAATTGACAATAATAAAACTAATTTGAAACCCTAATAATTGCATCATGAATGAATAAATAATTAAACTAAGCAATCAAAGTAATTAAAGAGACAAAGAGTAGAGAAGAATACCAATTGACAGAAAGCAGGAACTTTTATTGAAATCGAATAGGTTCAATCACCTTTAATCTAATCTAAAGTGTTTAGACTAAAATAAAGCTAAACTAAGAACTATGGAAAAACTAGAATGAAAAGATGTCTCTAAAATAGTGAGGAAAAGATATTTATAATACCCCTCAAAGTCTAATTAAAAACGGGAATAAAGATAAGATTTCCGCGTCAACGAGTACGGGACCCCGATCGGGCAATGGGCCACCCGATCGGGTCCATAGAAAAAATGCCCAGCAAATTTCTCTCCTTGATTTCCACGTAAAACAGCAGTTTGGATGTAAAATTGGGCCCACCCGATCATCAACCCGATCGGGTGATGGATCGGGCTGGTCATGAAATTCGCCCAGCTACAATATGCAGCACGCAGCATCATGTGAATACCTTGGGCCTACCATTTATTTGTCCCCTTATCATGCAGCACCTTCAATTTAATTGGTGGGCTTTACCATTTATTGTCTCCTTATCACGCACCACAACAATTCTTTTGTGCAGCAACTCGCTAGGCTTGCCCGATGTGGATCGGGCCACATCTGCCCGATCGGGCCGTAGTATTTTGGCCCAGCAATGATTCACGGTTGTGACGCAGCCAGCAGCAACATTAGGCTCAATTTTTCAGTCCGGCCGATCACCCACCCGATCGGGCCTTGTTTGCCCGATCGGGTTGGTAGTAAGAATGCCGAAATAATTTTCTTAGTTTTTTAACCCGATGGGGTCGGGTGATGTCCGCCCGATCGGGTACGAAACTTCACCGCCCGATCAATAATACTTCGCCCGATCGGGCCATTTCTTACCCGATCTGAGCACGGAAAACTCCTTTTTGACTCTTTGGCTCTCAATTCTTCACGTTTAGAGATCTTAGGACCTCCTAAACTATCCATAAAGCTCGTGTGCCATCCTATGTGCCTCGTAACATCTCGTAAAGCCGTGGTTGCTTCCAAATAACTCGGGAATAAGGAGAAAACTCCCTAAAACCTGCAATTCAACATTAAAACACAAAACCACAACTATATACGATAGTTCGCATAAAATAGCTCCCAAGAGCTCCAATGACGCACAAATTAGCTTGTAAATAAGGGAGAAAAGTCTATATAAATACGTGATATCAAGGGGCTGGCAACCCCTATCCCTAATGGATAGCATACTGATATGGAACACCAGGGGGCTTAATAGTTATAGCATGCAGGGCTTTGTGAGGGATTTCCTCAATAAACATCATGCTAAACTAATTTACCTCCTGGAAACTAAAGTCAAGGGTAACCACATTGGTTCCTAGTACCTCAACATTTGTCCAGGGTGGTGCATCACAACTAACCTACCTTGGCATGGGAAAGGTAGAGTGGTAGTAGCTTAGGACCCTAGTGTATTCCATGTTGATATCAGAGAGTGCTCAGCTCAGATGGTGCATTGTAGAGTAAAACCAGTACACTCAACAACCTTTTTCTGCACCTTTGTATATGCTTATAACAGAGGTGAAGAGAGGAGGCCATTATGGAAGGATCTTTGCAGATTAGCTAGTACTGTGAAGGGCCCTTGGGTTTGGGGTGGTGACTTTAATGTCATCCTTAATGAGGATGAGAAGACAGGAGACATACACACAAAGAGGGAGATTCTTGAATTCAAAAATTGTGTAGAATTTTATGGTATGGAAGACATAAAGTTCAGTGGTAGATGGTTCACTTGGAACAACAAGCAAGATGAATGTACTAGGGTAATGTCTAAGATTGATAGGGTGATGGCCAATTCCTCCTGAGGGGGATTTTGATCACAGTCCAGCTTTACTGAGGAGCTACACAGAAGTCCAGGGGTTTAAACCCTTTAGATTTCTCAATATCTGGTGTGAGCAGGATGTGTATCATGAAATGTTTAAGGCATTTTGGGCCAAGCCTGTGCATGGGTATGCAATGTTACAGATTACTGAGAAGCTTAAACACCTCAAACCTCTTTTGAGGAAGTTTAACCATGAACATGTGGGAGATGTTGCTGGTAATATGAAGCTAGCCACCAGAGTATATGAGAAGGCACAAGAGGATATGCATAATAATAGTGATGATCCTATGATGGTGCAGAAGGAGTACCTGGCTGCCCAACAATACAAGAGAGCAAAGAATGAATACCTCAGTTTTTTGAGACAAAAAACTAGAGAGGATTGGATCTCCTTTGGAGATGATAATACAACAAATTTTCATCAAGCTATTAAAGCTCAAAATCACAAAAATAGAATCAATATTGTGCAGAATGCAGATGGTGATTGGATCTTGGATCCCAAAGCTGTTTGTGATCAATTCATCAAGCACTTCTCCAGTTTCATGAGTGATAGCCACTCTGTATCCAAGATCAAGCCTAGAATCATACAGCAGGGTAATATCCTGTCTGAGGACATGCAGAAGATGCTAGGATTATCCTTTTCAATAGAGGAGATCAAAAAGGCCTTATGGGCAATTCCTGAGACTAAAGCTCCTGGTATTGATGGTTATGGAAGTTCATTCTTCAAGAACAGTTGGGACATCGTAAAGCCTGTTTTCATTGCAGCTGTGCAGGAGTTCTTTCATACAGGAGAAATGCTGAAAGTAGTCAATAGTACTTCTATTTCCCTTGTGCCAAAAGTGAACTGTCCCACACAAGTGTCTGAATACAGACCTATAGCATGCTGCACTGTGGTGTATAAGTGTATCTCTAAGCTGTTGTGCTCCAAGCTTAAACATGTTCGGCCTCACATTGTTTCTCAGAATCAAGGAGCCTTCATTAGTGGCAGAAGCATCATTAATAACATTTTAGTTTGCCAGGATCTTGTGAGACATTATGCTAGGAAAAATGCTTCTCCTAGCTGTTTGATGAAAATAGACTTGCAAAAAGCCTATAACACAGTTGAATGGGGATTCTTACAAGACCTTAGGTTTCTCCTCACTTCCCAAGCCACTTCATCAAGGTGATTATGGCCTGCATCTCTACAGCCAGCTTCACACTGCTCATCAATGGTACAAGCCAGGGGTTCTTCACTTCTAAGAGGGGGTTAAGGCAAGGGGATCCTGTTTCCCCCCTACTCTTTACTATTTGCATGGAGTATTTGACTAGAATATTGAAGTATTTGGGCAGCAGGAAGGACTTTAATTTTCACCCTAGATGCAATGATCTGAAGCTCAATACACTATGCTTTGCACATGATCTCCTACTCTTTTGCAAAGGGGAAATCAAGAGTGTCAGATTGATTCTTCAGGGACTAAAACATTTTGAACTAGTCTCAGGGTTGGCTGCAAACAAGGGGAAGTCTGAGGTATATCAAGCTAACATGCCAGCTGGTGATGTGGATGACCTGATTCTAAAATCAGGGTTCAAGAGGGGCAAATGGCCTTTCAGATATCTTGGGGTTCCAACCTGCAATAGGAAGTTGAGCTCTGGAGACTATGAACAACTGATCCAAAAAATTCTAAGCAGGATAACAAGATGGCAAAATAGACACCTCTCTTTTGCTGGTAGGCTTCAACTGGTCAACTCTGTGCTAATGAGTATCTGTACATATTTGATGCAAAACAGAAGGGGTCAAAGCAGCCTATGTCAAATGGGAGTCTGTTTGCAAGCCTAAGAAGATGGGAGGCCTGGGTGTTAGAAACTTAGCACTCTGGAATAAAATTGCAGTAGGCAAAATTGCTTGGCAGATTTCTGAGGGTAAAGACACCTTATGGGTCAAGTGGGTGCATAGTGTCTACTTAAAGGTTGATGACTGGTGGGTGTACAAGCCTACCACCAATGGTAGCTGGGTTTGGAAACAGATATGTTTGGTGAAAGAAGACCTGCTAGCATGGAGGCTGCAACCTTGGTGGCCAGATGGAGGATACTCAATAGCTAAAATACATCATGGTATTGAACATGGCACGGCACAATCTGGAATAGGCTCACAATGCCTTAACATAGTTTCCTTTGGTGGTTGGTGATCCAACAAAAGCTCCCTGTTAGAGCAAGACTTGCAAGATTTGGAATTTGTGAAACACAGTTATGTTGTATCTGTAAGGCTCAACAAGAGAATCACCAACATTTATTCTTTGACTGCCAGTATGCACAGAAGATATGGCAGGAGATTAGCAAGTGGCTAGGAATTTACAAACAGTTTGTTGATATGAGACAACTGTTGTGTTTGCTCAAGAGGGGCAGGCAGTTTTCAAGTATGCAGAAGCAAGTGCTCAAGGCAACTATAGTTGGGCTCTTCTACTGCTTATGGAAGGCTAGGAATCAGTCTTTATGGTTGAGCAAGACTCCATCAGTTTTATACATAGTACAGAGAATCAAATTTTTTGTTAGCAAAAGAACCTATATGCTTTATACTTGTAAATTGAGAGCAAAGGATAGGGAATGGTTGCAAGGCCTTTGTAACTAGTGTTTTGTGTTGAACTGTGAGATGGGGCCTGTCCCATCCACAAAAGATGATAGGGTGTAAACACAATTTTTTGGTGATATATCAATTCTTTATTTACTATAATAAAAAAGGTTTCAAAATAAGTTTTTAGATTGAGACGAAATTTTGGTGGTAGGTTTCAATGACCAAAAACATATGAAATAAAACATATGGGGCCAAACGGCCGTCGTATGAAGTGGTTTTTAATCACAATGCTCCTTCACGACACTCAGTCTACGTTGATGGAAAGAAAAGGTTTCAAAAAAAAGGTTTCCATATTGAGACGAAATTTTGGTGGTAGGTTTCAATGACCAAAAAAATATGAAATACAAAATATGGGGCCAAACGGCCGTCGTATGAAATGGTTTTGTGTCACATATGCTCCGTAACGGCACTCAGTCCACGTTGATGGAAAAAAAGTTCAAAAAAAGTTGTCAGCTTCAGACGAAATTTTCGTGGTAGGTTTCAATGCCCAAAAACATATAGAATACCAAATATGGGGCAAAACGGCGGTCGTATTGGGTGGTTTGAGTCACATATTCTCCGTAACGGCACTCACTCCACGTTGATGGAAAAAAAGGTTTCAAAAAATTTTTTCCAGATTGGGACAAAAAATTGGTGGTAGGTTTCAATGACAAAAAACATATGAAATAAATAATATGGGGCCAATTGGCCGTCGTATGAGGTTGTTTTGAGTCACATATGCTCCTTAACGGCACGGAGTCTACGTTGATGGAAAAAAAGGTTTCAAAAAAAAGTTTTCAGATTGAGACGAAATTAAGGTGGTAGGTTTCAATTACCAAAAAAATATAGAATACCACGTATGGGGCAAAACGGCAGTCGTATGAGGTGGTTTTGAGTCACATATGCTCCTTTACAACACTCAATCATCGTTGATGGAATATTTTTTTTTTTTAAAGTTTCCAGATTGAGACGAAATTTTGGTGGTAGTTTTCAATGACCAAAAAAATATGGAATACCAAATATGGGGATAAACAGCGGTCGTATGAAGTATTTTTGAGTCACATATGCTCCGTAACAGCACTTATTCTACGTTGATGGATGAAAAGGTTTCAAAAAAAGTTTCCAGATTGAGACGAAATTTTGGTGGTAGATTTCAATGACCAAAAATAAACTGGAATACCAAATAGTGGGCAAAACAGAAGTCTTATCAGGTGGTTTTGAGTCACATATGCTCCTTCACGACACTCACTCTACATTGATGGAAAAAAAGGTTTCAAAAAAAAGGTTTCCATATTGAGACGAATTTTTGGTGGTAGGTTTCAATGACCAAAAAAATTTAGAATACCAAATATGGGGCCAAGGCCGTCGTATGAGGTGGTTTTGAGTCACATATGCTCCGTAACGGCACTTAGTCCACGTTGATAGAAAAAAGGTTTGAAAAAAAAAATTTCAGATTCATGCAAATTTTAGTGGTATATTTCAAACACCAAAAAAATCTGGAATACCAAATATGGAGCAAAACGGCGGTCGTATGAGGTGGTTTTGAGTCACATATGCTCCGTAACGGCACTCAGTCCACGTTGATGGAAAAAATGGATTCAAAAAATAATTTCAGCTTGAGATGAAATTTTGGTTGTAGGTTTCAATAACCAAAAAAATATAGAATACCAAATATGGGGCCAAACGCCCGTCGTATGAGGTGGTTTTGAAAAAATATGAAATACAACATATGGGAAAAAAAGGTTTCAAAAAAAGTTCTCAGATTGAGACGAAATTTTGGTGGTATGTTTCAATTACCAAAAAAATATAGAATACCAAATATTGGGCCAATCGACTTTCGTATGAGGTGGTTTTGAGTCACATATGCTCTGTAACGGCACTCAGTCCACGTTGATAAAAAAAAGGTTTCAAAAAATAGTTTTCAGATTGAGACAAAAGTTTGGTGGTAGATTTAAATGACCAAAAAATCTTTAATACCAAATATGGTGAAAACGGCGGTCGTCTGAGGTAGTTTTGAGTCACATATGATCCGTAACGGCAGTCAGTCCACGTTGATGGAAAAAATGTTAAAAAAAAAAGATTTCAGCTTGAGACGAAATTTTGATGGTAGGTTTCAATGAGCTAAAAAATATAGAATACCAAATACGGGGCAAAACGGCGGTTGTATGAGGTGGTTTTGAGTCACATATACTCCGTAACGGCACTTAGTCTACGTTGATGGAAAAAAAAAGGTTTCAAAAAAAGTTTCCTGATTGGGATAAAATTATGATGGTAGGTTTCAATGACCAAAAAAGTATGAAATACCAAATATGGGGCCGAACTGCCGTCGTATGTAGAATACCAAATATGGGGCCAATCGACCGTCGTATGAGGTGGTTTTGAGTCACACATGCTCTGTAACGGCACTCAGTCCACGTTGATAGAAAAAAAGGTTTCAAAAAAAAAAGTTTTCAGATTGAGACACAAGTTTGGTGGTAGATTTCAATGACAAAAAAAATCTGTAACACAAAATATGGGGAAAACGGCGGTCGTCTGAGGTGGTTTTGAGTCACATATTCTCCGTAACGGCCGTCAGTCCACGTTGATGGGAAAAAATGTTTCAAAAAAAAGTTTTCATCTTGAGACGAAATTTTGATGGTAGGTCTAAATGACCAAAAAAAATATATAATACCAAATATGGGGCAAAACGGCGGTTGTATGAGGTAGTTTTGAGTCACATATGCTCCTTTACGACACTCACTCTTCATTGATGGAAAAAAAGTTTTAAAAAAGTTTACAGATTGAGACGAAGTTATGGTGGTAGGTTTCAATTACAAAAAAAATATAGAATACCAAATATGGGGCAAAACAGCGGTCGTATGAGGAGGTTTTGAGTCACATATGCTCCTTTACGACACTCAGTCATCGTTGATGGAAAAAAAATTTTAAAAATAGTTTCATGATTGAGACAAAATTTTGGTGGTAGGTTACAATGACCAAAACAATATGGAATACCAAATATGAGGATAAACGGCGGTCGTATGAGGTGTTTTTGAGTCAGATATGCTCCGTAACAGCACTTATTTTACGTTGATGGAAAAAAGGTATCAAAAAAAGTTTCCAGATTGAGACGAAATTTTGATGGTAGATTTCAATGACCAAAAATAATATGGAATACCAAATATGGGGCAAAACGCCAGTCTCATGAGGTGGTTTTGAGTCACATATGCTCCTTCACGACACTCACTCTACATTGATGGAAAAAAAGGTTTCAAAAAAAGGTTTCCATATTGAGACGAATTTTTGGTGGTAGGTTTCAATGACCAAAAAAATATAGAATACCAAATATATGGCCAAACGGCCGTCGTATGAGGTGGTTTAGAGTCACATATGCTCCGTAACAGCACTCAGTCCACGTTGATAGAAAAAAGGTTTCAAAAAAAAGTTTTCCGATTTACAAAATTTTGGTGGTAGATTTCGAACACCAAAAAAATCTGGAATACCAAATAGGGGGCAAAACGGCGGTCGTATGAGGTTGTTTTAAGTCACATAGGCTCTGTCACGGCACTCTGTCCACGTTTATAGAAAAAAAGTTTCAAAAAAAAATGTTTTCAGATTGAGACAAAAGTTTGGTGGTAGATTTCAATGACCAAAAAATCTGTAATACCAATTATGGTGAAAACGGCGGTCGTCTGAGGTGGTTTTGAGTCACATATGCTCCGTAACGGCAGTCAGTCCACGTTGATGGAAAAAAATGTTTCAAAAAAAAGTTTTAAGCTTGAGACAAAATTTTGGTGGTAGGTTTCAATGACCACAAAAATAAAGAATAGCAAATATGGGGCAAAACGGTGGTCGTATGAGGTGGTTTTGAGTCACATATACTCCGTAACGGCGCTCAATCTACGTTGATGGAAAAAAAGGTTTCAAAAAAAAGTTTCCAGATTGAGACGAAATTTTGGTGGTAGGTTTCAATGACCAAAAAAATATGAAATACCTAATATGGGGCCAAACGGACGTCGTATGAAATGGTTTTGTGTCACATATGCTCCGTAACGGCACTTAATCCACGTTGCTGGAAAAATAGGTTTCAAAAAAAGTTTCCAGATTGGGACAAAATTTTGGTGGTAGGTTTCAATGACCAAAAAATATATGAAATACCAAATATGGGGCCAAACGGCTGTCGTATGTAGAATACCAAATATGGGGCCAATCGGCCGTCGTATGAGGTGCTTTTGAGTCACATATGCTCTGTAACGGCACTCAGTCCACGTTGATAAAAAAAAACGGTTTCAAAAAAAAAGTTTTCAGATTAAGACACAAATTTGGTGGTAGATTTCAATGACAAAAAAAATCTCTAATACAAAATATGGGGAAAACGACAGTCGTCTGAGGTGGTTTTGAGTCACATATGCTCCGTAACGGCAGTCAGTCCACGTTGATGGAAAAAAATGTTTCAAAAAAATGTTTTCAGCTTGAGACGAAATTTTGATGGTAGGTTTAAGTGACCAAAAAAAATATAGAATACAAAATATGGGGCAAAACGGCGGTCGTATGAGGTAGTTTTGAGTCACATATGCTCCTTTACGACATTCAGTCTTCATTGATGGAAAAAAAAGTTTATAAAAAAGTTTACAGATTGAGACGAAATTATGGTGGTAGGTTTCAATTACCAAAAAAATATGGAATACCAAATATGGGGATAAACGGCGGTCGTATGAGGTGTTTTTGAGTCAGATATGCTCCATAACGGCAGTCAGTCCACGTTGATGGAAAAAAATGTTTCAAAAAAAAGTTTTCAGCTTGAGACGAAATTTTGATGGTAGGTTTCAATTACCAAAAAAATATAGAATACCAAATATCGGGCAAAACGGCGGTCGTATAAGATGGTTTTGAGTCACATATGCTCCTTTACGACACTCAATCATCGTTGATGGAAAAAAAATTTAAAAAAGAGTTTCATGATTGAGACGAAATTTTGGTGGTAGGTTGCAATGACCAAAAAAATATGGAATACCAAATATGGGGTTAAACGGCGGTCGTATGAGGTGTTTTTGAGTCAGATATGCTCCGTAACAGCACTTATTTTACGTTGATGGAAAAAAAGGTTTCAAAAAAAGTTTCCAGATTGAGACGAAATTTTGATGGTAGATTTCAATGACCAAAAATAATCTGGAATACCAAATATGGGGCAAAATGACAGTCGTATGAGGTGTTTTTTAGTCACATATGCTCCTTCACGACACTCACTCTTCGTTCATGGAAAAAAAAGGTTTCCATATTAAGACGAAATTTTGGTGGTAGGTGTCAATGACCAAAAAAATATAGAATACCAAATATGGGTCCAAACGGTCGTCGTATGAGGTGGTTTTGAGTCACATATGCTCCGTAACGGCACTCAGTCCACGTTGATAGAAAAAAGGTTTCAAAAAAAGGTTTTCAGATTGACAAAATTTTGGTCGTAGATTTCAAACACCAAAAAAATCTGGAATACCAAATATGGTGCAAAACGGCGGTCGTATGAGGTGGTTTTAAGTCACATATGCTCCTTAACGGTACTCAGTCAACGTTGATGGAAAAAAAGGTTTCAAAAAAAAGTTTTCAGCTTGAGATTAAATTTTGGTCGTAGGTTTCAATGACCAACAAAATATAGAATACCAAATATGGGGCAAAACTGCGGTCGTATGACGTGGTTTTGAGTCACATATGCTCCGTAACGACACTTAGTCTACGTTGATGGAAAAAAAGATTTCAAAAGAAAGTTTCCAGATTGAGACAAAATTTTGGTGGTAGGTTTCAATGACCAAAAAAATATGAAATACCAAACATGGGGCCAAACGGCCGTCATATCAAATGGTTTTGTGTTACATATGCTACATAACGGCACTCAGTCCACGTTGATAGAAAAAAAGTTTTCAAAAAAAAAGTATTCGGAATAAGACAAAATTTTGGTGGTAGATTTTAATGACCAAAAAAATATAGAATACAAAATATGGGGCCAAACGGCCGTCGTATGAGGTGGTTTTGAGTCACATATGCTCCGTAACAGCACTAAGTCCACGTTGATAGAAAAAAGGTTTCAAAAAAATGTTTCCAGATTGACAAAATTTTGGTGGTAGATTTCAAACACCAAAAAAATCTGGAATACCAAATATGGGGCAAAACGGCGGTCGTGTGAGGTTGTTTTGAGTCACATATGCTCTATAACGGCACTCAGTCCACGTTTATAGAAAAAAAGTTTCAAAAAAAAAAGTTTTCAGATTGAGACAAAAGTTTGATGGTAGATTTCAATGACCAAAAAATCTGTAATACCAATTATGGTGAAAACAGCGGTCGTCTGAGGTGGTTTTGAGTCACATATGCTCCGTAACGGCAGTCAGTCCACGTTTATGGAAAAAAATGTTTCACAAAAAAGTTTTCAGCTTGAGACGAAATTTTGGTGGTAGGTTTCAATGACCACAAAAATAAAGAATACCAAATATGGGGCAAAACGGTGGTCGTATGAGGTGGTTTTGAGTCACATATACTCCGTAACGGCACTCAATCAACGTTGATGGAAAAAAAGGTATAAAAAAAAGTTTCCAGATTGAGACGAAATTTTGGTGGTAGGTTTCAATGACCAAAAAAATATAAAATACCTAATATGGGGCCAAACGGACGTCGTATGAAATGGTTTTGTGTCACATATGCTCCGTAACGGCACTTAATCCACGTTGATGGAAAAATAAGTTTAAAAAAAAGTTTCCAGATTGGGACAAAATTTTGGTGGTAGGTTTCAATGACCAAAAATATATATGAAATACCAAATATGGGGCCAAACGGCTGTCGTATGTAGAATACCAAATATGGGGCCAATAGGCCGTCGTATGAGGTGGTTTTGAGTCACATATGCTCTGTAACGGCACTCAGTCCACGTTGATAGAAAAAAACGGTTTGAAAAAAAAAGTTTTCAGATTGAGACACAAGTTTGGTGGTAGATTTCAATGACAAAAAAAATCTGTAATACCAATATGGGGAAAACGGCGGTCGTCTGAGGTGATTTTGAGTCACATATGCTCCGTAACGGCAGTAAGTCCACGTTGATGGAAAAAAATGTTTCAAAAAAAAGTTTTCAGCTTGAGACGAAATTTTGATGGTAGGTTTAAATGACCAAAAAAAATATAGAATACCAAATATGGGGCAAAACGGCGGTCGTATGAGGTAGTTTTGAGTCACATATGCTCCTTTACGACACTTAGTCTTCATTGATGGAAAAAAAAGTTTACAGATTGAGACGAAATTATGGTGGTAGGTTTCAATTACCAAAAAAATATGGAATACCAAATATGGGGATAAACGGCGGTCGTATGAGGTGTTTTTGAGTCAGATATGCTCCGTAACAGCACTTATTTTACGTTGATGGAAAAAAAGGTTTCAAACAAAGTTTCCAGATTGAGACGAAATTTTGATGGTAGATTTCAATGACCAAAAATAATCTGGAATACCAAATATGGGGCAAAATGGCAGTCGTATAAGGTGGTTTTGAGTCACATATGCTCCTTCATGACACTCACTCTACGTTGATGGAAAAAAAAGGTTTCACAAAAAAGTTTCCATATTAAGACGAAATTTTGGTGGTAGGTTTCAATGACCAAAAAAATATAGAATACCAAATAAGGGTCCAAACGGCGGTCGTATGAGGTGGTTTTGAGTCACATATGCTCCGTAACGGCACTCGGTCCACGTTGATAGAAAAACGGTTTCAAAAAAAAAGTTTTCAGATTGAGACACAAGTTTGGTGGTAGATTTCAATGACAAAAAAAATCTGTAATACAAAATATGGGGAAAACGACAGTCGTCTGAGGTGGTTTTGAGTCACATATGCTCCGTAACAGCAGTCAGTCCACGTTGATGGAAAAAAATGTTTCAAAAAATTTTTTTAGCTTGAGACGAAATTTTGATGGTAGGTTTAAGTGACCAAAAAATATATAGAATACCAAATATGGGGCAAAACGGCGGTCGTATGAGGTAGTTTTGCATCATATATGCTCCTTTACAACACTCAGTCTTCATTGATGGAAAAAAAAGTTTTAAAAAAAGTTTACAGATTGAGACGAAATTATGGTGGTAGGTTTAAATTACCAAAAAAATACAGAATACCAAATATGGGGCAAAACGGAGGTCGTATGAGGTGGTTTTGAGTCACATATGCTCCATTACGACACTAATCATCGTTGATGGAAAAGAAATTTAAAAAAGAGTTTCATGATTGAGACGAATTTTTGGTGGTAGGTTGCAATGACCAACAAAATATGGAATACCAAATATTGGGATAAACGGCGGTCGTATGAGGTGTTTTTGAGTCAGATATGCTCCGTAACAGCACTTATTTTACGTTGATGGAAAAAAAGGTTTCAAAAAAAGTTTCCAGATTGAGACGAAATTTTGATGGTAGATTTCAATGACCAAAAATAATCTGGAATACCAAATATGGGGCAAAATGGCAGTCGTATTAGGTGGTTTTTAGTCACATATGCGCTTTCACGACACTAACTCTACGTTGATGGAAAAAAAGGTTTCAAAAAAAAGTTTCCATATTAAGACGAAATTTTGGTGGTAGGTTTCAATGACCAAAAAAATATAGAATACCAAATATGGGTCCAAACGGCCGTCGTATGAGGTGTTTTTGAGTCACATATGCTCCGTAACGGCACTCAGTCCACGTTGATAGAAAAAAAGTTTCAAAACAAAGGTTTTCAGATTGACAAAATTTTGTTGGTAGATTTCAAACACCAAAAAAATCTGGAATACCAAATATGGTGCAAAACGGCGGTCGTATGAGGTGGTTTTAAGTCACATATGCTCCTTAACGGCACTGAGTCCACGTTGATGGAAAAAAAGGTTTCAAAAGAAAGTTTTCAGCTTGAGATTAAATTTTGGTCGTAGGTTTCAATGACCAACAAAATATAGAATACCAAATATGGGGCAAAACTGCGGTCGTATGACGTGGTTTTGAGTCACATATGCTCCGTAACGGCACTCAGTCTACGTTGATGGAAAAAAAGGTTTCAAAAGAAAGTTTCCAGATTGAGACAAAATTTTGGTGGTAGGTTTCAATGACCAAAAAAATATGAAATACCAAACATGGGGCCAAACGGCCGTCATATGAAATGGTTTTGTGTCACATATGCTACATAACGGCACTCAGTCCACGTTGATAGAAAAAAACTTTTCAAAAAAAAAGTTTTCGGAATGAGACAAAATTTTGGTGGTAGATTTTAATGACCAAAAAAATCTGGAATACCAAATATGGGGTAAAACGGCGGTCGTATGAGGTGGTTTTGAGTTACATATGCTCCGTAACGGCACTCAGTCCACGTTGATGGAAAAAAAGGTTTCAAAGATGTAAAATTCAATGGTAGATGGTTTACATGGAAGTGATGACTAAGATTGATATAGTAATGGCTAACACTAATTGGTTGGCTCATTACACTAATTCAGAGGTCACTTTCTTACCAGAGGGTGACTTTGATCATAGTCCAGCCTTGTTGAGATGCTACAAAGAGGTGCAGGGCTATAAACCTTTCAGATTCTTCAACTTTTGGTGCTCACAGGTTGGATATCAAGAGCTGATAACTGCACACTGGCAGAAACCAGTGCAAGGGTTTGCAATGTTCAAAGTTGCTCAGAAACTCAAGGCACTCAAACCTGTGCTAAAGACATTCAATCAGGAACAGGTTGGAGATGTTGCAAAAAATATGTTACAAGCAGCAAAGAATCTTGAAGCAGCACAGGAGGAGCTACATGCTAATCCCAATGATACTGAGGTGATTTCAAAGGAGTATCAAGTTGCACAACAATGCAGGAGGACTAAGGAAGACTACCTTGCCTTTTTGAAACAAAAAGCAAAAGAGGAGTGGATAAGCTGTGGTGATGATAACACATAAAAATTTCATCAAGCTCTTAAAGCTAGAAATCATCAGAACAGAATTAATACTGTTCAAAACCATGTAGGTGATTGGATACTGGACCCTCAAGCAGTATGTGATCAATTCATCCACCACTTTTCTAGCTTTATGAGTGACAGCCACCCAGTTTCCAAGATTAAAAACAAGATTGTCCAACAGGGTGCCTGCTTGTCTGAAGAGCTGTAAGATCTGCTGAATTTACAGTTTTCACCTACAGAGATCAAAGAGGTGTTGTGGTCTATTCCTGATGACAAAGCACCTGGAATTGATGGTTATGGTAGCTATTTCTTTAAAGCTAGTTGGGATGTTGTGGGCTCAGATATGGTTGCAGCTGTTCATGAATTTTTCAACACTGGGGAGATGCTGAAAGTAATCAATACCACTTATATCTCACTAGTACCTAAAGTGAGTTGTCCTACTAAAGTGCATGAGTACAGGCCCATTGCTTGTTGTTCTGTTTTGTACAAATGCATATCTAAGCTAATTTGTCTTAGACTCAAGAATATCCTTCCTCACCTTGTCTCTCAGAATCAAGGGGCCTTTAATGGTGGTAGGAGTATTCTCAGTAATATTCTGGTGTGCCAGGATCTTGTTAGGCACTATGCAAGGAAGAACTCAACCCCAAGCTGCTTAATGAAGATTGATCTACAAAAAGCCTATGATACTGTTGAATGGGGGTTTTGAAAGACCTTTGGAGGCTTTGCTCTTTCCCAAGCACTTCATTAAGGTTGTAATGGCATGTGTAACCACTGCTAGTTTCACTATTCTCATCAATGGTACCAGTCAAGGCTTCTTCAACTCCAAAAGAGGGCTAAGACAAGGTGATCCTGTCTCTCCATAGCTCTTCACTTTGTGCATGGAATATCTGACAAGAACTTTGCAATATTTGGGAGGAAGGAAGGATTTTCAGTTTCACCCCAGATTCTCCTAAATGAAACTCAACAATCTTTGCTTTGCTGATGATCTACTGGTTTTCTGTAAAGGGGAAATTCAGAGTGCCAGGCTACTCCTCCAAGGCCTCAAACATTTTGAAGATGCTTCAGGTTTGAAGGCCAACAAAGGAAAATCTGAACTTTATCATGTGAATATGAAGTCTGCTGAGGTGGGAAAACTTCTACAAAAATCAGGGTTCAAGCTAGGTGAATTACCCTTCAGATATTTGGGGGTTCCTATATGTAATAGGAAACTGAATATCAAGGATTGTGATCAATTAATACAGAAAGTTATGAACAAAATCACAGTATGGCAATCAAGACACCTCTCTTTTGCTGGGAGATTGCAGCTTGTAAACTCTGTTCTTATGAGCATTTGCACTTATTGGATGCAGATTATCATCTTCCCAAAGACTGTAATCAAGAGGATAAATCAGCTGTGCAGGAGATTCTTATGGGAAGGCTCAACTGATGGTACTAAAACTGGATATGTGAAATGGGGTTCAATATGCAAACCCAAGAAATATGGTGGACTGGGAGTGAGAGATCTAGCCCTGTGGAATCTCATTGCTGTGGGGAAGATTGCATGGCAAATTGCTGAAAAAAAAGACACTCTTTGGGTCAAATGGGTCCATACTGTATATCTGAAAGGTAGGGATTGGTGGGGGTACATGGCTCCCACCACTGGTAGCTGGATATGGAAACAAGTTTGCAAACTCAAAAATGAGTTGAAGGATTGGATGCATCAACCTTGGTGGCCAATTGGCTGCTACTCCATAGCCAAAATTTATGGTGGGGTTGTGAACAGTGGATTGAAGGTGCACTGGTATAGTGCTGTTTGGAGTACCCTTAATATCCCCAAGCACAGCTTTTTGTGGTGGGTAGCTGTGCAGCAAAGGCTACCTGTCAGGGTAAGGATAGCTAGGTACATTGTGTGTGAATCACAGAAACTCATCAGCACACCTTCTTTGAGTGTCCCTACTCACAGAAGATATGGCATGAAGTAAATTGTTGGCTAGGTACACAGATGTCTCACTCTAGTATGGGACAACTGCTAGCTTGGTTCAGAAGGGGGAGGAAGATAACACCTATACAGAAGCAGGTGTGCAAAGCTACAGCAGCTAGCATCCTGTATCAGGTGTGGAGAGCTAGAAACCAGTCCTTCTGGCTAGCCAAAACACCATCAGTCAACTATACTGTTAACAGAATCAAGTTTTTTGTGAACCAAAGATCACAGATGCTCTATACTTGTAAATTGAAAGAAAAAGACAGGTTGTGGTTACATATGATTTGTAATTAGACTATACTTGTTGTGGTTCCTTTGAGTTGGGGTTTTTTTGTCCCTTCCAAAAGGTGATAGGTTGTAAAGAGTTTTTGTGGTTATGACACTTATTAAATTACCAAAAAAAAAAAGGTTTCAAAAAGAAGTTTTCAGCTTGAGACGAAATTTTGGTGCGTGGTAGGTTTCAATGACCAAAAAAATATAGAATACCAAATATGGGGCAAAACAGCGGCTGTATTAGGTGGTTTGAGTCATATATGCTCCGTAACGGCACTCAGTCCACGTTGATGGAAAAAAAGGTTTCAAAAAAAAGTTTCCAGATTGGGATAAAATTTTGGTGGTAGGTTTGAATGACCAAAAAAATATGAAATACCAAACATGGGGCCAAACAGCTGTCGTATAAGGTGGTTTTGTGTCCCATATGCTACATAACGGCACTCAGTCCACGTTGATAGAAAAAAGTTTTCAAAATAAAATTTTTCAAATTGAGACAAAATTTTAGTGGTAGATTTTAATGACCAAAAAAATCTGGAATACCAAATATGGGGCAAAACGGCGGTCGTATGAGGTGGTTTTGAGTCACATATGCTCCTTTATGGCACTCAATCATCGTTATTGGAAAAAAAATTTAAAAAAGAGTATCCAGATTGAGACGAAATTTTGGTGGTAGGTTTCAGTGACCAAAAAAATATGGAATACCAAATATGGGGATAAACGGCGGTCGTATGAGGTGGTTTTGAGTCACATATGCTCCGTAACGGCACTCAGTCTACGTTGATGGAAAAAAAAGGTTTCAAAAAAAAGTTTCCATATTGAGACGAAAATTTGGTGGTAGGTTTCAATGACCAAAAAATTTTAGGATACCAAATATGCGGCCAATCGGCTGTCGTATGAGCTGGTTTTGAGTCACATATGCTCTGTAACGGCACTCAGTCCACGTTGATAGAAAAAAAGGTTTCAAAAAATAGTTTTCAGATTGAGACAAAAGTTTGGTGGTAGGTTTCAATGACCAAAAAAATCTGTAATACCAAATATGCTGAAAACGGCGGTCGTCAGAGGTGGTTTTGAGTCACATATGCTCCGTAACGGCAGTCAGTCCACGTTGATGGAAAAAAAATGTTTCAAAAAAAGTTTTCAGTTTGAGACGAAATTTTGGTGGTAGGTTTCAATGACCAAAAAAATATGAGATACCAAATATGGGGCAAAACGGCGGTCGTATGAGGTGGTTTTGAGTCACGTATGCTCCTTGACGGCACGCAGTCTACGTTGATGGAAAAAAAGGTTTAAAAAAACGTTTTCAGATTGAGACGAAATTTTTGTGGTAGGTTTTAATTACCAAAACAATATAGAATACCAAGTATGGGGCAAAACGGCGGTCGTATGAGGTGGTTTTGAGTAACATATGCTCCTTTACGGCACTCAGTCATCGTTGATGGAAAAAAAATTTAAAAAGAGTTTCCAGATTGAGAAGAAATTTTGGTGGTAGGTTTCAATGACCAAAAAAATATGGAATACCAAATATGGGGATAAACGGCGGTGGTATGAGGTGGTTTTGAGTCACATATGCTCCGTAACGGCACTCAGTCTACATTGATGGAAAAAAAGGTCTAAAAAAAGTTTTCAGATTCAGACGAAATTTTGGTTGTAGGTTTCAATGAGCCAAAAAATATGAAATACAACATATGGGGCCAAACGCCCGTCGTCTGAGGTGGTTTTGAGCCACATGTGCTCCTTCACGACACTCAGTCTACGTTGATGGAAAAAAAAGGTTTTAAAAAAAAGTTTCCATATTGAGACGAAATTTTGGTGGTAGGTTTCAATGACCAAAAAAATATAGAATACCAAATTTGGGGCCAATCGACTGTCGTATGAGGTGGTTTTGAGTCACATATACTCTGTAACGGCACTCAATCCACGTTGATGGAAAAAAAGGTTTCAATGACCTCCTTTCTTTCTCTCTCTCTTTGAGCTCCCGTTGGTGATGGCAAACACAAGCAGTAGGCAGGGGAAGGGGGTGAAATCTGCTGGTGGCAATGCTAATCAATGTAGCAAATCCAAGAAAACACCACAAAATGCTTCAAATAAGCAACCGAAATCACAATCTGATGATCATCTTCAATTTGTTTCAAGAAAAGAGGGTAAGGCAGCAATGGAAAACTTGTAATCAGATTCTGATGGATCTTCATCTAGTAGTGAACTTGATTCAGATGGAGACTATGCAAGGCCAAGAATCATTACAATGATGCAGAAGAGCCACATTACCACAATTCCAATCACCCGAGCTTCAAAAGTCAACCATGGAGGTAAGATCATTGATTCTGCTCAATTGATCAATATTGGTTCTGCTGTGATTGCTTTGAATAGGGGAACTAGTTTAAATGCTAATGCTGATTCTACTACTGGTAAAACTTGGCTATTAAACCAAGATAATCAATCTGTTGATCAAAAGAGGGTTAGAGAACAAATTTGTGATCACGTTGACTTAACTGAGGTTGACCTGAATTTGTCTGTTCCTCAAAATTACACTGTGGGTGATCTGAAGCCTGTAATAAGCTGGGAAGATGTTGAGGAAGAGATTGCTTTTTGGAGTTCAGCTGTTGTGTGCTTTGTTCTAGGAGCAAAACCCCCACTCCAAGTGTTTGAAGGTTTTCCTAAGAGAATTTGGGGCTCCTTTGGATTAGGGGTTATAGCTCCTATTGAGAATGGTGGTTTCTTGGTTCGATTTAAGGAGAAGGAGACAGTTGATAAGATACTTGGTGGGGATTATTTCTTTGATAGCAAACCTATGCTAGTCAAGAAATGGGATCCAGATGAAAGCATGGAGGAATGCTCCACTCCCATAGTTCCTATTTGGATTCAACTACCAAATCTGGGACTGAAAGTCAGGGGTAAACAGTGTCTTAGCAAGCTTGTTGGGGGGATTGGGACCTTGAGGAAGTTGGATACATACACTGAGCTCAAGCAAAGAACTAAATATGCCAGAATTATGGTTGATGTGCAGCTTGAACAGGACTTCCCAGAACAGATAAGCTTCATCAATGAAAAAGGTGTAGAGATGACTCAGGAGGTGGTTTATGAATGAAAACCATCTAAGTGTAGTGTGTGCAAGAAGTATGGACATGCTAAAGAGGACTGTTGGTTTAAAGCTAAACCTGCCAAGGTGTGGAGGCCAAAGCAACAGCCAACTAAAATCCCAGTTGCACAGAGAGTAGTTGATGATGATGGATTCATTTCCATCAATTCTTGGAGAGGTGGATCTGTACAGAAGGTGATACAGGGGAACACTCCAGTTGGGGGCACTACTATTAACACTGATATACAGAATTCATTTGCTGCATTGGAGGGGAAAGGGCTTCCAGAGGAAGATGTGCAGGAGGTGACAGTAGTTCAGGGGAGTGCTAACAGTTTAAGGGAGCAGGGGTTGATCACCCCTATCCCTGATGGATAGTATGCTCTTTTGGAATACCAGGGGGTTGAACAACTACGGTAAACAATGTTATGTGAGAGATTTTATTCACAAACATAATGCTAAGTTGGTTTGCCTCCTGGAAACAAAGGTCAAGGCCAAGCATGTGGGGGCCTTGTATCTTAATCTGTGTCCTGGCTGGTGTATAACTTCCAATCTACCTTGGCATAGCAAAGGTAGAGTGGTGGTAACTTGGGATCCTCATTTTTTCCAAGTAGATATCAGATTGTGTATTGCTCAAATGGTTCATTGTAAGGTGAAGCCAGTCCACTCCAAAGCTTTCTTTTGTACCTTCATTTATGCATTTAATACAGGTGCAGAAAGGAAGGTTCTCTGGAGGGATCTCTCTAATATTGCTAGCAGCATGAAGGAACCTTGGATTTGGGGGGGTGACTTTAATGTCATCCTCAATACAGATGAGAAGACAGGAGAGCTTCACACACAGAGGGAAATGAAGGATTTTCAGCAGTGTGTGGCTAGGTGTGGCATGGAGGATGTCAAGTTTAGTGGGAGATGGTTCACATGGAACAACAAGCAAGATGGCTGCAATAGAGTCATGACCAAGATTGACAGGGTCATGGCTAATCCTAGTTGGTTGGCCCTTCACACCAACTTTGAGGTTACTTTTTTACCTGAGGGTGACTTTTATCACAGCCCAGCTCTGATGAGATGCTACAGAGATGTGTAGGGGTTTAAACCATTTAGGTTTTTTAATATGTGGTGTGCACAAGATGGGTATCATCAGATGATAGCTGACCAATGGGCTACACCAGTCCAAGGTTATGCTATGTTCAGAGTTGCTCAAAAGCTCAAACTTCTCAAGCCTGTACTGAAAACTTTCAATAAAGAGCAGGTTGGAGATATAGCTAGTAGCATGAAGCTAGCTTTAAAATATTTTGATTCAGCACAGGAAGCTATGCACCACAACCCCAATGATGCTGAGGCAATAAAAAAGGAGTATGCTGCTGCACATAAACTTAAGCAAATCAAGGGAGACTACCTTGGTTTTTTGAAGCAGAAAGCTAAGGTGGATTGGATTAGTTGGGGTGATGACAACACTAAAACCTTCCATCAAGCTCTGAAAGCTAAGATCAACAAGAACAGGATCAACATTGTTCAAAACACTGAGGGTGAATGGATCCTGGACCCTCAAGCTGTATGTGATCAGTTTATCACTCATTTTTTCTAGCTTCATGGGTGATAGTAAACAAGTGTCCAAGATCAAGAGCAACATTATACAACAGGGGGCCTGCCTTACTGAGGAGCTGAAGTCTTTACTGGACCTTAGTTTCGCTCCTACTGTGATTAAAGAGGCTTTATGGTCCATCCCTGACTCTAAGGCTCCTGGAATTGATGGATTTGGCAGTTTTTTCTTCAAAACTAGCTGGGATATTGTGGGGGCAGACATGATAGCAGCTGTCCAAGACTTTTTTACAACTGGTGAAATGTTGAATGTGATTAACACTACTTCTATATCACTAGTGCCTAAAGTGAGCTGCCCTACAAAGGTCCATGAATATAGACCTATTGCTTGCTGTTCTGTATTATATAAATGCATCTCTAAGTTGCTGTGCTCTAGGCTTAAACATGTTCTCCCACACATTGTGTCCCAAAATCAGGGTGCATTTATTAGTGGCAGGAGCATTCTTAATAACATCTTGGTGTGTCAGGATCTAGTGAGGCATTATGCCAGGAAGTATGCAGCTCCAAGCTGCATGATGAAGGTTGATCTGCAAAAGGCCTATGACACTGTAGAATGGAGTTTCTTGACAGACCTTATGGAGGCTTTGGGATTCCCCAACGATTTCATTAAAGTGATTATGGCATGTGTCTCCACAGCCAGCTTCACAATCCTTATTAATGGGACAAGTCAAGGATTCTTCACTTCTAAAAGAGGTTTAAGGCAGGGAGATCCTATCTCTCCATTATTATTCACTCTTTGCATGGAGTATCTCACAAGAACACTGAAATGCCTAGGTGGGAGAAGGGATTTTCACTTTCACCCTAGGTGCTCTGATTTGAAGCTCAATAATTTATGCTTTGCTGATGACCTTCTGGTTTTCTGTAAAGGAGAGATTCAGAGTGCTAGGCTACTGATCCAAGGTCTTAAGCACTTTGAAAAAGCTTCAGGGTTGATGGCAAACAAGGGTAAATCTGAACTTTACCAGGTGAACATAGCTGCTGATGATGTAGAGCAACTGCTTCACAAATCAGGTTTCAAGTTGGGGGTATTGCCTTTCAGATACTTAGGGGTCCCTATTTGTAACAGGAGGCTTGCTTTCAAGGACTGTGATCAACTCATCCAAAGAGTTATGCACAGAATCACAGTTTGGCAACCTAGACACCTTTCTTTTGCTGGTAGATTGCAACTGGTTAACTCTGTCCTCATGAGCATCTGTACCTATTGGATGCAAATTATCATTTTCCCCAAAGCTGTTATAAAAAGAATCAACCAGCTATGCAGAAGATTCTTATGGGAGGGCACAACAGATGGCACCAAAGCTGGGTAGATCAAATGGGAGTCAGTTTGCAAACCCAAGAAATTTGGTGGTTTGGGAGTGAGGAATCTGGCTCTTTGGAACCTCATTGCTGTTGGTAAACTTGCTTGGCAAATTGCAGAAAAAAGGATACACTGTGGGTAAAATGGGTGCACAGTGTGTACTTGAAAAATCAGGACTGGTGGGGGTATGCACCTTCCACCACAGGGAGTTGGATATGGAAACAGATTAGTAGAGTGAAAAATGAATTGAAAGTATGGATGCAGCAATCATGGTGGCCTGTTGGTAGCTACTCTGTAGCTAAAATATATCATGGAGCTGTGAGTTTGGGGAAAAAGATCCACTGACATGGAACAATCTGGAACACCCTCAACATGCCTAAACACAGCTTTGTGTGGTGGGTTGCTATGAACAAAAGGCTGCGAGTCAGAGTTAGATTAGGTAGATTCATGGACTGTAAATCTATTTTTTGTTGCATTTGTGAGCTGGAGCAGGAGACACATCAACATACTATCTTTGACTACCCTTATTCAAAGAAGGTATGGCAGGAGATCACTCTTTGGCTGGGAATTAATCTTCCATGTTCTTGCATGGAGCATCTGCTAGCATGGATAAGAAGAGGCAGGAATCTGTCCTCTGTGCAGCTGCAAGTGGTGAAGGCCACTGCAGCCAGCCTGCAGTACATGGTGTGGAGGGCTAGGAACCAGGCTCTCTGGTTAGCTCCGTTACCCTCAGTTCAGTCCACAGTGCAAAGAATTCAATACTTTGTTCTTCAAAGATCAAAAAAACTATATACTTGTAAATTGAAAGAAAAAGATAGGGCTTGGTTGCATCACATTTGTACTTAGTCATACTTGTATAAAAACACCTTGAGTTGGGAAGATGTCCCTTCCAAAGGATCATAGGTTGTAAACAGTTTTGATGCTATGACAATTTTCATTTACCCAAAAAAAAAAAGGTTTCAAAAAAAAAGTTTCCAGATTGAGACAAAAGTTTGGTGGTAGATTTCAATGACAAAAAAAATCTGTAATACCAAATATGGTGAAAACGGCGGTTGTCTGAGCTGGTTTTGAGTCATATATGCTCCGTAACGGCAGTCAGTCCACGTTGATGGAAAAAAATGTTTCAAAAAAAAGTTTTCAGCTTGAGACGAAATTTTGGTGGTAGGTTTCAATAACCAAAAAAATATAGAATACCAAATATGGGGCAAAACGGTGGTCGTATGAGGTGGTTTTGAGTCACATATGCTCGGTAACGGCACTCAGTCTACGTTGATGGAAAAAAAATGTTTCAAAAAAAAGTTTCCAGATTGAGACGAAATTTTGGTGGTAGGTTTCAATGACCAAAAAAATATGAAATACCAAATATGGGGCCAAACGGCCGTCGTATGAAATGGTTTTGTGTCACATATGCTCCATAACGGCACTTAGTCCACGTTGATGGAAAAAAAGGTTTCAAAAAAAGTTTCCAGATTAGGACAAAATTTTGGTGGTAGGTTTCAATGACCAAAAAAATATGAAATACCAAATATGGGGCCAAACGGCCGTCGTATGTGGTGGTTTTGAGTCACATATGCTCCTTGACGGCACGCAGTCTACGTTGATGGAAAAAAAGGTTTCAAAAAACGTTTTCCGATTGAGACGAAATTAGGGTGGTAGGTTTCAATTACCAAAAAAAAATAGAATACCAAGTATGGGGCAAAACGACGGTCGTATGAGCTGGTTTTGAGTCACATATGCTCCTTTACGACACTCTGTCATCGTTGATGGAAAAAAAATTTAAAATTTTTTTTCCATATTGAGACAAAATTTTGGTTGTAGGTTTCAATGACCAAAAAAATATGGAATACCAAATATGGGGATAAACGGCGGTCGTATGAGGTTGTTTTAAGTCACATATGCTCCGTAACGGCACTCAATCTACATTGATGGGAAAAAAGTTTCAAAAAAAGTTATCTAGATTGAGACGAAATTTTGGTGGTAGGTTTCACTGACCCAAAAAATATGAAATACAACATATGGGGCCAAACGGCCGTCGTATGAGGTGGTTTTGAGTCACATATGCTATGTAGCGACACTTAGTCCACGTTGATTGAAAAAAAGGTTTCAAAAAAAAACTTTTCTGATTGAGATACAAGTTTGGTGGTAGATTTCAATGACCAAAAAAATCTGAAATACCAAATATGGGGCCAAACGCCTGTCGTATGAGGTGGTTTTGAGTCACATATGCTCCGTAACGGCACGCAGTCCACGTTGATGGAAAAAAAGGTTTCATGGAAAAAAAGGCCTATGATACTGTTGAATGGGGTTTCTTGAATGACCTTTTGGAGGCTTTGTGCTTTCCTAAGCACTTCATTAAGGTTATTATGGCCTGTGTGACCACTGCTAGCTTCACAATACTTATTAATGGGACCAGTCAAGGTTTTTTCAACTCCAAGAGAAGGCTAAGATAAGGAGACCCTATCTCTCCATTGCTCTTTTCTCTTTGCATGGAATATTTTATAAGAACCTTGCAATATTTAGGAGGGAGGAAGGATTTTCAATTCCACCCCAGATGCTCCACAATGAAGCTAAACAATTTATGTTTTGCTGATGACCTGCTGGTCTTTTGTAAAGGGGAAATTCAGAGTGCCAGGTTGCTCCTTCAAGGCCTTAAGCACTTTGAAGATGTCTCAGGTTTGAAGGCCAACAAAGGAAAATCTGAAATTTATAATGTGAATATGGTTGCTGCAGATGTAGAGAAGCTTCTACAGAAGCCAGAGTTCAAGCTGGGGGAACTGCTTTTCAGATATTTTGGGATTCCTATTTGCAATAGGAAGCTGAGTATTAAGGATTGTGATCAGTTAGTACAGAAAGTCATGAATATATTTACAATGTGGCAATCAAGACACCTCTCCTTTGCTGGAAGATTGCAGCTTGTAAATTCTGTCCTTATGACCATATGCACTTATTGGATACAGATTATCATCTTTCCCAAAACTATCATCAAGAGGATCAATCAGTTATGCAGAAGGTTTTTGTGGGAAGGTACTACTAATGGCACTAAGGCTGGCTATGTGAAATGAGGTTCAGTATGCAAACCAAAGAAACATGGTGGTCTGGGAGTGAGAGACCTAGCCCTCTGGAACCTCATTGCAGTGGGGAAGATTGCATGGCAAATTGCAGAAAACTAAGACACAGTATGGGTCAAATGGGTCCATAGTGTATATTTTAAAGGTAGAGACTGGTGGGGGTACTTGCCTCCCACTACAGGTAGCTGGATATGGAAACAGGTATGTAAGATGAAAAATGAGTTGAAGGGCTGGATGCAACAACCATGGTGGCCCATTGGTTGCTACTCAATAGCCAAAATTTACCATGGGGTTGTGAGCCTGGGGGAGAAGGTGCACTGGCATGGTACTGTTTGGAGTAATCTCAATATCCCCAAACACAGTTTTTTGTGGTGGGTAGCTATGCAACAAAGGCTGCCTGTCAGAGTAAGGCTAGCTAGATTCATTTTGTGTGAATCACAGGCGTGCTGCATCTGTGAGCTAGAACCAGAAACACATCAGCATACATTCTTTGAGTGTCCCTACTCAAAGAAGATTTGGTAAGAAATCAACTGTTGGCTAGGAATACATCTGCCTCACTCCAGTATGGGACAACTACTAGCATGGATCAGAAGGAGAAGGAAGATAACACCTATACAGCAGCAGGTGAGCAAGGCTGTTGCAGCTAGTGTTTTATATTAGGTGTGGAGGGCTAGGAACTAGACCCTCTGGCTAGCCAAAACACCTTCAGTCAGCTATACAGTCAAAAGAATCAAGTTTTTTGTTGCCCAAAGATCACAAATACTATATACTTGTAAATTGAAAGAAAAAGATAGGTTGTGGTTACATAAGCTTTGTACTTAGGCTATACTTGTTTTGATACCTTGAGTTGGCGTTTTTTTGTCCCTTCCAAGAGGAGATAGGTTGTAAAGAGTTTTTTTGATGATATGACACTTCTTAAATTACCAAAAAAAAAAAAGGTTTCCAAAAAAGTTTTCAGAATGAGACGAAATTTTTGTGGTAGGTTTCAATGACCAAAAAAATATGAAATACCAGATATGGGGTCAAACGGCCATCGTCTGAGGTGGTTTTTAGTCACATATGCTCTTTAACGGCACTCAGTCGACGTTGATGGAAAAAAAAGTTTTTAAAAAAAGTTATCAAATTGAGACCAAATTTTATGTGGTAGGTTTGAATGACCAAAATAATATGAAACACTAAATATGGGGCAAAACGGCCGTCGTATGAGGACGTTTTGACTCACATATGCTCCGTAACGGCACTTAGTCCACGTTGATGGAAAAAATAGGTTTCAAAAAAAAGTTATCAAATTGAGACGAAATTTTTGTGGTAGGTTTCAATGACCGAAAAATATGAAATACTAAATATGGGACCAAACGGCCGTCGTATGAGTTAGTTTTGAGTCACATATGCTCCGTAACGGCACTCAGTCCACGTTGATGATAAAAAGGTTTCAAATTTTATTTTTCAGATGGAGACGAAATTTTGGTGGTAGGTTTCAATGACCAAAAAAATATAAAATACCAAATATGGGGCCAAAGGGCCGTCGTATGAGGTGGTTTTGAGTCACATGTGCTCCGTAACGGCAATGAGTCCACGTTGATGGAAAAAAGGTTTGAAAAAAAGTTTTCAGATTGAGACAAAATTTTTGTGGTAGGTTTCATTGACCAAAAAAATATGAAATACCAAATATGGGGCCAAACGGCCTTCGTATGAGGTGGTTTTGAGTCACATAAGCTCCGTAACGGCACTCAGTCCACGTCGATGGAAAAAAGGTTAAATTTTTTTTTACAGATTGAGACGAAATTTTTATGGTAGGTTTCAATGACCAAAAAAACATGAAATACCTAATATGGGGCCAAACGGCAGTCGTATGAGGTGGTTTTGAGTCACATATGCTCTTTAACGGCACTTAGTCGACGTTGATGGAAAAAAAGTATTTTAAAAAAAGTTATCAAATTGAGACCAAATTTTATGTGGTAGGTTTGAATGACCAAAATAATATGAAACACTAAATATGGGGCCAAACGGCCGTCGTATGAGGAGGTTTTGAGTCACATATGCTCCGTAACGGCACTTAGTCCACGTTGATGGAAAAAAAGGTTTCAAAAAAAAGTTATGAATTTGAGACGAAATTTTTGTGGTAGGTTTCAATGACCAAAAAATATGAAATACCAAATATGGGGCCAACCGGCCGTCGTATGAGGTGGTTTCGAGTTACATGTGCTCCGTAACGGCACTCAGTCCACGTTGATGGAAAAAAAGGTTTCTAAATAAAGTTTCCAGATTGGGATGAAATTTCGGTGGTAGATTTCCATGACAAAAAAATATGAATTACCAAATATAGGGCCAAACGGCCGTCGTATGAGGTGGTTTTGAGTCACATATGCTCCATAACGTCACTCAATCCACGTTAATTGAATAAAAGGTTTTAAAAAAGGTTTTCAGAATGAGACCAAATTTTTGTGGTAGGTTTGAATGACCAAAAAAATATGATATACGAAATATGTGGCCAAACGGCCGTCGTATGAGGAGGTTTTGAGTCACATATGCTCAGTAACGACACTTAGTCCACGTTAATACAGGAGAAGGGGGCAGCTGGTGAACAGGAGAAGGGGGTAAGCAAGGAAAGGGTGCAGGGGCTGGCAACCCCTATCCCTAATGGATAGCATACTGATATGGAACACCAGGGGACTTAATAGTTTTAGCAAGCAGGGCTTTGTGAGGGATTTCCTCAATCAACATCATGCTAAACTAATTTACCTCCTGGAAACTAAGGTCAAGGCTAACCACATTGGTTCCTTGTACCTCAACATTTGTCCAGGGTGGTGCATCACAACTAATCTACCTTGGCATGGGAAAGGTAGAGTGGTAGTAGCTTGGGACCCTAGTGTGTTTCAAGTTGATATCAGAGAGTGCTCAGCTCAGATGGTGCATTGCAGAGTAAAACCAGTACACTCAACAGCCTTTTTTTGCACCTTTGTATATTCTTATAACAGAGGTGAAGAGAGGAGGCCATTATGGAAGGATCTATGCAAATTAGCTAGTACTGTGAAGGGCCCTTGGGTCTGGGGTGGTGACTTTAATGTCATCCTTAATGAGGATGAGAAGACAGGAGACATACACACAAAGAGGGAGATCCTTGAATTATGGAAATGTGTTGAATTCTGTGGTATGGAAGACATCAAGTTCAGTGGTAGATGGTTCACTTGGAACAACAAGCAAGATGAGTGTACTAGGGTAATGTCTAAGATTGATAGGGTGATGGCCAATTCCTCCTGGCTATCAACCTACACAAACTCTGAGGTTACCTTCTTACCTGAGGGGGATTTTGATCACAGTCCAGCTTTATTGAGAAGCTACACAGAAGTCCAGGGGTTTAAACCCTTTAGATTTCTCAACATCTGGTGTGAGCAGGATGGGTATCATGAAATGCTTAAGGCATTTTGGGCCAAGCCTGTGTAAGGTTATGCAATGTTCCAGATTACTGAGAAGCTTAACCACCTCAAACCTCTTTTGAGGAAGTTTAACCTTGAGCATGTGGGAGATGTTGCTGGTAATATGAAGTTGGCCACTAGAGTCTATGAGAAGGCACAGGAGGCTATGCATAATAACAGTGATGATCCTATGATGGTGCAGAAGGAGTACCTGGCTGCCCAACAATACAAGAAAGCAAAGAAGGAATACCTCAGCTTTTTGAGACAAAAAACTAGAGAGGATTGGATCTCCTTTGGAGATGATAATACAACATTTTTTCATCAAGCTCTTAAAGCTAAAAATCACAAAAACAGAATCAATACTGTGCAGAATGCAGATGGTGATTAGATCTTGGATCCCAAAGCTGTTTGTGATCAATTCGTCAAGCACTTCTCCAATTTCATGAGTGATAGCCACTCTGTATCCAAGATTAAGCCTAGAATCATACAGCAGGGTAATATCCTGTCTGAGGACATGTAGCAGATGCTAGGATTATCCTTTTCAGTAGAGGAGATCAAAAAGGCCTTATGGGCAATTCCTGAGACTAAAGCTCCTGGTATTGATGGTTATGGAAGTGCATTCTTCAAGAACAGTTGGGACATCACAGGGTCTGCTTTAATTGCAGCGGTGCAGGAGTTATTTCATACAGGAGAGATGTTGAAAGTAGTCAATACAACCTCTATTTCACTTGTGCCAAAAGTGAACTGTCCCACACAAGTGTCTGAATACAGACCTATAGCATGCTGCATTGTGGTGTATAAGTGTATCTCCAAGCTGTTGTGCTCCAGGCTTAAACATGTTCTGCCTCACATTATTTCTCAGAATCAAGGAGCCTTCATTAGTGGCAGAAGCATCATTAATAACATATTAGTTTGCCAGGATCTTGTGAGACATTATGCTAGGAAAAATGCTTCTCCTAGCTGTTTGATGAAAATAGATTTACAAATAGCCTATGACACAGTTGAGTGGGGCTTCTTACAAGACCTCATGGTTGCTCTTAATTTCCCAAGCCACTTCATCAAGGTGATTATGGCCTGCATCTCTACATCCAGCTTCACACTGCTTATCAATGGTACAAGCCAGGGCTTCTTCACTTCCAAAAGGGGGTTAAGGCAAGGGGATCTTGTCTCCCCCTTACTCTTTACTATTTGCATGGAGTATTTGACTAGAACATTGAAGTATTTGGGCAGCAGGAAGGACTTCAATTTTCACCCTAGATGCAATGATCTAAAGCTCAATACACTATGCTTTGCAGATATTCTCCTAGTCTTTTGCAAAGGGGAAATCAAGAGTGTCAGATTGATTCTTCAGGGACTAAAACATTTTGAACTAGTCTCAGGTTTGGCTGCAAACAAGGGGAAGTCTGAGGTATATCAAGCCAACATGCCAGCTGGTGATGTGGATGACCTGATTCTAAAATCAGGGTTCAAGAGGGGCAAATGGCCTTTCAGATATCTTGGGGTTCCAATTTGCAATAGAAAGTTGAGTTCTGGAGAATGTGAACAACTGATCCAAAGAGTTCTAAGCAGGATAACAAGATGGCAAACTAGACACCTCTCCTTTGCTGGTAGGCTTCAACTGGTCAACTCTGTGCTAATGAGTATCTGCACATATTGGATGCAGATTATCATCTTTCCTAAAGCTGCCATCCACAGGATCAACCAACTGTGTAGAAGATTCCTTTGGGAGGGCAAGACAGAAGGGGTCAAAGCAGCCTATGTCAAATGGGAGTCTGTTTGCAAGCCTAGGAAGATGGGAGGCCTGGGTGTTAGAAACTTAGTACTCTGGAATAAAATTGCAGTAGGCAAAATTGCTTGGCAGATTTCTGAGGGTAAAGAAACCATATGGGTCAAGTGGGTGCATAGTGTCTACTTAAAAGGTGATGACTGGTGGGGGTACAAGCCTATCACCAGTTGTAGCTGGGTGTAGAAACAGTTATGTCTGGTGAAAGAAGACCTGCTAGCATGGAGCCTGCAACCTTGGTGGCCAGTTGGAGGATACTCAATAGCTAAAATACGTCATGGCATTGAACATATGGGCCCCAAAGTTCCATGGCACAGCACAATCTGGAATTGGCTCACCATGCCTAAACATAGTTTCCTTTGGTGGTTGGTGATCCAACAAAAGCTCCCTGTTAGAGCAAGACTTGCATGATTTGGAATTTGTGAAACACAATTATGTTGTATATGTGAGGCTCAACAAGAGAATCACCATCATTTGTTCTTTGACTGCCAGTATGCACAGAAGATATGGCAGGAGATCAGCAAGTGGCTAGGCATTCACAAACAGTTTTTTGATATGAAACAACTGTTGTGCTGGCTCAAGAGGGGTAGGCAGTTTTCTAGTCTGCAGCAGCAAGTGCTCAAGGCAACTGTAGCTGGGCTTTTCTACTGTCTATGGAGAGCTAGGAATCAGTCTTTATGGTTGATCAAGACTCCATCAGTTTTATACATTGTACAGAGAATCAAATTTTTTGTTAGCAAAAGAACTTATATGCTTTATACTTGTAAATTGAGAGCAAAGGATAGGGAATGGTTGCAAGGCCTTTGTAACTAGTGTTTTGTGTTGAACTGTGAGATGGGGCATGTCCCATCCACAAAAGATGATAGGGTGTAAGCACAGTTTTTTGGTGATATATCAATTCTTTATTTACCAAAAAAAAAAAGGTTTCAAAAAAAAGTTTTCAAATTGAGACGAAATTTTTGTGGTAGGTTTCAATGAACAACAAAATATGAAATACCAAATATGGGGCCAAACGGCCGTCGTATGAGGTGGTTTTGAGTCACATATGCTCATACTATCTCAAGAGGTTAAATATGAGTGGAAACCAATCAAATGTGGTGACTGTGGAGGCTTGGGACATGAGTGTTACCAATGTAAAAAGCCTAAAAAGGTCAAAAAAGTATGGGTGATGAAGAAGCAGGTAGTTGTTGACAATGAGGGCTTTCAAGTTGTGCAGAGGAATAAATCTCCTCAGTTGCAAGCTGCTGACCAGAGTGAAGTTCAACCAGTTGATGCTGGTAATCCGTTTGAGATTTTAATAATGTAGAAAGATGAGGAAGTGATGGAGGTTGAGCAGTGTGAGACTGATCTTGCTATTGAGATAGACACGGAGGGGAAGCCTCGTGATGTGAATGGATACCATCCTTAGCTGGAACGTTAGGGGCTTAAACAGTCTAAAGAAACAGAGAGAGGTGAAGAAATTCATCTTATCTCTTAATATTAGATTGTTTGGGCTCCTAGAGACAAAGGTCAAATCTCCTAAATTAGGAGATTTGTACCTAAATGTTTGTCCTAATTGGTGCTTTACTTCAAATAATGCTCGGCACAAGAATGGCAGAATTATTGTTGGGTGGCATCCTGCAGCTTTTCAGGTCTCTATTTTGAAAAGCACTAGTCAGCTTATACATTGTGAGGTTATCACAACTAGTAAACAGAGGTTTTTCTGCACCTTTGTGTATGGCTTCAATGAAGCAGCAGCTAGAGAGGTGTTGTGGAAAGATCTAAGGTGTCTGAATGATGTAATGCTCCTTGGATCATTCTTGGTGATTTTAATGCTTTGATAGCTATTGAAGAAAGGTTAGGAGAGCCAGTTAGGGTTAGAGATATTCAAGATATGAGAAGTTGTATGCATGATTGTGGTATGGAAGAGCTCAAAACCTCTGGCCATTTCTATACTTGGTCAAATAAGCAAGGTGGGAATCATAAAGTGTTTCCAAAGCTGGATAGGGTGTTAGGTAATAGCAAATGGAGTGATGTTTGGCCTCTAGCTGAAGTTCTTGTCCTGGATGAAGGGGAGTTTGATCACTGCCCTCTAGTTGTGAACTCTTTCCCAGATTGTCCTAGGAAGAAACCTTTCAAATTCCATAACATCTGGTGTGAATTTGAAGGCTTCTACACTGTTGTTAGGGATGCTTGGCAGAGATCCATTGTAGGGTCTAAAAATGATTTGAAAGTATTCAATAAGGACAAGGTTGGTGATGTGCATGTGAACTACATGAAGGCCCTGGACACTCTGAAATCTGCCCAACAGATATTGAATTTGGACCTTCTAAATGGGGAGCCTTCTGATTTAGAAAGGTTGGCAAGGAAAGAGCTTACTGAAGCTCACCATATTCAAGCCACCTTTCTAGCTCAAAAAGCAAAGACTTTATGGCTCAATGAGGGAGATGATAACACTAAATTCTTTCATCAAAGCATCAAGATGAGAAGAATTCAGAATAGAATCAATATGGTGAAAAACAAAAGGGAGTGGATTTCTGATCCTAGTGAAGTTATTGATGAGTTTGTGAATTTTTACAAGAAACTATTGGGGACAAAAGACAAGTGCAATTACAGAGTGGACCAGAGAATCATAGCTAGAGGTGGAGTTTTAACAGAGGAGCAACAATCTAGACTACAATTGGTGTTCACAGCAGCTGAGATCAAAGGAGCTTTCTTTCTCAATCGCTGATAATAAAGCTCCTGTATTAGATGGTTTTAATAGTTTTTTCTTCAAGCAAAGCTGGGAGATCATTGGAGGAGATATAGTAGCTGCAGTACAGGACTTCTTCAGGCATGGTAAGCTTCTAAAATAAGTCAATTCAACTGCTATTACTCTTGTTCCAAAAATCAAGAACCCTGTCAATGTTGGAGATTACAGACCAATTGCATGTTATTCTGTAATGTATACAGCTATTAAGAAGCTGATCTGTGGCAAATTGAACAATGTGTTACCTGAGTTAATAGCACCTAATCAAGGTGCTTTTGTATCTGGTAGGCAAATTATAAACAATGTCCTAGTGTGCTAGGATATCCTAAGACATTATAAAAGGAAGCGGCAAAAAGCAGGGATTTTAATGAAGATAGATCTAAAGAAGGCTTATGATTCAGTAGATTGGGGGTTTGTGGAAGATTTGCTAGTAGCTTTGCACTTTCCTCCTCAGGTTGTCAAAATTATTATGATATGTGTTACTACCCCATCTATTACACTGGTTATTAATAGAGCGATAGATGGCTATTTCCCAGCTCAGAAAGGCTTGAGACAAGGAGATCCTATGTCCCCTCTCCTTTTTGTACTGTGTATGGATTAATTGACCAGGATTCTTAGCTATATAGGAGATTTGGAAGATTTAAAGTTTCATCCAAGATGCTCCAGTTTGCAGCTCAATCACTTATGTTTTTGCAGATGATCTCATGCTTTTTTGTAAAGGTGATATAAAATCTGCTAATCTACTACTGCAAGGTTTGAAGTTGTTCTCAAAAACTTCAGGTTTGGTAGCTAATTCATAAGTCTGCTCTATACACAACTGGTATGGTGGATTATGATATTGCTAGATTGAGAGACATATCAGGTTTTTGCATAGGTGATTTTCCCTTCAGATATTTAGGGGTTCCACTCAGTGATAAGAAGTTTCAGCTGCTGATTGTGATGTGCTTATAGAAAAAATGACAGCTAGGAGCCATACATGGAGTAGTAACATTTATCCTATGCTGGAAGATTGCAACTTGTCAATTCTGTTTTATTGAGCATTTGTTGTTATTGGGCTCAATTCTTTCTTTTACTTGTTGATGTTGTTAAGAAATTAAATGAGATTTGCAGGAACTACTTATGGCATGGCATGAACAATTCTTATAAAGGAGGGTATATTAATTGGGATTATGTGTGTATAGCTAAGAAGTATGGAGGTTTCGGGATCAGAAAATTGATTTTGCGGAATCAAATGGCCATAGGCAAGCTCATTTGGTATATTGGAAGCAAGAAGGATAATCTGTGGGTTAGGTGGATGAATGGAGTTTATATTAAGTCTGATTCATGGTGGGAGTTTCATCCTCCTGCAAATGATAGCTGTACTATCAAGTACATTTGTAAGGTGAAGACTCAGTTGGTTGGTTTGAACATGGATCAGTGGCCTCTTGATATTGTGTATTCCATTCAGAAAATGTATAAGACTGTGTCTACACATGGTTTATCTGAGGTGAGATGGTGTGGTGCAATTTGGGACAAATTTATTCTCCCTAAGCACAAATTTATTTCTTGGCTTGCAGTTAAAGAGAGACTACAAACTAAGTCTAAGTTGTTAAGGCTTGGTACTTGTACTGATGATCTATGTTTACTCTGTGGTGAGGTGACAGTGGACCATGCACATTTATTCTTCAGTTGCTTTTATAGCAAACAGATCATGTTTAGTATTTTGAGCTGGATTGGTTTGACATAGAAAGAGAGATCCTTGGATCAATGGATAGCATGGGTTAGAAGAAGATACAAAGCTTCTAAAACAAAGAAGCAGGTTGTGAAGTCTGTATTTGCAGTTGTGGTCTACATGATATGGAGAGTGAGGAATGCAACCTTTGGGGAAGAGAAAGTGATGCTTAGTGATCTTGTAATTAAAGAGATTCAAGGTTTAGTTAAAGCTAGAGTAGCTTTTTTTTATAACAGAAAATTTAACACTTCTAATAGGGTATGGATAGATACATTGTAAGGCCTGAGGGCTTAGTTTGTTTTGTTCTTTTGAAAGGGTATGCCCTTTCTTGAAGAAATAGGTGTAATTTCATACTTGTGCAATATACTCTCTTAGTTACCAAAAAAATATATATATAGAGAGAGAGTTCACGCTAATGACCCGTAGCCCACTTCCTCAAGAAATGTCAGGTCGCAACCTCCAGAAAGGCCTATGGGTTACGTTCCTTACCGTCTATGTCTAAGAATGGCCAAACTCTCGATGCGGGACGATACACACAATATCTCCCGACCTCTCGGACGACAACAAGTCCTTGGTATCTCCAATGCATGGTAACACCCAACGTCAAGTCCCCTGACCCCTCGGAGTGCATGTTTGTTACCTTCGGGACACCGTCCCTTAATCTACTCAACTCAATTACAACCAAACTTCAAATTCAAAGACAAAACAATATACTTCAAATCATCAAATTCATCAAATTCCTCATATTCATCAAAATGATTAAAGTCATTAAAATTGTCAAAATCACTTAAATCGTCAGAATCATTAAAATCATTATAAATTATCTATATCACTTAAACCATTAGAATCATCAAATCCTCAAAATTATCGAAGTTCAAAAATCACAAATTGGTACGATAAACTCATCAAAGTATACTACAAATACATCAAAAGGCATACAAAACATCAAAACGTCATCTAATTTTGGGTACGAAGTAAATTATGATCGAGTCACAATCCGTACATAATTCTTGGCGAAGTGAGGCTAAGGATAGTGCTAATCTCCCCCCGAGCATTACGACGTTGACAATTCAACCTTAGCATAAGATAATCATAATTATTAATAAATGACATCAGTTACTAACATTATACTTCCAAACATGCCTTAGGATACTCCACAATAATACCAAAGTCATTTAAGAAACATGGAATCATGTTGTAAACTAACAATGCACAAACACGCACATAAATCAACTTTAAGCAGACCTAAGTCTCAGAACAGATAATAGTTTTATAAAATTCCTCGTTAGCTTTCCAGCGACTGGTCACAAGATCTATTCCGATAGCAAACGAGTGAGATATGACCATTTGAAAACAGGCTGACAAATCTGTTCGCTGGCAACGAACATGGTCACGGGCTGCGACCAGGCCACTACGACTGCGTATGCAAGGCATCAAGCATATAACAAATTCATCACAAGTTTCAAACAACTCAAAACCATACATAACAGAGTATTTAGCATGTGAAAACAATAATTATAAATCCTTCAATTTCTCAAATCATCCACACAAATAAATCCCACAATTTCCATCATTCACCATCAAGTCAATTCTACAAAACCTACACAACAAGGAAGTTAACAAATCATAAGGGCATATTAGATATGGGAAATCAAGTACAACTTAGCCTAACATGATACTAGTAAGAGTAATACACAAACAATCTTCTAAGTTCATCCTAGCATGATACTAAGTTCTCTAACGATATATATTTCTAACAACCTAAGGTTACTTCTCATTTCCTAACGTGATAGAAAAATGCTAGTTGCCTCGATCATTGAGAGGACTGCAGAGAATATAAGCAAAAGTATCCTAGAAACTGTACGGATCGTCACTACCTTCTTCTCACTTGAAGACTTCTCCTCCATTGAACAAAGTATTTCCCCCCTTAAAAAAATTTAGGATCATCTAAAACAATCAGTGGTGTTCTGGTCAATATTACCGGCAATCTAAAGCTTGGATTCGAAAATGCTCCGGTCAACGTGAAGGTCATAATGTTATGAAAATTCTGTCCAAATTTGAAAAAGATCTAACGGTTGGATCTCCGGCAATATCCATGTTTCGTGAGGGAGTGCAATGGAAAACCGCGAAGACATTTCTCTTCTTTCCTTTCTTTTCTTGGTGAATGGCGTGAGGTTTGAGGTAAGGGAGAGAGGAGGATTTGTTGCTGAGTAATATGGACAGCTTTAGGAGAGTTTAACAGGGTGATTAAGGAGTGTTAATGGTCACCATAAGGGGGGTTTTATGGGGGAAATGGAGAGGCACAATTCTTAGCCTTTCACGGTTACAAAACAAAGTATGGACTACAAAAATGGAGTATTATAGAAGCCTCTCGATGGTCAAACTTTTCGGCCCTATAGGAATAAAAGTGGCCGACTTAAGTTCGTTACATGGTTTGCCTGCGAAACGGTGATTTAGCTAAATTAACACATTAGCCTAACTAAGACTAGCTCAAATATTCTATTCAATAATAATGATAATAAAATGTAGAAAAATTATGAAAAACCAGCATAACCTTTGCACTTTTTGAAAATAACCACCAAATACTTTTTTTTTAATGTAACCACTATAAGTTTTCTAAATTTTGTGAAACACCACTGTTTGACGGTTTCTGTTCAGATTTCCGTTTGGGGGGCCCACATATGCCACTTTCTTCATTATCCTCATTGTCACTCTCTTCTTCAACATCTCATTCTCTGATAAAAGCTTTGACATTTCATTCTTAGAGAAATAAACTTCTAGGTTAGAAACCTTTTCTAAATAAGCATCTCATTGGTGACAACCCTTTGGCACTCCTCTATTTCTCATCAAACCATTTGAAAAAATGGCAAACTTCCTTGCCATTATGCACACCAGAGTATTTGCAGGCATAAAAAAGTCTTCCGGAGTTGTCATTAGTCCAACTCCAACCTCTTGATGTTGTAGCGGGAATTCCACATTTGCATTTCTTCACCATTCTACACATTAAAATTAAAAAACCTAATTCTTATTCAATTCAGAACAAATACCCTAAAAACAAATCACTTTCTTCAAAATGAAAGTAACATACCTTATTTACATGATGAACTGATGAATTAGCTTTAATGTTTGTGGTACTTCAGAATTTGAATAATTTCAGAGAGATTTATAGGGTTCTTCAATATGGCTGTTGAGCAATAACAAGAATAGGAAGTCAATTGGTAGAGTAGTTAATTTATAGATGTAGGTAGGTCCCCAAACGGAATTCTTTAATAGAAACCGTCAAATAGTGATGCTTCACAAATAGGAAACTTATAGTGGTTAAATTAAAAATAAAAAGTATTTGGTGGTAATTTTCAAAAAGTGCAAAGTTTATGGTGGTTTTCACAAATTTTCCTAAAATGTATGATCACATTTCCATATATCAAAATAAGCTCAACTTAAGATAAATAACATAAAGTTATAGATTAGTTTAAAAACCAAATCGTCGGAGAAATGTTTTAGATAGTTGCACCGTATAAAATAAGTTTAAAGAAATATGACATACTAAATAAATTAGTAAAGCTTAATAATATAATATTTTTAATCGAATAACACACAGGTTAAATGAGAAGAAAGGTCTAAACGAAAATGTAATAATGTTATAGATAATTTAGCTTAATAAGTAAAGGTACGCAAATTTATAAAATAAAAATACTATGAACATCTTAAAATAATTACCCGTCCATCGACTATACGCATTTTGAAACTAAGGTACGTATGCACAATAGGAATGGCAACGGGTCGAATTCGAATCGAACTTTTTCCTTCGAATCGGATTCGAATCGGAATCGGACTAGATTGCCATCCCTAATGCACAATACATTGTGCACCAAGATGTTTTCCGGTTTCAAATACGACCATTTATTTAATAGAATATATTTTTTACTTACGAAGTTATGTTCAAATTTATAAATAACAATGTAAACCATATGAATTAACGCGCGAAATTTCTTGTGAAATTGGGGTGTTATAATCAGCCCCCCTAAAAGAGTTTCGTCCTCAAAACTTAGAAAAGAAATGGAAGAACAAAGTAAGATACTCTTAATAAGGAATGTTAAGAATGTATAAATCAATAGATTTTAGTTAAGAAACAACTCTGCGGAATAAGTTTGATAACTCAATGAATATACATTTTATTTTGAAAGACAAAATAATTATTAGTAAAGTAGTAAAGTAGTATAGTAGTAACAACATTTATAAAATTCGAAAGACCGGAAGACACTGATTGCAAAATATTAGAGGTAAAAACAATTGTACAACAACTGTAAATAATTTTGCAAATAAAGTTGGAATACAGCAATTAATAAAATTATAAGAGAATTGATGCAATAATCCATCATAAATATTTTTAGTAGAAACCATCATTCGAAATCCAACAATCAAAAAAGAGATAACCACACAGGAATATACTCCATTTAAGAAGATATAAATACTTTAGTGAGAAGTAGTTGACAGTTTTATAAAAAATATCACTTACGAACTCAACCATCGATATATGATATTAGAGCTTCCTCCTAAACATATATCCAATTTAAAGTTCACAAAAAGGATATAGGTAATGTGTTGTATTCGTTATTTTGATGATGACAAATAAATAGTTTTTAACTTAGTTTTCATTAGTTTTTATTTATGGAGTTATTTACATAGTATTATTAATTAATTATTTTATTAGACCTAAAATAAACTTATGGAGAATTGGTTTCATAATAACCAAAATTAAGTTGTTTTGAAAAATAGAATATTTAGTTATATTATTTTGTGTAGGATTAATATTCTAATATTATGGAATATTGGATTCCATACTATTAGTTGAGTTTGTTAGTGGTTTACAGGAAAATAAGATGTTGAAGAGCTGGCGACTTTGCGTGGCTAAATTGATGGGTTGAGGTCCTAGATTCTAGGAGCCATGATCTCAGCTGAACCGCGCATTTAATCTAACTCCTAAACTGCCAAAGACCAAGTCAAGAGTTGTTGAGAAGATTATGGAAGACTTGAAGACTCGCTCAAACTGGGCAAACACACGATTATGGATCGTGGGTTTAACATAATCTATAACGGCCATGAAGATGGAAGATAATGCCTAAAAACTTGCATCCACTACAAGGAAGCTGAAGAAGACCGTTGCAGATTTATCACAGTTATATAAACTGAGAAGAACTCAATTTAAGTTCTTAAGACTTTCTATATTAATTGTGTAAATCTTTTAGAAAGTTATTTTACGGTTTTATTCTCTTCAACAATTTATTGTATTCCATTAATCTGAGTTGGGGTGAGTGAAATTTTGTGAGAAAATTTCTATATTCAAGAGAGAAAGAGAAGAAAGAGAAATAGAAGACTTCGAGTGAAGTCTAGAGAGAAAGTCACGTGTTCAAGGGGGAACAAGGTGACTGGGAACAAGTTCCTAGAGGAACAGAGTGAGTTGCTGTTTATAATAGGGTGTAAGTTACTATTATAAATAAAAGGGCAAGATTTATTCCTAGAGAAAATAGGAATAAGATCTTGTTTAAAAGCAGTTCTAGCGTTCTTTGTTTTAACTTCTCTTTAATTCTTTTTAACTTGTTAATTCCGCAAAAATAGCCCCTAATAGTCTTTACTATAATTCATCCCCCCTCTTGTAGTAAACTTAGAAATTCTATAGGACCAACATAATGTAAAATAAATTTCACTACAAAATTCTACTAGCAAAATTAGGCGATAAAATAATAATTTATAAACACAAATATAATAATTATTTCTATAGTCGAGACAAATCTGCATGGAACGAACCATTACAACTTGTTATCAACATAAATAAGTTTAAGATATAAGCTGAGTATATAAATTTCCTTCTTAAAGAAAATAAAACCAAATAATCTAAATCGGATAATTAAATTAGAAGTAACAATAATACAACAAAAACCTTAATTTGAAATTAGAATGTATTTAATGTTTAGAAAATAAACAACAAAATATAATTGGAATTCTTTACACAATGAGTTAGAAAATAAAATTTATTATAAAAATAAATCAAAAAGTAGAATAAAAAGTTGCTGATAGATTACCTTTATAACAAAATAGTGTGTATCTACATTTCAATCCATAACACCAAAATAACTTATTGTGGTGCTTATATTTTCGAAAACTATGAAACCTTATTATCATAATTAAAGGCTAACATGGGATTAACATGAAAATAAGATATTAAAATGATAAATATAAATTTAAACATACATGGTCAAAGATAGTAAAAGTAGTCTGTATAATCTCTTAAAAGATAATTCCACAACCTTTTCCTTTTCCCTAACCATATTAAAACATTTGGAATTAAATATTTTTCAAAAGAGTGTTTCAAAATGGTAACAATAGAAAAATTTGAAAGTTTGGAAATAACTCTAATTTAGGTATAAAATTTGTTAAAATCAGAGGTAAAATTTTGAATATAAACATAAACTAGAAAGTTTTATGAATAACAAATAAATTAGTACTCATGTAAAAATAATGCTTAATTGAAAAATAAATGAAAATATATACACACAACAAGATATACTAACAAGCACCAAAATATAAAATAAACACAATTCAACACACTCGACTGTATTAAAATAAAATATAAATTTATTTTTAAATTGCAAAATACGAAACAAGTTAAGCGTGTAATACGACCTATAATTAGAGGCTCTAAATCACCTCACTTTCACTGCGCACTCCGATAAACTTCGTGTATGGATCCCTACAAATAAGCTTAACCAACTTGGTAGACAGAAGCATGAGAGCGCTCCATAAAATAATTCTCATGGCTTTCTTTCTACTCAAGTAACTCTCACTAAGAAATTTACCTTGAAGCCTAAGACACTAGTAATCCTAGTTACAAGAGTACACATTTCTCATTGAATACGTAGCAAGAAGCATCTCGGACCAATAATAGGGGAGTATTACATTGTCATAAGGAGTGACCCAGAGGTCGTTAGGCCAAATATCTGGAGTCTACAGGCGATCAGTTTCAAGGCTGGGGCGGCCTACAGGCTGCGGTCGAATATATGGGGTCCCAGGCGGAATGAGGGCGTTACTGTTCTCAAGTAGGGGTGTGTAATAATCCCCATGATTGCTTTAAAAGATTTAGTTGTACTACCCATACCAACAAGGTGCATCTTCTTTTTCGAGAACTCATATTGCAAAGATATTTCTCAATTAAGCATGCTTGGCTGGGAGTACTCTTGGGATGGGTAACCTCATGGGAAGTTTCTCGGGGTGCGCATGAGTGAGGACAAAATGCGCCGAAAGGACTTGTGTTGGTTTGTGGGGCCATTTATTGGTCTGAGATGCTTATTTGGTGACTCCCATCCGCCCGTAGGGGTTGGGGGTGTTACAAGTGGTATCGGAGCAACCTTATGACCGCGTCTTTGGGCGACCCTAAGGCCGTCACGCCGAATATTAGGAGCCCTCAAGCGCCTAGTGGGGGAGGATTCTTGGGTTGCACTGTTTTAAGTTGCGACCCAAAGGTGTTATAATACAGGCGATCTGTTTCCAGGGTGGGACAACCTACAGGCTGCGGCCGAATATGTGGAGTCCCCAGGCGCAACGAAGGTGTTGCTGTTCTCAAGTGGGGGCGTATAATACTCCCCATGATTGCTTCAAAGAATTTAGTTGTAATACCGATACCAACAAGGTGCATCTTGTTTTTAGGGAGCTCATATTTCTAAGATATTTCTCAGTTAAACGTGCTTCGTTGGGAGTAGTCTTGGGATGGGTGACCTCCTAGGAAGTTTCTCAGGGTGCGCATGAGTGAGGATAAAATGCGCTAAAAAGACTTGTGTCGGTTTGTAGGGCCAGTCATTGGTCCAAGATGCTTATTTGGTGACTCCCATCGGTCCGTATGAATTATGATGTTACACTATGAATACCTTTGGTAAATACTCATTTCAAATCGAAGGTTAAAACCATCATAAACTCCTACACGAATCTTGTACTGTAAACAACTTCCAAAACATTTTTTAATATTATCAACTATTTTTGGCTCCCTAAATACATTTTCGATAGTTAAATAAGATCTTAAACTGTTGGATCAAACTCTTTTCATATTCAAGTTTAAAACCATCATAAACTCCTACGCAAATTGTAGAGTATAAAACCGTTCGAAACATATGTTGTGATAGATTACCAAATATTTTTGACTCCTTCAATACGTTTTAAATAGTTAAAAAGGATATGAACCCCTTAGATGAAACATAGTTCAAATTGAAGGTTAAAACCATCATAGACTCCTACACAAATTGTGGAGTATGAACACCTTTCCAAACATTTGTTGTAATTGACTTCCAAGAATCTTTGACTCCTTGTATGTTTTTTACAAAAATTGAAAAGGATATGAACCCCTTAGATAAAACTGATTTTAAATATATATTTAAAACCATCATAGAGTCCTATGCGAATCGTGTAGAGTAAACAAATTTCAAATAATTTTTAATATTAATTACCAATACTCCCTAAATACATTTTCGATAGTTAAAGAAGATTTTAAGCCCTTTGATCAAACTCTTTTCATATCAAAGGTAAAAGAACATCATAGACTCCTACGCAAATTGTAGAGCATAAACACCTTTTGAAACATCTGTTGTGATAAATTACCAAATATTTTGACTCCTTGAATATGTTTTAAATAGTTAAAAAGGATATGAAGATGAAACTCAGTTCAAATCGAAGGCTAAAACCATCATAGGCTCCTACGTGAATCGTGTAGTAAAAAAATATTTAGATACATTTTTAAAGATTATTTATCAACTATTTTTGACTCTCTAAATATATTTTCGATAGTTAAAGAATATTTTAATCCCTTGGATCAAACTCTTTTCTGACCAAAGGTTTAAAACCATCATAGACTCCTACGCGAATTGAAGAGTATAAACATGTTTCAAACACATTTGCTGTGATATATTCCCAAATATTTTTGACTCCATGAATACATTTTAAATAGTTAAAAAGGATATCATCCCCTTAGATGAAACTCAGTTCAAATCGAAAGTTAAAACCATCATAGACTCCTGATATCACATATTTATATAGACTTTTCTCCCTTATTTACAAGCTAATTTGTGCGTCATTGGAGCTCTTGGGAGCTATTTTATGCTAACTATCGTATATAGTTGTGGTTTTGTGTTTTAGTGTTGAATTGCAGGTTTTATGGAGTTTTCTCCTTATTCCCGAGCCATTTGGAAGCAACCACGGCTTTACGAGATGTTACGAGGCATGTAGGATGGCTTACGAGCTTTATGGGTAGTTTAGGAGGTCCGAAGACCTCTAAACGTGAAGAATTGAGAGCCAAAGAGTCAGAAAGGAGGTTTCCATACTCTCATCGGGCAAAAATAGCCCGATTGGGCGAAGATATTATGATCGGATAGAGAAGTTGCGGACCCGATCGGGCAAGGCATGCCCGATCCGATCGGGCGAGCACCCATGTGCCCAGACCCGATCAGGTGCTCACCGCCCGACCCGATCGGATGGCTGACCCAAACTCACTCGATGCCACGCCACGCCACAAGAACGCTGTTTAACATCAATGTCTCCAGGCCCGATCGGGCAGTGCTGCCGGGCCCGATCGGGTGGGCCCACTTCGCCTTTTGCTTGCTGCGCTGCTGCTATGCTGAGCCCAAGAAACGTTGGTCCTGATTTGTGTGTGGGCCCGATTGGGTCCCATGCATTTTGACGCGATTTTTGTCTTTTTATTCCTCATTTAGTTTGACTTTGAGGGGTATTATAAATACCTTTTCCTCATTATTTTAGAGACATCTTTTTATCATCTTTTTATAATCTTTTTATCATCTTTTATCATCTTAAACTCTAGTTTATTTCTCATAGTTCTTAACCTAGTTTAAACACTTTAGATTAGATTAAAGGTGATTGAACCTATTCGATTTCAATAAAACTTCCTACTTTCTGTCAATTGGTATCTTTCTCTACTCTAATCTCTTTTATAATTCTTAATTGCGTAGCTTAAGTATGTAATCATTCATGATGCAATTATTAGGGTTTCCATTAGTTTTGTTATTGTCAATTCGATTATGAGTGAGTAGTTCTCTTTCTAGGGTGTTAGATAGGAAAGCCATGTTTATACCATGATTGTTATTTAGATTTCTATCAATTTCTAGGGTTTGATTATGGTGATTGTGATGTGGTTTGTTCTTAACTAGTGATTAATGTTAGTGTACAATTTCATTGATTGCTTGTGGTTAATAGTTGTTTGCACAGATCCGTCTTACGACTAGAGGCCTAGGACACGTCAGTAGTTCTGATTACGTTAGTGAACATGCAGCGTATGTTGAACTATGAGCGTTGAGTCTTAACCATAGCTCAACACATGCTCTAATCCCTCGATTTTTGACTTAGGTTTTGATAGTAGTTGACCTTGTTTGATTGGTATAAGCATGGTGGACCGACCTAATACCCTAGGTTTTTAGTCCATAGTTAATTCCTCGGTTTGATTTGTTTTCCTTAGCTTAATCTTTAGTTCAGTTAATTCTTCCATGATTTCATCTGAAGTAGCTCCCTGTGGATTCGGCCCTGCTTCCATTGACTACCATAGTTAGAGGACTGTAGGTTTATCTTTGAATAGGTGATACGACTAAATCCTATCAAATTTTGGCGCCGTTGCCGGGGAGATGGCTAGTTTTCTAAGTTTTTATTTGGTTATTTGGTCTACTTCTCTGTACCTCATTGGAACTTCATTGTTCCAATTGAGGTACGTTTTACTGCTTCTTTTTGTTTCTTTTGTATGCCCAGGTCTTAAAGAAACGGTTCCCCCATTCCAGCGGATCCCGATCTTACTAGGACAATCTGGCGGCTCCGAAAGAAAAATCAGAAAGAAAAGCAGTCTGTTCAGCTGAACACCTCTGGAACAGACACCTTGAGTTCAGTCATGTCTAAATCACTGAAGTCATATGGGGTGCCCAACCCAGATGGTCTCTCCACTGGACCTACTATGCCCACCATTGTCGCGGAAAATTTCGAAATTAAGCCTGGACTCATGAGCATGGTTCAGCAAAATCAGTTTGGTGGGCATCTTACTGAAGACCCGGCAAATCATCTGCAGCCGTTTCAACAGCTTTGTCGAACCGTCAAACATGTCGGGGTCACTCCAGATCAACTAAAGGTCATGTTGTTCGAGTTCTCATTGAGAGATAGAGCCCAGAAATGGTTGAACGACGTGAAAGAAACAGAATGGAGTGAGATTTCTACTGCGTTTCCGAGAGAGTACTATCCACCTACAAAGACAACAGAAATCAGAAATAAACTAGCCACATTTTCCCAAGAGCCTGATGAAACATTACGGGAAGCGTGGACTAGATTTAGAGATTTACAGAGAGAGTGTCCACACCACAATATGGACAAATGGTTCTTGACGCAGACATTCTACAATGGTCTGCAACCTCAGACGAAGAGTATTGTTGATTCGTCTGCATGAGGAGTTTTTCTGGATAAGGAAGTGGATGTAGGCTATGAGTTTCTATCAAACCTCGCAGCCAATGATCATTCCACTTCCCAAAGCCTCACGAGGAAGGTACTGGAGGTAGATGCCATTGCATTATTGACTTCGCAGATAGCGAAGCTGAGTCAGCAGATTAACACCTTCAGTTCCTCTTCCTCAGCAGCACCTCCTTTGAGTATCAATGCTATGTCTGCCGTAGCACCCATTACCTCATCTTACTGCGAGGTATATGGTATTCAGGGTCACTTTGGGCATGACTGTCAGTTCAGTCAACTTCAGATGGAGCAGGCAAACGCCTTTCAACAAAGACCACAAACCTTCCCCCCTCCACATAACTACCAAAACCCACAAAACCATCATCCTCCACCTCCACAAAACCATCCCAAACCCTCTTACTATCAAACCCCACAAAACTTTCAGAGACCCCCATCACAAAACTTCCATAACCACAATAATTTCCAAACTCCACAAAATTTTCCCACCCCACCTCCACAAAACAATAACCCACAAGAGCCTCCCATATCTGAAGTGATGAAACTAATGTTGAGCATGCAAACGACTGATGAGGAGGCGCAAAGAGCTCAAGAGCGACAAATGCTTGCTATGCAAAGATCTAATGAGGAAGCACAAAGAGCCCAAAAGAAGCACATCAAACTTCTCGAGGCTCAAGTTGCACAATTAGCAAGCACTAATGCTCAGAGGCGGCGGGGGGAATTGCCAGGGCAACCCATTCAGAGAGAACATGTGAATGCCATCACTCTTCGTAGTGGCATTGCTTATGATGCTACTCCATTGCCCGTTGATGAGGTTACCCCAACTGCGGGGAAGAAGAGGGTGGTAGAGGAAGGAAAAAGGAAGAATTCGACGTCTGAAGTCGACTTGTCTGCAGAAGCTGAACAGACAGGGAAGAAAAAGGAGAAGGTTTCTGAAATGCCTTTTACACCAAGGCTACCTTTTCCTCACAGGATGCAACAATCAAAGGTCGATCAGCAGTTTGGTAAGTTCTTGGCTATGGTCAAGAACCTTGAGGTAACGATTCCATTCACAGATTTAATTACCCAAGTTCCTGTTTATGCCAAATTTCTGAAAGATCTAATAACTAAGAAAAGAGACTTTGGTGGGGTAGAATGTGTCGCTCTTACTGAAGAGTGTAGTGCTTTAATTCAAAATAAAACCCCACCAAAGTTAAAAGATCCTGGTAGTTTTTCTATACCCTGCCATCTTGGACCTATTTTTATTGATAAAGCTTTGTGTGATTTAGGTGCTTCTGTTTCTGTTATGCCACTATCTTTTTATAAGAAACTGAACATGGGAGCACTTAAATGCACACAAATCACTTTACAGATGGCGGATCGTTCTATAAAATATCCTCTAGGTGTTTTAGAAGACATTCCTGTTAGGGTTGGGAAATTCTATATTCCTGTTGATTTTGTGGTGCTAATATGGATGAGGATGCCCAGATTCCCATTATTCTAGGTAGGCCGTTTTTGTGTACTGCAGGTGCTGTCATTGATGTCAAGTCTGGGTCTTTAACTCTGAGTGTTGGTGATGATAAAGTGATTTTTAAACTAACCAATGCTGTTAAGGCACCTATGCTTGAACAATCTTGTTGTAGGGATGAGGTTTTGGATGAAGTAGGTGTGGAGAAGGTTCCAACTACACCTAAGGTTGCCTCGCCGTCTAGAGGCATTATCAAGAACATTTGGAGAAGAAAGATATTTGATGAGGGTGGCCCTCACTGCTTAGCCCCTCCTATTTGAGAGATGGAGGATTATGGTCGTGCGGGACCTTTATAAACCAGCGTTGTGCGAGAGGTAACTCGTATTTTTCTTTCCCTTTTTCCTTTTTCTTTTTTTTTTTTTTTTTGTGAGCGAGAGTGAGGGTACTAACATTGTTTTTCCTCTTAGGATCGTCCTTGTCACCTTTTGGCATTGAGGACATTGCCAAGTTCATCTTGGGGGAGGAGTTCTGTTTGTATTCTCTATCTCTTTTACTGCTTTCTAGGATATATTTATTGCTTTAGAAAAATTCTGAAAAAATCAAAAAAATATGGTTCCATGACTGGTTTAGTTGCCTCCCTGTGCCCCTTGTTATGCTCTAATTGAAAATAATTTGACTCTGTTTTCTGGATAGCTAGGCATTTGTGATCTTGAGGCTTTGATTTGATGTTTGATTGCTATGATTTTGAGCGATTTTGGATTATATTAGACTACATTGTGCTGCATGCCTGAATTGGTTAGACTGTGAGGCCTCTTTGTAAGCCTATTGGATTCATATTATCATCCAGTCTATTCTTGTGTGTTAGTTCCTCCTTAGTGGATTGATCTTGACTTTAAATTTGTACTTGTCTGATTTTCGATGACTTGTAGCATTCGCTGTGATAGAGGCGTTCTTTTGTCTTATTCTTGAGCTTCAGAGTGAATTTTTGATATACTTTTATCCTCCTTAGCCACACTGAGCCTAATGACTTGTTTCGTGTTACTTAAACCCCTATTATGAGCCCATGGCCTCCATTTCATATTATTTCCAAGCCTAGCTTAGGGGAGCTTTTGTTGGGTTAAGTTTGAGATTGGTTTCTTGGTTTGGTTTGGTTGTTGGGGAATTTAAAAGTATATTTGTTGCGGTTTGAGAGTGAGAAAAAGAAAAGAAAAAGCAATATTAGAGTTGCGTGAATGAAGTTCAGAAAAATGAAAGAAAAATGAAATAAAAGTTCAAAAGAATTCGAAGTTCTTTCATTCACGTACGTTCTTAAAGAAATTTTCGCTTCATTGCTTGAAAATTTGGTTTGTTATGAGTTTGTCATTGGTTTATAAGAGTTGAGTTACTTTACGTGGTTTTATGGTGATTGTTTGGAGTTGTGTAGGCCATCTTAGGCCTTGTTTGAATGATTCATGCTCCCCCTTTCTTGGTTTTTCCACCACATTACCCAAAAGTATCCCTTACCTCTTACCTAAGCCCTATTACAACCCTCTAAAGTCCTCTTAAGCTCGTGTCTGCAGTGTTCATCTGATTGATTTCGAGTCAGTTTGTCAAAGTTAAAGAGTAATTCTGCTAATCGAGTCGACTTGACTAGGATGAGCGTCATTTAACCTTCCTAAACACATGAGAGTGTGAGTGGGAAGGACATTTATGGTCGGGTTGGTGAGTGTTCGGGCATATTCTTTGCCTGCCACAAAATAGAGAGGAGTGACACCCTTGTGAGAGCCTTTTCAGGACTTGTATGCCTTGTGGATGCTTGAGTTTGATAAATTGCTTGGATGATTGGTGGTTGGATGGATCTGATTAGCCAAACTTGAATTATGCCTGCTTGAACGTCTCTTAATCTTGAAAATGTTTTGAGCTTTGATTGATTTTAATCTATGGGGTGAGGCAATCTATTCCATGTTCATGTTCTGTTTGCTTGAGGACAAGCAAAGGTTTAGCTTGGGGGAGTTTGATATCACATATTTATATAGACTTTTCTCCCTTATTTACAAGCTAATTTGTGCATCATTGGAGCTTTTGGGAGCTATTTTATGCTAACAATCGTATATAATTGTGGTTTTGTATTTTAGTGTTGAATTGCAGGTTTTATGGAGTCTTCTCCTTATTCCCGAGCCATTTGGAAGCAACCACAGCTTTGAGAGATGTTACGAGGCACGTAGGATGGCTCACGAGCTTTATGGGTAGTTTAGGAGGTCCCCAAGACCTCTAAACGTGAAGAATTGAGAGCCAAAGAGTCAAAAAGGAGGTTTCCGTACTTTGATCGGGCAAAGATAGCCCAATCGGGCGAAGATACTATGATCGGGTAGAGAAGTTGCGGACCCGATCGGGCAAGGCATGCCCGATCCGATCGGGCGAGCACCCATGTGCCCAGACCCGATCGGGTGCTCACTGCCCGACCCGATCGGGTGGCTGACCCAAACTCACTCGCTGCCACGCCACGCCACAAGAACGCTGTTGAACATCAATGTCTCCAGGCCCGATCGGTCAGTGTTGTCGGGCCCGATCGGGTGGGCCCACTTCGCCTTTTGCTTGCTGCGCTGCTGCTATGCTGAGCCCAAGAAACGTTGGTCCTGATTTGTGTGTGGGCCCGATCGGGTGGCCTTTGACCCGATCGGGTCCCATGCATTTTGACGCGATTTTCGTCTTTTTATTCCGCATTTAGTTTTACTTTGAGGGGTATTATAAATACCTTTTCCTCATTATTTTAGATACATCTTTTTATCATCTTTTTATCATCTTTTATCATATTAAACTCTAGTTTATTTCTCATAGTTCTTAGCTTAGTTTAAACACTTTAGATTCGATTAAAGTTGATTGAACCTATTCGATTTCAATAAAAGTTCCTGCTTCCTGTCAATTGGTATATTTCTCTACTCTAATCTCTTTTATTATTCTTAATTGCCTAGCTTAAGTATTTAATCATTCATGATGCAATTATTAGGGTTTCCAATTAGTTTTGTTATTGTCAATTCGATTATGAGTGAGTAGTTCTCTTTCTAGGGTGTTAGATAGGAAAGCCATGTTTATACCATGATTGTTATTTAGATTTCTATCAATTTCTAGGGTTTGATTAGGGTGATTGTGATGTGGTTTGTTCTTAACTAGTGATTAATGTTAGTGTACAATTTCATTGATTGCTTGTGGTTAATAGTTGTTTGCACAGATCCGTCTTACGACTAGAGGCCTAGGACACGTCAGTAGTTCTGATTACGTTAGTGAACATGCGGCGTATGTTGAACTATGAGCGTTGAGTCCTAGCCATAGCTCAACACATGCTCTAATCCCTCGATTTTTTACTTAGGTTTTGATAGTAGTTGACCTTGTTTGATTGGTATAAGCATGGTGGACCGACCTAATACCCTAGGTTTTTAGTCCATAGTTAATTCCTCGGTTTGATTTGTTTTCCTTAGCTTAATCTTTAGTGCAGTTAATTCTTCCATGATTTTATCTGAAGTAGCTGATTGATTGAATATTAATTTAGAAACTCTGTCTTCCTGTGGATTCGACCCTGCTTCCATTGACTACCATAGTTAGAGGACTGTAGGTTTATCTTTGAATAGGTGATACGACTAAATCCTATCAACTCCTACGCGGATCGAGTAGTGTAAACAACTTTAAATACATTTTTAAAGATTAATTAACAACTATTTTTGACTCCCTAAATACATTTCCGATAGGTAAAGAAGATATAATCCCTTGGGACAAACTCTTTTCTTACCAAAGGTTAGAACCGTCATTGACACCTTCGCTAATTGCATAGTATAAACACCTTTCAAAACATTTGTTGTGATAAATTTCCAAATATTTTCGACTCCTTGGATACGTATTAAATAGCTAAAAAGGATATGAACCCCTTAGATGAAACTCAGTTCAAATCGAATGTTAAAACATTCATAGACACCTACACAAAATGTGGAGTATAAACACCTTTCTAAACATATGTTGTAATTAACTTTGAAATATTTTTGACTCCTTGAATACTTATTTAAAAGTTAAAAATGATATGAACCCCTTTGATGAAACTCATTTCAAATCGAAAATTAAAACCATCAAAAACTCCTACGCGAATCGTGGAGTGTAAACAACTTTCAAAACACTTTCTTAGCAGTAATTACCAACAATTTTTGACTACCTAGATACAATTTCGATAGTTAAAGAAGATTTCAAACTCATGGATCAAACTCTTTTCTTACGAAAGGTCAAAACCATCATAAACTCGTACGCGAACTGCAGGATATAAACACCTTTCAAAACATTTGTTGTGCTAAATTAAAAAATATTTTTGACTCATTTAATATGTTTAAATAGAGAAAAAGGATTGAACCCATTAGATGAAACTCAGTTCAAATCAAAGCCTAAAACCTTCATAGGCTCCTACACAAATTGTGCAGTATAAACGCCTTTCTCAGCATTTGTGCTGATTAACTACGAAATATTTTTGACTCCTTGAATACTTTTTAACATTAATAAGGATATGAACCCCTTATATGAAACTAATTTGAAATCAAAGGTTAAATCCATCATAGACTCTTGCGAGAATCGTGTAGTGTAAACAACTTTCAAAAAATAGTTCAAGATTAATTACCAACTATTTTTGACTCCTTAAATATGTTTTGATAGTTCGAAAATATTTTAAGCCCTAGGATCAAACTCTTTTCTTACAAAGGTTTAAACCATCATAGACTCCTATAAGAATCGTAGAATATAAACACCTTTCAATACATTTGTTGTGATAAATTACCAAATTTTTTTGACTCCATCAATAAGTTTAAATAGTTAAAAAGTATATGAACACCTTAGATCAGTTCAAATTTAAGGTTAAAGCCATCATATACTCCTACACAAAATATGGAGTATAAACACCTTTCGACACATTTATTGTGACCAACTTTCAAATACTTTTGACTCCTTGAATACTTTTTAGAAAGTTAAAAATAATATGAACCCCTTTGATAAAAACTTATTTAAAATCGGAGGTTACAAACCATCCTAGACTCCTACACCAATCGTGTAGTGTAAACAACTTTCAAAACATTTTTTAATATTAATTACCAACTATTTTTGACTCCTTGAATACGTTTTCAATAGTTAAAGAAGATTTTCATCCCTTGGCTCAAACTTTTTTCTTACCAAAGGTTAAAACCATCATAGACTTAGACTTTAATTGCAAAGTATAAACACCTTTGAAAACATTTGTTGTGATAAATTATGAAGTATTTTTGAATATTTGAATAGCTTTTAAAATTTAAATATTATGTGAACCCCTTAGATGAAACTCATTTCAAATCGAAGGTTTAAACCACCATAGCCTCCTACCCGAATCGTATACTATAAACATTGTTCAAAATATTTTTTTAAGATTGATTACCAACTATTTTTGACTCCTTAAATACGTTTTCGATAGTTAAAAACGATTTTAAGACCTGGGATCAAGCTCTTTTCATACCAAAGGTTAAAACCATCATAAACTACTACGCGAATTGTAGAGTATTAAACCTTTCAAAACATTTGTTCTAATAAATTACCAAATATTTTTGATTCCTTGAATACGTTTTAAATAGTTAAAAAGGATTTGAACCCATTAGATGAAACTCAGTTCACATTGAAGGTTGAAACCCTCATATAACACAAATTATAGCGTATCAATGATAGGCTAAAGTCAGAAGTGGGTCTTCGTCAATTCACGCGAAAAGACAACATCAACAACCTGGAGTAAAATTGGGCTTGCCCGATGCAACCGGGCCATGCTTGCGTGATCGGGCTGAGCCAAAAAGCCCCAAATCTTTCCTTCGTTGGCACGCTTAACACAATACGCATAACACATGAAATGGGTCTCGCCCGATTAGGTCGAGCCAAGCTGCCCGAGAACCAACTCACCCTATATGATGAATTCAACCTGATCAGGCCACAATGCCCGATCAAAACACGTCTTTCTAGCCCTTCTTTGGCTTTTGGCACTCAATCTTCAAGTTTAGGGTTTTCGGAACCTCATAACTCATCCATAGCGCTTGTAACTGTAGGAACATATAAATGCGAATAGTGGAGTTGCAGGAAACTATTTTCTAACATCTATAAGCATAACAATTAAACAAATTATATATAATTGCATATTTACTTACTAGTTGTCTCTGGACTTGAACAGGTATGAAGAGTCTGAATACTTCAGAGATAAAGAACCACACTTGTATTTCCTCTACTTAATCCATGAACACCAATCAATACCCACGTCTGCTAGAACGGAATAGTATGAACTATTTACTCTCTTGCTTTTTATGGGTTAGGCGCCTAGATTACAGAGGGAGAATGGTTTTTCTTTTTCTCGCTATTGTATCAAGTTACTGACTAACTAATTATCTATCTCTCTTCTTATCATATCAATATATAACAAATAGATTAAGAGAAAAAGAAAACATAAAACCCTAATAACCCTTCTAGTGGTCGGACACCTATATGCTTTTATACGCTTTTAATTAATTCATTAATTGGTGTTACTTAGGCTATGTTCTTTTCAACTTATTTAAGCATTCTAGTGCTTATTTCTGAAATGATCAGATCAAATCAGAAAAATTCAGATCAGATCACATCAGATCAGAAAAAATCAGATCAGATCAGAAAAGTTCAGATCAGATCAGAAAATAAAAAGAACAAAAAACAACTATAATAAGTTCAGATCTGATCAGATCAGAAAAATTCAGATCAGATCAGATCAGATCAGAAAAATTCAGACTAGATAAGAAAAGTACAGATCAGATCAGAAAAGTTCAGATCCGATCAGACCAGATCAGAAAAATTCAGACAAAGAGAACATAGCCTTAGTGTGACCTCATATGATTAATCATCTTAATTGTAGGCCCAAACCAATTTGTCTACAAACCGTAATTTATTCTCTAGCAAGTAAATACGGTTACAAAAATAATTAACTGTATTATCTCTATAAATGCAATCCTATTTATGTTCACTAATTGCGGAAATTGTCGAAGGACATATTCCTTCGATCTTCCACTTGTCCGTAAGACAAGTACGCAATGTCAAACTCCTTAAGTTTCTTAATGCCAAATTTGATAACACAATGTCATTCTCAACTTTTGTTTCTTGATTGCTGAGTTCAAACTGTTATCATAAAGGATTAACACGTTAATTTCATTCCGCATGGCCAAGCAATTTTCAGTTCTCGCTCATCAAGAGGCCCAGACACCATTTCTATTTGATAGGAGGACTTATCCACTCTTGTATGACCATAACTGTGACATCTTATCCGAAACAATAAAGAAAAGAAACAAGTTAAATGAAAGTAAGACAAATAGTGGTAGCGGAAATACCACTAAGACGGAGATGCTACTATAAGGAGTAGAATTAAAACTATAAATAAACAATAATCCTCCAAAATAGTAATTAACTTCCGAATATCATATATAAGTGGAAATGAGGTCCCATACCCTCATTCCAAACCAAAGTTCCAAAACCACTAATATTCCTCCAACAGATCTCAAAGTAAAGTGATCCAAATCCAAAGACAATAAATGAAAATCCATGGTTCAAACAAACGACAAAACATAGGAAAAACTACTTAAGACGCACTAAGTAACTAGTCCTAATTCCTGACTCAAAGTGTTCGTCCACAATGACTAGCACAACCTCCTTGCTCACAAGGTCAAACCGCACAATCCCGGTCCAAACTGTAACGATCCTAACAGCATCATCATCTGCATAATAAATCAACAACTTCCACAATCAGTGGGGAGTAACTAACAGTTCTCCCAGCCTAATACAGGAAACAATTAATAAACTTAAAGAATTTAGAATCAACGCTAAAGACATATGTCACAAAGAAAGTGTAATCCCCCGTAATTTTATGAATTTTATAAATATATTTAAAGTATATTTATAATTATTTTCTTATTTATTTCCTACTAATTATTTAAGTATGGACTATGTTGAAAGTCAAATGATTGTTTAAATGTTTTAAATAGTCATTAATATTTATTGGGTTGAATTTAAGTATTGAATATTATATTTAAAGGTTTTGGGTCGTGTTATATATGATTTTTAAATGTTGGGTTGAGGAGCCCAAACCATTTGTTTAAGTTCCATGACCATCTTGAGCCCAAACCTAAGCTAACCTAAGTGTCATAGATTTTTAGGCAAAACCTATAAATACCCCCCAAACCTCATAATTGTACACTTTTTCTTTTCTCTCCTCTCTCTCCTCAAAATCGTCGCCCCCTCCCTCACTCTTCCTTCCCTCGTTTTGCGTGCGCCAGCCAATCCACGCACACACACCCTCTCTTACTCGTTTCCGGCGAGCCACCCTACACCACTCGCCCAGCTCTTCCATCTCGCCTTGTTGTCATAGCAGCACCATTTACGCCCCCTCTCTCTCTTTGTCTGCGCACAGCAGCCAGCACGCAGCCTAGTCGCGCGTGCTGCACACGCGCCACCACATCACCAGCCCACCCGCCTCCCTAGTGCGTGTTTCCTTCGTTGTTTTCCGGTCTTCGTGTTTTCCTTTTGGTTATTTCTTAACCCTTATCTTCTACTTTAATGTTTAATTATAGTTTAATGTTAAAGTTATAGTTTTTATGAGTTTTTTTATATATGATTTATAATAAAGTTGAAAACTTTATTATTCGAGTTATTAAAAATCTGATTTTTATTTATTGTGAATATAAAGTATAATTTCAGATTTATTAATTATGATTTAAAGTGAGTTTTAAGTATTAAAGTAATGATTTTTGAGGTTTTAAAGCCTAGGTTTATGAGTACAATATTAAAGGTTATGAAAGGTTGGAACTTTAATGTACTTAAAGTATTTTAAAATGAGTTTTGAATACATTTAAAAATAAATTATATTGTTGTGAATTAATTAATATATTGATTCATTGTTGTATTATTATTTTGGTAGGCGGAGAATTTACTTTAGGCGACTTCTAAAATTCTAAAGTGGCCTCCCACTTTATCTACACAAGGTACGTACATGTCCTTATGTGTTAGACTAGTATCATGTCCTAAGGATTAGGATTATATATAGTATCATGTATAGGGAACCCTTTTATGGTTCATACGTGGCTATTGAATTGGAATTACGTGTTGTTGACCATGTTAATTGCCTTTATATTTATTACATTATTGAATGGTTGTTTGATTCAAACATGTTGTTATGGGAATTAATGTTTATACTTTGATCCCTCATGTGAAGTTGGACTAATATTATTGGATTATGGATTATGGTGTTGTTTTCCTTAGTGGATATTTTATTACTATTCAAATGCAGAGGACTTTGTGAGTAAGTTGGATTATTATTGTTCATGGTTATTTTACTACTTTGCAAAGACCAAGGGATTTGTAGGGTATGTATATTTATTGTCATTGGACATTTGATTATTGATTTAAGTCAACAAATAAATTTGTATATGTTTCGTCTTTGGACATTCCATTGTTGATTTAAGTCAACAAATAATTTGGACGACTAATTCTTGGTCAATAGGAATTGTTTGATCACTTATTTAATCCTAAGATAAAAGAGGAATATTTGTTGTATTCATGTTATGTGTTGGTTGTCTGTTTAGAGTCTAACATCGAATAACTTACTAATACTTAAAGTGGAAGTGAATAGCAATAGCTTTAGACTTGTGCAAGTCTGAAGTTCTGGACTAGTATGAGTTGGAGTACATGGTGGTAGCCCATGGCTTTTCTTGGGGTCGGATTGATCACCGTACCCTATTTTTATTTCTAAAGGTTCCTCGATATCGTTGGTCAAGGGGTTACGGAGTCACGCCCGTAACTCGGTCTTTCATTGTTTTGAAGACTGATTTTGGGTTGGACAACTCGATCCATTGTCTATTCAATTTACTAAATATATATTATGTTGTATGTCTTGTGGAGTCAAGTCTTATTTACGAGTTGAAGTCTTGAAGTACATTTATTGATTCATGTTCTATTGCTTAGTAGTATCATGTTTAGGTTTTGTGTTTTGTTTTGTTCATGTATGTACTCAGCTTTGCTGAACGTTCTTTTCTGTATGTCGATCATGGTTTTGCCTATTGATGATGTGATGACCCTTTATTGGCGAGCACTTTCCAATTGATTATTAGCCTACAGGTTTGGAAGGCATGATGCATCGTCTCAATCACACATTTGGGACTTGGGAAGCGTTGTGGGGAGATCGTTTTATTATTTTATTTGCTTCCTCCCTTTACGTTTAAGTTGTTTTATGGATTATTTATTTTAAATGTTTTAAGTTGGTTTTGAATTGCTTTCTAGGTTTAGATTATGGTTTTACAATTATTTATGTCTTAAGTATTTAATAAAGTTTTATTTAATGTTTTCCACTGCAATACTTTGAGTAAGCCGATACGTTTTCACACGGGCTATAATGCCTTGATAATTCCCTGTTTTAGTTGGAAGATTATATGTTTTATAAAAGAGAGAATTGTCGTGGTGTTACAAAGTGGTATCTTGGAGCTTAAGGTTTTATTGGCCTTTCGTTCCAAAACTATTTTATTAGGCGCCTAACTAACTAAAACTAGCCTAGTTATTTCAAAAGTTCTCTTATGAAAGTAAGCTCCTACTTATTCTTAAATTTATTTTAAATAATTCGAGTTTTGTTTATGAAAAAGGTTCCAATCTTATTTTGACGGGGATTTTATTTTCAAATCTTATTTTGGTGGAAATTTTTCTTTTCAATTTTATTTCATTTTTCGATTTTTTTTTTTTTTTTTTTCTATTTTTTGATTTTCTTTAGAATTTCCAAAAAATTTTAATTAATTATTTTGTGTTATTATTTTGGAATTTTCGGATTTGGTCCGAAATTTTTATTTTGATTTGTCCGAAAGTTTTAATTATTTTTCGGTATTTATTGAGCATTTTCGAAAATTTTGTGTCTCCAAATTATTTTTTGGTCTTGCTTATTTATTATATTTGCGTGAGATGGGTAGTTTAGGATGGGCATATAGATAGAAATATCATATGTCTGCACTATTTTGTTGTGTTCAGTTTATTTACTATCTGCTAATATGTTCAGCTGCTTTATGTCGCGAGTCTGTCAGTTAGTTCAGTATTGTAAGTCTGTTCATCTATTCTAGTCTGTTCAGCTACTTTTAGTCTGTTCATATGTTCTTAGTCTGTACACCTGTTCATTTATTTTTGTCTGGAGTTTTAAATCATGTTTACGTGTTGAGTACATGTTTCTTATATGGTTGGTTGCTGATTTACTTTGTGGTTATTTATTTTTTTATTTATTTTTTTATTTATTTTTTGGAATGTACGCTAAGAATGAACGTTGTTCATTGTAGATGTCTTGCTTAACAGTAGATGGACCTTTAGGCATGTCTGATAGTGAAGCCGAATGAGTTGGAAGTTTATACAATCTTATTGTACTTAGTGATGACGAGCGTGACACTAAGTATGTGTTTGAGAGTTATACTAGTTTAGAGGTTGGATTACGCCGTATTTTGAGGGTCGCTACTAAGAGTGATGATGAGATGTTACAAGAGTTCGACCGAGCTAGAGGTCAAACCCGTAAGGATATTTATGCTGCTTTTCTGGCTGAAATACTTAATGATGATACTGATAGTGAAGATGAGATTGAGGACGCCGATGAATCTTCACCTAAACGTATTAGGAGGACGACTAGAGCTGAAGAGCCAAATTTTAAATGTGTTATCGAGGATATGGATGATTTTAAAGACGAAGTATTTACTCCTGAGAAGTAAAAGGAAAATAAAGATAGGAATCATGATGTTAGTCCTTGAGATTTATTTGTATGTCATTTATTTTAGCATTTCTTATGAATAAGGTAGCTACGCTACACTAGTTATTTGTTTTAGTAATATGCGTTTGAGGAATTATATCGTGAATTCTTGTTATGAATTGAGGAAATATTCATTGTCATTATTTTGGAAGAAATAAAATATTCTTTTGCTCATATGAGCTGAGCAATATTTATTTAATACGCGAATGGGAATTATTTTATTTTATTTCTCATGGGTGGTTATTTAATTCTTGCATGATTGTGCAAGTAGTGGTGAATTGTTTCAGATTGGATATATTCCAAATAAATTGTTTCTGCTTGGATGTGTTCCAAATAAATTGTTTGAGGTTGGATGTACTCCAAATAAATTCATTGGTGCTTGGATTTGTTCCAAATAAATTGTTTGTAATTCGGATTTATTCCAAGTTAAACTTCGATGAACCTATTTTCTTTCGATGATCTTGTATGATCAATTTTCTTTCGATGCCTTCGTAGAATGGCAATTAGTCATGAATCATGACTTGCAATTGGACGCATGTGTTTTTCATAGGCTACGCAGTAGGATGGCCAACAATGATGTCGCCCTAGCCTCTGCCATTCGCCTTTTGGCAGAGAGATTGACCCAAGAGAGAACTGAACGTCCTGACACTGCAGGCGATATGTTTAAAAAGCTGGCTAAAGTTAAGCCGCCTTATTTTAAGGGACATACTGACCTTACGTTATTGGAGAGTTGGATTAGAGAATTCGACAAGATATTTGGAGATGTTAATTGGCCTGCGGCAATGAAGGTAGATCGGGCTGTGATGTATCTGAAAGATGAGGCTGATCTTTAGTGCAAGGAAAACGGGACTAGGATTAGTGCCGAGGCTGATTTCATGAGGAAGCAAAAGGCCCAAGAGTTCATTAACCTTAAAATGAGGAGTATGTCTATTTCTGAGTACTACAACAAGTTTATAGCTTTGTCTAGATTTGCACCTGAGGTAGTTCCAACTGAGGAATTGAAACTCAGAGATTTAAGAAGGATTAACTGAGGAAATTCAATTGGAGCTAGGAGGTGAAACCTTTACATCCCTATATATTGTGTATGGGGAGCTGCTCATATTTATGGATTGGAGACTAGGCGTGACAAGAAAAATTTTACCCTAGGAGATAAGAGGAAAGATTTAAAAGCTGGAGGAAGTCAAGGTAGTTACAAGAGGAATAGGAATGGGAATGGTTCAGAATAGGAATGGCCAAGGGTCTAGTGATGGGGCCAAGCCTGAGATGACTTACTATTGTAAGAGATGTAACAAGAACCACCCTGGTAGAGACTGTAAGGGAGATCTGGTTACGTGCAATGTTTATCGGAAGAAGGGACACAGAGAGTTTGAGTGCTTTACGAAGCAAAAGCGTGAACAAAATGCCAGTGGAGGCAATGGTCAGGCAAGATATGGTTATAACCAAGCTAGCAACCAAGGACCGAAACCTTTGGGGTCGCACAATGGTCATGGAAGCTCCATTAAGCCTGTGAATGGAAGCAGCAACAACAACTAGAGAAAAGCTTCGGGGAAGCTATTCGTGATGAGTCGTATTAAAGCTGATAAGTGCGCTGATGTAGTTTCTGGTACTTTTTCTATCAACTCCACTTTAGTTAAATCGTTATTTGGTTCTGGAGCGACCTATTCTTTTATTTCGTCGTCTATTGTTAAGAGTTTAGGTCTAGTAGACTTTGAACTTGTTGATTTTGCCATTAGTATTCCTACTGGAGAAGTTGTGAAGTGTACTAAGATGTTTAGAAACTTACCTTTGAAGATATGAGGTTGTATTTTTCCCTCTAATCGCATAGAATTCTATTTGGGAGACCTATACGTTATTCAAGGAATGGATTGGCTTAGTTCATATAAAGCCAAGATAGATTGTGAAGCTCAGAGGCTAGTTTTGAAGAGTCCTTCAGGGAAGTCGATTTCGTACTGACGTTTTGGGAAACCAAAAAGTTTTGGAATCATTTCTGCTATGCAAGCTGAGATGATGATAAGGAAAGGTTGTGAATTATTCTTGTGTAGTGTGCGAGATGTAAGCAAGGACGTTGAGTCGATAATTGAGGATGTACCTATTGTGAATGTGTTCTTATATGTGTTTCCAAGTGAGATTTTTGGAATACCATCTAAGAGAGCAGTTGAGTTTACCATAGACTTAGTTCCTGGTACTGCACCCATTTCGAAAGCGCCCTACCGGATAGCACCTCCCGAGATGAGTGAATTGAAGACTCAATTGCAAGAATTGTTGGAAAAAGGTTACATTAGACCTAGTGCGTCACCTTGGGGAACTCAAGCTTCTTTTGAGACGAATGAGAAAGGAAGGCAATTAAATTGTCAACGAAGCCAGCAAAAGCCTGAGTCAAGTCCAAAAGAGAAGTAGAGGAAGAAAGAAAAGAACGGTCGTTGTTACCGGACAATGAAAAATCCATGCTCTTTCGACCTCCAACCACCATGATAATAAAGCTGCCACCTCTTTCTGGTGAGCTAGACGGATGAAGATGCCAATCCCAGGAGCTTTACAGTGGCAAAACTGCAGTAACGCCCCCTTTTACCTCCGCTGCAGCAACTTGTCTGCCGAAGAGGAGGGAGCTGCTTCGATGCCATGTTTTAGGTATGACAAACCTAACCTTTGTTTAGGTTCGAAGTTCCCAGTTTTATTTGTGAAGAAGAAGGATGGTAGTATGAAGTTGTGTATTGATTATCGTGAGTTAAACAATGTGACTATTAAGAACAAGTACCCTTTGACTAGGATAGATGATCTTTTCGATCATTTGAATGGAGCTTGTTTTCTCGAAGATTGATTTACGTTCAGGGTATCATCAATTGAAGGTAGCCGATAAGGATATACCTAAGACTTCTTTTAGTACGAGATAAGGTAACTATGAGTTTACCGTGATGCCATTTGGGTTTACCAATGCACCTGCAATATTTATGGACTTGATGAATAGGATTTTCCATAAGTTCTTAGACAAGTTTGTCGCAGTATTCATTGACGATATTTTGATCTATTCGAAGAATGAAGAAGAGCATGATGAGCATTTGAGAATGGTTTTGGAGACGCTTAGGAGAAATCAACTGTTTGCCAAGTTCTCTAAGTGTGAGTTCCGTTTAGAGAAAGTTGCCTTTTTGGGTCATTATGTGTCTAAGAAAGGAGTTTATGTGGACCCTGCCAAGATACAAGACGTTAGTGAGTGGCCTAGACCGAAGAATGTGTCTGACATAAGAAGGTTTCTAGGATTGGCTGGTTATTATACAAGGTTTGTGAAAGATTTCTCAAGGATAGCGAGACCTATGACTAGTTTGATGAAGAAAGAGCCGAAGTTTGAATGGAATGAGAAGTGTGAGGAAGCCTTTCAGATTTTGAAGGATCGTTTAACCTCTGCACCTGTTTTGACTCTGCCCGATGGGAATGTTGGATTCGAGGTATACAGTGATGCTTCGAAGAATGGTCTGGGATGTGTGTTACAGCAGAATGGGAAGGTTATTGCGTATGCATCGCGTCAGTGGAAGTCGTATGAGTCTAATTACCCTACCCATGAATTAGAGTTAGCTGCTATTGTGTTTGCATTGAAGATTTGGAGACATTATCTCTACGGAGCGACTGGGAAGATATTCACCGACCATAAGAGTTTGAAGTATAATTTCACACAAAAGGATCTCAATATGAGACAAAGGAGATGTTTAGAGTTGATAAGGGATTATGACCAAGATATCCAGTATCATGAAGGGAAGGCAAATGTTGTCGCCGATGCTTTGAGTAGGAAGACGAGCCACAGTGTGAGTGCGTTGGTATTTTCCGAAGAGTTGTATCGAGATATGTAAAGGCTTAACCTTGAGATTTTGAATCCTAGAGAAATAGAAGCAAGATTGAACGCTTTGTCGTTAGAATCGTCGATTTTCGATGAGATCTTGGAGAGTCAAGTTGGAGATGAGCACCTTGACAAGATCAAAGAGAAGATGAAGCAAGGAAAAGAAGTTGACTTTTAGATCCATGAGGATGGAAGTCTGAGATTCAAAGGAAGGTGGTTTATACTACAGAAGTGTGAAAGAGGTTAAGAGGAAGCTCATGGAGGAAGGTCACAATACTCTGTATTCTGTACACCCTGGGGGTGATAAGTTGTATAAAGACCTTAAGGAGAATTATTGGTGGGCGAATATGAAGCGAGAAGTCGTTGAGTTTGTATCCAAGTGTTTGACTTGCCAGAAAGTGAAGATAGATCACAAGAGACCTACGGGGAAGGTCCACTCGTTAGAAGTCCCTGGATGGAAGTGGGATTCGATTTCTATGGACTTTGTGACAGCATCGGCGAAGATCAAGACTGGCAATGATACTATTTGGGTGATTGTGGATCGAGGGCTAAATCTGTCGTCTTTATTCCGATCAAAGAGACGTGGAAGAAGAAGCAACTTGCGAAGACTTATATCAACCACGTCGTGAGACTCCATGGTGTGCCGAAAGATATTATTTCATATCGTGATTCGAGATTTCTCTTGAAGTTTTGGGAGAAAGTTCAGCAGAATCTTGGAACTACGTTGAAGATGAGTACTGCTTTTCACCCTGCGACAGGTGGTCAAGCTGAGAGGACCAATCAGACTATAAAGGACATGTTGAGAGAATGTGCAATTGATTTGTAAGGAAGTTGGGAAGATCAATTAGATTTGATTGAGTTTTCATACAACAATAGTTACCATGCAAGTATAAAAACGGCCCCATTTGAAGCTTTGTATGGTGTAGAATTCCTATTTGTTGGAATGACTTTAGTGAGAATATAGTCCTAGGGACTGAATTCATTGAAGAGACCGTAAAGAATGTGAAGTTGATTTAAGCTAGAATACAAGCTGCCCAGGATAGGCAGAAGAGTTACGCTGATTTGAAGCGGCGTGAAGATGACTTCGCCGTTGGCGATAAAGTGTTTCGGAAAGTCTCACCGTCGAAAGGTGTTATGAGATTTGTTAATAATGGCAAGTTGAGTGCCAAGTAGGTGGGTCCATATGAGATTTTGCAACGAGTTGGTAAAGTAGCCTACAAGTGGGCTTTATCGATGGAATTCGAGAAGATGCACGATGTGTTTCATATCTCACAACTTAAGAGGTAGATTCCTGATGAGAATCATGTTCTAGAACCCGAAAGAGTTAGGCTATTACACTCTACCACCCTTCTTAATACTAAATTAATATTTCTTGAAATGATTTTGAAAATCTCTTAATCACATAATCAAGTTGATAATATAAAATTATCATTTAACTAAAGGTGCTTAAAAAGTTATGCTATTACACTCTACCACCCTTAAAACAACTTTCATTCTCGAAACTTAAAAAAGTCACACAAGTAAATTCCGATATTTTCACACAAGTAAAAAAGTCACAACCTCCTACTCAATCGCAACTTCAATAACGATATTTTCACACAAGAATCCCAAATCAACACATTGTAAATTCCGAAATCACAAATCAAAGCTTCCCTCTAAATCACATATCCCATTTGCAACTCCTTCGTTCCCTAAGTACACACCTGCTTCCCATAGCGCAACTATTATTTACAATTGCTATTACCCAAAACTTGTAATGTATTAATCCCAATCTTAATGGATAATTCAATAGATCTTTTGCCCCGCTGAGTAGCCAACTCGGCATACAATTGCAGGGTGGCTCTGATACCACCTGTAACAGCCCGGCCTTCCCGAGCTGCTTGCTTAACATTATAAAACATCATTAATGACAATTCATGTCCAAATCAAAATTAATCAATTACAACTCGGCTTAACTCGCAGCGAAAATAATCCATAATATAATACCGCTTCAATAAGATTCTCAAACCAATAAAATGGAAACTGAATTTCAATCTAATAAGTGGTCACACTCAATGTACATAATACAAGTTCCGAAAATCATCCATCTTGCTCCAAATCAAATAGTCCCTTTTAATACTAACCTGCAAAACCACTTGCAAAGAAATATGCACCCACCAGGACAGGTTCCAAGAACAAAAACAGTGAAAGCTGAGCACTTATTATCCAATCTAAAAATCATTTTTAGGTGGCTTTAGATATCGAAAATAATTTACACATAACTTAAGGAACGAGCTCCAATATAACAATGAATCTACAACATGACAGAAGGATTTTACGGATAAACTTAATAGACGTATTGTACTATAACATAGTGTATACTCTAAGCTAAAACTCTTTTATAAAGACAAAGGTATATTGTAGACAAACTCGCTATACTCTCAGATTCAATATACTTTCCAAAATACAGTAAGGGTTCTAATATTCATTTAGCAATATCTCATTATCCAAATAACATAAAGGTTCTTATATAACTCAACGAAATTGTTCCCAAAGTAGAATTATAAAATAAGACACATCTTGTAAAGTCATAATACATTATACGACTTCGATCTTGTCGCGAAATCGTTCTCTTACATTGAATTACTTAGCTCAAACATAGGTACGTACACGCATATAATTATATAAACTTATGTATACATGTTGATACAAGAGCGAAGAGGCTACTCAAAGATATCACTATCTATGACCTTCACAATTTTTGGGTATGGTTAATTCTTCGAAACAAGGCCATGGGAGTTATGAGTTTAAGCTCAATGCAACCTTTTCGTCCATGTTAAGGTGGATTGAAGATGATCCAAGTCTATGAAGAGTGATATGGGGCGTCCATATTAGAGTCCTATTGAGTAATATAGAGTCTTATTTAATTTTATTTAGTATTTAATTCAGCATTTTATTTTCTCTTAATAATAGCCAAAAATATGCTGTGTAATTTTGGTTATTAAGAGTCCTTATTCTAGTAGTAGTTGAGTTGTAATCCCTAAAAGATAAGATTTGATTAGCTAAGGGGTAAGGATGAAGATAGGCGTGTAAATAAGATAAGGAGGGCCGAAAATCTCTATCCTAATCTTATTAGATTATCTTCCTTATCTTTATCTTTATCTTTTCCTAGATTCTATGGATTAGTTTTTAAATGCTTTCTAGATAGAATTTGGTTTCCTGGTTATACTAGGAGTAGTCTAGTATATATAGGCGTTTATATTTTTAATGAGAAGTACACACACATTTTTGAATTGAAATTTCAGACTATTGTCTTTGTGAATTTGGACGTACATCTTTCCAAGTTTTTATTGTTTATAGAGAGTGAATCTAATTACAAGACCCTTAGTAATTGGGTGAGTGAAACCTAATTCTAAGCGAGGTTAATACAATTAGTGAGTGAAGCTAACTTGTTTAATCTCAATACTATCCACCTAAATCGAGTTTAAGGTGAGTGAAGCCCTAAATTTGTTTTAGAACCCCTAAAGAATCATAACTGCGTGAAGGTTGTGAGGACTTAAGGTTGGATCTGTCCCGGATTCATATCACATGTATCATAAAACGTATTCAAAAACTCATCATGAGTTATTCGCTCATGCTCTGAAACTCGCCAAATCTTGGTTACGAGGTCTTCCTAATTCCAATGCTTATAATCATAGTACAAGTGTCGTCCCTCCAAAATATATACAGAACAAAAAAAATCATATAACCACTCCTATTCGATAATCATATATGTCCCAACGTAATCCAAATGAGTCCTTTATAGGTCCTCGATATAACTATCCCTTATATTCAACATACTTCCATAATACTAAACACAGTAAGGGTTCCAAAACGTCACTATGGAAAATCCCATTCATCCAAAAGCAACACAAAGATTTATAATGAGTTATTCGTTCCTACTCCGAAATCTATTGAGACTTTAACTATTAGGACTTCCAATCAAAAATATACATGTAACATGAATGTCACTAATTCAAAATACTTAAAGCCAATATATGTATATACCTTAATGTATTCCGATAACCTTTCAATAGTAATCGTGACTCAAATTAAGTCCTCGCAATACTTTGACAAATAGTTTAACATCGGAAGTTCTCAACATAACTACCACAGTTATCTGTTGATTTTCCAAAAGAGAATATATTTGTAAATTCTTTTGCATATATAGTTCAATAAGCATACTCATATATAACATATGTCTGAAAGTATTCTGTTCCAATCATAGTCATAACGGAAAGTTAAACATGAAATACATTGAAGGATTTTTCATAAATTTCCGAAAACAACTTCATTATATAATCCTTCGCAACGTAATCCAAATCAGCAAATTATGCATAAGCAATTATCAAAGTTCCTTTTTAACACAAATTAAACAATATGGGGAAAAGAACACGAAATATAGAGGGACTATGCCACTGCTCTATACACTTTGGGGTCGTCACTCCACCACGTACAGCTTGCAAGACTTCTTGGACATGTCCCACACAATTCCCAAAAAGAGATTACATACACATATATACATACATATACACACAGTTCTTTCCCCGGGGTAAAATTTATTCAAACATATTTGAAAATCAAATTGGTTGACAAATCCAGAGTTTTCATTTTATTTAACAACTCAACCTCGTTTTTCTAATACTCTTAGCATAAACCGAAAACCAAGGGCAGGAGGTAACTCTTCACTTTAAGACTAAATCTCATTTCTTGATATATCACTTCGGACTTCTTAGCACGATGTCCTTATTCTCTATTTTACTCCATTTATTCATACTTCATAGCTCTTCTTTCCATTCATATTTCACAACCTAATTACATTATAATTCACTAACCTTGCATCACTTATATATCAAAACTTCCATAATATATCTTATGTAACTATCACAAGCCAACGAATCCTAAATGTTAAATCATATTATGAAATCGATGTATACATACTCACTTCATTAAAATGCTTGAGTTTGTCGTTCCCAGATTTTTAACCTCTAGTATTCACATTGGTTCTTAATTCGTATCTTCTTTATACATAAATCATGATTCAAATTCCCCATGTGCTCCACCATATTATATCCATTTACCTGCATTCCTTCGATCCAAAGTAAGTATCACTATATTCTTTCAGTTATTCTATTCTGATTTTTCATGGTAGAAAGTTCCCAATTCCACTATAGAATTCCTCTAACTTAGGTATTAATTTTTCATTATACAATACTACTCCTTCGATCTGAGATATGATATCAATAGCATAAACCTTACATGTCCACCTTTTGTTCTCCGTACTTGAGAGTTTTGATCGTTCACAAGTGCTCACTACTTTTTACTTAGAGAACCCATAAAATCTTCGTAACCGGTTATATTAGTTTACTCACGATGTTTAAACTCCGACACTTTCTTTCCCAGATTGCCAAACTACAACCTTAATTGCCCAACTTAATTTCCTCCCATATTTTGTTAGGCCACCAAATATTACAACTCATTGAACAACTCATTTATCCTATTACAATTCAATCATAGATTTCTAACCTTTTATATCATTTCCTCAAAGAGATTTCCACCTCAGATAATCCAAGATTGTATAATGTGCACCTAAATAATAATACACTAGCAAGATACGATCCACTATACCATGTTGCCTCCACTAATCCACTTTTGTAATTGCCGTAATTATATTCCTAATATAAATCCCTACGTGAGAGGGCGTCGAATTCATAAAGTATTCCTGCAATCTCAATAACTATGAACAACCATTACTACTGAATATTCAGAAACCCTTTTAAATATCTCATATGTTACTTAACTGGGTTTTCTTGAAATCTAGTTGTAATAACATTATAGAGTATACAAGTCATTCAACTCAGAACTCTCAAGCGCATACGGTAAAAAGTATATCGACAACTTCCATCTAATTATCCATATTCAGATACCCATACATCCACATAATTCTTGAGACATAGGTAATGGTGTAGTTCACATCATTCAACATATATTCACATACAACAAATCATAGCAAAATATAGAGGAGTTCAATACATACTTTTATTAAACAAATCGAGTAATCAATAAAAGAATTTATCTCAATCCCAAAGTATACCTCACATATCTTAGGTGGATAAAAGAAGTTCATATACCGAGTATATCGAATATAAATCTCTCGTAAAGTATCTCAATCAACCAAGTCCATATATAGAGTTTTAACATATCTCAAAACCCACTTTTTCATATATGGAAGTTCTAAATCAAATGTTCAACATATATACTTGTTCAATTTAAAACACTTAGCATAATAAAATACACGCACAAACTTTCTGTAATAGAAAATGGAGGGAAAATATGTACCTTAACTTGGCCTCCAAATATGAGCTCAATTACATAAGCATCTTGCCTCCGTACTCAATTTCCCATAGTTTACCTCAACAATAAAAATAATACACATCAATAGCCACTCTCATTATACTTCCAATAAAGAAGTTATCCCATTAACTCTTCTTATGCATCTTTACCCACTAAACTAAGCTAAAATCTTTGAATGGAACAAATTAAATTTAATCAATATATTAGGTATCATAATCATTAACTCATTAGTAATAACCTTACTAATAATTACCAAGGTTGGTAAACAAATAGCTTTTCCTTATCTTAGACTTCCTTAACAAAACTGATTTCAAATTCTTATCTCAAAACCAATACTTCCCCCGTTTCGCAATACTCGCAACATAGCATAGTAACCACTATTCATCTACCAATCTTATGTTATATTTTTTCACAAGTGTATAAGAAAAAAATATATAGTTAAGTAGGGTCTTATTTGATTCGTCTTAATGTATGTTATTATAATATCAACTTTTTATAATTTTTACTTATCAATAATTAGAGACATTAAGGTTCAAAGTATTGCATTGGACAGTGTGCATACTAGAAACTTTTCGAGTATTGCGAAACGGGGGAAGTATATTTTTTTGAGCAAATGATTCATTTGGTCAATAATCTGATTTGGGCTTCAAATAATTGAAGAAAATAAGATAAAGGACATAATTATATACCTTTAATTAGCATGTCATCATCTCAAATGATAAGAGATAGAAAAACTGAGATGAAGAGCAAAGGGGCAGTAACAATAGAGCATAATTGAAACCAAACAGCAATCCTGTAAGAAATTTGACAGCAACAAGTGAAATCTTCCAGCAGGCGTATCTCCTAGCACACAACTCCGAATTGAGTAATTCTTGTGCCTAAATTGAACAACGTTTCAAGATCTATAACTTTCATAAAGTAACCATTACCGAAAACCAAATGCATGTTAGAGAACTTGGGCGGACAGAAGGTTGTAACTGAATTGGGTAAAAATTCTCATGGTGTTTATGGGTTTCTTCCATTGATGAAATGCTCAAGCTTATATGAATTATGATGGAGTTTCAAGAAACAGAGAGAAGGGGAAGGAACCGATAGACGTAGTTAGGGAGAGAGGAGAAGTGAGGGTTTCCCTTAACAAATAATGATGTAATAAAATGGGGAGGTTTGGGGTTTGGTTTTTATTATTAACCAAAAGAGACTTCGAAAGGCTTTTTACACCAAATTGGAGATATAGAATATTTTTTTTTATTTTTCACAATTAAATCAAGTAAAACCTTATTTGAAATTATTTTATCAAGTAAGTGCCCTAAATCACAATCGTAAATACCTTCTTTATACTAAATTCATATTTCTTGAAATCAATTTGAAAATCTCTTAATCACACAATCAAGTTGATGATATAAAATTATCATTAAACTAAAGGTGCTTAAAAAGTTAGGCTATTACACTCTACCACCCTTAAAACAAGTTTCGTCCTCGAAACTTAAATAAAGTAGAATCTCCTACTCAATCGCAACTTCAATAACTATATTTTCACACAAGAATCCCAAATCAACACATTGTAAATTCCGAATTCACAAATCAAAGCTTTCGTCTAAATCACATATCCCATTTGCATCTCCTTTATTCCCTAAGTACACACCTGCTTCCCATAGCGCAACTCTTATTCACAATTTCTATTACCCAAAACTTGCAATGTATTAAGCCCAATCATAATGGATAATTCAATAGATCTTTGCCCCGCAAAGTACCAACTCGGCATACAATCGCAGGGTGGCTCTGATACCACCTGTAACAGCCCGGCCATCCTGAGCTGCTTGCTTAACATCATAAACATCATAAATGACAATTAATGTCCAAATCATTATTAAACAATTACAACTCGGCTTAACTCGCAGCGAAAATAATCCTTAATACAATATCGCTTCAATAAAATTCTCAAACCAGTACAATGGAAACTTAGTTTCAATCTAATAAGTGGTCACACTCAATGTACATAATACAAGTTCCGAAAATCATCCATCTTGCTCCAAATTAAGTAGTCCCTTTAAATACTAACCTGTAAAACCACTTGCAAAGAAATCTGCCCCCACCAGGACAGGTTCCAAGAATAAAAATTTCCCCCTTCTTGGAGAGATTTTAGAAATAATCTGAAACACAGAAAAGAATTCCTGTCTCTTCAGGAATTAATTAGTCATATGAGGATTGAAGAGGCAAATCGCCTTAAGGACAATCTAGATTCAGTTTCTGTTAATACCACTAAAGCTAACCTGGTGGAATCTGCTGCTCCATCAGGCTTTGATAAGTTTAAGGGAAAAGGGAAAAAGGGTAATAACAAAGTAAAGAAGCAAGGCAAATTTAACAAACCGGATAGCAAGATTCAAAAGAAGTCTGTCCTCTGTTATGTCTGTGGCAAGCCAGATCATAAGGCTTACCAATGCCCTCAACGCCAAGGTTCTGTGCAAAAACAAGGACCTCAGGCCAACCTTGCTGAATCAAACGACATTGTTGCTGCTGTGGTTGTTGAAGCAAATCTGATCGAGAACAGTACTGATTGGATTCTGGACACTGGGGCTTCAAGACATTTCTGTGCAAACAAGGAGCTGCTCCATGACTTTCAGGATGCTTCTGAAGGCGAGTGTGTCTACATGGGCAATGCTGCAACTGCTGGAGTACTTGGACGAGGAAAGGTCACTCTTAAACTTACCTCTGGAAAAACCCTCTCCCTTTCTAATGTGTTGTATGTTCCTACTATGCGTCGCAACTTAGTGTCTTGTGCCTTATTAAACAAAGCTGGTTTGAAAATTGTTTTTGAGGCTGACAAAGTTGTAATGACTCGTGGTGGGGAATTTGTTGGGAAGGGGTATTTAAGTGGAGGTTTATTTATTCTGAATGTTGCTTCTTCTATTTCTGCTGTTTTTAATAAAACTGTTTCTGGTTCTGCTTATATTGCTGAGTCTTTAAATTTGTGGCATGGTAGATTAGGGCATGTGAATGTTGCTTCCATTAAGAGACTAAGGACCTTAGCTTTAATTCCTAATCTGTCGACTTCTGAGTTTTCTAAGTGTCCAGTTTGTGTTGAAGCAAAATTCACTAAGAAACCTTGCAAAACTGTGACTCAAAGGACCACACAACTTCTAGAGTTGATTCATACGGACTTAGCTGACTTCCAGAACACTAGAAGTAGAGGAGGAAAATTCTGGTATATTTCATTTGTTGATGATTTTTCGAGGTACACTAAGATTTACCTTCTCAAAGCCAAAAGTGAGGCAGGGGAAGCTTTCATCAAATATAAGGCCGAAGTAGAAAACCAACTTGATAGGAAAATCAAGAGGGTTAGATCTGACAGAGGTAGAGAGTTTGAAAACTTCTCTTTGAATGACCATTGTGAGAAATTGGGTATTATTCATGAACTTAGTGCACCTTATGTACCCCAACAGAATGGTATAGCTGAACGGAAAAATAAGTCTTTGAAAAACATGATGAATGCTATGCTTGTAAGTTCTGGGCTGCCTGATGAAATGTGGGGGAAGCAGTCCTTTCAGCCTGTCATGTTCTTAACAGAGTACCTCACAAAAGGTTAGATAAGACTCCCTATGAATTATGGAAGGGGTTTACTCCAAACTTAAGCTTCTTGAGAGTGTGGGGGTGTCTAGCTAAAGTTGGGCTACCTGACTATAAAAGGTCAAACATTGGACCTAAGACCTTTGATGCAGTATTTATTGGTTATGCTCATGCTGCCTATAGGTTCATGACTTTGAGTGATAGGTCTATTTGTGAGTACAGAGACGCTGAGTTCTTTGAACATGTTTTTCCCTTGAAAAAGGGTGATGTTGCTTCCATGCCTTCATGTTCTTCTCCTACGGTTGTTTTACCTACTTGTTCTACGCACGACGTTCCCTTACCTACTAGTAATGTTCCTGCTGATTTGACTTTAAGTAGTACTTCAGTTGATTTGCATGTTAGTAGTTCTGGTGCTATAGATGAACCTAGGAGAAGTAAAAGACCTAGAGTAGCAAAAGACTTTGGTTCTGATTTTGTCACTGCTTTTCTGTCTGAGAGCTCTTGTATTGACTTGTTGAGTGATGAATTGGTCTATGCTTTCATGATAGAAGAGGACCCTAAGACTTTTGAGGAAGCAATGAGATCTGTGGATGCTAGTTTTTGGAAAGAGGCCATTAAGAGCGAGCTAGATTCCATAGTGTCTAACTCCACTTGGGAGTTAACTTACTTACCTAAGGGATCAAAGACCATAGATAGCAAATGGATCTTTAAAAAGAAGTTGAGACCTGATGGGACCATTGAGAGGTTTAAAGCCAGACTTGTGATTAGGGGCTTCACTCAAAGGAAAGGACTAGATTACTTTGACACTTATTCTCCTGTGACTAAGATAGCGACCATTAGGACCCTGTTAGCTCTTGCTGCTATTCATGACTTAGTCATACATCAGATGGATGTTAAGACTGCTTTCTTGAATGGTGACTTAGAGGAGGAGATTTATATGTCTCAACCTGAGGGTTTCGTGGTGCAAGGTCAAGAAGATAAAGTGTGTAAGTTGAGGAAGTCCTTATATGGTCTCAAACAAGCACCAAAACAGTGGTATGAAAAATTTGACAGTACTATTGTGTCAAATGGCTTCATTGTCAACAACTCTGACTCTTGCGTTTACTCAAAGCTAATAGGATCAGATTGTGTAATCATATGTCTTTATGTGGATGACATGTTGATCTTTGGTAACAATTTAAAGGTGGTCAATGATACTAAACTTTTCTTGGCATCGAAGTTTGAGATGAAGGATTTGGGAGAAGCTGATGTGATTTTAGGAGTAAGACTTAAGAAAACCTCCGGTCGCATCTCCCTTAGTCAGTCTCATTATGTGGAAAAGGTGCTTAAAAAATTTAACTCCTTTGATGTTGCTCCAGTGAGTACACCCTATGACCCTAGTATTCATTTGACTAATAATTTAGGAGAAAGTGTTTCTCAAAGTGAATATGCGAAAGTCATAGGTAGTTTGATGTACCTCATGAACTGTACTCGACCTGACATAGCCTATGCAGTGAGTATACTGAGTCGGTATACTCATAACCCTAGTAATGAACATTGGAATGCTCTTCATCGTCTTCTTAGATACCTGAAAGGAACAGTTGATCTATGTTTGCACTACTCTAAATTTCCTGTTGTACTTGAAGGATTTTGTGATGCAAACTGGGTTTCAGGTAATGATGAGATTAGTTCAACTAGTGGTTACGTGTTCACTCTTGGTGGTGGTGCTATTTCGTGGAAGTCTTCGAAACAGACTTGTATAGCACGCTCAACCATGGAGTCTGAGTTTATTGCACTCGAGTTGGCAGGGCAAGAAGCTGAGTGGTTGAGAAACCTTTTGTCTGATATTCCATTATGGGGAGGGCAGGGTGCTCCTGTCTCCCTTCACTGTGATTCTCAAGCAGCCATTGGCGTTGCTAAGAACAGTGTCTACAATGGTAAGAAAAGACACATACGGATCAGACATGGAGTCGTGAAACAACTCTTGAAAAATGGGGTGATTTCTTTGGACTATGTCAGGTCCGAAAGAAATCTTGCTGATCCCTTTACTAAGGGATTATCTAGGAGAGTTGTCCTAGAGTCGTCGAGGGGGATGGGGCTTAGGCCCATTAGTTGAGAGTTTATGGTGGATACCCGTTTGTGGTCAAACGAAGCCATAGAATCTTAACTTGCACTACATTGCTCATCCCTATGGCGTGTTGGTAGTGCTTTCTAAATACATAGCCTGTTTGGTGGTGCTATTGAGACGCACTTGATGGATTTATATTGTGAGGTTGAGCTTTTGCTCTTAATAGTTTCATATCCCTCGGGGTGGTGTTATTGAGGAACACTTAATGGACTACCTACGTAAGTGTGGAGGTTAAGCCGCCTTCTATGAAAGACTGGGCTGTCTTTCTAGAGCACTTATGAGACCCAAGGTGTGCGCATGGCTATAAAGCGCTTGTGTTGTATCGCGAAGACTGCACGTTCTTAAGGTAGGTATGTGTTGTGGGGGTCTCAACGGAACTCTGGTGAGTTCAAGAGAAATTCACTCACTAGAAAGTAAGTTGTTGTCTCACTCCACTATGTATCAATTCAAATCGAAAGATATTGATGCTTAAGTACCTCCCTTTCCTTACCCAGGAATTTCTTTTGCTTTTCAAAGCCTTTGTGGGGGATTGTTGGAGTTAAGGCTTGCAAAGCCTACTTGTGTTTTTTCCAAACATCCCACATCTCCAATGGAAGGGAGCTTGCCTTTGTTTATTAACTCCCTTCCTCTTCATGTTTATTGAGTTGAGTACTTGGTTGGTTTTTGTGGTTGGAGATCAAACTTGGGTTTGGGCTTGCTATCACACACGCGCGCGCGCGCGGGCCGCCCGCCCGGACCGGACGGGCTGGGCTTGGGACCTGGGACCTGGGATCTGGGACCTGGGATCTGGGATCTGGGAAGAGCTGAGCTGGAGCTTATCTTTTTGGACCCGAGCCCAACTATGTGTAACGGTAACATGTAAAACTGAAACATTTTTAAACGTTACAGTGTTAATGGCCTTTATTGTCGCCCTTGATTTCCTCCCTCTGTTTATTACCTTCCTTATTTGGCCTGATTCTTTTACTATAAAATCAGTCCACTGCTACCTCAGTTTTGTATCCGAAAATCATTTCTCTTCTCTTCTTCTTTCTCTCTTCTAAACACTGGGTACGTGCATAAACAGTCTCCAAGATCTTTCTCTGTTAGTGGTGACTTAGAAAGGTCGCTGTGTTAACCTTGGGGAGCTTTCCGGCCAGTTGCGATTACCACCATAGTCGGGCCGTAATTGCTTTCAAGTCAGTGGTCTTCTACCGCGACACAGCCTTGAATTTAGTCTTTGTTCAGTCATTGTAAACAGTCAGTTTCTAACAACAACAACAGAAATCTTCCAGAAGGCATATCTCCTAGCAACCAACTCCGAATTGAGTAATTCATGTGCCAAAATTGAACAACTTTTCAAGATCTATAACTTTCATGAAGTAACCATTAGCGAAAACCAACTGCATGTTAGAGAAATTGGGCGGACAGAAGGTTCCTAAATTTGGTAAAAATTCTCATTGTGTTTATGGATTTTTTTCATTGATGAATTGCTCAAGCTTTTATGGATTATGATGGAGCTTCAAGAAACATGGAGAAGGGGAAGGAACCGGAAGACGTAGTTAGGGAGAGAGGAGAAGTGAGGCTTTCCCTTAACAACTAATGATTTAATAAATTGGGGAGGTTTAGGGTTTGGTTTTTATTAATAACCAAAAGAGACTCCCTCAGGCTTTGGACACTAAATTGGAGACAAAGTATATTTTGTTTTTATTTTTCACAACTAAATCAAGTATAACCTTATTTGAATTTACTTTATCAAATAAGTGCCCAAAATAACAATCGTAAATACCTTCTTAATACTAAATTCATACTTCTTAAAATAATTTTGAAAATCTCTTAATCACATAATCAAGTTGATAATATAAAATTATCATTTAACTAAAGGTGCTTAAAAAGTTAGGATATTACACTGCGAGTCTGTTCAGTTAGTTCGGTTTCGTTAGTCTGTTCATCTATTCTAGTCTGTTCAGGTGTTTTTGTCTGTTCAACTACTTTTAGTCTGTTCAGCTATTTTTAGTCTGTACACTTGTTCAGTCATTTTTTTCTGGAGTTTTAAATCATCTTTATGTGTTGAGTACATGTTTCTTATATGGTTGGTTGCTGATTTACTTTGTGGTTATTTATTCATTTATTTTTTTATTTATTTTTGGGAATGTACGCTAAGAATGATTGTTGTTCATTGTAGATGACTTGCTCAACAGTAGATGGACCTTTTGGCATGTCTGATAGTGAAGCCGATCGAGTTGGAAGTTTTTACAATCATATTGTACTTAGTGATGATGAGTCCGACACTGAGTTTGTGCTTGAGAGCTATATTAGTTTAGAGGTTGGATTACGCCGTATCTTGAGAGTCGCTACTGAGAGTGATGATGAAATGTTATAAGAGTTCGACTGAGCTAGAGGTCAAACCCGTAAGGATATTTATGCTGCTTTTCTGGCCGACATACTTAATGATGATACTGATAGTGAAAATGAGATTGAGGACGTCGATAAACCTTCACCTAAACTTATTAGGAGGATGAATAGAGCTGAAGAGCCAAATTATAAATGTGTTATCGAGGATATGGATGATTTCGAAGACGAATGATTTAATCCTGAGAAGTACAAGGAAAATAAGGATAGGAATTATGATGTTAGTCCTTGAGATTTATTTTTGATGTCAATTATTTTAGCATTTCTTTTGAATAAGGTAGCTATGCTACACTAGTTATTTATTTTAGTACTATGCATTTGAGGAATTATATCGTGAATTCTTGATATGAATTGAGAAAATATTCATTGTCATTATTTTGGGAGAAATAAAATATTATTTTGGTCATAGGAGTTGAGCAATATTTATTTAGTACGCGAATGGAAATTATTTTATTTTATTTCTCATGGTTGGTTATTTAATTGTTGCATGATTGTGCAAGTAGTGGTGAATTGTTTGAGCTTGGATGTATTCCAAATAAATTGTTTGTGCTTGGATGTATTCCAAATAAATTGTTTGAGATTGGATGTACTCCAAATAAATTCGTTGATGCTTGTATTTGTTCCAAATAAATTATCTGTACTTCAGATTTATTCCAAGTAAAACTTCGATGAACCTATTTTCTTTAGATGATCTTGTATGATCAATTTTCTTTCGATGCCTTCGTAGAATGGCAATTAGTTATGATTCGTGACCTGAAATTGGACGTTTGTTTTTCAAAGGTTACGCAGTACGATGGCCAACAATGATGTCGCCCTAGCCTCTGTCATTCGTCTTTTGACAGGGAGATTGACCCATGAGAGAACTGAACGTCCTAACACTACAGGCGATATGTTTGAAAAGCTAGCTAAAGTTTAGCCGCCTTATTTTAAGGGACAGACTGACTCTACGTTCCTCGAGAGTTGGATTAGAGAATTCGACAATATATTTGGAGCTGTTAATTGCCCTGCGGCAATGAAGGTAGATCAGGAAATGATGTATCTGAAAGATGAGGTTGGTCTTTGGTGGAAGGAAAATGGGACTAGGATTAATGCCGAGGCTGATTTCAATTTGGGATTCCTTTAGCACTGCTCTTAGAGGAAATTTTTACCCTGCTTTCATGAGGAAGCAAAAGGCCCAAGAGTTCATTAACCTTAGAATGGGGAGTATGTCTATTTCTAAGTACTACAGCAAGTTCATAGCTTTGTCTAGATTTGCACCTGAGGTCGTTGCCACTAAGGAATTGAAAGCTCAGAGATTTGAGCAAGGATTGACTGAGGAAATTCAATTAGGGTTAGGAGATGAAACCTTTACATCCCTAGATATTGTGTATGGGCGAGCTGCTAATATTTATGGATTGCAGACTAGGCGTGATAAGAAAAAAGCCCTAGGAGATAAGAGGAAAGCTTTCCAAGCTGGAGGAAGTCAAGGTAGTTACAAGAGGAACAGGAATGGGAATGGAAATTTTCAGAAAAGGAATGGCCAAGGGTCTAGTGATGGGGCCAAGCCTGAGAGGACTTACTATTGTAAGAGATGTAACAAAAACCACCCTAGTAGAGACTGTAAGGAAAATCTGGTTACGTGCAATTACTGTCAAAAGAAGGGACATAGAGAGTTCGAGTGTTTTACGAAGAAAAAGTGTGAATAGAATGCCAATGGAGGCAATGGTCAGGCAAGATCTGGTTATCACCAAGCTAGCAACCAAGGACTGTAACCTTCGGGTTCGCATAATGGTCATGGAAGCTCCACTAAGCCTGTGAATGGAAGCAACAACAATAACTAGAGTAAAGCTCTGGGGAAGTTGTTCGTGATGAGTCGTACTGAAGCTTAAAAGTCCGCTGATGTAGTTTTTGGTACTTTTTCTATCAACTCCACTTTAGTTAAAGCGTTATTTGGATCTGGAGCGACCTATTCTTTTATTTTGTCGTCTGTTTTTAAGAGTTTAGGTCTAGTAGACTTTGAAGTCATTGATTTTCCCATTAGTATTCCTACTGGAGAAGTTGTGAAGTGTACTAAGATGTTTAGAAACTTACCTTTGAAGATAGGATGTTGTACTTTTCTCTAGGTCTTCTCTCTCATTAGAAGAGAGGGTGAAATACATTCTGGAATGCCAGAATACAGCTTCGTAGAATTCAATTTAGGAGACCTAGACGTTATTCTAGGAATGGATTGGATTAGTTCTTATAAAGCCAAGATAGACTGTCAAGCTCAGAGGCTAGTTTTGAAGAGTCCTTCAGGGAAGTCGATTTCGTACCGACGCTTTGGGAAACTTGTCTCGTCAAATCTGAGAAACTCCTGGTGCTTGCTTTAGTCCATATATGGACCTCTTAAGCTTGCATACCCTCCCTGAATTTTCTAAATCTTCAAAACCCTGAGGTTATGTCATATACACATCCTCTTTCAAGAACCCATTCAAGAAGGCGGTTTTGACATCCATTTGCCATATTTCATAGTCATAAAATGCAGCAATCGTAAGTATTATCCTAATGGATTTTAGCATGGCTACTGGGGAGAAGGTATCGTCATAGTCTATACCATGAACTTGCCTGAAACCTTTTCCCACTAACCTAGCTTCGAAAACGCCAATGTTTCCGTCTTTATCTGTTTTCAACTTGAAAATCCATTTGCATCCAATGGGTTTTAGTCCATCAGGCAAATTAACCAAGTCCCATACTTGATTTTCAGACATGGACTCCATTTTGGATTTCATGGCTTCAAGCCATTTCCCAAAGCCTTGACTCTCCAAAGCATCTTTATAGCTAGTAGGTTCATCACTTTCTAAAATCGTTAATTCAGAACTTTCAGTCATAAGAAAATCAATAAATTTACTTGACGGAATGATGGTCCTACTAGATCTACGTTGGGGAACAACAGGAAAAGGATCTCGGTCATTAGACTCAGAAACTTTGCATGGATTAGATCCAAGTAGAACGGTAGGAGGTTCGTGGAAAGGATTCACCACCTCCTGAGCATTTTCATTCCGGATCGGCTCTGATAGGGTGTTAACCCCATCCATTTGTTGCTCATCTCGAACTTATTCGAGATATATATTTCTCCCACTTGTCTTCTTGGAAACAAATTCTTTTTCAAGGAAGAAACAATAGCGAGCAACAAACACTTTGTTTTTGCTACGGTTGTTAAAGTAATACGCCTTGGTCTCTTTGGGATAACCCACAAATACACTTATCATATTTGGGTGATAATTTATCAGAAGTCAAACGTTTCACATAAACTTCACACCCCCAAACTCTTAGAAAAGACATCTTAGGAACATTTCCTGTCCATATCTCATATTGAGTCTTATCTACTGCTTTGGAAGGAGTCCTGTTGAGTGTAAATGCAGTTGTTTCTGGAGCAAAACCCCAGAAGGAAATGGGGAGATCAGCAAGACTCATCATGGATCGTACCATATCTAATAGGGTCCGATTACTCCTTTCAGAAACGCCATTCCATTGTGGTGTTCCTGTTGGATTCAGTTGTGAAAGTATTCCACAATCGTTCAAATGATTACCAAATTCTTAGCTAAAATACTCACCACCACGATCAGATAGCAATGCCTTGCTTTTCTTATCAGGCTGGTTTTGCACTTCTTTTTGGAACTGTTTGAACTTTTCAAACGATTCCGACTTTTGCTTCATGAATTAGACATACCCATATCTACTTACATCGTCAGCAAAAGTGATGAAGTAATTTTACGTTCCCCAAGCCGTAGTACTCATAGGTCCACATATATCAGTATGTGCGAGAGCTAAAAGGTCATTGTCCCTTACACTTGAGCCCGTAATAGGGTGACTTAGTCATTTTCCCCATTAAGCAAAACTCACATACATCAAACGTTTCAAAGTCAAATGATTTGAGAAGTCTATCTTTATGTAGCTTCTCTATGCGTTTTGAGCTTATGTGGCCTAATCGACAATCCCATAGGTAAGTAGGGTTTAAATCATTTGTTTTTCATTTTTTGTTGTCTATGTGATAGATATGATTTTATAAGTCTATAACGTACAAATCATGTGATAATTTAGCGAAAACATAGAAAACATCATTCAAATACGCATTATTCTTCATATTAAATGAATAAACTTGAGGATCCAAAACTGGAACTGAAACTACGTTTTTGGTAATAACATGTACGTAATAACAATTATTGAGTTCTAATATTAAACCAGGCTGCAAATGTAACTCTAACAGCCAAAGCAGCAACTCATGCTCCATTGCCCACTCGGAGATCTACTTCACCTTTACCCAAAATCCTACTTCTTCTTAGTCCCTACACATTACTAATAATGTGAGAACCAAAACCAGTATCAAATACCCAAGATGTTGTTGTAGCTAAATGAACTTCTATAACATATATACCAGAAGTCGAAGCACCATTCTTCTTCTCCTCCAGATAAACGGGACAGTTCCGCTTCTAATGGCCAATCTTGTGGCAGTGATAGCACTCATGTAGTGTTGCTACTTTAGACTTAGGAGTGGCCTTTGGTTTAGGAATCACATTTTCAACAGACTTGCCCTTGTTCTTCCCTTTGGGAGTCCCCTTCTTCTTGAACTATTTACCCTTCCTAACCATTAGAACATCTTTATGCTCGGGTTCAGGAGGTAAGCTCCTCTCAACCTGAACAAGCATCCCATGCAACTCTTGCAAGGTTGCCTCCCCTCCTTGCATGTAGAAATTCAAATGAAAGTTTTGAAATGCTTCAGGCAAGGACCTGATCATAATATCAGTAGCCAATTCATTTGGGTAAGGAAAGCCAATTTTTCCATGATATGAAAATGTATGATCATATCGAACACATGCATGTGGACCAACAGGTGTACCTCTTCTCAACTTGCAATTTAGCAGTTTATAGTTTCCTCAAACCTTTCAAGCCTAGCATTTTTTTGAAACATTGTCATAAGTTGCTGGATTATGGTGTAGGCATCCATATCTTTAAAAGGCTTTTGAAAATCATGTTCCATGCAAGCAAGCATGAAACATGTTACTTGTATAGAATTAGCCTCTAAGGTTTGTTTAGCTCTCCTTTCAGCTACAGTTGCATCTGCTAACAGGGGTCCAGGGAGTGGATTGTCAAGAACACTTTCACTTCCTTCGGCTCTGAGAACAATTCTCACAATCATTTCCCACGCTAGAAAGTTGGTAGCATTTAGTTTATCTTTATCGAATACATAACGCGGATTAAAAGCATAGGCGTTTTTGTTGTTGGAATTAGACATGATAACTACAACATAAATAATAAAGCAAGGTTCAATGAATGATTATCAAAAGCAGCAATTAAACAAAATTTAATTAACTAAAAAATCTTTATTCAAAATAAAAATCTCCGTTGAATAAAGAAATAACCAAGATCCTCTCCCACTATAATTAAACAGGCTTTGGCCCTGCTTTAAAATATAGTCGTTGAGGTAAGTAAGCATTTTACTAACTATAACTAATTATAATTCTCGGTAGACAAGTTAATAACTCTTTATTAACTCTATCTCATTGCTTCAAAACCCAAAAAATTGTCTTTTGATAACTTTGTTGAGTCAAACCAAACATTAACATGTAAGTTTCAAAGAACCTACCCTAATATCCTCGGAATTATGAGTAATACCCTGCTTTGGCAGAACCTATTACTCATGATCTAAGGCTTTATATGTGTTGTTTGGAAAAGCATGTAAACTCAATATTATAGTTGGAGACTAAATTTTATTAACATGGTCAATTATACGTGAACACATAGCATAACAACCATAGGTATAAACTTTAGTAAGCATGCATTTATAAAAAAAAAATGCAAACTAAAACAAATGTGATCCTACTATGGCCCCTATCCTCGAAACTCTAATCTTCATAAATCCCCCCTTGAGACTTTCTCGGATCTCCATCCTGGATTCTTCATGAAACATTGATCTTGATCTTCATTTAAATTTATACTAAGCAGAAAATTTAAATTATAGAAATACAAATGATTCGCATATCGTCTTTGAATTACAAAAATACTTAACGATACGCATATCGTATTTTCTATCCTAGATTTGGGCCATACTAATCACAAACATGTAAATCATAATAATATTCATATTATATTAAACATGCAAGTATTTATAATATCAAAATACAATAAATACTTAAGAAGTACTCATTAATAATTAATAAGCAATGAAAACCTTCCTATAACAATTATTGAACTTAACAATTTAAGTCGTAAATTATTAAGGAAAATTATTATTTTAATTGAATTACCATGATATATGATATTAATCAACATTAACAAAATTGCAAATATTTGAAATGTTTCATCATGATCAATTTTTTTTTAATAAGTATAGTTGTTGGACAGCAAAAGCAAGTGATTTGCTTATTGCCCAGCGCAATACAGGAGCCCAAAAGAATAAAACACAAAATTAGGCGTGAGAGGGAGAGCCCAAGTGCTGATCCAATTAGCATCTTACTTGGCTACCTCTTGTTGGGCCATGTGTAGAGCTGTCAATTCGGGTGTGTGGGTCGGGCTCTGGTCGGGTCATGTCGGGTCGAGTGTCGCTCGGGTTGGGTCAAGTTTGGGTATGCAACTAGATAGATCGGGTCGGGTCACTTTCGGGTCGGGTTGGTTTGGGTCTAAATCACATTAGGTTTTGGTCGGGTTCGAGCCGGATTGAACATGGGTCGGTCAGTATTGGGTCGGGTTTGGAACAAGTTATGACGGTTAATTTCGGGTAAGGTTCAGGTCGGGTCTATGTCGGTTCGAGTCAACCTCATATTGGGTTATGCCTGGGACGGGTGAACCTCTGTTCAGAATATGCCCGGTCGGAGCAACCTGGGATCGGGTTATGATCGGGTCGGGTTGACCTCGGATCGGGTTATGCCCGGGTCGGGTCAACCTCGGTTCGGGTTATACCTGGGTCGGGTCAACCTCGAATCGAGTTATGATCGGGTCGGGTTAGCTTAGGATATGGTCTAGGTCGGGTCAATTTCGTTTCAACTCTAGGTCGGGTCGATCTCGGATCCGATTATGTATTCGTCAAATTATGTTTGAGTCAAGTTAACGTCATATCGGATTAGTTCGAGTCAATCAAATTTCAAAATCGAGGATTAATTCCAATTATATATATAAAGGTGTCATTCGGATAACTTAGTCGGTTACGGATTGACCCGCTGCAGGTTGGATGTGATCGAGTCGGTTCTGTTTGCCCGTCTCCGGGTCACAATTAGTTGGATCGGATCAGATCGGTCCCGGACAAAAGTCGATCATGGTCTGGTCAGGGAGAAGTCGGATTTGAGTCGGATAATTATCGTGTCGGATATTAACGGATTCGGGTAAACATGAGTCAAGTAACTGTCCGCAGAGTTGTCAATTCGGGTGTGTGGGTCGAGTTCGAGTCGGGTCACGGCGGGTCGAGTGTCGCCCGGGTCGGGTCAAGTTCGGTTATCCAACCAAGTAGATCGGGTCAGGTCACTTTCGGGTCGGGTTGGTTCGGGTCTAAATCGCTATTGGGTTATGATCGGGTTCGAGTCGGTTTAAACTCGTTTCAGGTCTGTATTGGGTCGGGTTCTGTTCTGGTCTAGAGGTGTGAATTCGGTATTATTCGCTTCGATTCTGATTGGAACCAAACGGTTCAGTTGACTTTAGTTCAGTTGACTTTGGTTATTTAACATCTATATATACTAGATAGTAATATATATGAATTATATCAATTTACAGATACACTGGATCAAGCAAATAGTTAAGATCTAATTCGATCATTAATATATTAGTGTTATAAATTATAGTAGATCAATTATCAATATACGAGGTCAATGTATAGGACAATTAAAATCAATGTATTAGATCAATCAACAATTAACATCAATATATTATATCAGATCAATGAACAAGGTAGTTAAGATTAATGTAATAGATTATTCATCAATATATTAGAACAATCTAATAAGAGAATTAAGATCAGTGTAGTATATCAATTATCGATACAGTAGATCCACCTCTAAGATAGTTAAGATTTGTTATTAGGTAGATCAATTATTAATGTATTAGATCAATGTATACGACAATTAGGAGTAGTGTATTAGATCAATCATCATATATTAGATCAATGTATGCGATAGTTAAAAACAATGTATTAGATCAGTCATTTATACATTTAAGATGGTTAAGTTAAGTGTATTAGATCAATCATCAATATATTAGGTCAATTTATAAGATAGTTAAGATCATTGTATTAGATCAATCTATATGATAGTAAAAATCAATGTATTTGGTGCTTTAACTTGAGGATACATCAAATTAGATAGTTATAATAGTGTAACTTGTTTTAACTTGATGATACATCGAATCAAATTGTTATACAAAAGGTCATTACAAATTAAACATCGCATTGGTATACAAAAGGTTGTTACAGATTGCTATAATTTGAAATAATCACTCTGTACTTTCAGTAGACAAAAGTAGTGGTAGTAAATACTCAATACTAATCAAGTTGTAAGAATAAGATTGTTAGAAAAATATCAATGCAGATAATAATAGTACTAATAGTAGTAGGTATAGACTAAGATTAATATATATAGTGTATTCGCATTACAATATTAGTAGTTGTAGTAAAAACAGTAGTAGTAAACATTAGAATAATCTATGTTGAAATAATAATGATTGTCAATGGTTGTTAAAATAAATTTTCAAGACAATATTTTAATTTAATATAACTAAAATTTAATTATACTTTAAGTTAATTTATCACCCATTAAGTAAACAAAACATCACAAAAAACTGAAAAGGAAACATCAAGTGTAAAAGACTAAAAACAAATTGTAACTAGAGTCCCACATTGTTGGTTAATCATGAAATGAGAGTTAGAGAGGTGTATAAATGATTAGCTTGAATTTGCATCTCCTGAAGTTAACCTTCCCCATGTTATGGTACTTCCACTTAATAATAGTATATGGACTTCATAACTTGTCATTGAAATGTTCTTAATACTTGAATGTAGCTTATTTATTACAAAAGGTACTAAGAATAAACAAGTGGGTTTACTTGTTATATTGCCAAAAAAGAAAATTAACAAGTGGGTTTCTCCTATTTTATCATGATCTAAACTTGTTACTTGTTGGAAGCATTCTTGATTATTATTTGACATATGTTTTGTCTAGCTAATGAACATTTTTTTTTTTTGTTTGAAAGGAAATTCAAAAGAGAAAACAATCCATGTACTACTCACTTGCCAATTCGTAACAGGAAGCAAAACCAAATGAGATGGACCAAATCCTCACTTCTTCGCACATGTATATCCTCCATTAGCTACAAACTACAAATTTACTTGTCACCAATAATTTTAGACTTGCAGACTTGCAGTTGTGGAATGCTCTACTCTTGGGCTTTTAGTTGATGTGAGTCCCACATCGTTACTTTCACTTTGGATGAAAGTTAGGCAGCCTATAAAATGGTACTTCGGAATAAGCTAGTAGTTCAACTAAAAGAACGCCTGCATCAGACCAAGATATGGGTTAAAATTGATCTAACAAGATAAAGTTTAATCTTTGAAAATTTTGTCAAAAAAATCTTTTAAATGTTTATTTTCTCATAAAAAACATTTGGGAGATTTCATGAGGTACTCCTAAGGTTAGGGCTAATTCCTCGGGTACCCTCCTTGTTTTCGAGCTAGCTGATATGCCACCAGAGTTAATGTTTGTGGCTTAAATGTCATTAATGCTAATAGACTTTAGGTTTCCGTTAACTTTTGTTAATTAAACTTTACTTTTCATTTAAACTAAGAAAAGGAAAACAAAAATTAAACCCCCCACCCTCCCCTCTCTCTCCTCCCCCACCCATCTCCCTCCCCCACCCTCCCCTGCAGACACCACCATCGTCGACCCTTCCATCAAACCGCTAGCCGCACCTTCCCCCTTCCCTGAAACTGCCAGATGCACCTTCCCCCTACCCTAAAACCACCGCGCCTTAATTCTCCCTCGCAGCCGTATAGTGGTTGGTTTGAAGGGGCGAAATTGAACTACAGGGTTTCGTTCGTAGCCGGTGGGTTTGATGGTGGTCGCAGATCCGGTGGTTTCGTTCGCAGCCGGTGATGGTGGTCACAGATCGTTTTGGGTTTCGCAGATCCGGTGATGGTGGTTTCGTTGATGGTGGTCGCAAATCGAACCAGAGGGTTTCGTTGTGGGTCGACGGCGGCGAGGCAGAGAGTGTGGGTGGGGTGGGTCGACGGCGGGAGGAGAGAGAGTGGATGGGTGAGTGGGGGAGGAGAGAGAGTGGCTGGGTGAGTAGGGGGAGGAGAGAGAGTGGTAGGGGTGGGTGTTTTTTAGTTTTTTTTTTCTTTTTTTTTCTTAGTTCAAATGAAAAGTAAGGTTAATTATAAAAACTTAACGGAAACCTAACAACAGTTAGTAGTAGTGGCATTTAAGTCGCATATAGTGACTCTGGTGGCGTTTGAGCTAGCTCGAAAATGAGAGGGTACCCGAGGAATTAGCCCTAACCCCAGGGGTACCTTAGGAAATATCCCAAAACATTATAAAGCATTTTTCGAATAAGATGTTATGATACAGCTAGTAACTAAGAAATATTGTGTGTTTAGATTGTTGTTGTTGTCAATATTAATGATAATAAGTATTAATACATTAGATTAACGTTTAAGAATAACAAATAGCAATGTATCAGATCAATCAACCTGTTAGATCAATACATTATATTAATTATAACTTATAAGATATTTAAGATCAATTTTTTAGATCATTCATCAATTTATTAGATCAAGGAATAAAATAGTGAAGAACAATATATTATATCATTTTACATATATTCTAGATCAAGCAGATAGTGAAGATATATGTATTAGTTCAATCATCATATGCTCCCAGTGTATTAAGTTAATCATCGATATACTTGGTCAATATATATGATGATTAGGATCAATGTATTAGATCAATCATCAATATATTAAATAAACATATAAGATAGCTAGGTGTAGTGTATTAGATGGATCAACCATCAATATATTAAATCAATATATGAGATGGCTAAGATTAGTGTATTAGATGAAACAATCATCAATATATTGTATCAACGTGTAAGATATTTAGGATTAGTGTACAAATGGATCATTACATTAGATTGGAATGTTTAATTACGAGTGTAAGGGAACAAGAAGGAGAGAGGGTGGTGCAGGTAGGAGTGTAAGGGAGTCCGTTTCCTGAACTTAACCCATCACATAATGGCACAAAAGGGAACAAGAAGGAGAGAGGGTGGCGCTTGGGCCTACAGGGACACGCGGCCCACAATAACCGAGCCACATGGATGGCCAAGGACAAGCGGTCCAAAACCGGATGTAGAGGGTCTGCTCTTTTAATTGTTTTAATTAGCCAAAAAACGTGGCTTTAAATCCAGATTCAAAATCAGATTAAGCAACTAGGGTAAATCTTTTGGAAAATGTTTATAACAGAAAATCTAAAATTTCAATATCTTTATTAACTAAATCTAAATTTAATTAATAAAAATATGAAAAGATAATCTTAGTTATCTTTAGTTACCACAAGATCTAACCAATTCCTTAAAATAAGCCAAAAGATATTCCAAAAATACGAAAAGAACAGAAAAAAATCACACTGATCTTTCGATATTTTTAGATTGTTAGGATGATTTTCGTGATTTTTACAGCAATTAAAATCAGATATTCTAATTAATATACTAAAACATGAATTTAAATCATAAAAATTCATAAAAATCATGAAAATTTTTCGAAAATAACAACTTTATTTTCATAAAGATTTTAGATCTTATGTTGTTCTATAGAATTTTATAATGATTAAAATCAATTAATTTATCATTAAAGATCATTTTTTTACATTTTAATCTTATGAAACATAAAAATTCTATCAAATTTTGAAAAACAATGAAAGATAACATCTTTATTTTAATGAAAATTTTCAAAACTAAAATTGGGGTTTTCGAATTTATTTAACAATCAAACTTTAATTTTTAGGGAAATTCTATATGGTGGAAACAAAAAAAAATCATTCTATAAGGTGACCTTATGGTATCATTTAAAATATTTAGTGCCCTTATTAAGATATAGTAGAGCTGACGTGTCATTACTTGATTAATTTTCTAATAATCAAGTAATTAATTTTCTAATAATCAAGTAATTAATTCTTAACCCTCTCATTCTCCTCTCTTCTTCTTCGTCATATTCCAATTAAAACAGTAAGGGGGCTACCATGGTTGACGCTTCTTGTCCAACTTCATTGCCAAAATTCAAGGGCCCAAATGGTATCCTTAAGGCGTCTCTCCCATACTGTGTTAGTACTCGTAACCGGGAAAACAATATGTATACACAATTGACAACAACAACGAACAATGATCCTCTAGGCGTGTATGGAAACACTTTCCCAAAAGCGATATTCCAACCCTATACGAAGCACGGGTTGCACGGAATCCACCTCCGAGATACAAAGAAGAAAACAGTGATTATCACGCTCGTATGAGAATCACCAAATGAGATCAAACGTGTTTGTGTTTTTTTGCTTTGAAGATCAATAGAGATAGAGAGAAACTTGAGTGCTTTTTTGAGAGAATGATTATAACCTTCTGAACATTCATCAGTGGTATTCCCACTTATATGCACGTAACCAAAGCCAAAACAACCATCCTTTACTTCTCAAACGGCATGAAACCGTCATTTAAGACACCCGTAAAACGGTCTTTTCGCGAGTCGCGAAACCGGTCGTGAGTCGCGACCTTGACGAACTTTGAAGCACAAGCATGGCAGTGCTTGGTCGCGAGTCGCGACAACCGTCGCGAGGTGCGACGAGCTGGTCGTGGGGGGCGACTTGGGTCGCGGGCCGCGACCCGCCCCTACTCCCTTCTTCGTCTTCGTTTGCTTGGCTCTTTTCTTTGGTTCAAGTTCAAGGCTAATGAAGTTATCCTTGTTTACTATACCATAAACAATAAGCGTGCACTTTAACGTAACTTAAGCAACGACACCATAACCAAGTAGCTTAAGTTAAACGTTACATGAATTCATCTTACCAAATACTCTAAATATTCAACAATCCTCCCCCATTTAGAGTATTCTAAAAGAAATTAAGCACAAAAACATCATCAAAACAAACAACCTCATGCATTAATGAAAGTGTACTAAGACTTGGACTTCCACCTAGTATAATATACATTCCAAGTATCCGTATCCGAAAGGTGTCGCAAGCGATTGAACCAATCTCAATACATAGTGGAAAACTTGAAGATACCATACACACAAGATTAACTATTTGAACTCATTAAACTTTACACGTTAAGCCATGTGTCGGTATCATTCATAAGTGTATTATACCTATGCCCCTATAGCTACTTGAAGCGGCTAAACTTCACACTTACATAGGTAGAACTCTTAAATAAACATGCTACTATGCAAGGCATAACAAGAGAACTATTAAGATTTACAACCTCTTATCAACATCATAGTTAAAATCAGAACAATACTTGAGGATACTTACAAATGTTCTTCAATCATCAAATGAAGGAATTAATCTTATTGAACTTAAGACCCAACGTCTTATTGGGCGTTAAGTTAAGATTCCCTCACTCGTGATTAACTAAGGGCTCCAATCCAAGACCGATTGCCATCCTCTTCACTGTATCTCTAGCCAAGGCCTTAGTAAAACAATCCGCTAGATTATACGTAGTCCGCACATAGTCAACAGTGATAACACTATCCTTGATAAGTCCTTGAATATATGAATGCCGCACACCAATGTGCCTTGACTTACCATTATAAACTTGACTATATGCCCTTCCCAAAGCTGCATCGTTATCACAATGTATCGCTATGGGCGATATTGGTTTGGCAACAAAGAAATCTCAATCATGAGATTCTTTAACCATTCCGCCTCTTTACTAGCCGAGGATAAAGCAATGAACTCCGAAGTCATGGAGGAGTCCGCAATGCAAGTTTGCTTCTTAGAAGCCCAAGAGATAGCACCTCCCCCAAGTAGAAAAACGAATCTACTTGTGGAAGAGTGATCCTCTCTATTAGAGATCCAACTTGCATCCGAATAACCTTCTAAAACCGAAGGATATCCACTATAAGATAAACCATAATCTTTGGTTTTTCCCAAATACCTTAAGACACGACGAATAGCATGCCAATGCTTCATACTAGGGTTACTAGTATACCTACCAAGCTTTCCTACCGCAAATGCGATATCCGGCCTAGTACTCGTCATAGCATACATCAAAAAACCTATGACCCATGCATACTCAAGTTGAGATACCGCACTACCATCATTTGGCATTAATTTCTCACTTGGATCCATAGAAGTTGATACAAAGGAGAAATCACTAACATTGAACTTCTTAAGTACTTTCTCAATGTAGTGTGTTTGAGATAAACTCAATTTTCCATTGCTTCTTTTAATTCTTATGCCTACAATGACATCCGCTTCTCCTAAATCTTTCATGGAGAACATTGATGATAGGAAAGCCTTTGCCCACTCAACTTGTGACAAATCAGTCCCAAAAATCAAGATGTCATCTACATATAGACAAATCATAACACCATGACCGAAGTCATCAAATTTGCTATATACGCACTTGTCCGAATTATTCAACTTAAATCCGTTAGACAACACAACCTCATCAAATTTTTGATGCCATTGCTTGGGTGCTTGCTTTAGCCCATACAAAGATCTAACGAGTTTGCAAACTTTACCTTCTTGACCTTTTACAACAAACCCTTAGGGTTGTTTCATGTAAACCTCCTCATCTAGCTCTCCATTTAAGAACGTTGTCTTAACATCCATTTGATGGATCACATGGTTGTGTATAGCCGCAGAGCAATCAACAACCTTATAGTAGAGATTCTAGCAACGGGTGCATATGTATCGAAATAATCGATACCCGGCTTTTGGGAAAAGCCTTGAGCCACTAACCGGGCTTTGAACTTATCAATCGTTCCATCGATTTTCATTTTATTCTTGAAAATCCATTTACACCCAATTGGTTTACACTTGGGAGGCAAATCCGCCAAAACCCATGTGTTATTCCCCATGATGGAATCCATCTCATCATCAATAGCTTCCTTCCAAAAAGGAGCATCTTGAGATCTCATGGCCTCATCATAAGTTAAAGGATCACCTTCCACATTAAACACATATGGAAATTTAGTCAAAATAGAACTTCTAGATCCTTCAACCAAATATACATGAAAATCCGTGCCAAAGGATTTCTCCTTTCTTGCCCTTTTACTTCTCCTAGGTTGTGATGAATTCGATGCTACATTCTCATCTAGAGTTTGTTCATCTAATTCTTGATCATTTAAAGACCGATCAACTTCTTGAATAATGGTACTTGGAGTTACATCGTTTGGTCTAGGAATTGATGAATATCGATTTTCATCAAAGATTGCATCTCTTGACTCCACAATAGTGTGAATTGACCAAACTTCATTTTGTTCTATAACATAGAACCTATAGGCCTTGCTATGAATAGCATACCATATAAAGATGCATTCAACTCCCCTTTCACCTAACTATTTACGTTTAGGTTCCGGCACTTTTACAATTGCCCAACAACCCCAAACTCTAAGATAACTTAGCTTTAGTTTTCTTTTGTACCATAATTCATAGGGTGTAACTTTGTTCTTTTTCATAGGAACGCGGTTAAGAATATAACAAGCCGTTAAAATCGCTTCACCCCAAAATCCATCACTCAAACCCGAATAAGATAAAATAGAATTTACCATTTCTTGTAAAGTTCTATTCTTTCTTTCCGCTATACCATTTTGTTATGGTGTATAAGCCGCGGTTCTTTTATGTATGATTCCTAATGATTGGAAATAACTAGGATCATGGTATTCACCACCCCTATCGGTTCTAAACCGTTGTATTTTGTCATTTAGTTGCAATTCAACCTCGTTTTTATAGATCTTAAACTTATCTAGAGCTTCATCTTTAGTGAATAGAAGATAAACATAACAATACCTAGAATAATCATCTATAAATGTTATGATATACTTCTTATTACCTAAAGAAGGAGTGTTATGGAAATCACATAGATCACTATGCACCAAATCAAGGAAATTAGTATCTCTTTCCACATTATTTGGGAAAGAATTTCTGGTTATCTTTGTAAGCATGCATGTTTTACACTTCTCTATGCTTGAATCAAAACTAGGAATCAAATAATCCTTTGACATAGAATATAAATTTCTATAATTAACATGACCAAGCCGATAATGCCAAAGAGAAGAACTATCATTAACAACGCAAACATTGTTTAACAAAGTATTCGAAATACTTAACTTGAACATACCATTACATAATTAACCCAAACCAACAAAAGACCCTCCTTTAGATAAAATAAAGTTGTCCGACTCAAATACCATTTTAAAACCTATTCGATTCAAGATAGCTCCCGAGACTAGATTCTTTCTAAGGTCCGGAGCAAATACAACATCTCTTAAAACAAGAAACTTTCCGGAAATAAAAACTAGCTCAACTTGTCCTACTCCTAAGACTTTAGCAGTAGAATCATTTCCCATGTAAAGAACTTCTCCTTCATCTGCCTCCTTGAACGTCTTGAAAAGAGATCGTTCCTTGCATACATGTCTTGAAGCTCCCGAATCGATGTACCATGATCAATCACCCTGTACACAAAAGATTTCAGAAATCGTACACACATAATTCAAAACCGAATTAAGTGAAACTTGTGCACATGTACCTTGCTTGGCTTGGGTATGGCTTGACTCGCCTTTACCACCACCATGCCCATTCTTGTTCATCTTTTTCTTCCAAATGGTGCAATCCTTCTTGAAGTGACTGGGCTTTCCACATTCCCAACAAGCTCGTTGTTGTCCTCCTCCACCAAACTTTGGTTTCTTACCATAGTTTCCCTTAGTGAAGTTATGTCCCCTCTTCTTAGGATTAGAGTCATTAGACTTTTCATCCTCCACTATGTTAATAGTGGAAGAACTAGGATTTACCTCCTTTCGACCATCTTGAACTCGAATGCCCTCTTCAATCCGAAGATGAGCATCCAATTATTCAATAGTCATTTCATCCTTCTTATGTTTCAAGTTATTTCTAACATCTTTCCAAGAGGAGGGTAATTTGTGGATTATTGAAGAAACAGCAAATGTTTCATCCATACTAATGTCATGTTGTTTAAATCTTCCTAAAATTCCTTGGACTTCATGGAATTGTTCCATAATTGGCCTAGACTCAACCATTTTAAAGTTATTGAAATTGCTCACTTGAAATTTCTTACGAGAAGCATCTTCGGCCATGTATTTAGACTCTAGATCATCCCAAAGAACTTTAGCAGATTCATAGTATTGATAAATATCAAACAAGTCATCGGACATACATTGAGAATGTGACCATGGCATATGTAGTCGTCGTTCTCCCACTTCTTCCTCTTCCTAGTAGCCTCAATCGTTTCATCATCCACTTCACTAGGCTTCGGGGATGTGAAAACGTACACCACCGCCAAAGAGGTAAGAAGAAAGTGCATCTTCTTTTGCCATCTACGGAAACCCACGCCTTCAAACTTGTCAAGTTTGTGGAAATTCGCTGTCATCTCAAGAAGTGTAGCCATCTTTGAGTAAATATCGCTTTTGGATTGTTAGAACTCGTAACCGGGAAAACAAGATGTATACACAATTAACAACAACAACGAACAATGATCCTCTAGGCGTGTATGGGAACACTTTCCCAAAAGCGATATTCCGACCCTATACGAAGCACGGGTTGCACGGAATCCACCTCCGAAATACAAAGAAGAAAACAGTGATTATCACGCTCGTATGAAAAATCACCAAATGAGATCAAACGTGTTTGTGTTTTTTTGCTTTGAAGATCAATAGAAATAGAGAGAAACTTGAGTGCTTTTTTGAGAGAATGATTATAACCTTCTGAACATTCATCAGTGGTATTCCCACTTATATGCATGTAACCAAAGCCAAAACAACCATCCTTTACTTCTCAAACGGCATGAAACCGTCATTTAAGACACCCGTAAAACGGTCTTTTCGCGAGTCGCGAAACCAGTCGTGAGTTGCGACCTTGACGAACTTTGAAGCACAAGCATGGCAGTGCTTGGTCGCGAGTCGCGACAACCGTCGCGAGGTGCGGCCCGCCCCTGCTCCCTTCTTCGTCTTCGTTTGCTTGGCTCTTTTCTTTGGTTCAACTTCAAGACTAATGAAGTTATCCTTGTTTACTATATCATAAACAATAAGCATGCACTTTAACGTAACTTAAGCAACGACACCATAACCAAGTAGCTTAAGTTAAACGTTACATGAATTCATCCTACCAAATACTCTAAATATTCAACATACTTGTGATTTTTCATTTCCATCTCCATTTGCATTGACACAAAACAGTAACAAAGTGGTTGCTAGCACCACTAGTACTGATACTCTCAAGTCCTTTGTAAAGTTGGGTATTTCTATCTTATTGTTTTGAGTATTATTTGGATTTCTATCTTGATTATTTAAGTATAATTTCCCCAAGTTTAATTTATTGAAGGAGGAGGCAAGTTATAGCATAGCCTAATTAGGTTTAGTTTCTACTCCAAGTTCAGTTCTAAATTATATTCCATTGTTTTCCAAGCAGCAGTTTCCAGTGATGAATTTGGTTTCGTTTTGATAGCTCTCTTGGTCTAATTGTTGGAATATGGTATTTCATCACTTTATCATATTATCCAATTTTTAATGTGCCAATTGAGTCTAGTACCCGATGTGTAACGCCCCGTAATTAGGGGTCCGTTATTAACCTTGATCAACCATAACTTGAGCATTAGTAATCATACTTTATTCATAAATAGCAGCGAAAACATCCCCAATCTTGTGGGTTATGGGCCCACAATAAAATTGTCTCTATAATACAACTCAAAAACTACATTACCTTAATAGATAAATTTACCTTACCATTAACCATCTCAATATCTCCCCTGAAACATAACATAACGCCTACTTCTCGGACCAATCACTAAGTAACTTATTTACATAATCATCATTATGGATCTCAGTCAGAAACCCTTTACATGCCTCTTGCAATACTTTCAATAGTACCTAAAACATAAAAACAAAACGTCATGAGCCGAGGCTCAATAACATAGTACCCTAACATCGTAAATTCATTTCAATTCATTTTGTTTGCAACCAGAGGGATATGAAATATCGTAAATTCATTTGAAAACATATAATAATACAGTTGAAATCATTCAGATATAGCATATGGCATCATCTTCCTTATCATAATTAGAAACAGATATCATTCATTTTGGTAACTTAGCAAGTATAACTGATAAGAGGTTTTTAGTGTGTCGTTAAGGCACTAAGAACCACTTAGCAAACAAAACTTATAAACCTAACGAGCAACTACTAAGAACGTAGTAATGGCAAGTCAAGGGTCGAACCACAAGGAAATTGGGATTGACTATAGTCTACTAAGTCCAAAACTACCAAAGTGAAGGGTTTTTGGGGTTTAAGATTGAATAAGATACCAACTAAACAACTAGCTATTGAATACCAACTAATAATCAAATAAGAGAACTAATATAATAGGGAAAACACTAGAGTTCGGGCTACTTGTATGAACTTGGGCTAAACAACGATAATCGACGCATAGTGATTCACAACGATGACAATACAAGGTTAAGTTTCCCTCTAATTTACTTGAGTCCTCTCTCGAATGGTCCTCAAGAGTGATCGATTAATCAACCAACCAAATCCTCTTTCGAATGGTCCTTCGTCCATTGATTAATAAATTCAATGAGATCGGAAAACCCCTAATTAAATGATCCCCTTAATTCCTACCCAATCCCTTGGTCTAGAAATCAAGTCGAAACATGGGAATGAAAAAAGGGATTAAAGTTCGATTAAGAACAATAGAAACCCTAAGTGCCCAAGCATAAACGTGATCAAGATCTATCCTAGGGTGTCAAAACACCATATTTAATGCATAGACAAACAATTGAATCATAAAAGGCATAGACAATCTATATTAAGCCCTTAATTCATACTTTTGCCCAAACCCTAGATAATGAACTACTCACTAATCATGGATTCTAATCAATTGAGATTAAATAAATTAAACATGATAAACAAAGCAATAGAAATAAAGAAAAGAGATTGAAGGAAAATTACTTGAATTGAATTAAGGATTCGATCTTCAAAGATGGACAATTGAGAAAACTAAGAGTTTAGAGAGAGTTTAGGGCTAAGCTAAAGTAATTAGAGTCTAAGAGTGAGAGATAATTCTCGACAAAATAACGCTAAACTATTTATAATGTTCATTAAAGTAAGACGGAAAACGGGGTCAAAACCCGAAATGAGGTCGACACGGTCGTGTCCAAAACGACACCGCCGTGTAGACCTGTTATACAAAATTCTTCAGCATCCCAAAAGTTATTGCTTCCGTGGAAATAGATCGACACGACCGTGTCAAAGTGGACATGGGCGTGTCAAAATGGACACGGGCGTGTAGACCTGAACTTCTCAAATCAGTGGGCAAGCATAAGAGGACTGTCTTCGTGGAAACAGACCAACATGGGCGTGTTGAAATCAACACGGCCGTGTAAACCTGCTAGTCAGCGGACAGCTCAACTTCAAACGATCGTATGTCTCTCGTCTCTTATTGGAATTGGGCATATGACCAGTCGTTGGAAAACTATCAAAACGAGCTAACACCTCCCACTAGAATCACCTTAATCCGATTTATGGAACAAACATTATGTCCATTTGAAGTTCAACAGTCCACAACTAATCTTCTAATGATCATATGACTTCAAAAACCTGCTAGTTGGCCTCAAAATCATCCAAAAACAACTAAACAAATAATGAAGCGACAAAATAACTCAAAGGTGACAAAAACCATGCAATGCTAGGCTTAAATGCTCTAAACTACATGCAAGGACACTAAAAATGACCAACAATTAAGCACAATGCTTATCAATAACATAACATAAGCCATGGAGAACAGAAGTCCTCCAACATAAGGTGGCGTGCCATGAGAGATTATTATCTTCCAACATAAGGTGGCATAATAACATAACACGGATGTCACAGGAGATTATTATCCCCAAACAGAAGGTGACAGAGCTGCCATAATGGAACGTGCACGACTAACATAGGAGAATACTGCCAAGAACCATCTTTCACTTTTCTTTATCATGTTTCATATCTTATTATAGTCATATTTCATCAAACCATTTACATAAAGCATTTATAACATCATTTGCATGATAACATTTTAGATCCCACAATCCATAAATAACATCATTAAAAACAAAACATTATCATAAACAACAAAACATTATCATAAAACATAGTTGGAAGGGGATCGCAGGTGTTAGCAGTAGACGTTACCTCAAGTCCTGCTTAGTAACCTAGTTAGCCGGGGGAGGCTTGTAATATCCTTTTCCTTTCTAATCTATTCACGGATAAATGAGTAATCGTTAATATTTTATTCTAAATTTTACGAACCATTTCCGTCATGTGAATCCTTTTAAATATATATTTTATTTAAACTTACTAAGTTTCAAAGAGGTTTTATATTAAGGCTCATTTATAATAATTAGTAATTTAATAGATTCTCGTTTTATAACTTAACACTATAAGCTAAGATTTATGGGTTTTATAACTTGGTTAATAAGTATGACATAAATAAGCTATATTTAAGTAAACTATTACTACTTTATAATTCATATAAAATTCAATTTTAATGACTTGAAAACATATAAGTATATATTCTTTAAATACTAGAATTATTATTACGCTAATAAATAAACTAAAATATTATTCATTAATTTTATTACTTAAACAATATAAAAAGAATTCATATAATTATCACATAGTACTTAGCGAGTCATAAATAGTTTGTAAAATAAGTATTTCAACATAATTTACTTTATTTTTAATTAGAGACTAAACATATAACTTGTCCTTTTTATAAAAATCGAAAATACATAGTAACTATTATTGATAATATTAAATAATTCAATAAGAAAGCTAGCCATAACATTTAAACTAAGTGTTTATTACTAAACTAAAGCAATTATATAAACATAACTTATTACATGAAATTAGTGACTAGTTTACGTAACTTAGTTTTATTAAATAAACTTTAAAGTATATAACTATTATTAAAAAAAAATTAACTTAATATTTATAACCAAAACTTAGTCGACCCCAAATCACTTTAGGAATAAGGCTTAGTTGTTGTTGTTGTTGTTGTTGTTGTATTTATAACCAAAACTAAATGATTAGTTTAAGAGATTAACTAACAAATTCCAATAATTAATCCATTAAATTTAGCTAGATTACTTTAGGTTAATAATATAGCATATATAAACGTAATTTAAACAAAGTAGCTTAAAAATCAGATTTAAGTCCAATACTTATATAGAGTATTTAACTAATAATGGATTTAAAATAAACTAAATAACTTAATATAAACAAACTAAGACAATTTTTCCATAGAGTTTAGTTTAATTAAAGTTTGTAATTTAGCATACATATATACATAAACATAAGTTAAACTAGTTTTAGTTAAACTAAATTCTGATTTAGGCCCAATACTAATAAAGACTATAAGAGTATTTAAATGAGCATAACTAATTAAATTTAACCAAATAAATAAAATAAAATAAAAAGTGGTACTTCTGCTCAATTGAGCAGGAAAAAGGACAGGGGCATGGTTGGTCGGCTCCGGCAAGACGCGAAAACAGAGGGCAGGAGGGTGGTGGTGGTGCTCTGGCTTGGCGCTCTAGCAGCGTGCAGGAGTATCGAGCAGCAGACAGAGGAAGGTGAGGGCAGCGGTTGTGCAACGAGAAAGGAGGGAGAAGTGCGAAGGGGGGAAGGGAGTGCGCTGCGGTGGCGTCTGGGCAGTTCTCATACGAGGGTTGGGTGGAGGGGAGGCGTTTGGCTGCTTGATGGTGTGTGTCGAGGGTCGCGGTGGTGCAACCAGTAGGGAAAGTGAAGCGGGGGAGGGGGAAGAAAAGCAGGGGAAAGAAGGAGAAGGAGTGGCCGGAAGAAGAGAGGGAAAATGGGTGTTTGAAGTGGATTGTTTGGGGTGTAAACATGGTAATTTATAGCCATTGTAGAAGGGTCTAGAACTGAATTTGCTTGGAGGAGGGTTTGCTTGGGGAAAGGTTTACTTAAGATGGTAGAAAAAATCATAGCTTCATGAAGAAGGAGGTGGGGGAAAGTCAAGGTAGAAGTCAATACTTGTAAATAGGTTTTCTTTTCCTTTTCTATTAACAAATTGATACTAAAATTCTAATTACTAGTCTTTCAACTAATAACTTTAAAATTAATAGATTATGTTGTAACGTATCAAAAAAGGACATGTGGCAGTTTTGACTGCCACGTTGCCCAATAAATTGGTGACACATGGATCATTCTCCCAATGACACTTGGCGACATTAAATAGGATGACTTGTGACCTCACCAAACTGAATAAAGAGGCCCATTTATTCCTTAAAAGAGGGAATAATCAACCCAAACTCCCATAAGAGGAAGAGAATGATTGGTTAAAAGGCTGAAAGCAATGAAACTGTGACAAGTGTCTCCCTTTCATTTTTCAACCAATCACATCCTTCTATTTTAGGTGTGCCCCTTTTCATTCACAAACACTATAAATAGTTCCTCAAAATCAGGTAAAAGGGGGATCTCACCCACTCTTAAACTTACTCTGTTAAAATACATACTCAGATTTTATCTCCCTAGAATACTAACTTAAGCATTGGAGAGGGAATCAAAACTCAGACCTCGGGGTTGGTTTCCCTTTTTGCAGGATCGGGAACGGAGCTTCATCTCTACACAAGCCTCCCAAATTCATCAACCCTACATTTGTCCATCATCAGGAGACACCTCGTTTACGAAAAGTTTATAAACAACATTTGGCGCCGTCTGTGGGGAGGCGTGGAGATGACAGATTGCGACTCGTCAAACCGAGGACAAAGGTTGAGTCCTTATGTACAAGTTAATGACACAGTCGATGATCAACGTCCACCAAGAGGACGTGACGGACCTCGTTAAAACGATCCAGTTGGGGCAGTTTTAGAGCCCAATCCTGCTCTTCCAGTCACTGCGGCTCATCTGGAGAATGCGCTAAACGAGTTCTAAGCCAAAATGGCTCAAGTAGTCCAGGAGCAGATTAAGAACAATATGATGTTCTTCATGGTAGGCCCTTAACCTGATTCCTGGCCTACACCTAGAAGAGGAGCCTCCCAGGAGAATGTAGCGGGACCCAGTGGGATTCGACGACCAGAGGAAGCCCGAAGGTTGTCTAAGGGAAGGCAGCCTGCTTGTAGTGAACAACCTCCAGTAGAAAGACCATCCGTGTTGGGCACCCCATAAGATTTCAGTGACTTTGACATGACTGAACTCAAGGTGTCTGTTCCAAAGGTGTTCAGCTGAACAGGCTGCCTTTCTTTCTGATTTTTCTTCCGGATCCGCCTGATTGTCTTAGTAAGATCGGGATCCGCTGGAATGGGGGAACCGTTTCTTGGAGACCTGGGCATACAAAAGAAACAAGAAGAAGCAGTAAAACGTACCTCAATTGGAACAATGAAGTTCCAACGAGGTACAGAGAAGTAGACCAAATAATCAAATAAAAACTTAGAAAACTAGCCGTCTCCCCGGCAACGGCGCCAAAATTTGATAGGATTTAGTCGTATCGCCTATTCAAAAATAAACCTACGGTCCTCTAACTAAGGTAGTCAGTGGAAGCAGGGTCGAATCCGCAGGGAGACAGAGTTTCTAAATCAATATTCAACCAATTCAGCTACTCCAGAGTAAATCAGAGAAGAATTAATTAAACTAATGATTAAGCTAAGAAAGACGGGAAAAATCGAGGATTTAACTATGGACTAAAACCTAGGGTGTTAGGTCGGTCCACCATGCTTATACCAATCAAACAAGGGCAACTACTATCAAAACCTAAATCAAGAGTCGGGGGTTAGAGCCTATGTTGAGCTATGGTTAAGACTCAACGCTCATAGTTCAACATACGCCGCATGTTCACTAACGTAATCAGAACTACTGACATGTCCTAGGCCTCTAGTCGTAAGACGGATCTGTGTAAACAACTGTTAACAACAAGCAACCAAAGAAACTGCGCAATAACGTTAATTACTCAATAAAGAACAAACCACATCATAATCACCCTAATCAAGCCCTAGAAATCAATAGGAGTCTAAATCATAATCATGGTATAAACATGGCTTTCCTATCTAACACCCTAGAAAGAGAACTACTCACTCATAATCGAATTAACAACGACAAAACTAATTGAAAACCCTAACAATTGCATCATGAACGATTAAATAAATAAACTAAGCAATCAAGAATAACAAAAGAGATTAGGGTAAGAAAGAATACCAATTGACGGAAACCAGGAACTTTTATTGAAATCGAAATAGGTTTGATCACCTCTAAATTAATCTAAAGTGTTTGAATTAAACTAAGAACAATGAAGAATAAAACTAGTCTAAAGCTAATGAAAGATGAATAAAAAAATGTCTCTAAAAATGAGAAAAAGGGTATTTATATTGCCCCAAAAGCCTAATTAAAACGGGATTAAAAGATAAAAAAATCCGCTAATACGAGTGCGGGACCCGATCGGGCAATGGGCCACCCGATCGGGTCCATAGTAAAAATAATAAACTTTTACTTCTTCAATCCCACGCAAACAACACAGCACTCATAAGCAAATTTGGGCCTACCCGATCACTGGCCCGATCGGGTCCATGATCGGGTCCCCAACACAAAATGCTCCTTTCTCTTCTCAAATCTCATGGACAGCAACAAACCATGAAGGAGGCCAGCCTTCCCTCTTGCACGCAGCCCAACAAAATTAAGCATCAAACAGCAGCAGCAAATGCACACAAGTGGGCCGCTAATGTCCCCCTTATCACAACAGCAGCCAGCAAACTAATATATGGGGCCCAGCAGCATCACGCGTGCAAGGCTTCCACCCGATCGGGTGGGTTGAAGGTGCCCGATCGGGCCTGGGGAAAAGTGAGCCCAAATTGGCTCTTGCTTCTTGGACGCAGCCATAAAGTGAAATGAATCAATGTGTTGGCCTGCCCGATCGGGCCAATTCCACCCGATCGGGTTAGTACTAAAATTTGTCTTCATGTTTTCTTTGCGTTTCCACCCGATTGGATCGGGTGAAGTCCGCCCGATCGGGTACGAAACTTCACCGCCCGATCGGGCCATTTTTGCCCGATCAGAGTACGGAAAACTCCTTTTTGACACTTTGGCTCTCAATTCTTCAAGTTTAGAGGTCTTGGGACCTCCTAAACTACCCATAAAGCTCGTGAGCCATCCTACGTGCCTCGTAACATCTCGTAAAGCCGTGGTTGCTTCCAAATGGCTCGGGAATAAGGAGAAAACTCCTTAAAACTTGCAATTCAACACTAAAACACAAAACCACAACTATATACGATAGTTAGCACAAAATAGCTCCTAAGAGCTCCATTGACACACAAATTAGCTTGTAAATAAGGGAGAAAACTCTATATAAATACGTGATATCAACTTGTGATTTGTTCAGCTGGGTCCAATGGAAATTGCTGCTGTATGATAAAGGGGCATAGGTGGCCCACTTGGTTGGATTTGTTGCTGCTGCATGATTTGAGAAGCAAAGAAAGCTGGCCCACTAACATTTTATTGCTGCAGCTTCTACGTATTAGAATGGCGATGCTGCTAGGCGCTATTGTGAGCCCGATCATCAACCCGATCGGGTGGGCCCAATTTTCCCCAAAATTTGTATGCTGCTGTGCGTGGATTTCCAAGAGAATTTTTGGTATATTTTCACTATGGGCCCGATCGGGTGGCCCTTTGCCCGATCGGGTCCTGCACTCGTATTAGCGGATTTTCTATCTTTATTTCCGTTTTTAATTAGAATTTTGAGGGTATTATAAATACCTTTTCCTCATTATTTTAGAGACATCTTTTATTGTAGTTTATTTCTCATAGTTCTTAGCTTAGTTTAAACACTTTAGATTAGATTAAAGGTGATTAAACCTATTCGATTTCAATAAAAGTTCCTGCTTTCTGTCAATTGGTATTCTTCTCTACTCTAATCTCTTTTATTATTCTTAATTTCTTAGCTTAAGTTTTTAATTATTCAAGATGCAATTATTAGGGTTTCCAATTAGTTTTATTATTGTCAATTCAATTATGAGTGAGTAGTTCTCTTTCTAGGGTGTGAGATAGGAAAGCCATGTTTATACCATGATTGTTGTTTAGATTTCTATCAATTTCTAGGGTTTGATTAGGGTGATTGTGATGTGGTTTGTTCTTAATTAGTGATTAATATTAGTGTATAATTTCATTGATTGCTTGTGGTTAATAGTTATTTGCACAGATCCGTCTTACGACTAGAGGCCTAGGACACGTCAGTAGTTCTGATTACGTTAGTGAACATGCGGCGTATGTTGAACTGTGAGCGTTGAGTCTTAACCATAGCTCAACACATGCTCTAATCCCCCGACTCTTGACTTAAGTTTTGATAGTAGTTGACCCCGTTTGATTGGCATAAGCATGGCGGACCGACCTAATACCCTAGGTTTTTAGTCCATAGTTAATTCCTCGATTTAATTAGTCTTCCTTAGCTTAATCTTTGGTTCAGTTAATTCTTCCCTGTTTTCATCTGGAGTAGCTGATTGATTGAATATTAATTTAGAAACTCTGTCTCCCTGTGGATTTGACCCTGCTTCCATTGACTAATATAGTTAGAGGACTGTAGGTTTATCTTTGATTAGGTGATACGACTTTTGCCTATCAAATTTTGGCACCGTTGCCGGGGAGACGGCTAGTTTTCTAAGTTTTTGTTTGGTTATTTGGTCTACTTCTCTATGCCTCATTGGAACTTCATTGTTCAAATTGAGGCACGTTTTACTACTTCTTTTTGTTTCTTTTGTATGCCCAGGTCTCAAAGAAACGGTTCCCCAATCCCAGCGGATCCCGATCTTACTAGGACAATCAGGCGGATTTGAAAGAAAATTCAGAGAGAAAAGCAGTTTGTTCAGCTGAACACCTCTGGATCAGACACCTTGAGTTCAGTTATGTCTAAATCACTGAAGTCATATGGGGTGCCCAACCCAGATGGTCTTTCTACTAGACCACCAATGCCCACCTTCGCCGCTTACAATTTTGAGATTAAGCCTGGACTCATCAGCATGGTTCAGCAAAATCAGTTTTGTGGGCATCCTACTGAAGATCCGGCAAATCATCTGCAGCGATTTCAACAGCTTTGTAGAACCGTCAAACATGCCGGTGTCACTCCAGATCAACTCAAAGTCATGTTGTTCGAGTTTTCATTGAGAGATAGAGCCCAGAAATGGCTTAACGATGTGAAAGAAACAGAATGAAGTGAGATTTTTGCTGCGTTTCTGAGAGAATATTATCCACCTACTAAAACAGCAGAAATCAGAAACAAACTAGCCACGTTTTTCCAAGAGCCTGATGAAACATTACGGGAAGCGTGGACTAGATTTAGAGATTTACAAAGAGAGTGTCCACACCACAACATGGACAAATGGTTCTTGACGCAGACATTCTACAATGGTCTGCAGCCTCAGACGAAGAGTATTGTTGATTCGTTCGCAGGAGGAGTTTTTCTGGATAAGGAAGTGGATGTAGGCTATGACTTTCTATCAAACCTCGCAGCCAATGATCATTCACTTCCCGAAGCCTCCCGAGGAAGGTACTGGAGGTAGATGCCATTGCATTATTGATTTCGCAGATAGCGAAGCTGAGTCAGCAGATTAACACCTTCAGTTCCTCTTCCTAAACAGCACCTCCTTTGAGTATCAATGTTATGTCTGCCGTAGCACCCATTACCTCATCTTGCTGCGAGGTATGTGGTGTTCAGGGTCACTTTGGGCATGACTGTCAGTTCAGTCAACTTTAGATGGTGCAGGCTAACGCCTTTCAACAAATACCACAAACCTTCCCCCCTCCACATAACTACCAAAACCCACAAAACCATCATCCTCCACCCCCACAAAACCATCCCAAACCCTCTTACTATCAAACCCCACAAAACTTTCAGAGACCCCCATCACAAAACATCCACAACCACAATAATTTCCAAACTCCACAAAATTTTCCCACCCCACCTCCACAAAACAATAACCCACAAGAGCCTAGCAATTCTGAACTGATGAAACTAATATTGTCTATGCAAAAGACAAATGAGGAAGCACAGAGGGCCCAAGAGAAGCACATCAAACTTCTCGAGGCTCAAGTTGCACAATTAGCAAGCACTAATGCTCAGAGGCGTCAGGGGGAATTGCCAGGGCAACCCATTCAGAGAGAACATGTGAATGCCATCACTTTTCGTAGTGGCATTGCATATGACGCCCCTCCGTTGCCCGTTGATGAGGTTACCCCAACTACGGGGAAGAATAGGGTGGTAGAGGAAGGAAAAAGAAAGAATTCGACGTCTGAAGTCGACTTGTCTGTAGAAGCTGAACAGACAGGGAAGAAGAAGGAGAAGGTTTCTGAAATGCCTTTCACACCAAGACTACCTTTTCCTCACAGGATGCAACAATCAAAGGTTGATCAGCAGTTTGGTAAGTTCTTGGCTATGGTCAAGAACCTTGAGGTAACGATTCCATTCACAGATTTAATTACCCAAGTGCCTGTTTATGCTAAATTTCTGAAAGACATGATAACAAGGAAAAGAGACTTTGGTGGGGTAGAACGTGTCGCTCTTACTGAAGAGTGTAGTGCTTTTATTCAAAATAAAACTCCACCAAAGTTAAAAGATCCTGGTAGTTTTTCTATACCCTGCCATCTTGGACCTATTTTTATTGATAAGGCTTTGTGTGATTTAGGTGTTTCTGTTTCTGTTATGCCATTGTCTGTTTATAAGAAACCGAATATAGGAGCACTTAAATGCACACAAATCACTTTACAGATGGCAGATCGTTCTATAAAATACCCTCTAGGTGTTTTAGAGGACGTTCCTGTGAGGGTTGGGAAATTATATATTCCTGTTGATTTTGTGGTGTTAGATATGGATGAGGATGCTCAGATTCCTATTATTCTGGGTAGGTCGTTTTTGTGTACTGCTGGTGCTGTCATTGATGTCAAGTCTGGATCTTTAACTCTGAGTGTTGGTGATGATAAAGTGATTTTTAAACTAACCAATGTTGTTAAGGCACCTATGCTTGAACAATCTTGTTGCAGGGATGAGGTTTTGGATGAAGTAGGTGTGGAGAAGGTTCCAACTACACCTAAGGTTGCCTCACCGTCTGGAGGTATTATCAAGAACATTTGGAGGGGAAAGTGTTTGATGAGGGTGGCACTCATTGCCAAGCCCCTCCTATTTAAGAGATGGAGGATTATGGTCGTGCGGAACTTTATAAACCAGCGCTGTGCGAGAGGCAACTCGTATTTTTCTTTCCCTTTTTCTTTTTTTTTCTTTTTTTTTGTGAGCGAGAGTGAGGGTACTAACATTGTTTTTCCTCTTAGCATCATCCTTGTCACCTTTTGGCATTGAGGACACTGCCAAGTTCATCTTGGGGGTAGAGTTCTGTTTGTATTTCCTACCTCTTTTACTGCTTTCTAGGATAGATTTACTGCTTTCGAAAAATTCTGAAAAAATCAAAAAAAATATGGTTCCCATGACTAGTTTAGTTGCCTCCCTGTGCCCCTTGTTGTGCTCTATTTGAAAATGATTTGACTTTGTTTTCTGGATAGCTGGGCATCTGTGATCTTGATGCTATGATTTGATGTTTGATTGCTATGATTTCGAGCATTTTTGGATTATATTAGACCACTTTGTGCTGTATAACTGAATTGGTTAGACTGTGAGGCCTCTTTGTAGCCTATTGGATTCATATTATTATCCAGTCTGTTTTTGTGTGTTAGTTCCTCTTTAGTGAATTGATCTTGACTTTGACTTCGTACTTGTTTGAATTTCGATGACTTGTAGCATTTGTTGTGATAGAGGCATTCTTTTGTCTTATTCTTGAGCTTCAGAGTGAATTTTTGATATATTTTTATCCTCCTTAGCCCCGCTGAGCCTAATGACTTGTTTCGTGCTACTTAAACCCCTATTATGAGCCCGAGGCCTTCACTTGATATTATTCCAAGCCTAGCTTGGGGGAGCTTTTGTATGGGTTGAGTTTGAGATTAGTTTCTTGGTTTGCTTTGGTAGTTGAGAAATTAAAAGTGTATTTGTTGTAGTTTGAGGGTGAGAAAAAGAAAAAGAAAAAAAAAACAAAATTAGAGTTGCATGAATGGAGTTCAAAAAAATGAAAGAAAAAATGAAAAGAACTCGAAGTTCTTTCATTCACGTACGTTCTTAAAGAAATATTCGCTTCATTGCTTGAAAATTGGGTTTGTTATGAGTTTTCCATTGATTTGTGAGAGTTGTGTTATTTTACGTGGTTTTATGGTGTTGTTGGGAGTTATGTAGGCCATCTTAGGCCTTGTTTGAATGATTCATGCTCCCCCTTTCTTGGTTTTTCCACCACATAACCCAAAAATATTCCCTACCTCTCACCTAACCCCATTACAACCCTATTAAGTCCTCTTGAGCTCGTGTCTGCATTGTTCATTTGAATGATTTCGAGTCAGCTTGTCAAAGTTAAAGAGTATGTCTGCTAATTGAGTCGACCTGACTAGGATGAGCGTCATTTAACCTCCCTAAACACATGAGAGTGTGAGTGGGAAGGGTATTTATGGTCGGGTTGGTGAGTGATCGGGCATATTCTATGCCTGCCACAAAATAGAGAGGAGTGACACCCTTGTGAGAGCCTTTTCAGGACTTGTATGCCTTGTGGATGCTTGAGTTTGATAAATTGCTTGGATGATTGGTGGTTGGATGGATTTGATTAGCCAAAATTGAATTATGCCTGCTTGAACGATTCTTAGTCTTGAAAATGTTTTGAGCTTTGATTTATTTTTATCTATGGGGTGAGGCAATCTATTCCATGTTCATGTTCTGTTTGCTTGAGGACAAGCAAAGGTTTAGCTTGGGGGAGTTTGATATCATGTATTTATATAGAGTTTTCTCTCTTATTTACAAGCTAATTTGTGCGTCATTGGAGCTCTTCGGAGCTATTTTGTGCTAACTATCGTATATAGTTGTGGTTTTGTGTTTTAGTGTTGAATTGCAGGTTTTATGGAGTTTTCTCCTTATTCCCGAGATATTTGGAAGCAACCACGGCTTTACGAGATGTTACGAGGCACGTAGTATGACGCACGAGCTTTATGGGTAGTTTAGGAGGTCCCAAGACCTCTAAACGTGAAGAATTGAGAGCCAAAGAGTCAAAAAGGAGTTTTCCGTACTCTGATCGTGCAAAAATGGCCAGATCGGGCGAAGATATTATGATCGGGTACAAAAGTTGCGGACCCGATCGCGCGTGAACCCATGTGCCAGACCCGACTGGGCCACCCCTGCCCGACCCGATCGGGTGAGCTTCATTTATTAAGCTGCTGCCACCGCCAAGAAGGACGGCAATTTGGGCCCCTTTTGCTTCAGGCCCGATCGGGCACTTTCTTCCCACCCGATCGGGTGGAAGCCCAGCTTCCTTGCTGCATGCGTGATTTGTTCAGCTGGGTCCAATGGAAATTGCTGCTGTATGATAAAGGGGCATAGGTGGCCCACTTGGTTGGATTTGTTGCTGCTGCATGATTTGAGAAGCAAAGAAAGCTGGCCCACTAACATTTTATTGCTGCAGCTGCTACGTATTAGAATGGCGATGCTGCTAGGCGCTATTGTGAGCCCGATCATCAACCCGATCGGGTGGGCCCAATTTTCCCCAAAATTTGTATGCTGCTGTGCGTGGATTTCCAAGAGCATTTTTGGTAAATTTTCACTATGGGCCCGATCGGGTGGCCCTTTGTCCGATCGGGTCCCGCACTCGTATTAGCGGATTTTCTATCTTTATTTCCGTTTTTAATTAGAATTTTGAGGGTATTATAAATACCTTTTCCTCATTATTTTAGAGACATCTTTTATTGTAGTTTATTTCTCATAGTTCTTAGCTTAGTTTAAACACTTTAGATTAGATTAAAGGTGATTAAACCTATTCGATTTCAATAAAAGTTCCTGCTTTCTGTCAATTGGTATTCTTCTCTACTCTAATCTCTTTTATTATTCTTAATTACTTAGCTTAAGTTTTTAATTATTCATGATGCAATTATTAGGGTTTCCAATTAGTTTTATTATTGTCAATTCAATTATGAATGAGTAGTTCTCTTTCTAGGGTGTTAGATAGGAAAGCCATGTTTATACCATGATTGTTGTTTAGATTTCTATCAATTTCTAGGGCTTGATTAGGGTGATTGTGATGTGGTTTGTTCTTAATTAGTGATTAATATTAGTGTACAATTTCATTGATTGCTTGTGGTTAATAGTTGTTTGCACAGATCCGTCTTACGACTAGAGGCCTAGGACACGTCAGTAGTTCTGATTAAGTTAGTGAACATGCGGCGTATGTTGAACTGTGAGCGTTGAGTCTTAACCATAGCTCAACACATGCTCTAATCCCCCGACTCTTGACTTAAGTTTTGATAGTAGTTGACCCCGTTTGATTGGCATAAGCATGGCAGACCAACCTAATACCCTAGGTTTTTAGTCCATAGTTAATTCCTTGATTTAATTAGTCTTCCTTAGCTTAATCTTTGGTTCAGTTAATTCTTCCCTGTTTTCATCTGGAGTAGCTGATTGATTGAATATTAATTTAGAAACTCTGTCTCCCTGTGGATTCGACCCTGCTTCCATTGACTACTATAGTTAGAGGACTGTAGGTTTATCTTTGATTAGGTGATACGACTTTAGCCTATCAAATTTTGGCACCGTTGCCGGGGAGACGGCTAGTTTTCTAAGTTTTTGTTTGGTTATTTGGTCTACTTCTCTATGCCTCATTGGAACTTCATTGTTCAAATTGAGGCACGTTTTAACACCTCTGGATCAGACACCTTGAGTTCAGTTATGTCTAAATCACTGAAGTCATATGGGGTGCCCAACCCAGATGGTCTTTCTACTAGACCACCAATGCCCACCATCGCCGCTTACGATTTTGAGATTAAGCCTGGACTCATCAGCATGGTTCAGCAAAATCAGTTTTGTGGGCATCCTACTGAAGATCCGGCAAATCATCTGCAGCGATTTCAACAGCTTTGTAGAACCGTCAAACATGCCGGTGTCACTCCAGATCAACTAAAAGTCATGTTGTTCGAGTTTTCATTGAGAGATAGAGCCCAGAAATGGCTTAACGATGTGAAAGAAACAGAATGGAGTGAGATTTCTGCTGCGTTTCTGAGAGAATATTATCCACCTACTAAAACAGCAGAAATCAGAAACAAACTAGCCACGTTTTCCCAAGAGCCTGATGAAACATTACGGAAGCGTGGACTAGATTTAGAGATTTACAAAGAGAGTGTCCATACCACAACGTGGACAAATGGTTCTTGACGCAGACATTCTACAATGGTCTGCAGCCTCAGACGAAGAGTATTGTTGATTCGTTTACAGGAGGAGTTTTTCTGGATAAGGAAGTGGATGTAGGATATGAGTTTCTATCAAACCTCGCAGCCAATGATTATTCCACTTCCCGAAGCCTCACGAGGAAGGTACTGGAGGTAGATGCCATTGCATTATTGACTTCGCAAGATGAAAGAAAGCTACTCATTTGGGATACTCATTCAAATGGACGAAAGTTGGTGCCAAAATCCACAAAAATACAGCACTACTGAGTTTCTTTGCTACTACAACAAAACCAAACGACAAAAAATATTTCCTATTGTGATTACAAAGCATTGGAATTTAATCAGAATATCCATGAAGTACAACAAAAATACTTAGCCAAAATTACAGCAAGAGGAGCGTCCTGATCTGGTTGTGGGCCAAGAGTTGATAACAGTTGCATACTTCTTCAACTTGTCAAGCTGAGCCTGAATATCTTTCATGCCCTTCTTGCTGGGTACTTGGTGCAAGCCTTTCTTAGACTTGCACCACTTCTTATAGACCGCCCCCTGACTTCCTCACTCAAATGAGTATCCCAAATGAGAAGATAAGGAATCAGGAGGACGGTTGATATAGACATTGGGAGGAGGAATAGGAACATCCTCCTCCATGCCAGCATCATCTTGAGGCTCTTCGTCCTCCAACTCCTCTTCCTCGTCTGTCTCCTCGAAAATAGGAGGATCTTCGTTACGAACTCTGGCCTTGTGACACTTCTCCTGGAATTCAAGCCGGCGTTGAAACCGGCTCACTTGGTCAGGATCAGCCATCATCTCCATGGATTTAATCCCCCAACCTTTGGTCGTTTCCAAGGAGTCAGAGAAGGCTTTGAGGGCCTCCTGGAAGTCCCGCTGAGCTTGATCCTTCAGCTGAGCAACTTTTGCTTTGCGTTCAGAAATTTTGGCCCTAAGCTCAGCCTAGGTAGCAGCAGCATCATCCTTCTCCTTCTTCAGGTCGTCCAAGAGAACATCCCGAGCTAGGAGCCACTTTTCCTTCTCCTTCAGCAGGGCAGTGATCTTCTGTAGATGGAGCTTGTTGGCAGACTCCAGATTAGCCGATCGCTTCTCCAAGGCCTCCAGACTCTGCCTGTGATAGACATTCATCTCCTCAACAGTAACTATGGCCTGGTCTCCGGCCTTAGTTACCTTTTGAACACAGGCAGAGTTCTCCTTACAAGAACACTCACATACCCCTCCAAGGCCATGCTCTGAGCGAATGCCTGAACAAAAGAGAAAAATTTACCAAGTCAGAAAGCTATATTATAATAAGTTAAGATAATAATGATGAAGACATGAAGCTAAGAGAAGGAGGTACCTCGGCAAGGAGTTGAGACAAGTAGCCCACGTGTCCAGCCGTGGTCCCCTCAGACTGTCGACGTACTAATGAGGGAAGGCGTCATAGACGTCCTTCTTTATTTTCTTCCTCTCGACCGAGAGTACTTGGCAAATGAGGGGACTACCTCGTCGGGCTCGGAACCGACTCATCCACGGCTGGAGCTTTTCCCTTATCTGAAAAAGATGAAGCATCAGTTCGGTGAACAGGGATGACCACTGCAAGCTTGTTGGATGGACTCATCGATCGTCCACCAACCTGCAGCGTTCTGACCCAGTTAGAATAGTATAACTCACTAGATGAGGCCGACTTCGTCCTAAAGTGATGAGGCATTTGCCCCACCAGCTGAGCTACTGCCAGTGAGTAGGCCGAGGTACCAGGATTGACCGCGTCCGGATTTGACAGCTCTTCAAATTTCAAACCAGCTGCGTCCAGCTGGCTTTCCAGATCGATGGGAGTAGACGAACCTCCAGCTCCCATTGTAACAGCCAGTGGCGGCAAGACCACCGGATCAGAAGGCTTTCTCCCCTTCTCGCCGGAGGGGATAAGTGACTTACGGACAGACGAACTCGTCTGCCCAACCCTCTTTGTCGGAGCAAAGGACTTTGGTTTTTTGAGGGGTGAAGCTTGTTCCCCTGAAGCAGCTGGCCGCTTCTTCGACGAAGTCGGCTTGGCAATAGCCGCCCTTGCCGACGGTGAATTTTTCTGCACAAGAACAATAACCAAGTCAGGGCTTAAAAACTCAGATCACTATCCAAAATCGAAGATGGTTCCAAGAAGGAAACCGGCCAGAATAAGCCTTCGTCCAGAAGGTTCATCTAGGACTACCCAAAGGTTGTTCAGTAAAGGAAACCGTCTATGGCCTGACGTTTTCCTTCAAGGAACCACCTTCGGTCAGAAACATGTCAAGGACAAAGGTATAAACAGACAAAAGGTTGTTCAGTAAAGGAAACCGTCTGTGGCATGACGTTTTCCTTCAAGGAACCACCTTCGGTCAGAAACATGTCAAGGACGAAGGTATAAACAGACCAAAGGTTGTTCAGTAAAGGAAACCGTCTCTGGCCTGACATTTTCCTTCAAGGAACCACCTTCGGTCAGAAATGGGACAAAGGCCAAGACGAACACAAACCCAAGGCTCCTCCCAGAGGAAGCCCGTCTTGAAGGTTCGTCCTTTATCCAGACGTCTTCCTTCACAAAGAGGCCTTGGTTTTATGGTTGAACAGATGGAGATGATTTAGAAAAAGTTCCTTCTTACGTTTATAAAGAAAAAAAAAAGAAAAACTTACCAGCGTTTCTTCTCGTTTCTTATGTGGAGCCTTTGAATGCTCCGCCCACAAGTCGCCGCCGAACTTACTCATATTTATTTCCCCTTTCCAAGAGGCTGAAATCTTTATTCTTGTCGGCTCTGCACAAAGAAATTATTTGGTTAAGTTCAGAATCTAAAATACATTGACAGACAGTTGGGGCAAGACCAGGACATTACCTGGATCTTCGCCCTCCTTCAGTCCAGCGGCGACCAAAAATCTTTCATTAAAAACATCTCTTTGAAGGGAACCCAACCACTCAGTCCCTTTAAAGCTATCTTTTTTGGCTTTGGGCGTCCTGCTTCCCCATGCCCAGGGTGAATGTACTCTGTGGCTGTAAAGTGAGCTACCACGGCATCATCATACTTATTCTCTAATTCTAGTATTGGGGCACCTCGTCCTATATTGGTTACAGCTCGGTTGTAGTACTTATAGGGTTCGGTTTTATCTACGTCTGGTGCTTGGACAAACACAAACTCTGATTTCCAATTATGCATCTTTGACGGTTTCCCAAAAACAGTCAAGAACCTGGCTCTATTACAGATGATGTACCAGGTCCCCTCTATTGTCTTTTGAAGTTGAAAGACATAGTGTATCTGGGTAAAGGCGTTAAGGGACAGGATCAGGCCACACAGCTCACAGGTGGCAATGAAAGCTAAAATGTTCAGCCAAGCATTGGGGGCCAACTGATTGTGACCTATGCTATAGTGTCTAAGGATTTCATGAATGAAGGGGTGAAAGGGAAATCTAAGTCCAGCATCTAAGGCCAGCTTATATACAGCAAATTGGTTGGGTGCCGCATGAAAAATTGTGTCTTTCTTTCTAGGAAGGACGAATCTGAAGCCAATCATAGGCATCTCCCTATCTAGAGGACTCCCGTTCGGCCCATACTTTTCCAACCAGTCAACATCCACACATACATACCCTGGGTCAGAAAGAGGACCTAGACGTTCCCGAAGTTCAGCAGAGGTGGCAGAAGGCTCTGATCCTTCTTCCTCGTCCTCATCATTCTCATCGCTTGAGGCCCTTCCAGACGATCCGGCTTTACCTTGGTCATCGGAAGCCTCAAAGTCATACTCCGCTAAAGGGTCAATCTCTAATGGTTGGATTTCTTCCACTCTATCACTTTCCTCTCTCTTAGGAACTCTCTTAGTTGATTCTTCCATCTCAGAACTGGAGGAGGGGAGAATTAGTGAACGTCTCAGACGCGTCGTTTGCTTGACGCGCGCCAGATTACCTTGCACAGGCAGAGACTGGGTCGTCGGAAATGGGTCGTACGTTCTTATTAGATAAAAGAAGTATTCAGCCGAGATGGGCCCAACTCTAGAGACAGTTGAGGATGAAAAAGAGTCCGCTCTAGGGTTAGCATCCTCCATGGGTTGGTCGGGGTTATTGGATGAGGTAAAAGATACCATTTTATTTCAAAAAAGAATCAAAGAATAAAAGAAGAAAAGTAAAAGGAGAAAGGGGAAATACCTGACTCAAGATCTGGGCGGAGATGAGAAAGACTCTCTTCGCCGTTTCTACAAGTCACGCCGCTCTCAGCAATGGTCAAGGTCAAAATCCCCAAAGTCAACTTTCTCCCCCAAATAAAGAAAGAATGCTTTTTTTACTCGAAGCTTATCTCTCTAAAAGTTTCTCTCTCTAGAAATTTCACAAAATGGAAGTGAAAAAATGAAGTGGAGGGAGGGATATTTATAGGGGGGTAAAAACCTTCCCTCTCCCCAAACAGTGTCATTACACGTGTCAGCATCGTATGGTGTGCACGTCACTTCACTTTATTCTGAGTGGAGGAAAAGTCAGTCAAACTCCTAAACCGTACGATAAATATCAGAAGTAACTCTCAGTAAAAGGGCTTTAATCAGGCAAGACCCAGATCAAACCCCTTTCAGGGGCAAAGGTTGTAACGTATCAAAAGAGGACACGTGGCCCAGTCAAAGACTGCCACGTGGCCCAATAAATTGGTGACACATGGATCATTCTCCCAATGACACTTGGCGGCATTAAAGAGGATGACTTGTGACCTCACTAAACTGAATAAAGAGGCCCATTTATTTATATTCTTTAAAAGAGGGAATAATCAACCCAAACTCCCGTAAGAGGAAGAGAATGATTAGTTAAAAGGCTCAAAGCAATGAAACTGTGACAAGTGTTGCCCTTTCATTGCTCAACGAATCACATCCTTTTATTTTAGGGTGCCCCTTTTCATTCACAAACACTATATATAGTTCCTCAAAATCAGGTAAAAGGGGGATCTCACCTACTCTTAAACTTACTCTGTTAAAATACATACTCAGATTTTATCTCTCTAGAATACTGACTTAAGCATCGGAGAGGGAATCAAAACCCAAACCTCTGGGTTGGTTTCCCTTTTTGCAGGTTCGGGAACGGAGCTTCATCTCTACACAAGCCTCCCAAATTCATCAACCCTACATTTGTCCATCATCAGGAGACACCTCGTTTACGAAATGTTTGTAAACAACAGATATATATTTAGAAATTATTATAGGAATTATGAAAATAATAATAATAACATAAGTTTAATTAACCTTAATAAATTTAATAAGTCGCATTGTATATAAACATATATATCAATAAAATTCTAATTAATTACGATTTTTTCTTAATTAAGAACGTTTAATTTTTCCGGATATTACACAATGTACCAATGAAATGCCTGAGATGGTTGAGAAACGACCACTAATGGTTGAGTTTGTCTTAATCTTTCAAATTCTTGGCTAATAAGAAGGTGGTTAGTAATTAATGATTTGAATTTAGAAAATTCTTCAATTAATGATAGGTTAGGTCTAATATAACTTATTAATGACACTAGATGATATAAACAATACCACTAGGTCACTTTATAGAATGAATTTTTTTGTTTCCACCATATATAAATTTTCAAAAGAAGGAGGCCGTCATGTAGAATTTTTTTATGCTCTAATCAACATTAAAACATAAAATCAAACTAAAATTCGAAATAAATAGAATAACAAAAAAAAACTTTGATGGAAAATAACATGATACACGTCCATCACAAGAAATAAAAATTTAATTTTGAGCATGAAATTAATTAAACTTTCATAAATCAATTAATATTTATAATATTATTTTTGGCAATTCATGACATATAATCCTCCTTTAGTTGAATGAAAATAATAAACATGCATATAATACAATCAATTGATATTATGCATAGGGCTAACTGATACCACTGTAGGAACATATAGATGCGAATAGCGGAATTGCAGGAAACTATTTCCTAACATCTATCACAGAATCATGCATAACAATTAATCGAATTATATATAATTGCATATTTACTTACAAGTTGTCACAGGACTTGAACAGGTATGAAGAGTCTGAATACAGCAAAGTATAATCACGAATCTGATTACTTCATAGATAAAGAACCACACTTGTAGTTCCTCTACTTAGTCTACGAACACCAATAAATACCCATGTCTGCTAGAACGGAAGATTATGAACTATTCACGCTCTTTCTTTTGATGGGTTAGGCACCTAGAATAGAGAGGGAGAAGGGTTTTTCTTTTTCTCTCTTTTGTATAAAGTTATTGACTAACTGATTATCTATCTCTCTTCTTATCATATTAATATATAACAAATAGAGATTAAGTTAAGAGAAAAGGAAAATCTAAAACCCTAATAACCCTTCTACTGGCAGGCCACCTATAAGCCTTTATGGGCTTTTAATTTATTCATTAATTTGTGTTACTTAGTGTGACCTCAGAGGATTAATCATCTTAGTTTTAGGGCCAAACCAATTTGTCTACAAACCGTAATTTATTCTTTAGCAAGTAAACACGGTTACTAAAATAATTAACTATATTATCTCTATAAATGCAATCCTATTTATATTCAGTAATTGCGGAAATTGTCTAAGGACATATTCCTTCAGTAACAACTTCTACGTGTCTCTTGCAACTCGTAAAGTCGTGGTTCCTTCAATATGGCTCGGAAGAGGGAGAAAACTCCCTAAAACCTGCAATTCAACACGAAAACACAAAAACACGACTATATACGATAATTTAGTATAAAATAGCTTCGAAGAGCTCTACTGACGCACGATTTAGCTAATAAATAAGGGGAAAAACTCCATAAATAATCATGATATCAATCAACACCTTTCTAAACATTTGTTGCGATTAACTTCCAAATATTTTTGGCTCCTTGAATGCTTTTTGCAAAGTTAAAAAGGATATGAACCCCTTAGATGAAACTCATTTCAAATCAAAATTTACAACTATCATAGAGTCCTACGCGACTTGTTTAGTGTAAACAACTTTCAAAACATTTTTTATGATTAATTACCAACCTATTTCTGACACCCTAAATACGTTTTCGATAGTTAAAAAAGATTTTAACCCCTTGTATCAAACTCTTTTGATACCAAAGGTTAAAACCATAAAAAAACTCCTACGCAAACGGTAGAGCATAAACACCTTTCGAAACATTTGTTGTGATATATTTTTGACTCCTTGAATACGTTTTAAAGAGTTAAAAAGGATATGAACCCCTTAGATGAAACTCAGTTCAAATCGAAGGTTAAAACCATCATAGACTCCTATACACAATGTGGAGTATAAACACCTTTCGAAACATTTATTGTGATCAACTTCTAAATATTTTTGACTCTTTGAATACTTTTTGAAAAGTTAAAAAGGATATGATACCCTTTGATAAAACTCATATCAAATCGAAGGTTAAAATCATCATAGACTCCTATGCGAATCGTGTAGTGTAAACAACTTTCAAAACATTTTTTAAGAGTAATTACCAACTATTTTTGACTCTCTAAATACGTTTTAAATAGTCAATGAGGATTTTAAGCTCTCGGATCAAACTCTTTTCTTATCAAAGGTTAAAACCATCATAGACTCTGACTTGAATTGCAGAGTATAAACATCTTTCAAAACATTTGTTGTGATAAATTACCAAATATTTTTGACTCATTAAATACTTTTGAGAGTGAGTGTTGGGACTTTGGGAGAAGTACAAGGGTTTTATTTTTTAGGTATTACTATACTAGCGGGTGAGTGAATATTTTCGCCGCCAAAACACAATTGGGCAAAATATAAGCAAAACTAAAGCAAAACTCAACTCAACTCAACAACGATTTAATTAGGTTGTCGCTAATTAGAAACGAATTGTTTTGTTCGTCGTTATATTTCGCAATGGAATATAATATTCGTCACTAAATTAGTTAGGGAATTTATTATACGTCGCTAGATTAGCTAGGGATCATATTATCCGTCGCTAAATTAGCAATGGATATTTGAAAATTGACGCTAGGATAAAAACGAGGGATCTTATGAGACGGGATTATTTCCCTTACTAAATATCCGTCGCTATATAAACGAAATTCTGTAATTGGAAGAAGAGATGGTAAATTTAGTGATCTTCTCCTTGTTTCTCTCCTGTAGAATGAACCATAGACAAAGAAGATGAGCACAAAGAACAATTTAGTCATAGAGGAAAAGATGTAAAAACCTCGCCATGCATCACAAATTCACTAACCATTTGTACGGATCAATATAACAAAATCAAATCCAAGAACAATAAATAAGCAAGAAGCTCGATCAAGAAAAAGAAAATGATTGGATGAAATGAATGATGAAGGAGCGTTGAGATGTCACAAACAACCATAGTTTTTCTCTTTACTTTTCTTAAGAAGAGCGTGACTCTCACATACCAAGAGGGAAAATAAACATCGGAGTTAAAAGGTCGGAAATCTGACTTTTTGGCCGGAATTCGGAAACAAGATGGTTTTTTTAAATAAAAATGTACATACAAGGTGAATTTGACAAAAAAATAAATAAGGTGATTTTCTACAAAAATTGTAACAAATACAGTACATTTCCACAAAATTTACTAATTTTATAGTTATAACCTTTTAATTTTCAATATTATTGTTATTTTTATAGTAAATCGTAAATATAATAATTCTTGTGTACTAGAACACTTAGAAAAGTTTCCTATTCTGTGTCTCGGGAAAAAAATGATAGATTAAAATTTTTTTTTTCAGGTGACAAGACCTGAAACACATAATATACGTAGAAAAAGACAGTCACTAGAAAATAAACTGCAAATACATAAAGTTATAATGAATTTGGGAGGGAGAACAAACTGAATTATAACCTTTTTATCTTTATATACCTGTGTCCCAAATTTATTGAGTCGATAAGAACCTAAGCCGAAAGCAAACTTGATTTGATTAGAGATGACAATATCTAATGGATGATCCGCCACCCGCTCCACGCGAAAACAAAGGGCGAAAAACCGAGTTAAATAGATGATGGCCGGGTGGCGGGTGAGCAGATGGCGAGTGATGGATGGATTGGGTGGATCTTTTTCATCTATACCCGACCCATCACCCGTTTACCACGCGTGCAATTACCCATTTCTTACAGTTTTTAAATAATCAATCATTTTTTACATTAGTATGATATATTTTCTTTTGATCATTATTTGACATGTTTCCATAAACTTAGATTATCGTAATTTAACATGAAATTAACGTATAAATTGTCATTTTTACAAGTTTGATTATTATTTATTGTTGAATTCTCTTAAATGGATAATCACCCGGTCCATCCGTTTCACCCGCGGGTGACAGATGGATGAAATACGGGTGTAGTCTTTTCGGGTGATTGGATGGATGGATAAGAGTTGGTGTAAACGGGTGATGGATGCAGGTGATGTATCACCCGACCTAAATCCCACCCGTTGCCATCCCTAGACTCGATGTGACCAAACTTGATACCCGACCCAATTCGAACCTGGCTCGAAATCATTTTGACTCGAACTGATCTGACTCGAACGACCCAATTTCTACCTCGAGTGAAAAGTAGATCTAACAAAGTTGACCCGGCCTGAGACTTGAAAATTGATCGGAATCGACAACCCAAAATTAACCCAAGACCTGAAGTGACCCGACCCGAATAATATTTATCCGCAATTTATAATTTCATAGTTATACTCTTTAGATTTTCAATATTAGTATTACTTCTTGTGTATTTTTGATGGTAATCGTAATTTTAACTAGAACAACCAAAACAAACCACAAACAAATCAGCGTGATCTAAATTGACCCGATCCAAACCCGATCCGAACGACTGATTGCCACATCTGCTTCAAAACTAAAAAGTAAATGAATGTACAAAAATAGCGGTAAGCGTTTCACAGAAAGTCGAAAACGAGGGAGAAGAGAGAAGGCGGCGGAGAAAGAGATCCACACGCTTCAGAAGCGGAGAAGGAGCCAGAGAAAGGAGTTCGGGATTTTGCTGGTAGAGGAAGAAAGAGAACTGGTTGTTCTTGAGATCTGGAAATGTAAGTTTTTCTGTTCTAAAATTTCATTAACTAAAAATGTCTTGACCTTTTTAGATCTTCTTTTGGTTTTCCTTACTTTTGAAAGTGATCGATTTTTTCTGAAGTTGCAGTACCAATGGAAGTACTGCCAATGGCGGATCTTGAATTTTTTTGTTTAGGGGGCCAAATTTTTTAGAATATACTTCATCAGTTTCGCAATACCCACAACGTTTCTTGTATGCACACTATCTAATGCAATACTTTGTACCTTAATATCTCTAATCATTGATAAGTGAAAATTATAAAAAGTTGATATTATGATAGTATGCATTAAGACGAATCAAATAAGACCCCACTTGACTATATTTTTTCTTATACACTTGTGAAAAAATATAACATAAGATTGGTATATGAATAGTGGTTACTATGCTAATGTTGCGAGTATTACGCAACGGAGGAAGTATGATTTAGATAATTTAACTAATTGTATACGCAACAAAATTAATGTAATCCGATTTAAAAACTAACTCGATCCAAAGTTGACCCAATATCCAAATAAATGAAAAGAAATTAACTCAAACCGATTCTTACCCGAAATCTAAATTATGCCAAACCTAAATCAAACCCAAATTTAATCTACATAAACTCAATTTGAATAAGATTTTTTCATTACTCAATATGACCCGATTAAAAATTGAATTTAATACGACATAAATCGAATTGACTATTTTTAGAAAAAGATCAATTATATTATTATTTAGAAAAAAGATCGGCTATTTTTATTTTTGTCTGTAGATAAAATGATCTATTTATTTTATGGTTGAAATGATTAGCTATGGTTGATCATTTAACTACATCCAAGTGATTCCCTTATGCAAGCATTAGATAAATGTACTATTAATGGATGTTATAGTCTGATTGTTGAATGTACTCTAAGCTAGACTGCGAGTAAGGATTTCTGTTTCAGTTTTGTTGTAAAGAGCAGGGGTTAAAAAAGGGCTGATTCATCTAATTGTTTGAAAAGCATCCTTTTATGCAACAATTCTTAAATATATCTTCTAGTTTGTCTGATCAGTTTGGTAAACTTGTTATGCAGATAATGCAGAGTTGTATTGCAAAATTGGTGTGCCTTTTGTGATTGGAACCACTGGTGGGTGAGACAAGGAGAGACTTTATAAGACTGTGCCTTTTTTATTCTATAGAGTTACTATATATTTTTACCAAAAAAATATGGTTGTCGTATTTACTGTAGCGTGCCAAATTTTATTACAAAAGGTTCATTATATGATAATTATTTTAATTTTATCCTATGTAATTTTTTAAAATTTATCTCAGTTAATTTGTGTCATAAAATTTATGTATCCCTTTAAAAGGACACATAACAATTTGTTATTCAATTTTAAAATTTAGATTTTGAACAAGTAATATCTCTGTTTCTTTTTATCTATACCGTTTGACTTTCACGTTACCAATCTTATAAATATTAAAAGATTGCAATCAACTATTTTAAATTTCATATGAGCGAAATTATCAATCAAATAAAATCATATAAATAGGATAGAATGTTAAAATCAAAATATTTGGAGAAATATTTAATTAATAGGATAAAAGCCTTTCTAAAATTTATTTGCGTATAATTTAATATTATAAATTTTTATTTTTTTTCCAAACAAATATGTGACACTTACTAATCTGAATTTTTTATATAAAAGTCATTAATAGGGATACAACATATAGGAAATAATGTCTATTTATATGAAAGGGGTTACGATAATGTTTTATCTCATTTTTTTCATTTCAAGAAAATTAAAATTTCTTTGAAAAATTCAAGAATGATTTCAAAATAATAGATCATATGATGAGAAATTGATGTTAATGGAAACAAATAGATTTATTAATCGAACTTGAATTTAAAAAAACATATATAGGATATAATCATGTAATACATGTGAAACTTATCCACAGAGAAAATAGAATAACAATTTTTTCCTCAATTTGAATATCAACAATGAGTTTGAAACTCACGGGTGAGAGCAATAGAAATGTTGGAGGTATTGATCTAATATATTGTTAAATAAAATTTGGCCATTTTACCTTTTCACATTTCTGAGTTTCTTTTAATAGAGATGTTTTGACTTTTTATACTATTCATATTATGCTGTTTCACCATCTTGTGTTATTTTTATGTAAGAAAAACATATTTATGTGGGATCTTGCTTAATTCATCTTAATATGCACTTTAATAATATCAACTATTTATAATTTCTATTCATGTACAATTAGAGATATTCGTGATCAACGATATACATCAGCAAACTTACACAATATCAATGTCCCTATTCGTAAAGGAGTAATTTTTCAATTTTGACTATTTTTTCTAACAACTCATTATATGAGATAATCTGACCAATTGATTATAACATTAGCTAACTTTTTAAAGGAATATTTTGTAACGGGTTATAACGATTAAAAACACAATTGACAAGTTGGAAAAGGTTTAGGTGATTGGTAGTAGTAAAATATTATTGAGCGAACTTTTGAACTAAGTTTTTTTTTCATGTGAATACATGGATTAAAAAACATGGATTAAAAAAATAGAGAGAATAATAAGTTTGAAATTCACGAGTTAAATGATAAAAAACATTGGGGGTATCAGCCTATACTTATTAATCACATAACTAGGCAATAATGTATTGAAACTTATTTGTCATGGATTTTTTTAAAAACTTGACCCAAAATACTCAAATCACAATTGTTTACTCTTGACTGAGTTTTACGGGTTAAGATTATTCTAAAAAATCCCATAACTTTTTATATCACGTGTAATTTTAATTTGCCCGAACATTAGAATTTCCCGAGCATTTTGCACGGGCCTAAATACTAGTATGAATACTACAATTATTCCTTAGTTAACCAATATTACAAGAAAAAAGAAACAAATGTTAAACAACTTATTTTTATAGTAGTATTTCCTAGAAAAGAAAAGTATTAATGAATAAAGACAATTAAATTACTTTTTTTTTTAGGGAAAGCTAATGCAGTAATTTATTCAAGTGAAAGAGAATCCATAAGTACATATGGGCTAATCTCACTTGGAGCGTGATTTTCCAAAATTTGTTCAACACCAAAAGGAACGAGCCGAGCAAGATGGTGTGCTACACTATTACCATCCCGCTTTACATGACTCCAACAAAAATAAGAAAAATTACTGCTAGCTAAGGAGATGTCCTCTAAAATATGATCTATTTCCGCAAAACTAAAACTACCTTTCTTCATCTTGTTCACAAGAGTGAGATTATCCGACTCCACAATAACTTGTGTAAGACCATGCTTGCTTGCTTGTTGAATCCCAAATGCAGCCGCTTGACATTCCGACACCAAAGGCGACCAACGAGCCCTCATCCGCTTGACAACAGCAAAAATAATCTCTCCAGTATCATTCCTTGCCACCGCTCCGAGCCCAACCCACCCTTTAATATTTAGAGCTGCGTCGACATTGATCTTCACCACACCCCTTGGCGGCCCAACCCATACAACGCCACCACTTCTAGCCATCGAAGGCATCCTCAAGCCACCACAAATCCTCTCGGTATAGGACTGAAAATCTTCCACATTGCGTGCCACACCCCTCAGAAAAACATCACGGGCCTGAAGACCTTCCCCATGTACCACCTTATTCCTCCTAAACCACAAGCCCCAGATTAAGTAGAAAGCTAGCTGAAGCTTCTCAGGCTCAGCAGACGCTATCCTAAATACTAGTATGAATACTACAATTATTCCTTAGTTAAACAATATTACAAGAAAAAAGAAACAAATGTTAAACAAATTATTTTTATAGTAGTATTTCCTAAAAAAGAAAAGTATTAATGAATAAAGACAATTAAATTACTTAGAACTTAAAACTACACTTAGTTAATTGGCGTACAATACACATATAAAAATACAATAAAAAACGCCAACTGCAAAAAAACGGAAAAACATTTTAAAGGATAATTTTTAACAAAAAAACGTTAGGTTTTAAACTTTTAACAGCCTTCCAAATTTCTAGTGTCAAAACAAACAAACCTTGCCCTGTTCTGTTCCCCATCCTTCATAGAAGTATTTCATACTCCTCGCTCCTCACCTTTGGTCTCCTGCTGCCGCTAGCGCAATTTCTGCACAACCAAACTTTCGCCGGCAGACTGCCTCAAGTGGTAAGGTAAGTTTGTTTATCAATCTGTAACGCAATTTCTGCACTTAGAGAAGTCTCACAGTACCAATTTTTTTTTTTGAAATTGAGCTCCCTAAGTGCAAGAATATTAAGGGCAAAATTTCAATATAAACCCTAACTTTATTGAGCTTCCTATTCCTAACTGCAACTATATCATTTTGCTGTAATTTGGTTAATTTGGGCTTTCTAATAATTTGCAGTATGCGTCAATGTTTAATCCGCTGAATATCTGCTATAATGTAAGTTCCATACTCTATTTATAGTTATCCTTTATCTTCCCTCGTGTGAGTATTTTCGTACCTCACTCAGAATCAAACTTCACTGGAGCATATCATATCCATGTTAACACTTGAAATGCTGTGTCGTTATTGCTGTGGTTTTAGTGGCTCACTGAGATTTGTAGCCTATGATTGACTCTGGGAGTTATCGATTAATGAGTAATTTTATCGCAGGGGAATGTTCTGTGCTTGACGAAGCTCAATAATTTGCCTTCTTCATACACTAAATGTTTGAGGAGGTCATATAGATCTTCATCATCTTGGAAGCGCGAAATATATCAAATCAGCCGAGCTCGGATCAAGTAAGTTGTTTTTCTGAACCATGTCTTTTGCATTAGTCAAAAGTTCTAAATATCTACTTTTTCCGTGGTAAAATGCGTGTGCTTCATTTGATGCTTATGTGCAACCTACTTGATACTTGATAGTGCTCACTTATTTGATTCATTAGTGCTGAGAAAACAAAAATAGTGTGAAATCTACATATAATCTTAGATTGCTCTGTCGAATCCTCAAACACGTTCACCAAATGGACGTCATTTATTTTTATCAATTTGTACAATTTATGACATTGGACTAATGGAATGACGGAAGAGCTATAAATGATGAGACCAAACTTGAAAAAAATATAAGGGGGGAACTTTTGTTGTACCTTCTTTTTATTTTTGGCACTTAATGAATGATATATATTGCTAAAAGAAAGAGCTGTAAGAAGAATAGAGACAGAGGAAACATACCATAAGACGAAGAGCACAAGGACTCACTCAATCCCACCTTATTAGAAGAGTATTTGGGGGAACAAGAGTGCTTACACTAAATCGCCACCACTGGCTTTGGAGTCCAACTTACAATTAACTGGAAAGAGTACATTACGAAGCATTCTACCCGAAGTTTACAACGGGATTGAAACACTATGCTATTTCTTTCTCTAACCAAAGTACAAAGACTCTGTAAAAGTAATAATGCGAGTCCTATGCTACTGTGTAATGCCCTCTGCAGAACTTGAGAACTCCTGCAAGTTCACTTCAAAAAAACCAAAGCTAGTGGAACGAATATGCATTAAAAAAAACACGATCAAATCAATGGCAACACCTCATAATATACACCCATTCCTACACGCCATAATGATGATACCTTAAAGCAGTAGGGGGCCTTTCTTTTACAGGTTACCTAGTGATAAAAAGATTCCTAGGAGCAGCTTGATTTTGGCAAATAAAATTCTTTGTTGGCATCATGTGGAAGCTGTGAAGCTTCTTGTATATATTTCTTATTTCAACGTATGGTATTTAAACTTAAGCATGTAGCTTTCAATATTCAATTGTTAGTATGAGAAGTGTAGGACTCGATGACTCGGTACCAAGGAATATTTTTCTTAGAGGATAGTGAAGAGTTTTAGAACCTGCGAAACAAAATCATCTTTTTAGAGGGTGTTCGGTTCCCCACAATGCACATGGAGTTCACTTTGGTGCTGCCATTAGCCTTAGTCCATAAGTAGGCAAAAATTAAATAAACAAACTTTCACATTCAGAAAAGCTCCCCATTTGCTGTTCTACTGATCTTTGTTCCTGTCCACTTGTTAAATTCAGCCTTATGGTGTAAGAGTGTTCACATTTAACTTGAACTCACTAGAATTTTGTCGATGAGCTTAGAATGATAAAATAAACTTAAAACATTGTAATTGGCTCAGATTAGCTCAAGCAAGCTCAATTCTATCCCTTCAAAATTAACTACCAAAATAACATTAAAATAATACAATTATGCTAGAAAGATGATTAAAATAATAAATAAGCTTAGAAATGCATTTGGATCATATTAAAATCATATAAACCTTTAACACATATTTAAAGCCAAAATAGCACTCTAAATGATTTCAATAATAGCTAAAGTCTTAACAATTCGATCACCAAGTGGGTTAACCAATAGCGTTTCAAGCATGCTGAAGTCATACACATGCTTTAAGATGCTTGCATCAAGCAAATCTGATCCACCACATATAAGCCATGAGCCATGACCATGCACATGGTATTTAATCTCAGCAGGTCCGACACCATATTGTAAAGCTAACTAAGACCTTTATGCTGGGCTGCGGCGACCATTAAAAGAGTTGCATTGTCCTCAAAAGTGGTTCAGTAACCACTATTTCAACGGCAACAACATCTGAGATTTAAACCCTTATGCTACCGTCCTCTACTCTTTCCTATTGAATGTACATGATAATTATCTTATAAGTTTATTAATTAATAAAGGACCTATTCTTAAAGGATGAATCAGAGGAAGATACTCTTCGACTGACAGCTCATCATGTTGTGATCTCAAAGTAAATTTTTGGTATTGGCTTTACCTTTTTTTAATAAAGAACTAGACCTTTCCTTCAATGAGTTACAATTAAAGGGAAAGGCTTTGGGTGGTATAATCTCTGGTTTTTGCAACTCTTTGAAGGACTCTTGAAGGGGTGCTAGAAATAGGGATTTTGTAATATGATTTTAAGAACTTTATCCTTCCTTCCCAGTGGCAAGTTAGACAATCAAATAAATATAAAGGAGCCTCAGAGTTCTATTACAGACTTGAATACAAGATAGTGATGCACATATTAAGATGATCTAGCGGAGTATAGTTCCTAAATGTAAGAACAGGTGGCCGTAGGGATCATTTCTGTTTAGGGTGTGTTTTGTTGGACGGAAGACAGTTAATGCAAAAGTGATTTTCGATGAATTTTTTTTTACACCCGTAACTTCGTATCATTTGTTTGTCTCAAAATAAAAGGAGAGAAAGAAAGAATGAGAACTACATGAAGGATGGATGGATAAGAGGAAGAGAATTATGTGGAATAGGGAAAAGAATATGGGATTCATTCCACCAGAATTGAAAATTTGAAACTGTTTATATCCTTAGAGATTTCAAACTGTTTTCCACCCTTTGCAAACCAAAAAAAAGAAAGGAAATGAGAACATAATGTTATCTCTTCTCTTATTGTTTCTCACCTTTTAGCTAGTGACAAGTTTATATAAATCCCCCCTTCACCATATAGCAACAGGTGCTACTTTTGACTAGGTATACATATCACAAACCACACCACAGGCTAAATAATTTTTTCTGTGGAAGTATTTCATGGTGAATATGCTTTACCTGCAGAGGTTGGTTCAAGTGGTGAGCGGCATGATCTCGCTGAAGGAGGGTCTCGAGTTCTTCTCTTCTCCAGTCTTTCTCTTCATATGCTCTAAGCCTCTAACACTGCTCAATGTTCATCATCACCTTTTAATTTATTATTTTCTTTTCTCCCAATGTCTTTTAATATTACTGTCTAATTGGTACTCCTATAAAGCACCCCACCCGTGACATAATAGTATTACATTACACTCTACAGTACAACAGTAACACACTTAACACTTTCAGTTTTTAGTGCCCTCCCTCCCTCTTTCTGATTTTTTAAAGGTTTTATATTTCATTAAATAATAAATTTTTAATGTGATAATAAGTTTTTTATATTCTTTTACCTTAAAAACCTAAGCTCATCTACTAAACATTAGTGCATCAAAGGCAACTAAATAAAAATAAATATGCAAAATATATGTGCGCCTCGCCTACAAGAAGCGCGCGCCTTCGCCTTACGCGTTGCGCCTAGGCTCTAGGGAATATGGAAATTAAAAACATACACTCCCGGACGTTCTTAATTAACTCGTAATCTCACTTTAAACCACTCCTGAAATTAAGTAGATTAAAAAATAAATTAATAATCACTCTTGAAAATCTCTCTATTGGGCGCATATAATTGTAAAGACAATGAAACTCTTAAACTAATATTTAACTGAAATAATCTACTTCTCATTGGTGAATAAATGACTTTATATATACTACTCGTTCCGAACGACACTCCTATTATAATTAGGAAATCGAATCCTAGTCTAAAAAAAGCTTAAAAACTAATCTAGAACTTAGGAAAAGTAAGGGTCCGAGTCAAAGTCCAAAGTCAACACATGCAGATGAGCTTATTTGTTTGGTCCTTGAAGCTTTTGGATTTAAGTTAAATTCAAACTCTTCCTTTGTGTCCATGATTACATGGGAAGATGATCAATGTCCATAAAGCTAATGAGGGGCGTCCCTAGCCCATATTTTGAGTCCATTAAGAGTCTTAGTTATTTTAATTAAATCATTTAAATTTTAGCAAATAAAGGGGCCGAAATTCTCTTTAAAATTCGGTCCATGTAGGGTTTTCAGTCCTTGTTCTCTAAGTATGCAAGATGCATGTAAGTTGTAGTTGAGTTGTAATATTTCCTAAGATCTCATTTACACTAGGCGGTTTTAGGAAGATAATAGGCTGTTTTATTTTCGGTCCTTATTAGGTTTTATTTCCTAATATTTTCCTTGATTCTCTCCTAGATTTTAGAGATTATTTAACAAGTTGACAAGTTGTAATCTCCTAAAGATATTGGCTTGATTTTCGGCCTTCATGGGTGCTTGGAGGGCAAGTTAATTCTTGTCATTTTATTATATAAATACACGACATGCCTCACTACAAGGGTATTTGTGATTTATTAAAAACTTGTGTTTAAGAACATAATAGTTTCTCCACTAATTTCGGCCATTAGATTAATTTTCAGGAGATTAATTCCAGGAGTGGTTTATGTGAGGTTAAAAGTTAATTAAAACTTTCAGGATTGTTAGTTTTAATTTTCATATCCAAATTACTTGTAACCAATTTCTACCTTTGCATTGGATTATTTGAGTGTTACTTCTTTCGGAGTTGCATTCATATAAAAAATATAAAGAAAAGATAAGGAATATGATCTAATAAGATACCCTTGTAAATCACAAGGAATATTACATGCCTAAAAGGTCCTTATCTTATACTACCTCCGTTTCGCAAATACATGCAACATATACCTATTTTGGATGTTTTGCAATACATGCAACATTACCTTTAATAGTTAGTCTTTTTAGCTAAAAAGACACTTGTATCCCTACTTTTCCACTCACATGTAAACTACTTTATTCTTTATCACATGGTAATAAAGACAATTTACACTCTCTCTTCCCTTCCTTGGTCCATGTGCCAACCTCCAATGTTGCATGTATTGCGCAACGGAGGTAGTATTACACACCTAAAAGATCTTCATCTTTTGGCTACTCTAATCTTATCTTTTAGGAATATTACAACTAAACTACTACTACTACAAGGACTCCTAATAGTCGAAAAATTCAACATATTTTCGCCTACCTATTGACGGAAAATAAAATGCTGAATTAAAAACTAAATAAAATTAACTAAGACTCTTAATGACTCAATAGGACTAATAGGACTTAAATGGACGTTCCACATCACCCTTTAAAGTCTTGATCATCTTCCCATGAAATCATGGACACAAAGGAAGAGTTTGATTGGAGTTTAAACCCAAACGCTTCAAGGACTAAACAAATAGGTTTTTCCACATTAGTTGACTTTGAGCCATGACTGCATCATTCTCCCCCTGTTCGAAAGAATTTGTCCTCACATTTTCATCATCTAAGTATGGACTTAGATCGGCCACATTAAAGGTGGCACTCGCACCTCCATAATCACTTGGAAGCTCGATTTTGTAGGCACCTTCATTAATCACATCAATCACCTTGAATGGACCATCAGCCCTACGCATGAGCTTATTCTTTCTCTTGCTTGGGAATCTTTCTTTCCTCAAATGAATCCAAACTAAGTCACCAATTTGGAACTTGTTGTCTTTTATGCTTGTTTGCCCTTTCTTTGTATTGAGCATTTATCTTCTCAATTCTAGCTTTAACTTGTTCACATGTCTTTTAGAAAACTTCCAGCCTTTTCTTTGAGTCAACATGAATTTCAGATTTCTTTAATGAAACAAAATCAATAGGATGGAAAGGATTGATATCATAGACCACCTCAAATGGAGGTTGAGATGTAGTAGATGAATAAGCTCGATTGTATGCAAACTCGGCATGTGCTAGCTTTAAATCCCAATCTTTTTGTGTCTTGCTCACCAAGACATCCAACAAAGCTCCAAGAGTTCTATTATTTACCTTAGTTTGGCCATCTGTTTGAAGATGATGACTTGTATTGAAAAGTAACTTAGTTCCCACAATTTTCCACAAGCTTCTCCAAAAGTGAGTTAGGAACTTGGAATCACGATCACTAACAATACTTTTAGAAATACCATGCAAACGAATGATTTCCCTAAAGTATAAATCCGCTACATGCAATGCATCATCAGTTTTGTGCATGGGAACAAAATGTGCCATCTTAGAGAAACGATCTACCACAACCATGGTATCATCTTTTCCCCCTTTGACTTCGAGGCAATCCCACAATGAAATCCATACTTGCACTATCCGAAAGAGAATTAGGGATGGGCAAAGGAGTATAAAGGCCTTTATGGAAAGTACTTTTAGACCTTTGACAAGTAGCACACTTACTAACCACCATATGAACATCCCTCATTATGTTAGGCCAATAAAAATTCTCATTCAAAGTGTCTAGGGTCTTTTAAATGCCAAAATGTTCGGACACCCCTCCACTATGGACTTCTCTCACAAGCAATTCTCTTGCCCAATTCTTAGGAATGCACAACTTATTTCCCTTAAACAAAAATCCATCATGAACTATATACATGCCATTAGGATTTTTAAAAGAGTCATTAAAGTCAACATCATTATGATACAATTCTTTCAAGTGCTCAAACCTAAAATTCTAGCATCAACCATGGTTAAAAGTTAGTAACGCCTAGAGAGAGCATCAACAACAACATTACTCTTACCTTCCTTGTACCTAAAGGAGAAAATAAAAGATTGTAAGAATTCAACCCACTTGGCGTGCGTATAATTGAGTTTCTGTTGACCATAGATATGTCTAACACCACTCAATTTCTCACTAAAAGAAGCAATGAACCTTTTTTCTTGAAGCAAAACTACCCCAATAGCAATTCCACTAGCATCACACTTCACATCGAACAATTTGCTGAAATCTGGCAAGGCAAGAATAGGAGCATTGCAAAGCATCTTCTTCACCTTCTCAAACGCCTTTTGAGCTTGAGAGTTCCATGAAAACTCTCCTTTCTTCATCAATTATGTGATTGGAGCCGTGATAGTTGAGAAATTCCGAATGAACTGCTACAAAAGGAAGCTAATCCATGAAAACATCGGCATTCATGAGCATTTGTAGGCACCAACCATGAGGAAATAACTTTGACTTTCTCTAGATCTACATGTACTTCATCCCTAGATACAATGTAACCAACAAAAGCAATACTATGTACAAGAAAATCACACTTCTCCATCCTTCCATACATTTTTTGTTCCCTTAATTTTTCAAACAGAAGTCTTAAATGAGATAAATGAGCATCTACACTAGTACTATAAACAAGAATATCATCTAAGTAGACTACAATAAACTTGTTAAGAAAGGGACGTAGTACCTCATTCATAAGTATGATGAAAGAACTAGGAGCATTGCAAAGACCAAAGGGCATCACCATCCACTCATATGGACCTTGTTTGGTCTTAAAAGCTGTTTTCCACTCATCTTGAATTCTCATTTGATGATAACCACTTCTCAAGTCTATCTTCGAAAACACCAAAACTCCATGTTTTCCAATCTTGGCATAGGAAAACGATACTTGACTGTGATGTTATTGACAGCTTTGCTATCAATGCACATCCTCCATGTACCGTCCTTCTGTGGAACAAGAAGGGCAGGAACGACGCATGGAGTCATGCTTTCTCTCACATAGCCTCGATCAATCAACTCCTCTATTTGCCTTTAGAAGCGATGGGATCACATATATAAGCTGGTTTGTTTGGCAAAGCACTAAATCAATGGCATGTTCAATTTCTTCAAAGGTGGCAACCCTTGAGTCCTCGGGAAAAACATCCCCAAACTCCTCCAACAAAGCTGCAAGGTTAGGATCTTTCAAGGGAGCATCATTAGTCAAAACATATTTAACAAATAAAACATAACCATAACCTTCTAACTCTACCTCCTTTTCGAACTCTTTGGCCGAAAGAAACAAATTTTGTTTACTTTCAACCTTTTTTAGTACAATAGCACTAGGAGATAAGGGCACTAAGTCAAATCCTCTTAGATCCCATCAAAATAGAATACACGCTGGTGTCCCCCTCATGTGTACCTTTTCTATCAAATTGCAAGGCCTACCAAGAAGAATATGACAAACACTCATAGGAAGCACATCACCCTACAATTTATCCCCATAACTTCCAATAGGAAAAAGAGACAAGAGTTTGCTTCTTAACAACCAAACCAGTTTTATCATCTAACCAACTCAACTTGTATGGACAAGGATAATCTCTAACAACCAAATTCAACTTAGAGACCACATTAGATGCCACAACATTAGTACATGATCTACTATCAATAATAACATTGCAAGTAAATTCACCAATTCGACATCTAGTATGAAACAAGTTTTCTCTTTGTTCATGATTAGGAGGATGATAAACATGCAAAGTTCTCCTAATAACACCAAGCATCCTAGTTTCAGCTTCAGCATATGCAATGTTAATATCATTTTCTTCACTTTTATTACCAATTTCCAACACATAATTATAAGTTCTCTCTTCCTGTTCTATGGCCATGTATTGTCTCAAAGTTTCAGTAGCAATATGACCCCTCCCTTGACATTTAAAACACCTTTGAGTTTCCTCAAATTTATCTTTGAAAATTACCATTTTAGGACGTTCCCCTTTTCCCCCTTATAAGGAAGTTCTTTCTTTTCAAAGGTCTTAGAAGTGAAGGGTACATGGAATTAGGGTTCTTGAAAGTGGTGTTTTTACCCCATACTGTTTCTTTTCCTCACGTTCATGTCGTTCAAATTTTAAGGCCAATCGACATACACCATCAAAAATGCTATAAGTGGCAACATCAATCAAACGAGCAATAGATTTATTAAGTCCATGAATAAACCTACCAATTTTCTCTTGTTCAATTTCATCACCCCCATAAACGAACCATATCTTATCAAATTCCACAATATAATCATTAACACTTAGCACATCTTAAGTAAAAGAACTCTTTCTTAGGTATTGCCTTTGGATAAAATCACTTCAAATAAATTTTTCATGCAATTTTTTTGAAGCTTTTTCCAACTTTTAAGCTTAGGTTTTTCAAGTCTCGCCCTTTTTGCTTTTAGACTATCAAACCAAATTCCAGCATATTTAGTTAGTCTAACAGCGGCAGTTTTAAATTTTCTTTCATCATCAAAACCCTTATATTCACAAATTTTCTCAAGTTGACGAATCTAAATCATCTAATTTAATACCCCCTTTCATCATCATGAACAGATTTAATAGGCTTCACATCATCAACATCAGATTCATAGTCAACATGGTTAGGGTCTTCTTTTTCTTAACAATGTCAACTAGTGCTAGATGGGTGTTTCTATTGCCCTAGCCATAACATCTTATGCTTTAGCCATAGTCTCAATGATGTTCTTTAATTCCGCAAATTTAGACATGATAAAGCTTTAAAGAACACAAAATCACGCCAAACAGAAGAATAGCAGCCAACAAGCCTCGAAAATAAAGAAAACTAGAATTAACTAGTATAGAGCGCTTACCATAAGAAAGTAGAATACTTTCTACCCTCATCAACCTGGAAAAATCAACTCCAAGATGAAGCAACAACCAAGAACTCCAATGCAAAGGTACTTAAATATTTTCACTAAGTCTGAAAATCTCACAAGTAACAGATATGGAAATTAAAAATAGACACTCCTGAACTTTTTTAATTAACTCTTAATCTCACTTTAAACCACTCATGGAATTAAGCAAATTAAACAATGATTAATAATCATTCCTAAAAATCTCTCTATTGGGCGAATATAATTGTAAAGACAATTAAACTCTTAAACAAATTATTAACTGAAATGATGAATGAACGACTATATATACTACTCGCTCCTAACGACGACAACAACAACAAGTAAGCCTTATTCCCAAAGTGATTTGGAGTCGATTAATATGAATCGTCAACTGAAACCGTTGCCAAAGGTGATGGCATCGACAAGGGTGATAAAAAGTTTTTAAAAGGATTTCAGTTTTAAGAATTTTTAAATAATTTTTTGAAAAAAGGTTTACACCAAAAAGTTTTAAAAGTGGTTTTCAACAAAAGGTTTAAAACCAACACAATTGAGAAAAACAAATAAATGCAGTAATCTGCAAAGAATTGGAAGAAGCCCCCTATTACATTCACCTATACCAGAAGAAAGAGGCCAGAGAGCAACAGAGATGGGGAATGAACCTAACCAACATAGCTGGAATTGTCAATGTGGCAGAGAATCTTTATGTTTTAATTTCTGTTTTTATTTTGCAAATCCGTTATGATGTAACAGAATTCCTCCAGCTCATGGAGAGAATCTTTAGCTATAAATAAGCTTGTAAAGCTAGGGTGAAAGGCATACAATTGCTGAGTAAATGGCAGATTTGGAGAGCAACCTCATTCTCTCGAATTAGTGAGGAGTTGTAATTGTGTATTTAGCCTTAAATTCTCAATACAGCTAACTATCTATCCTAAATTAGCGTAATTCCTAGCAGAAGTGGTATCAGAGCCTCTACGAGCCTAGGGAGAATGGTGACCGGAGTAACTAACTCTCAGAGAATCGAACAAATGGAGACTACACTGGAAGAGTACATGGGTGGAAGTGAGGAGAGAATCACTAGTGGTTGGAAAAATCAACCAACCTCTGCAGGAGGCTCTTACTCAAATGGCAGCAGCCATCACCAAACTCACTGAAGATATGAGTGTTCACTCAGCAAGAATGGAGGGAAGGATCGAACGAACGAGAGAAACCCAAGAAGGGATGATTTCTTAGATGCGAAGAGATCAAACTCTCTTTCAAGCTGGGATTCGAACTCAGATCGAAGATATGAGGAAGAATGGAGACGAATAACCTCGAGAGCAAGAAATTCTTGAAGGATTTCAAGAGGAAATGGGGGGAAAGAAGAAATGAAAACTTCGAAAATGAGAGAATCTCTAAGAAACTCCGATGAACCAAGATGGCGGTGGAGGGTGGCGTTTTAAAAAATTAGACCTATTTGCTAATAGGAAGAAGTGTGAAGTTTGGAAGGAGGAGGTGGCCTATTTGGGTCATGTAATCTCTTCCAAGGGGGTTTCTGTGGATCAAACCAAGATCCAAGCCTTCATCAGTTGGCCTAGACCTTCTAACTTAGAGAGAGTTAAGAGGATTTCTAGGGTTAATTGGTTATTACAGAAAATTTATCAAGGGGTATGCTGGAATTGCTCAACCCTTGACTGAGGAGTTGAAAAAACTAATCCCTAGAATTTAGGAAGATATAAAGAAAAGATAAGGAATATGATCTAATAAGGTAAGACTAGATTTTTCAGCCCTTTATCTTATTTTACACGCTTAAAAGGTCCTTATCTTTTAGCTAATAGAATCTTATTTTTTAGGAATATTACAACTCAACTACTACTAGCATAAGGACTGCTAATAACCAAAAAATGCTGAATTAAATACTAAATAAAATTAACTAAGACTCTTAATGACTCAATAGGACTTAAATGGATGTTCCACATCACCCTTCAAGGTCTTGATCATCTTCCGATGAAATCATGGACACAAAGGAAGAGTTTGATTGGAGTTTAAACCCAAATGCTTCAAGGACTAAACAAATAGGTTCTTCCACAGTAGTTGACTTGCATCAAATTTCGCTTCAAATCTTGATCAAGTCTGGGTGATACTATCTTACTTTAGCTTACTGTGAGATGTTTAAAGTTATTCTTTAGAAAAGAAATAAGCTACCGCAAACTAGAAAGATCATGACTGTTGTTTTGAAGTTATTGTGAAGTGTTCTCATGCCAGCTCAACTTGAACTTTCAGTGGTTCTTTCTCCTGCTATTTAGGCTCCGTTTGGTAGGTTGTCAAACATTTTCCATGAAAACAATTTTCCTCTTTTTTCAATTTTATATTGTTTGGTTTGCAAAGGCGTATAAAACCATTTTCTCCGAGAGTAAAATGTCTTTTATAGTGATGCTTTCCTTCCTTTTCCTTACCTCTCTTGTACACTAGCTTGTTACTTTCTCTTTTATTTTCCTTATTTTCCATCATTTTTCTTATAGAGAACCAAACAAGGGAAAGCTAATTTTGCAACTCTGTTTTCCATTGTAAATTGTTTTCCATGAAAATCATCTTACATTGAATTTGTTGTACACTCGTCCAAATGGAGCCTTATTTTGGCTTGGTGTGTTGATAATTGGGGAATTAAAATAGAACATGTATGTGGTTGTATTTTGGGATGTAAGTTGTGGACTTGTTATCTACATTGGTAGCTAATGGATTTTTTGTTTGCTGGGTATGTTTTACCACCTTTTTGACGAGGTTACTCTTTAAGGCTCCTTCCGTTTGGTAGGGTGTAAAATGTTTTCAGATGAAAATGGTTTTCCACGCAAAACTTTCTACATTGGAAAATTCATTTTTATGAAGGTTTTCCGTTGTTTGGTTGCATGCAAAATGCTTTTCCATTTTAAGCATTTTTCATTGTTGGCTTGGACTAAAATCAATTACTTCAATTGTGAGGGAAAATGTTTTCCTTCCACTTATGATGGAAAAAGTTTTCCTCTCAATTTTGGGGGAAAATGTTTTTAATAAAGTGGAAGATGGTTTTCCACCCCAAGTTTTACATTTTAATGATTTGCACCAAACCAAAAAATGTTAAATGAGAAAACAGTTTTCAAGGAAAACGTTTTACACCCTACAAAACGGACTCCAATAGTGTGCAGAACAGTTGGACAAAAATAATAAGGAAAACCCTAAAAGAGTTCGAGTGCGAACTCCCTACCTATTTATTTATGTGTCTATTCCCTAGCTAGTTTATTTACCATTGATTGTTACGATCATTGCTTTTTATCATAATCGCAATATCCACTAGAAAGTGGCTTAATTTCAATTTGCATTCAGTGCAGCATCTAATGGAAGGGGTTTTCTATCGTCATTGCAACCATGTAAAGCGACAAGTGATGAATTGGGGAGAGCTGTGAGTGGTGAAAGCATTTTGCTGAACAAGCAGAGCTTGGAGAGAGAATTAGAAATTGCTATTGAGCAGGAAAACTATGCTGAAGCTGCAAGGATCAGAGACAGAATTAGAGTTCTTCATGAGGACAGTGAGGCTGCTGTACTTGCTGCAAATGCTCGGTTTTACAACGCCTTCAGAATTGGTGATCTAGCCTCAATGCAAGCCCTTTGGGCTAAAGGAGATCATGTGTGCTGTGTGCATCCAGGTGCAAGTGGAATATCTGGTTATGAACTTGTAATGCGGAGCTGGGAGTATGTTTGGGCAGACTATGAATTTCCCTTGGAGATTGAGCTAAGAGATGTTCAGGTTCATGTGAGAGGAGATATCGGATATGTTACGTGTGTTGAATTGGTTAAAACTAAAGGCAGCAGCTGGGGAAGACAATTTGCCACCAATGTTTTAGAAAGAGTTGACGGTCATTGGCTTATTACTATCCATCACGCTTCTCCGGTTGACATGTGAATTGTGATTATAATGATGTAACGAAATGGTTTACAATTATCAGTTTTGCCTGATGTTGTACATTGAATTGCTTGTACACGTCCAATCTTTTGTAGCAAATGAAAATGAAATGTATTGTCTTCTCTTATTTGTTGCCGAGCGTTGATTCCTTCAACTCCGAGGATCGACATGCATTACTCACATATCCTATTGAAATTGTTGACGTACTTAGCAGGTTATAAGAACATCTATAATGATCTAGTTGCTATTATTTCCTCCATTAGTAAGCAACAATGTATGTAACTAAATGTTTCCTACCAACATTAATTTTTATTCTTTAAATCCCGAGCATTTATTGCTCTTTCCTCTTTGATTTCAATTGAGCTAGTAGCTTGTTTTGACTACATATCTCAAGTAAGCTACAATATTCAATGGTTAACTACTAGCTTGAAGTATTTTTATATTTGCAAGCTAGTCCTTATATACAACCATTGTAGATGCTCTAATCCACCCCATGTCCCGTAGGCCTAACTCTTCTTCATTTGAGGTACGTTAAAATTTATTATTATTATTATTATTATTATTATTATTACTACTACTCCTAGTTTTTAGATCCGTGCAAAAGGCACGGGAACATTATCTGTGTGAAAAGTAGTAAAACACGCGATGCTTAAAAATCTTTAGATTTGATGCTTAAACTGGTAAAGGTCGTGTTATGCGATACCATAGTTTCATTTAAAGATTGTCGTTTGCTCTTTTTCAAGTTTCACTATGAAAGTTGCTTTCTCGAAAATTAAAGGGAATCATGTAGCACACAAAAGTATGAAAGATAGGGATAAATATAGATATTGAATCTGTACAATAACGCGTTTTAACTTTATGAGAAATTATGAATGTGACAACTATTTATAGCTTCAAATTAACCAAGATAACACGTTGGACCTCTTTATAACTATCTAATTTTTTTTTCACGTCAAAAAATCAGATAGTTATCGAAAGGTCCAACATGTTATCTTGGTTAATGTGAAAAATCCAGTGTTGCAATCTTTTTTTGAAAGCAAGGAGAGTATTGATTAGATATATAAAATATATTATATATAAGATGAATTGAATATCATTTTTGTATAAAAATCTAGACTAAGGACCTATTGTATTTGGCATAACTAGATTGAAATGGAGTGGATTGATAATAGTAACAATTGAAATGAAATTAATTAAATTGAATTGAAAGGAATAATGAAATATGACAGTCAACTATAAAAATTTGCACAAAATGGAAACTACTGAACCGAAAATAAGATAGATAGAACAAATCTTGGTAAAATAGAACTCTATCATATCGATGTATAATTTTATTTATAAAAACCAATAGTAGTATTAACTAATGATTTATTTTTGAAAAATAATATAGAAAAATTTTAAATGGACTATTTTCCTACTAAACTTGTCCACCCCATGAAGAGGTGTTAAACAAATTGCCTCAATTAGTGTCTCCACGTGACACTCAGTCAATTAAGTCTATTTCCTTTAATTCTTTCTCTATTTCTTGTTTTCACCAACACACTATCTAATTTTGAGGATCCATGAAAACTATATTCCTCACGCAATATGCCTTTCATCTTCTGCAAATCTCTTTTTCTTCCTTATGCTTTCATACAATTATTTCCTCTTCATTAAATTTTACAGATTCCTCACCTCTTCCTCTCTCTCTTTACCTGACAATATCTCCAATTCAATCAATTTACTCTTCTTCCTCTCGTTATGTTTAACAATTTCCTTGTTTGCTAATGGAATAGATCAGGTAATGGGCAAACAAATGGTACTATTTGATTGAATTGGATGACTTTCCTTCTTTGATAATAGATTAGGTCAGGAATGGGCAAACAAATGGTACTGGAAGTAACTAAACATAATGCAAACAAATGGGCAAACAAATGGTACTGTGAAAGTAACTGAACAGAATGCAAACAAATGGGCAAACAAATACTTGAAGTGACTGAATTTGATTGATCTGAAATCGTATGCAAAGAGCGGTACAGATGGAATAGATATCTGATTTTGTGCTAGTTAAGCAAGCATATTTCAAATTTTGAGATATTTGAGAGAAAATATATTGCATGCATATTGTAAATTGTAGTTCGAGATCCAACATGCAAACCAATTATAGAGGTAAAACGTCTTTGTTTTAATTTGTTTTCCTATATATAGATCTCTCTGATTATACTTAACAATTCTATTTTAGTTTTCTAAATATAGTACAAACTATGTTCTATCAATAGAAAATTGATCATTTATAGGTTTCTGCCTTTGATTAATATAGTTTTGTCTATCTGAGATTCGTTGAATAATATTCATATCACAACACTAATTATTTTAATACATATCTCTGCCAATTACATGCATTGAGAATTTATGGTGAATGACGTGAAGCACTGCTGCATAATCTTGAATGGAGGTTTCACAAAGTTTTATTGGTTTCAACGTTTGAAGAGGAAAACAACTTCTATAATTTCATTTACTTCGTTTTGTCGGAAACATAATTAGGCTAATTTAAGCTACATTAGGCATTTTTAGACACCCCCCTCCAAATATGATATAATAATAATGATTTGTTGTGTTTGTTGGATATAAAAGATATCTCGTTATGCTTTCCTCCATTTATTCAAGAGTGTAAAAAAGTTAATAATAATAATTACAAATTGGAAGAAATAAGATTAGGACCATATGAAACTTCTCTGTCACATATCTAAAGCATTCCAAGTCTGAAGTACACTAAGTAGGAAATGGGGTTTCATTTACCTTAGATGAGAGTGAGACAAAATTATATCAAATATACTTATTGAATGACTTCATTAGCAATTTGCGAAAAATTAATGACTTATGTAAAGAAAGCGTCTAAAATGGATAATAATAAGGTAATTAAAGAGTGTTCTTACAACACATCCACTCATAAATTTTGGAATACTTCCTTATACACCACATTAGTTATAGAATCAGTTTCAGCCTTCTCTTTGTCACAAATTAGTACCTTCAGACCTTTCTTGCTTATCACTCTAGAAACCGCTACATAACGCTGTCCATGGCTAAATACCTATATGGGGAGGTATAGACCAACATGTGAAAGAGATTGTCCCTGACTTTCGTTGATAGTCATTGCAAAAACGACAACCAAAGGAATTTGTCTTCTTTGAAACTTGATAGGAAATCTCCTCCATCTGAAGGAGTTAGTGTCATTCGTGGAATAATTACTTTATCACCCACGTTGCTTCCGAAAATGACATTTGCTTCAATGACGCGAGTACCAATATGTTTAATAACCAACCTTGTGCCATTACATAAGTCGCACGTCTGGTCAATATTTATGAAGAGCATGACCGGAACACTAACCTTTAATTTGATGTTATGATTTGGTGTCCAGAACATCTTATGGTATTAAGGAATTATGTAGAGTACATTACATGCACTGCTGCATTTCCTTCTTCCTTGCTAATCGAGTCTGAACTCAAGTATACTCTTTCTTCCCTTGTTAATCGAGACAATACATAATCATTCACCTCTCAACTACCTCATGAGTGGGGGTAAGAATAGCCCTTTCTTGGAAATAGCTTGCTTCCCATAATTGATTGTCTAACAACGGGTATGAGCCATTCACGATCGTTGTCAAAGGGTCGTTTCCTGCCTTTACGAGAATATCATTCGATATCTTTATAGTGGCCTCGCCGTCATTAGCCTCTCCAACTGTGCCATTGCCGTTTGTTAACATCCAATTAGAGAATTCCCTTAACTCTTTCACATTAGTTGAATATCCTCCTTATAGACGCATGTTTTTCGATAGCCTTAATACCTTAAAGAATCCCACAAATATGATGGACTTATGGATACAATATCTTGTCTGCTTCCTTTTTGAACAAAAGGCAAACATTGCTTGAAATCACCACCGAGAACGACAATTTTACCCCCAAATGGTTGATGCATGCTTCTATTATTCATGGATTGCATAAAATCTTTCAAACTTCTATCTAGAGCTTCAAAGCAGTACTTGTGCATCATTGGTGCTTCATCCCAAATAACGAGGCTAGTTTTTAGAAGTAGGGCAACTAAGTCGGTCCCAGGTTTGATGCCAGCACATGTGGACTTCTCATTGACATTTAAGGGTAACCCAAATCTGGAATGAGCAGTCCTTCCTCATGGGAGAAGGAGTGAAGCAATTCCACTTGAAGTAAAAGGTAGCACTATCTCTCCCATACTTCTAATAGCAGCACATAGTGTTCTCCAAATGTAAGTTTTACCCGTCCATGTCCTTTAAGTATAGCGTTCATGATTTCATGATAAATAAGCTTATGCTCATCGTTTTAGCATGGAAAAAGCCGATCATGCTCTTCCTTTGATGAATCTCTGTCATAAGCCAACTCTTTTAGTGATCCAGGGTTCCTTGATGCTTATTCAGCTAATTTGAAACGTAATCACATTTTTCCTTTGCCTTTTGCATCATGTAACAAAATGGAGTTTGCCATAGAGGATTCCCCTTTGACCACACACTTATAATTCAAAAAGTTTGAGTCTTCAACCTAACAATTCATATAAAATTCATTGCATTAGGATAGGAAAAATACGCATAAGATTTTATAGTTCCTAAAACAAACTTTTGTAACTCTATTTTATATAGAGGACCTGAATAATTTCATATTATCTAACCCATTTGTTGATAGAAACTTTTTTAGTTGTGTAATTTAGAACCATGAAGTCAGATTTTCGGGTCAAAAGGTTGCAATCTTGAAATTTTATCTTGAAAAGAAACTTCTTCTACAACAACACCTTAAATTCTTCAGGCATTGCGATGTTCTCACCATCCTATTGGAAAAACTAATAAGCACTTTATTGTGCTTAATTGTAGATCATTTTTAGTGTCCTTTCATGTAGTTTAGAGCATTTAAGCCTAGCATTGCATGATTTTTGTCACCTTTGAGTTATCTTGTCGCTTCATTATCTGTTTAGTTGTTATTGGATGGTTTCCAGGCTTACTAGCAGGTTTTTGAAGTCATTTGATCATTGGAAGACCAGTTGTTGAATTTTGAACTTCAAATGGACAAAACTATTAATCCAGAAATCGGATGAAGGTACTTCCAATTGGAGCTAAAAGCTCCTCTCGATAGCTTTCCAGCGACTGGTCCTAATCCCAATTCTGATAAAAGACGAGAGATATATGATCGTTTAAAGTTGAGCTATTTGCTGTCCACAAGTCAACACGCTAGTGTTGGGCTTTTTCCACGAAGACAGTCCTATTCTGCATCACTACTGCTTGCCCACTGATTTGAGAAAGTCAGGCCAACACGCCCATGTCAATTTTGACACGCCCGTGTTGGCTGAATTTCATGGAAAAAGTAGCTGCTTTCTGAAGACGTTGATTTTAAAGAATCAGGTCTACACGCCCGTGTCGTTTTGGACACGCCCGTGTAGACATGTAATTCGGGGTTTATTCCGATTTCACGTCTTTATTTTTGGAATATGTTTATAAATAGGTTTGACGTTTTTGTTTTGTATTATTGGATACTTTAGCATTCTAAACACTTAGTTTTTCTCTCTAAATACTCTCAAACTCTTGTTCTATTACATTGCTACTTTCGTTGAAGATTCGATTGCCATCATAATCCAAGTATACTTCTTTTAATCTCTACTCTCTATTTTCATTAATTTTGTTAATAATGTTTAATTTTGTTAATCTCTTTTGCTTAGAATCCATGGTTAGTGAGTAGTTCATTATCTAGAATTTGGGTGAAAGTATACATTAAAGGCTTAATTACCAAGTTCATGTAATTGTGTTTCAGATTGATTATTGTGCATTGATTTTGGTGTTTAGACACCCTAGGGTAGATTTTGATCACATTCATGCTAGGGCTTTTAGATTTCAATTCCTCTTAAATTATTATTGATTTCTTTGTCATTTCCTTGTATCAACTTAATTTCTAGACCAAGAGATTGAGTAGATTTTAAGAGGATCCTTGTATTAGGGGTTTTCCATGCTTATTGAATCCATTAATCAATTGACTAGAGAGGATCTAGTTGATTGATTAATTGATTATTCTTGAGGGCCATTCGAGAGAGGACTCGAGTAACTTAGAGGAGAACTTAACGGTGCATGGTATTCGCCTTTGAAATGTAATTGCTTTGGTTGTTGTTGCCTAGCCCGGATTCATACGAGTACCCCGAACTCTAGTGTTTGCCTTATTATATTTACATCTCTTACTTAATTGTTAGTTGTTATGCTTTAGCTAGTTATTAGTTGATCGTTAATCAATCCTTCACACCCCCCAAATATCATTCACTTATGTAGTTTTAGACTTAATATACCTTAGTCAGTCCCTTTTTCCCTGTGGTTCGACCCTTGACTCGCCGTTACTACGTTCAGAGTAGTTGCTCGTTAGGTTTATAAATATTGTTTGGAAAGCGGTTCTTAGTGCCTTAAAGACACACTAAAACCTCTTATCAAAAACCACACAAATTGATAAAATGAAAAATTGTTTAGCATTAAACATAAAAGAAAGTGTATATTTCTACGATTTTAGGACAATGCATATTCTTTTACACCTGCTGTGGATGGAGGTGGTGGTGGGAAGACTCACACACAGCTTGTTACACCTGGTGCTGATGGAGGTGGGGGGGGGGGACAGATTCACACACATGCAGGAGAAAACACACAACTTGTTACCCCTGCTGCTCCTGGTACCTCTAAGGTATATTTAGCTCAGGATGAGAAATGGAGAAATGTCACCAGGAAAACTAGAGATAAAGGTAAAGCTTCTATGTATCCAACTCCAATGCAAAATAAATATTGCCTGCTTTCACCTACTTATGAGGAAGATGATGATGGGACACAGGGGATGACAATGACCTCTATCTCACATAATCAAGATCTGGTCATGGAATGTTAGGGGGCTCAATAATCTTGCTAAAATCATTGAGGTGAAAACTATGATGAAAAGTCAAAACATCAATATAGTTGCTCTTGTGGAAACTAGGGTGAAAATCCATAATAAGGAGAAAACCAGCAAGAAGTTTGGCTCTATGTTGAAATGGGAGTATAATTATGATCATTCTACCACGGGTAAAATCTGGCTTGGATGGAAACACCTAAATCTAGATGTTAACATACTTAGTACTTCTGAGCAAGTGATACACATTGAGATCTATAATTAGGGTGTTCCCTTTGCTTTGGTTTCCTTTGTTTATGGCCTACACATTGAGGGTGATAGGAAAAGTTTACGCACTGAACTAAGCTCCCTAGCTCATAACATCTCTTCTCCATGGATGATTATAGGGGATTTTAATGCTGTGATTTTAATCCATGATAGATTGAATGGTGTTCCTGTGAGCTTGTATGAAACTGAAGACTTTGAAAACTTTGTTACTAGCTTCCATCTAGCAGAACTCAAAAACTCTGGACACTTTTACTCTTGGACTAACAAAGGATTGGGTGATAAGAGGATATCTACCATAATTGATAAGTTCTTTAGGAATCACCAGTGGTTGATACAATTTGGGCATATTGAATGTTGTTATTTTAATAATAACATCTTTGAACATACCCCTCTAAAATTGTTGATTGTATATCAGAAGATTCAGGGGGTGGCAGACCCTTCAATTTTTTTAATCACTTATCAGATCATCCTTATTTCTTGAAAGTTGTGCAAGATAATTGGCAACTCAGTGGCAGGGGTAGCTTCCTTCAACAAATCTGGTAATTTTTGAAGCTTCTTAAACCTAAGTTGAAGCACCTCCACACCCAGGAATTTGCTGGGATTTCTGACAAAATTGAAAATGCTAGGACTGAACTACAAGATATTTAAACTCAACTCCAACAACTTCCAAATGACCCCTCTCTTCATACTAGAGAAAGCAATGCTATCTATAATTTGAAAAATGGATGACAGTAGAAGAAACAACTTATAAATAGAAGGCTAGGATACAATGGCTCAAATTGGGAGATTCTAGCACTAAATATTTCTTCACCGAAAAGAAATAAGGGATAGGAACAAAATCTCTACTCTTACAGATGCTAACAACATAGTCATTTCTCACCCAAAGAGAATTCAAGAAACTAGCCTTAGTTTCTACAGCTCTTTACTAGGATCTTCAGCTACTTATCTGCCTGCTATTTACACCATAATTGTCAGAATGGGTTTTAGAGTTTCTCCTGAGTCTTGTACTGCCATGACTACTCCTGTAACAAATGGTGAAATTCAGCAGGCACTCTTTTCCATTGATGATTCAAAAGCCCCTAGGGCAGATGGTTATAATGCTGTCTTTTCTTAAGAAGACTTGGCCAATTACCAAAACTGATATCTGCATGGCTGTGATGCAATTCTTTGAAATTGGAAAAATCCCTACTTAAATAAATATAACCTCAGTCACTCTTGTCCCTAAAATCTCTCTAACCCTTCTAAAGTTGCTCACTTTAGACCTAAAGCTTGCTGTAATCTACTTTATAAGATTATTGGCAAAATTCTTACAAAAAGACTTCATAGTTGTGTGGCTGATGTGGTGAGTGAATTTCAATGTGGGTTTATTCCTGGTAGGTATATTGTTGATACCATTCTTTTATCTATTGAGTTGAACAAAGCTTATACTAGGTCTCTAATTTCACCTAGGTGTGTCATCAAAGTAGATCTCAAAAAGCTGATGACTCTATTGAATGGCCTTTTCTACATACTATGCTCATTAAACTTGGTTTCCCTAATAAGTTTACCTTGTGGATCATGGCTTATGTCACTTCTGTTTCGTACTCTATTCTTATTAATGGCAAACCTTGCCCCCCTTTAAAGCTAAGAAAGGTCTTAGAGAAGGTTATCCATTATCTCCCTTCCTCTTTTCTATTGGGATGGAATACTTAACTAGGAGTATGCATGCTATGGCTAGAAACCCTAAGTTTAAGTTTCACCCTAAGTGCAAGAGAGTGGGAATCTCCCACCTCATGTTTGCTGATGATCTTCTCATGTTTGCTAGAGATGACCCTCCCTCCGTTAGACTTTACTTTCAAGCTTCTGAAAACTTTTTTTTGGAAGCAAATCTAGATAAAAGTAATATTTACTTCGGTTGTACTTCTGATGATCTTAAATCTGCTTTGAGTGCTCAGATTGGCATCCACAGGGTTCCTTCCTCCATCACACATACTGCGCAAGTTATTAAGTGCACCTTGCAGTACACAGAGCTGTGTACTCCCGATGGCATTTTGGAAATTTTGTTTAAGTTATGGGGGTAAGAATTGTATTTCTCCATCTGAGAGAGTGAATAGGGCATTTAGAGTTGGTTCATTTGGCAGCTGTGTGTTCTTGGATCTGGCGCCATGGAGCTCATGATTTCTCCCAAACCAGGTAATTAATGCATCTTTGTTTGTGTTTGATACATACTAATTCATCGTTTTTCGTATTTTTGTTGAATTTTATATGAATGTTCTTTAGGTTTTAACCTAATTCATCTTTGTTTGCTCGTAATTTGTACACCTTTAACCTAATGAATGCTCTTTTTGACCTGATTTTTTTTTATTTTTTGATTAGTACATTTATTTTTCGTTTTTGATTTTGAAGTAAGATTCTCAATTGAATGATTCATACACATTTACGAGTTTCCTACAAGGATACATTCAAATGAGCATGTATCATATTTGTACTCATTTTGTACAGTGAAATGAGTATGTATTTGGATTTGCATTTGCAGTATTTTGTACTCATTTAGTACAGTAAAATGAGTATGCATTTTTTTATGGATTTTACAATTGCATTTTTGCGTACTCATTTTGTACAGTGGAATGAGTACTTATTTGATGTATTTTACAATTGCATTTGTCTATACTCATTTTATACAGTCAAATGAGTATGCATTTTGTGTATTCATATTTGTAGTGTTGTATACTCATTTTGTACAGTGAAATGAGTATGTATTAGTTGTATATTATACTTTCATACTCATTTTATTTTATTTCTTATTTTTTTCAGTTGTTGCTTCTGGTGTGTACTTGGTCAATGAATATGAATCTTCAGAATTGAAAATGAAAGAGTTTGATTCAGAAAAAGAAGCATATAATGATTACAATGATTATGCTTATAGGATAGGATTTGGTGTTAGGATGTCTAAACTTAGATATTCTGCTAATCAAGAGCTGTTAGGGAGAGAATTTTGTTGTAGTAAACAAGAGAAGAAGCAACAACCTAGAAAACAAGGTAAGAAGTTTGTGAAACTTAATCGTAGGACTGGTTGTCAAGCTATGATTTATTTTCGAAAGAATGATTAGGATAAGTGGGTTTGTGTGCGGCATCTTATGGTTCACAAGAATCACAACCACTCTTTTTGTCCTCGTGATGAAGTTTATCATATAAGGTCACATAGGAAAGTGAGCAGTGGCCAATTGAAGTATCTTACACATATGAAAAAAAGTGGCATCGGTGTAGCTGATGCTTTTCGCTGTTTACGTCGAGAAGTTGGTTCTTCTCCGGCAGTTGGTTTTGAGAAAAGGGATGCATATAATGCTGTCGCTGTAGAGTTGAAAAAAATTAGGATGGAAATGATACAGGGACTTGGGTTAAGATTTTTAAGAGAAGAAGGGAATCTGAAGATGATTTTTTTTATGATTTTGAGATTGATCCTTTTGATTCATCATTGATTGGTTTCTTCGTTAGAGATAAGAAGATGAAGGCTGACTATTTAGCATTTGGTGACTTAATTGTCTTTGATACAACCTACACAACTAATAAATATTCTATGACTTGTGCTCCTTTTATTGGTATTAATCAACATACACGTACTTGTATGTTTGGATGTGGATTTCTTCTTAATGAGCGTATAGATTCTTTTGTGTGGCTTTTTGAAACATTTTTGAAGTCAATGGAAGGGGTTCATCGTAAAACCATTATGACTGATCAAGCATTTTCTATGGCAGCCGCAGTTGTTAGAGTTTTTCCATTAGTGAAGCATAAGCTTTGTATATGGCACATCATTAAGAATTCCCATTTCATATTCGGTCCTTGCATGATGAGCCGAACTTAAATAAGTTGTTCAGTAGAATTATGAAGAAATGTCACAGTGAAGCAGAATTGAAGTTTTTTTTGGCAAAGGTATTTTGTTTCTCTTGTTACATAATTCTGATATCATACCAATATTCATACTCATTTTGTCTTTTTCTTATATGACATAGTCAAATGAGTATGCATAAGATGGATACTCATTTTCTATATGCAAATGAGTATGTCTTAAATGAGACTTGCAGTAATGTGTACTCATTTAGTACAGTAAAATCAGTAAGCATTTGACATACTCATTTTTTACAGGCAAATGAGTATGTCTTAAATGAGGCTTGCAGTAATGTATATTCATTTAGTACAGTAAAATGAGTATATATTTGATGTACTCATTTTTTATAGGCAAATGAGTATGCCTTAAATGAGACTTGCAGTAATGTGTACTCGTTTAGTATAGTAAAATGAGTATGTGTTTTGTAATTGCATTGATGTGTACTCATTTTGCCTATCATGGTAAATGAGTATGCGTTGTTATTTATACTTATTTCAATGTCTTGTTTTTTTTTCCTTGTAGAATGTTGACAACATACAATTATGCATCTAATGGTTGGTTGGATAGATTGTGGGGATTGAGAGAGTTGTGGTGTCTTGCTTATAGCAAGGATTACTTTTCTGGTGGTATTTTGTCATCACAAAGGAGTGAGTCTAGCAATCATGCGTTGTCAAGAAAAGTTTCTAAAACAACTAGTTTATGTGAGTTTTATGATAATTATTGTGAGGTGGCTAGTGAATGGAAAAGTGTTGAAACAAAAGACAATGAGCTTTGTTGGGAAGGGTTACCAGAACTAGCCGTCCCATATGTGAAGATACTTGAGCAAGCCTCAGAAGTTTATATAATTGAGGCTTACAAACGTTTTGAGACAGAGTTTTTGAAGGGAATGTCATATAATTTCAAATGTGTATTAAATGGTTTTGAGGTTGGAGAGACTCTTGTTTTCTTTATAGAAAGACCCCAAAGTGAAGAGTTTGGTCATTATGTGACATTTGACACATTGTCGCATTATTCTTCTTGTAGTTGCAAATGTTTTACTGAAATTGAATTTCTTTGTCGACACATTCTTAGGATTTACCATGCCAATTGTGTTGCTAAAGTTCCTGATATATATATATATATTTTAAAGCATAGGACAAGACAAGCTAGAGATAAAGATGATGATGAAACTTTAGTTGCTTGTGAGCCAATTGATGGAGTTGTTACTAGTTCTACTACATGGAGACTTCAACTTCAAAGAAAGATTACCAAGTTGTTATGTGCTAGTGACTGAAATGATTTAGCAAGAAAGGCTGTTGAAAATATGTTTGATGTGGCGAGACGCGAAGTTGAAGCAGTTGTTGGTAGAATATACTTCTCTGATGGTGAAGAAGACTTTGATGATGGTGTTCAAAATCCAAGAGGAAAGACAACAAAGGGTGAAAGATTTAAAAGGAAAAAGGGCATACAAGAGGTGAAGAGAAATGTGGCTAGAGGAAGACAAAGAGCTGCCCGTAACTCGATCAAATAAAACTCAAATAGAAGAGATAGTACAAGTTCCTACGTTACTAGATTGTTCTCCGAGTTGCTTTCCAATAGATTATTAGTGTCAAATGTACTTTAATTCTCATTAGTTTTTATGTTTTTTAGGATTGTGATTGGATTTTTTTTTTAATTTATCAAGCTTTTGATATTTGTGAAATGACTATTAAATTGCAGTAAAATGATGGTGCATTAGTTGTGTACTAATTATGTACATTAAATGAGTATGCATTATGTACAGTTTAATCATACTTATACTCATTTTGATACAGTCAAATGAGTATGTATCAAAGAGCGTACTCATTTCCATACATACATACTCATTTCCATAGATGCAAATGAGTATGTATTTAAGTCATACTCATTTTGACACAGTGAAATGAGTATGTATCAAAGAGCATACTCATTGAGTATCAAACTATTCATACTCATTTGACTGTATCAAATGAGTATGAATTAGAGGCATACTCAACAGTAGAGGTGGCCGTTGGTCGGGTTGGCCATGACCCAACCCTGAACCGGCCCGGTGAAAAACCAATCCAACCCTATACCGGAAAAAATCAACCCTGAAGCGGCCTGACCCTGACCTGGCCTGTAAACCAACCCGCTCTTGAAACAGTCCTTGAATCGGCCCATTCTTGAATTAGCCCTTGAACCGCCTCTAAACCGTAACCTGTGTGATTATGATTCATGAGCCTTTGTTATTGATGGTTGCGATTGGTGAAATAACCCTGAACCGACACAAAACCAGCTTTGAACCAACACTAAATCTATCCTTGAACCAAATCGAACCGGCTTGGTGAAAAACCAGTCCAACCCTATACTGGAAAAAATCAACCCTGAACCGGCCCGACCCAATCAAGGAACTGGTTCGCTTCGGGTTCATGTTTTCAAATTTTAGAACCAGTCCTAAACTGATTCTAACCCTGAACCGAACCTGACCCTGACCCGACGTGTAAACCAACCCGCTCTTGAATCGGTCCTTGAATCGGCCCATTCTTGAATTAGCCCTTGAACCGCCTCTAAATCGTCGCTAAAACCCTATACCATAAATTCAAATCTTAAATCATAACCTTTATGATTATGATTCATGAGCTTTTGTTATTGATGGTTGCGATTGGTGAAATAACCCTGAACCGACACTAAACCAGCTCTGAACTGATACTAAATCTATCCTTGAACCTGGCACTGAACCGACCCTAAATAGACATTGAACCATTCCCGAACTGTGTCCGTAACGGTTAAGGTTTAGAAAAACATAATCCTGAACCAGCCCTGAACCTTCCTGGGATGGTCTCAGGGCCAAATTTTTGTAGTCAATAGTTTACCATACATATTTATTTTTATTATAGTTATGTACATACTCATTTGATACATCAAAGAGCATACTCATTTCCATATATACATAAATGAGTATGTATCAAAGCGCATACTCATTTCCATACATACATAAATGAGTTTAAATACTTATATAAGTAGATCATTTTTAGATCACATGCATACCATATATTAAGGTTTTATACTTATTTTTTAGAATGACTAATAAGTGTAACTAATTTGTATACACCAAAATGTCAGCATATTGTATCATAAATGATTATATTATATACTTTACATTAACTAAAGTTTGCAAAGAAAATCCTTAAAACACTACTGGAGTATTTCATCCTACTAAAACATCCCCAAAACACTACATATAAAACTATTTAAGTTTGCATGAACTAAAGTCAAGCTGAATATTCTTTTGTTGCTTCAATGTTCTTCTTCATGTGCAGATTTTCTTCAAATATCAAGATGTCATAGCAGTAATTGATCCTTAGATTTTCTCATTGCGTGAACTGCAAAGTAATGAAGTGATAAGTTAAAAAAAATTTAAAAGAAAAGACATACTCATTTCAATAATTCATACTCATTTTTCTTTTGATACAATGAAATGAGTATACATACTCATTTTAATACATTCATACTCATTTTACACCCAGTGAAAATGAGTATGTGTCACAAGCATACTCATTTACACAGTGAAATGAGTATGTGTCACAAGCATACTCATTTCCACATAAAATATTTTTAAAGTACATTTATATGAGGAAAATTATTGTTTGCTTACATCATCATTAATCAGTCCTGTTCTCCAGCCTTTTGCTCCTTCTCCTTTGTATGTTTGCATGTGCCGCTGATATCACGTATTTATATAGACTTTTCTCCCTTATTTACAAGCTAATTTGTGCGTCATTGGAGCTCTTAGGAGCTATTTTGTGCTAACTATCGTATATAGTTGTGGTTTTGTGTTTTAGTGTCGAATTGCAGGTTTTAGGGAGTTTTCTCCTTATTCCCGAGCTATTTGGAAGCAACCACGACTTTACGGGATGTTATGAGGCACGTAGGCCGGCTCACGAGCTTTATGGGTAGTTTAGGAGGTCCTAAGACCTCTAAACGTGAAGAATTGAGAGCTAAAGAGTCAAAAAGGAGTTTTCCGTACTCTGATCGGGCAAAAATGGCCCGATCGGGCGAAGATATTATGATCGGGTACAAAAGTTGCGGACCCGATCGGGCAATGCTTGCCCGATCGGGCTGGCCCAAAATCAAATTGCAAATGTTGTCATGAGCGTGTTGCTGTGCGCTGAGGAGATAGGCATTTCTGGGCCTTAAAGTCAGCCCACCCGATCGGGTACTGCTGCCCGAAGCCCATCGGGTGGGAGTTCCAGGTTCAGTGTTGCTGTGCTGCGTGCAAGGAGTGATCTGGGCTTGATGTGCAAAGCCCAATATGGATGTAATTTGGTGCGTTGGTGCGTCATTTGCCAGGGAGTTGGATGGATTAGTTGGCCCCATTTTCTATCTTATTTTTTTGCCAAATTTTATCTTAGGTATAAATAGCTTAGTTTTGTTTTACTTGGGGAGGAGGGTCATTAGTTTAGCTCTAATTAGAATTAGTCGAGACATATTTATTCTTCCATTCATTAGTTGGAGTGGGAAATTGCTTTATTAGATAAAATACTCTTAGATTAGTTTGAAAAGGTGATTGAACCTTGGATGATCTTCAATAAAGTTTATTGCTTTCCGATAATTGGTACTATTCCTCTCTCTTAATCTCTTTAATTATTACTTGATTGCTTAGTTTAATTATTTATTCATTCATGATGCAATTGTTAGGGTTTCATATTAGATTTATTATTGTTGATTTAATTATGAGTGAGTAGTTTAATTTCTAGGGATTTAGAGAGGGAAGCCATGTATTATACCATGATTATTTGAATTGCTATTAGTTTCTAGGGTTTGATGAGATAGGTTATTGTGTGATTTGTTCTTATTGAGTAATTAACGTTATTGCGCAGTTTCTTTGATTACTTGAGGTTAATAATTGTTTGCACAGATCCGTCTTACTTTTAGAGGCCTAGTACACACCAGTAATTCCGATTATGTTTGTGAACGTGCTGCATATGTTGAATTATGGGCGTTGAGACTTAACCATAGCTTGACACTGCTCTAATCTATCGATTCTCGACCTAGGTTCTGATAGTTGTTTGATCCTTTGATTGGTATAAGCATGGTGGACCGAACTAATTCCCTAGACCTTTATTCTATAGATTAAAATCCCTTTTTACATTGCCTTCTAGTGTCTAATTATTAGTTCAGCTGATTTTCATCTGATCTTGTCTGAAGTAGCTTTTTGACTGAATATTAACTTAGAACTCCGTCTCTCTGTGGATTCGACCCTACTTCCCTTGACTACCATTGTTAGAGGACTTAGGATTATCTTTGATTAGGTGATACGACTTTAGCCTATCAAATTTTGGCGCCGTTGCCGGGGAGACGGCTAGTTCTCTAAGTTTTTATTTAATTATTTGGTCTACTTCTCTGTACCTCATTGGAACTTCATTGTTTCAATCGAGGTACCCTTTATTGCTGCTTTTTGTTTCTTTTGTATGCCCAGGTCCCAAAGAAACAGTTCCCCCATTCCAGCGGACCCCGATCTTGATAGGACAATCAGGCGGATTCGAAAGATAAAGCAGAAAGAAAAGTAGTCTGTTCAGCTGCACACCTCTGGAACAGACACCTTGAATTCAGTTATGTCAAAATCACTGAAGTCATATGGGGTGCCCAACCCGGATGGTCTTTCTACTGGACCACCAATGCCCACCATCGCCGCTAACAATTTTGAGATTAAGCCTGGACTCATCAGCATGGTCCAGCAAAACCAGTTTGGTGGGCATCCTACTGAAGATCCGGCAAATCATCTGGAACGGTTTCAACAGCTTTGTCGAACCGTTAAACATGCCGGCGTCACTCCAGATCAACTTAAAGTCATGTTGTTCGAGTTTTCATTGAGAGATAGGGCCCAAATATGGTTGAACGATGTGAAAGAAACCGAGTGGAGTGAGATTTCTGCTGCATTTCTGAGAGAGTATTACCCACCCACTAAAACAACAGAAATCAGAAATAAACTGGCCACGTTTTCCCAAGAGCCTGATGAAACATTACGGGAAGCGTGGGCTAGGTTTAGAGATCTACAGAGAGAGTGTCCACACCATAATATGGACAAATGGTTCTTGACGCAGACATTCTACAATGGTCTGCAGCCTCAGACGAAGTGTATTGTTGATTCGTCTGCAGGAGGAGTGTTTTTAGACAAGGCAGTTGATGAGGGTTATGAATTCATATCAAATCTTGCAGCCAATGACCATTCATCATCTAGGAGTTTGACTAAGAAGGTACTTGAAGTTGACGCTATTTCATTGCTTACATCTCAGATGGCGCAACTAACTCAGCAGCTAATGAAGTCTTCTAGTCCGACACCTCCACCCATGAGTATCAAAGCTATGTCTGCAGTCACCCATTACCTCATCTTACTGCGAGGTATGTGGTGTTCAGGGTCACTTTGGACATGACTGTCAGTTCAGTCAATTTCAGATGGAGCAGGCAAACGCCTTTCAACAAAGGCCACAAACCTTCCCCCCTTCACATATTTACCAAAACCCACAAAACCATCAACCTCCACCTCCACAATACTACCCTAAACCTTCATACCATCAAACCCCACAACATTTCCAAAGACCACCACCACAAAACTTCCACAACCACAATAATTTTCAAACCCCACAAAATTTTCCCACCCCACCTCCACAACACAACCCACAAGAGCCTAGCAATTCTGAACTGATGAAACTGATATTGTCTATGCAAAAGGCAAATGAGGAAACACGGAGGGCCCAAGAGAAGCACATCCAACTTCTCGAGGCTCAAGTTGCTCAGTTGGCAGAATCTAATGCACAGAGGCAGCAGGGACAATTGCCAGGGCAACCAGTTCAGAGAGAACATGTGAATGCCATCACTCTTCGTAGTGGCATTGCATATGATGCCCCTCCAGTGCCCATTGATGAGGTTACCCCAACTGCAGGGAATAAGAGGGTGGTAGAGGAAGGAAAAAGGAAGAATTCGACGTCTGAAGTCGATTTGTCTGCAGAAGCTGAACAGACAGGGAAGAAAAAGGAGAAGGTTCCTGAAACGCCTTTTACACCAAGGCTACCTTTTCCTCACAGGATGCAACAGTCCAAGGTCGATCAGCAGTTTGGTAAGTTCTTGGCTATGGTCAAGAACCTTGAGGTAACAATTCCATTCACAGATTTAATTACCCAAGTGCCTGTTTACGCCAAATTTCTGAAAGACATGATCACTAAGAAAAGAGACTTTGGTGGGGTAGAACGTGTCGCTCTTACTGAAGAGTGTAGTGCTTTTATTCAAAATAAAACCCCACCAAAGTTAAAAGATCCTGGTAGCTTTTCTATACCCTGCCATCTTGGACCTATTTTTATTGATAAGGCTTTGTGTGATTTAGGTGCTTCTGTTTCTGTTATGCCATTGTCTGTTTATAAGAAACTGAACATGGGAGCCCTTAAATGCACACAAATCACTTTACAGATGGCGGATCGTTCTGTAAAATACCCTCTAGGTGTTTTAGAGGATGTTCCTGTTAGGGTAGGGAAATTCTATATCCCTGTTGATTTTGTGGTATTAGATATGGATGAGGATGCCCAAATTCCTATTATCTTGGGTAGGCCATTTTTGTGTACTGCTGGTGCTGTAATTGATGTTAAGTCTGGGTCTTTAACTCTTAGTGTTGGTGATGATAAAGTGATGTTTAAACTAACCAATGCTGTTAAGGCACCTATGCTTGAACAATCTTGTTGCAGGGATGAGGTTTTGGATGAAGTAGGTGTGGAGAAGACTCCAATTCCACCTAAGGTTGCCTCACCGTCTGGAGGCATAGTCAAGAACATTTGGAGGAGAAAGATGTTTGATGAGGGTGTCACTCATTGCCAAGCCCCTCCTATTTGAGAGAGGCCCCTCCTATTTGAGAGAGGGAAGATTATGGTCGTGCGGGACCTTTATAAACCAGCGCTGTGCGAGAGGCAACTCGTATTTTTCTTCCCCTTTTCCTTTTCTATTTATTTTTTTTCTTTTTTGTGAGGGAGAGTGAGGGCACTAACATTGTTTTTCCTCTTAGCATAGTCCTTATCACCTTTTGGCATTGAGGACACTGCCAAGTTCAGCTTGGGGGAGGAGTTCTGTTTGTATTCCCTATCTCTTTTACTGCTTTCTAGAATAGTTTTACTGCTTTCGAAAAATACTGAAAAAAATCAAAAAAAAATATGGTTCCCATGAATGGTTTAGTTGCCTCCATGTGCCCCTTGATGTGCTCTATTTGAAAATGATTTGACTTTGTTTTCTGGATAGCTGGGCATTTGTGATCTTGAGGCTATGATTTGATGTTTGATTGCTATGATCTCGAGCATTTTTGGATTATATTAGACCACTTTGTGCTGCATACCTGAATTGGTTAGACTGTGAGGCCTCTTTGTAGCCTATTGGATTCATATTATTATCCAGTCTATTCTTGTGTGTTAGTTCCTCTTTAGTGGATTGATCTTGACTTTGACTTCGTACTTGTCTGATTTTAGATGACTTGTAGCATGTGCTGTGATAGAGGCGTTCTTTTGTCTTATTCTTGAGCTTCAGAGTGAGTTTTTGATATACTTTTATCCTCCTTAGCCCCGCTGAGCCTAATGACTTGTTTCGTGTTACTTAAACCCCTATTACGAGCCAAAAGCCTTCACTTGATATTATTCCAAGCCTAGCTTGGGGGAGCTTTTGTATGGGTTGAGTTTGAGATTGGTTTGTTGGTTTAGTTTGGTTTTTGAGGAATTTAAAAGTGTATTTGCTGTGGTTTGAGAGTGAGAAAGAGAAAAGAAAAAGCAAGTTTAGAGTTGCGTGAATGAAGTTCAGAAAAATGAAAGAAAAATGAAATGAAAATTCAAAAAAATTCTAGTTCTTTCATTCACGTACGTTCATAAAAGAATATTCGCTCCATTGCTAGAAAATTGGGTTTGTTATGCGCTTTTCATTGATTTATGAGAGTTGGGTTATTTTACATGGTTTTATGGTGATTGTTGGGAGTTGTGAAGGCCGTCTTAGGCCTTGTTTGAATGATTTTTGCTCCCCCTTTCTTGGTTTTTCCACCACATTACCCAAAAGTATCCCCTACCTCTCGCCTAAGCCCCATTACAACCCTATAAAGTCCTCTTGAGCTCGTATCTGCAATGTTCATTTGATTGATTTCGAGTTAGTTTGTCAAAGTTAAAGAGTATTTCTGCTAATTGAGTCGACTTGACTAGGATGAGCGTCATTGAACCTTCTCAAACACATGAGAGTGTGAGTGGGAAGGGTACTTATGGTCGGTTTGGTGAGTGTTCGGGCACATTCTTTGCCTGCCACAAAATTGAGAGGAGTGACACCCTTGTGAGTGCCTTTTCAGGACTTGTATGCTTTGTGGATGCTTGAGTTTGATAAATTGCTTGAATGATTGGTGGTTGGATGGATTTGATGAGCCAAACTTGAATTATGCCTGCTTGAACGATTCTTAGTCTTGAAAATGTTTTGAGCTTTGATTTGTTTTTATCTTTGGGGTGAGGCAATTTATTCCATGTTCATGTTCTGTTTGCTTGAGGACAAGCAAAGTTTTAGCTTGGGGGAGTTTGATATCACGTATTTATATAGACTTTTCTCCCTTATTTACAAGCTAATTTGTGCGTCATTGGAGCTCTTAGGAGCTATTTTGTGCTAACTATCGTATATAGTTGTGGTTTTGTGTTTTAGTGTCGAATTGCAGGTTTTAGGGAGTTTTCTCCTTATTCCCGAGCTATTTGGAAGCAACCACGACTTTACGGGATGTTATGAGGCACGTAGGACGGCTCACGAGCTTTATGGGTAGTTTAGGAGGTCCTAAGACCTCTAAACGTGAAGAATTGAGAGCTAAAGAGTCAAAAAGGAGTTTTCCGTACTCTGATCGGGCAAAAATGGCCCGATCGGGCGAAGATATTATGATCGGGTACAAAAGTTGCGGACCCGATCGGGCAATGCTTGCCCGATCAGATCGGGCGAGAAGACATGTGCCCAGACCCGATCGGGCAACTCCTGCCCACCCGATCGGGCTGGCCCAAAATCAAATTGCAAATGTTGTCATGAGCGTGTTGCTGTGCGCTGAGGAGATAGGCATTTCTGGGCCTTAGAGTCAGCCCACCCGATCGGGTACTGCTGCCCGAAGCCCATCGGGTGGGAGTTCCAGGTTCAGTGTTGCTGTGCTGCGTGCAAGGAGTGATCTGGGCTTGATGTGCAAAGCCCAATATGGATGTAATTTGGTGCGTTGGTGCGTCATTTGCCAGGGAGTTGGATGGATTAGTTGGCCCCATTTTCTATCTTATTTTTTTGCCAAATTTTATCTTAGGTATAAATAGCTTAGTTTTGTTTTACTTGGGGAGGAGGGTCATTAGTTTAGCTCTAATTAGAATTAGTCGAGACATATTTATTCTTCCATTCATTAGTTGGAGTGGGAAATTGCTTTATTAGATAAAATACTCTTAGATTAGTTTGAAAAGGTGATTGAACCTTGGATGATCTTCAATAAAGTTTATTGCTTTTCAATAATTGGTACTATTCCTCTCTCTTAATCTCTTTAATTATTACTTGATTGCTTAGTTTAATTATTTATTCATTCATGATGCAATTGTTAGGGTTTCATATTAGATTTATTATTGTTGATTTAATTATGAGTGAGTAGTTTAATTTCTAGGGATTTAGAGAGGGAAGCCATGTGTTATACCATGATTATTTGAATTGCTATTAGTTTCTAGGGTTTGATGAGATAGGTTATGGTGTGATTTGTTCTTATTGAGTAATTAACGTTATTGCGCAGTTTCTTTAATTACTTGAGGTTAATAATTGTTTGCACAGATCCGTCTTACTTTTAGAGGCCTAGTACACACCAGTAATTCTGATTATGTTTGTGAACGTGCTGCATATGTTGAATTATGGGCGTTGAGACTTAACCATAGCTTGACACTGCTCTAATCTATCGATTCTCGACCTAGGTTCTGATAGTTGTTTGATCCTTTGATTGGTATAAGCATGGTGGACCAAACTAATTCCCTAGACCTTTATTCTATAGATTAAAATTCCTTTTTACATTGCCTTCTAGTGTCTAATTATTAGTTCAGCTGATTTTCATCTGATCTTGTCTGAAGTAGCTTTTTGACTGAATATTAACTTAGAACTTCGTCTCTCTGTGGATTCGACCCTACTTCCCTTGACTACCATTGTTAGATGACTTAGGATTATCTTTGATTAGGTGATACGACTTTAGCCTATCAGCCGCATAACATAGATTCCGCAATCAACAGTGTTCTCAGTATTTCTCCAGCTCATTTGTAAACGCACTGGTTTCAAAAGGCTAAATGTGATTGCCTTTGGATGATCTCTGAGAAGTAACCAATATGCTACTGCAGCTTTCTATAACATAGAAATTGTGTGAAAAAAGAAGAAGATAAAGTTAGGCTATTTTTTAGAATGAAAATTTGAGATGAAGTAAACGTTTTGTATGCATACCAGATTGTAGGGTAGTTTCCTATATTTAATAAGCGATTTTCCAAGGGTATCTCTGTTGTCGATTATATTGAATCTTTTTGCTTTAGGTTGAAAGTCATCACATAGAAATGATCATGAGCATGCACTGGAAGAACCAGCATGTCCACTTTCTTCATTGGGAATGAACACCACTTGTCAAATTCAATACTTGCTTCAACTGCAAATATATCATTCCTTTGCTTAGCTGTTTTTTTTTTCTCGAACCAATTCACTTTGTTCTGCATTTAAAGAGTTTTAAAAATTACAGTAATTTGCAAATGAATATCAAATTATTCATAATCATTTGACTGTATCAAATGAGTATGAATTAGAGTCATACTCAACAGTTTATCATACTTATATATTTTTATTATAGTTATCTACATACTCATTTGATATGTATCAAAAAGCATACTCATTTCCATAGATGCAAATGAGTATGTATTTAAGTCATACTCATTTTGATACAGTCAAATGAGTATGCATAAAATAGCATACTCATTTCCATACATACATAAATGAGTATGTATCAAAGAGCATACTCATTTCCATAGATGCAAATGAGTATGTATTTAAGTCATACTAATTTTGATACAGTCAAATGAGTATGCATCAAAGAGCATACTCATTTCCATACATACATACTCACTTCAACAAATGCATAATCATGAACAGAAAGATTTATGAAAAATTAATACTTACAGCAGCTTTAGTTGTAAAGATGAATCTGATTGGTGAATCATCACTCTTAGTTACTTCCTTATGGTTCAATATCAATGAATAGATATCTATCATGTTTGATGATATCCATGATTTTTCTTGAAAACTTAGGAAAAAAATCCCTAATTCCTTTGAATCCCTTGTAATCAAATAAGGTTGCCCTGCAAAGAACATCTTAAAATCCATGATTTAAACATATTATGTTAGTGAATATTATTGTAAACTTAATTAACAAGTTATGGTATAAGTTAAGAAAATTACCATCTTTTTCTCTTTTCATCAAATGCAAATTTTGCCATGCATAATTCTTGCTCATTTGGTGGCGTATTTGCATGTTGTACTCGCCCTATAAATGGTGATCGAAGATGAGCTGAAGGTTGTAAAGGCCATTTTCCTTCCCTCTTGTCAATATTGTATGCTTCCTGCTCCTTGTTAACATTCTCTTCTATAACTTTCTTTTTACCCCTATCTTCCTTATTTTTTACATCCTCAACATTTTGAATCTTGTTTTTTGTCAACTTTCTTCCCTTTGTCATTACTGTCTTCATCTTCATTTCCTCCATCTGTCTCTTCATGAAGTTTCATCATCTTCTCTTTGTTTTTAGTGTCCTCATTTTCATTTCCTCTATGCTCAACTTGTTGTTCTTCTTGATCGACTTCTTTCTGTTTATCATTATTGTGATCTTTCTCTTCTTGTCCTTCCACACCTTTTTTATCATCAATGTTAGCCTCTTCCTCAATGTTATTTTTAAATCCATCATCCTGAAATTGTTCATCAACATTTGATTTTGATGCTTTCTCCTCCCGATCTTTATGCTCACTGTCCTGAAGTTCATGGTCGTCAATGTGTTGAACTTTGTGTTGCCCACTGTCAATGTTTTGTTCTTCGTTACCTTCCATCTCTATTTCATTGTTAACTGTTGCCTCTACTGAAATCTCTGTTGCCTCTGCCAAAATCGATTGGGCTTCTGACATGTTGTCCGTTTTCTCTCCTTCATCAGGTGGTTTCTTATTGTCTTCAACTGATGTCTCTTCTAAATTTTCAGAATTGTGTTCTTTTTCTTCATCAACAGGTTGTTTCTCATTGTCTTCAACTGATGGCTCTTCTAAATTTTCAGAATTGTGTTCTTTTTCTCCTTGCTCTTTAATGTTTTTTTTCTTCTTTATCATTCTCACTTTTGTTTTCATCTTTCTTCTCCAGATTTAATTCACTGCCATCATCCTCCTTATCATTATCACTTTCAATTATGATTTCTTTTCCCTTGTCAACAATTTCTTGTTCTTCATCATTTGAGTTTGGCATTTGTTCTGATGTTTTGCCTAAAACCATTTCTGTGGCTTCCTCAAACTGCTCTTCTGATGTTGTATCAACATCAAGATCTACATAGCTTTTGGCTATAACAACGACAAGGCTACATGTAGCATTCACCTCATCCGACTTTTGTGACTATCCTAAGTCAAAGCTGGGTATATCTTGATGAACCTTATCCTTCCTATTTTCAAAATATTTTTTCTTTGCTTCTTGAGCTCCTTCAAAATTTAGAATAGCATCATTAATTTCTTCAATGACAGCAGGATCATTAAAGAAAGCGTCTTGGCTTGAAGGTGTACTTGTGTTCTCAGTTTCTTCTACTTCTTGGTTCAAACACATACCAATCACTGATAATGCTACGTCTTCCAATTTCTCGACAATTTCATTCTTGGGTTTCTTTGACATTACTTGACATTTGTCTAAGAAATTGCTTATATCATCCCCCAATTTTGATGTTACCAAAGAAAACTCTTTGATTTCATCCTATTTCAATATAGATATTTATTTCTAGTTAGCATACTCATTTATAAACTTTCATACTCATCTGAATACTTATTTATGAACTTTCATACTCATTTATAAAGTTTCATACTCATTTCATGACCATCAATTTTTCATTATCTTAATGTCGAAATTTATATACTAAGCTACATACTTATTTAAATTATTCATACTCATTTGACTATATGTTTTAGGGTCAAAGTCAAATGAGTATAAATTAGATTCATACTCATTTGGCTCTATCCTTAAGATATAGGCAAATGAGTATGAATCAAATTTCATACTCATTTGGCTGTATGCTTAGGATACAGTCAAATGAGTATGAATCAGATTCATACTCATTTTAGCATACAGCCAAGTGAGTATAAATTAGATTCATACTCATTTTGGTTGTATGGTTAGGATACAGTCAAATGAGTATGCATCAGATTCATACTAATTTGTACAGATTCATCCATACTCATTTTACACAGTCAAATGAGTATGAAATACACGCAAAACCAATTGTACATAAGATTCATTACCAATGTGTGAATAATAAAATGACACCATATTTAAACCATATAAGCAATTTGAATTATAAAATCTTACCATTTCAGTTTTGTTGTCATTTTTTTCAACATCAATCTCAGCTTCTGTGTTGAAACCTTCAGTTTCTTATGAACATCTTTGTTTTCTACATTTTCTTCATTTTCTTCACTTGCAACAGTTTTAGACACTTCAGCTTCATGTGGCAGTGCATTCTCCTTTTGTAGTACTTTGAATGATGGCTTTATGATCTTTCTTGAACCGAATTTTCCAGTGGAGAGCTCATTAGTCACTCTAATCACAAGCATGTTTGTTGTCCATCCAGTCAATGTTGGGAACTGTCTACTAGGCTTTTCTGAGTTCTTGTGAACAACAAAGTCAATGTAGAAAATCTGTAATACGAGATGAAATTATTTTGGTTATTATGTAAGTAATTTAACGATGTATAAAAAAAGTTAGTTAAAGAGAAGGATTACTTATAACTAAGAAAAGCAGAGGACCGTTGTAAGACTTTGTTGGATCTTTCTTCCAAATTCTGACAGATTCAATTAATGAATCATAAAGAAACTTGCTCCAATATAAGTTTCTTATTTGGTCAACATGTGTCAGAAATCTTACAATTCTTTGATTAGAAAACACATTTTTGTTCCCTTCTATAAGCTTAGAGACAATGAGGGCAATTAGGATTCGCTTGAATGAAGCGTCATCAACATTAGATTATGTTAGTTTGTTCATCAATATACTCTCTGGTACATTCGTTCCCCTTTCAAGATGACCTTTAAACTGCTTGCGCCACTGTGTTAAGGTCAACATTTCATTCACATTGTCAGCTTTTGTGAAGTCGATTGTCTGACCTCCTATAGGGAACCCCAATGTGTAGTGGACATCAATCTCACTAATTTCAATTGATCCTTTTTCTGTCTTGAGCATAGAGGTTTCAGGATCAAAGCTATCTAACAACCAATAAGTAATGGTTGATGGTATCCTAGTTATGTTAAGCTGCAACAGATGCTCAAATCATAAATCTGTTATTGCTTTCCTATGTGTCTTCCCTTTTACTTTCAAGATTTTACACAGGCTTTGAGGAGGCATCCTACTATGTATAGTCGGGAAATCTAATGATGGTTTTTCATCTATCATCTCTTCATCCTCTATTATCTCCTTTTCTTTCTTAGGATCCCTTTTTTGCTTTTTGGTTGGTATCTCATCTTCTGGAATGGAGACTTATTTACCTTTTCTCTTTGGAGTCGTCTTTACTACTTTATTTTTTATAACCATTGCTGATGCAGTTGATGGTTGTTTTGGATGCTTATTATTATTTTTGTCCTATAATATACATAGAAGCATAAGAACTGTGAATAAGATCTCTAACATAATTACAAAGTTATACTCATTTAGGTTTATCATACACATTTCAATCATTTTCTAACAGATTTGGTAATTGCAATTCACATAGATTAACCATACTCATATCTGATTATCAAATGAGTGTGTATGTAATTCATACTCATTGGACAATATCAAATGAGTATATCTCATATGCATACTCATTTGACTGTCTCAAATGAGTATGATTAAGAGGAATAATCATATCACTACTAGAAACGAACGTATTAACGACCATTACATAACGACGAGTAAGACAAAACCGTCGCAAAACACCTAAGGGCAAACATTTACAAAAATAAAACGCGGGTCATCTTGGATTTGGATGAAAACTTAAACCGCCTTCCCTTGACATTTCGTGGCCGTCGTTGATATTCACAGAGTCACAGCAAAGTTCTAAATTGTTCATCCGCTATTGAAGTATTCCATCTCTTTCTCGCTCTTCCCTTTGCAATAATCTCTTCGCTTCTCCCAACCTAAATTCTTCGCTACTCTCTCATTGGATGATCATAACTTACCAGCAAAATGCTATCCACCGTCGGTGCTCTCTGCTATAAGTTACTCAATGAAAGCAACTCTTAGGGTCAGTTCTTACTTTATCCTCTTTTTTTAGGGTTAATTAGTTTCCAATTTCATTACATAATCAGATTTTTTGCGCTCAATCTAATAAGGAGGAAATAAACTCCTAATTTTTCGTCTTTTCAATTGTTTTTAGATGATTTGCTGGGTGTGGAATCTTTTCTGGGTTGATTTTGGTGAAATTGAGGTCTAATTGTTAGGATTTCGATTGAAGTTGCAGGTTAGGGTTTTAAATTTTGGTTTTTTTTAATGCTGCGAAATCACTTTTTCGTGAATTAGGGTTTTGCACAACATATTCTAGATGAATTTGCAGTTTTATCACTTGTAATTGCTAATTCAATTATGTGATTTTCCATTTCAGCCAAATAATTAACATCACTTATTCATGAGTTTATGACATTTCCCAATTCAATGTCTATGTGTAGATGGCCAATTACTTCCTGAAATGTTTCATCGTCGCTTTTGCTGACAAATCAATGCCTATGGGTAGGAGAGTAGGACATCCAATTCTTTTACCTTATTTGGCTCGTGCAGTATTACTTATGCCTGTTTTTCATAAGCTTAGTCACTACAGATAGAAGGAAAGTAGTTAGACTCTAGAGAACATGTATTTTGAAGGCCTATAGTGATTTAAATGTATAACATCTGATGGCCTTTCTAATGATCTGTTGTATTCTAAAATTTAAGTCGTTTTAACCTTTAGTGCCTCCGAAATCATAGGGATCTTTGTGTTTGGGATCTACAGTTCTAAACCTAATGCTTGACAAATTCAAGTTTGTAAGTTGATGGTACCAGAACAAGACAACCAATGGGCCAAGGGCATCATTTCTCTTCGGTCTCCTGATGAATTTTACCCAACTGGATTAGTACGTTTCTGTCTGCATACTTCTATAGTGAATACTTCTAGTGATGTGATTTCGATCATAAGGTAGTTATGTCATCAATTAAATACTTTAGGATCAAAACACTCACAAAGATGAGTATAATACGTAGTTTTTTTTTAAACATGTTAAATTGTGTATGGTAGTTTTGATTTCACCTTCCAAGTCTTTAGACCTACATTACCCTGACACAACACTTCCATACTTCATTCATTTTAAACCAAAGCTAAGATTCTTATGAGAGTCCGACACCCATATACCTATATACAAGTGGACGATTTGACACTTGTAGCCGAGTTTGAGTAAGATGGATTTTGACGTTGAGCAGTGCAAGCCTAATGAGGAATGGAGCTTGTCTGTGCGTAACAAGCACAATCAATTCTTCTACTTAGTGGAAGGAACATTCTATGGAAATCTAGTGAGTGCGTGTCGATCAGGAATGCGTGCCACAAGCAGTGTTAGGCAGTGAAGCATGATGTAAAAGTATAGAGGGTTTATTGTGAGATACCAACTCATATAATAAAGCATGTTGTAAGGTTATTTCATGCATTTGCCAAAAAAGGGTTTAGTGTGAGCAGTGAGATAACAGTTGTCCTGGTAAACCCTCAATAATTCAATGGTGCATCTAACCTAATAGAGGTTATGCGCATGGCCTAAGGCGCATGATGTACCCAACAAGCATATTGAATGAACCAAGAAAAACAAGAAAGTGAACTAGAGTAGAAAGCATAAAAAGCACCAGCAATATGTTATGATGAAAAAAAGACTGATTCTAATGCTTAATGTATGTAAGATGTTCATACATTCCTCTTGTTATTACTATTATTATACTCCATCAACTCCTTAAAGTTCTACCCACTTTTCGTTTCCATTCGTGCTTAAAATTTATCCATTCGTTTACATGAAACAGGAAAACTCAATCAACAGTAGCCGCGATCCCCAACCAAATCAACGAAAATGTAGTTCCGACAATATATGAATATATGAAAACGTGAGTTAAAATTACCTGAGGAATATGACGATAACTCAAAAGAGGGGGGCGATCATTAGTTTTCCCAACTTCAGCATGAATTCCATTAAATTCATCATGTGTTATCTCATTAATTTTGTCAGGTTCATCATCACTTTCCCGCGCTTCAACGTCGGTTTCTGGATAATCCAAATTTTCAACATTGTTCGACTTCTTTACAAGTGACTCCAATTGATTCATTCGTACTTCAATTCGTTTCATGTAATCAAGGTAGTCTTTGTAAGTGAGCGCTGATCCAAAATATTCTTTGATGGTCAATCCACCACCAACACCATATACACGTCCACCATAATCCTTTTTCTTTAAGACCTTATGCGACACATCATTACGCCCCGTGTCTGCATTCTCTCCATTTGTTGAACGTTGTAAGAGGTCATCCTACCATCACATACACAATAATATAAGAAATAGGCTAGACATATCTTTAAACAAAAAAAATAGTAAGGATGGGTTCATACAATTCTCTTCATCACTTCTTCAGCTGAATCATCTATAACATTCCCTTCATCGTCACACCTTATCAATTTCCACATTAGTGCTCGTCCTAAAGATTTCACAGTCTTGCCTCCCTTGGCCAATTTCTCAATCTATAGCATATAAGTATGTAAGTTTTATTACCAAGTGATGAATAAAAATACATTGTCAAAATTTATAAAACATACCACATCTAACTCAAAACGAGCATATCCTCTTTGCGAGCGTTTCTGGGGATACTTGTTAGTCCCCGTTGCACACTTTTTGTTTTTTTCACTCCTTTCCTGATGAATTATGATCATGAGTAGTATTAAGATTACAATGTAAATAAGAATTTAAAATATGTATAATGCTAGGGTGGGGTAGTATATACCTTGAATTTCGGACACTGTCGACTTTCTACAAACTTTTTCCAAACCGTCGTGTCAATGAAGTCGTAATTTTTGGGTGGCTCAGTACGCAATGCTCCATCCTTACGATACAACCACTTTGTTGTGAGAGTAGATTTGAAAATTTTCCAACTTTGACCTCCGACTCCCAACATATGTTTCTTTCTACTAGGGTCAACATTAAATGTAACCTACATGGGTAATGCCATAGAAATATAGGTGATCATAGTTTTAGGAAGAAATAATTGGACAAAGTGTGAAACTTTAATATACGCATACCATAATATCTTCAAACAAAGAATCTTTAAGACTTCCTGGCACCTTTTGCCAAGTTTCTATGTGATAGGTACATCTTTGCGAATGATAGAACCCCAATAACTCATCAATGTTTCACTATTTTCTCCAACTGGCCGGCCTAAATCATTTCATTGGCAGCGAAGTGTCCTACCTTTGTTCCTAGCTTGAACAACCTTAGCCATTCGGGTTGCACCGCGACCTTTAGCTTCGTTTTCATCCTCTTCTTGTCCTTCACCTACTTTTCCTTTCTTTGATTTTCCTTGTCCATCTTTATTGAAAGGCCCCATAAGTGGTGAATAAAGTAACGAGTCTGCTGCCTCTGGTAACAAAATGAAGGAAGTGAAAGGCTATGGCACTAGCAAAACATTTTCTTACAGCATGACTGAACTGAAAGAGAGTAAATGTTGTTCTAGGTACAACAGCAGGGGATGGGGATGGGGGTGGGGGTGGGGGCTGTACAGCAGCAGCGCGGGGGTGGGGGTAGGGGCTGTACAACAGCAGGGGGTGGGGGTGGGGGCAGTACAGCAGCAACGGGTGAGGGAGGCGGCTGTACAGCAGCAGCGGGTGAGGGTGGGGGCTGTACAGCCACAACAGTTATGCAGAAAATTCATGATAAACACTTCATTTAGTACCATAGGAACTTCAGAGAGCATATATTAAGGAATCTTCTTTCAGAGAGCATGGGTAAGAAATAACCTTATACAAACTGAAATACTACTGACCTTAGACAATATGCAATAGTAGTGGCAAAATTTCAATGACTGAACTGTGAAGACACTTTGGAGTAAAGTTTTGGGGTACTTGGTCATCATCTCAATAAGCTTAAAGTTGTAAACTGTTCTGAAATTTCAGGGTGCTGATGACAGATTAGAAGCTCTGAGAAATGAGATACAAGCAACATAGAGAACGATCGGATCAAACAAAAATACAGCCAAGTTTGAAGTTGACAGAGAGGCCAAAGCTTCATAGGCGATTTCCTTTGATTCTGTAAAAACAACATCAACATTATTCAGTAAACCAATCATGGATATTGGAATGAAGAGTCTAAAATCCAAAGCATTAATTCACTAAGAATTTAACAACTTAACATCAAAGAAAATGATCTATTGTGAACAAAAAGCACGTTGCCATCAACATTAGGAACTCTAATTCATAACCAATCAAAATTTTAACGTATAAGAATGCAATAAATACTGAAACCAAAGCAACATTTCGCACAATGCAAAATCATAATTTAAAATACTGCAATAAATATTGTACGACAGCAGCACGGGGTGGGGGTGGGGGATGTACAGCAGCAGGGGGTGGGGGTGGGGTGGGTGCTGTACAGCAGCAGCGCGGGGGTGGGGGTGGGGGCTGTACAGCAGCTGCGAGGGGGTGGGGTGGGGGTTGTACAGCAACAGGGGGTGGGGGTGGGGGCTGTACAGCAGCAACGGGTGAGGGTGGAGGCTGTACAGCAGCAGCAGGGGGTGGGGGTGGGGGTTGTACAGCAGCAGCAGCAGAAGACATGGCTAATAAAGGGGCATTCCTCACCTATTATGACTCACCACCTATTTTTCACTTAGAAAAATCACATTTTAAATTAAATCAAATGACAAGAATAGTGCAAAAGAAATCATATGAAGAGAATAGAGAGATTTTTAAATTACCTTAATGCTTTAAAAATGATTATAGCCTTGCTTTAAATATATATCAAATTACAGATCATCATGATCGAACTCGACAACCAGAAGTTTCGCTAACTTTCTGTTTTGATAAGCTTCAACAGTATCTGAAAAATACATATTTCATCCAGATGTTACTTCTGCCAATTAGTGACAATGAAATATTTGACTCCAAAGGAAGTAATTACACACCATCAGATCCCCCAAGGTGTTTTAAGCACGGATATTACGTCTTTACAATGTATGAGATTGTGCCACTTGCTTCAAATCTGTGGATAAGAAATGAACAAAATAAGGGGCATTTCTTTCAAAAGAAACTGAATAAAGATGAGATCACTGTATAACAAAGACAGCAAAAAACTAAAAACATCAAGGTGCTAATGTCAAGGTATATTTAAATATTATCAAGGTGGTATTCTTATTTTAATTTCATATTGTTAAAAACAGAAGAAGACAAATATAGGATAACCATATGAAAAGATAGGAAAAAAATATCAACGTATATTTGAAAATTATAGTTACCTATATAAAATCTCAATTCCGTTTTCTCTTTTGGGTTGGTTTCTTGGTTGGAATTTCAGTAATTCCAATATTTATTCCTTCATTATGATCAAATCTTCGATACAAATCATCGCCGATAAGAACATCTTCATTTAATAAATCAGATGGTAAACAGAACGAAGGCTCTTCCACATCATCTACTTCACTATTTTCAAATGGATTTCTTTTATTTGACGACAAAACAATCGACCATCCCTCATTCGCCAAATCATCCACACAAAAAAATTTGCTTTGCCTGGAAGGCTAATATAAAAGGCTCATTTTTGTAACCAACCTTATTAAGATCAACTAAGGTAAAACCAAGCTTATCGACACGTACTCCACTATTGTTTTCTACCCATCTACAATCGAAAATAGGAAGACGAAAACCTTTATAATCTAACTCCCATATGTTTTCAATCACCCCAAAATAAGACATTTTCCCATGAACTGGATTTTTATCTTTCGCACTCGAAATATGCACAACTACAGCGTCAAGAGTCACTCCGCTATTCTGTAGTATAGACTGCTTATCTCTATCCTCCGTGTAGTAAGTGTAACCATTTATTTGATAACCTTTATATGATAAAACATCTGTACTAGGACCTCGCGATAGCCATTTCAATGTATCAGACACATTTGAATGGGATTGAATTAACTCATCTTCAATTCGAGTACGAAACCACTCAATAAAGGTACGATTATGTTCTTGTGTTACCCATTTGATATTCTTTTTTGGATATGATCTTTTTAAAAAATCCATGTGTTATATCACATAAGATTCAACTTCAGGTCTGTTATGTAACACATATAAATGAGCCTGGCACCATGTGTCACGAGATATAGGTTCCACTTTGCTAGCTGATATTCCCTTCCCTTCAATGTCATGAGTGTGCCTAGGCTTTGGAATCCCAATGGAATCAACATTGGAGAGATATTGACTGCAAAACTCAAGGGACTCCTCAATCAACGCACGTTCCACTATGCAACCTTCCGGTCGACTTCGATTATTCACATACCCCTTTAATACTTTCATAAACCTCTCAATTGGGTACATGTATCTCAAATAAGCTGGCCCACATAACTGAACTTCTCTTACTAAGTGCACAACAAGATGAACCATACTATCAAAGAATGAAGGTGGGAAAGACATCTCCAACTGACATAAAGTGACAACAATATCCGTTTGCAATGAAGTTAACTTCACTGGGTCAATGACTTTACCGCATATCTCAGTGAAAAACAAGTAAAGTTTAGTGATAGTATAACGAACAGGTTCCGGCAATATGGATCTAATAGCTGCAGGTAGAAGATGTTCCATAAGAACATGACAATCATGAGACTTCATATTAATCAATTTTTTGTCCTTCTTTGACACACAACGATTTATGTTGGACGAATAACCCTCGGGGACTTTAACTTCTAGTAGGTACTCAAGAAAAGTTTTCTTCTCTTTTGAAGACAAAGTATAGCATGCTGGAGGAAGAAATGTACCTCTTTCAGTTTCCTGTGGTGCTAATTCAGATCTAATGTTCATGTTAACCATATCCAATCTAGAATTTTCACCATCTTTGGTCTTTCCAGTCATATGAAGTAAGGTACCCACTAGGATATCGCAAACATTTTTCTCGATGTGCATTACATCAAGAAATTGCCTTACATATAACGTCTTCCAATATGGAAGGTCAAAAAAGATTGACCTCTTCTTGTACCCACGAGTAGGAACTTAAGCACACAATTTTCCGTGGTTCACATTCAAACCTTCAACCTTGTCAACTATTTGTTGTCCGGAGAGAGGTATTGGAGGGCCATCTTCTTCATTGTTACCATCAAAAGCAGCCTTCAATTTCCGATACGGATGCCCTAATGGTAAAAATCTGCGATGCCTCATTTAGACAACCTTCTTTGACTTTTTGAGCCTAAGCGAGGATGTGTTTTCATCACAAATTGGACATGCTTCATAGCCTTTAACACTATATCCCAACAAATTACCATATGCTGGAAAATCATTTATTGTACCGAATAGCATAGCCTTTAGATTGAAATTCTCATTGCGATGAGCATCAAATACTTGAACACCTGTTTCCCATAGCACTTTTAAATCATCGATTAGTGGAGCTAAATAAACATCAATATCATTCCTGGGTTGCTTTGGGCCAGAAATTAGCATTGAAAGCATCATATACTTCCGTTTCATACACAACTCTGGAGGAAGGTTATAGTTGATTAAAATCACAGGCCATGTACTGTAACTGCTGCTTTTATCGCCGTGGGGATTCATACCATCTGTTGCAAGTGCCAGACGCAAATTTCTAGTTTCACAACAAAACTCCTTATATTTAAGATCAAATTTCATCCATTGTGGAGCATCCGACGGTGTCTAAGTTTTCCATCTTTTTCTTCGTCTGTATTTGCTTGCCAAGTTAAGTTTTTTGCTTCTTCTGCAACGCCAAATAGACGTCTAAATCTAGGTATTATTGGAAAATATCACATGACTTTTGCTGCTACATTTTCTTTATCGTATCTCGAAGCTTTGCAAACAGGGCAACTACCTAATGATGCATATTCCTTTCGATACAAAATGCAATCATTAGGGCATGCGTGTATTCTTTCACAGCTTATACCTATTGAACTCAACATCTTTTTAGCCTCCTAAGTGCGACTAGGAAGCTTATTTTCATCGGGAAGCATATCTTTCACAGCCTCAAGTATGGATGTAAAACTTGCATCGGTAATGCCACCCCTTGCCTTTATGGTGTACAATTTTAGTAAGGTCGACAATTTACTATACTTAGAACAACCTGGGTATAGTGGTGTCTTTGCATCATTGCATAAAGTTCCTAACATTTCTGGACAATCTTGTAAGTTTTCTCCTAATACTTGTGCCATTTCATCTTAGCAGTCATGACCAATAATTTCATTGTTTGCCTCTATATCATCTAACCCTTCTTCATGTTGTATTTCGGTATCCATTATAGCACCATCCCCGGGGATTACATCACTAATACTCTCGCCATGTTTTATCCAGAACTTATATGCCTTATTAATTCCATGCACTAATAAATGAACTTTGATTTCGTCTGCATTTTGTAGAATCATATTGTTACACTCAACACAAGGACACAAAATACGATTCGGATCGTGTGCATATTTGAGAGCAAATTCAATGAATGTCTTCATGCTTTGACCATATTCCTTATTGTCACGCCTTGAAGACATCCATTTTCGATCCATACTTGATAAGAAAACGAGATATGTAAGTTAACATAGATATAAAACTCATTAACTTCTTTTTACACACACAAACAAATTAGATAAATTACATTTTCTTAATAATAGCTACATATCAATTTCAACTTCCACTCGTTCTTTTGTTATCTAGGTGTGCGGCCCTCTCAGTATGATGAAACACATATCCGGCGGCAAGGTTAACACTAGCAACGAGTTTTGATTAGTTTTGGTCGCCATTTATTCCCCTCCTTTTTCATTTTGCCTTCCCTTTTTGCTATTCATGTGGCAATGCCTAGATTTTTGTTTTTCTTTCAACATAAATATATAGTTTTCCTGTAGTAGTAACAGGAAGTACCGAATTAAGAGGTAAAATTAGTTTTTTAAATAATTAACTTCAAACCTACAAAAATTCCAGCCAATTAATTTACAACAAAAAGAAATCAAATCAAAAATCACTTTCTAGTTTCTACAAATACCAAACCTAAGAAACTACTTTGTTTCAGCTAGACGTGTAATTCTAAACACATACAGAACATGTGCCACTGCTATTCCAAGTTTGTAATATACATCATATGTATCAAGAGAACAAGAACAATATAATCAAAGAAAACACTTCCTACACCTGCACCTCCTTGTTCCACTTCTACTAGGAACTTGGTGCAACAAATTCAATAGCAGCTTATAGACAAAATTAAGGTAATGGAAAAGAGACACACCTGTGGAAATCATATGTATCAAGAGAACAAGAACAATAGAATCCAATCATATTCAATATCTAAGAACATCAATGCACTACAATCCATTCTTCTTCAAATCAAAGATTCTTGAAGGGGTCTTAAAAGATGAATACAAACAAACATCTACAATTCCAAGAAACTGGGCAGCAGTTCTAAGGCTACAATTACCAAATTTCGCAACCGAATGGAATGCTCTGGCAATTCTATTGAACCAAAGAAATTTAGACAAAAAAATTCGATTACAATTACCCTAATTCGAGTGGAATTACCGTAATTCGAGTACAATTACCCTAATTCGAGTACAATTGAGAGAAAATTAGACAAAGAAATTAGAGGAAATAAGTATCTTATCTTTGGATGAGTTGAACCACGCACAATCCAATTGAACCGAAGCCGGTATCTTGAAGCACAATCCAAATTGAACCAAAGCCTCTATAATTCGTCAATCAAAATCTGAAGTGAATAGAATTCAGTGGAAATTTGATGGAGAAACGAAGGAGATGGACGCAACGAAGCTATATGGGACGAGTGAAGAACGAGGAGCAGAGCAGAGAAAAAGAGGGAGTCTACAGTAAACTGATTAGTTTAGGGTTAAAAATTGAGAGGGAAAATTTAGGGGGTTTATTGCGTTTTACTGTCACCGCAGTTAATTAACCTCTTTTTAATTGCGGTTAAGACAAAACCGCCATAAAATAGAGTAAATGCATACTTTATATTGCGGTTATTTGACAACCGCAATAAAAAGTCTTGTTTTAGGAGGCCGAAATCCTAATTTATGTAACAAAGGCGGTTGTTTATAAAACCGCAATAAATAAGGCGCTAAATAAAGCTATTTTTGTGGTAGTGAGGCTATAATAATTCTAAAATATTTTGTTCTCGTATTAATGAGTCTTGCCTAAAGTGAAGAAATTTTTTAATAAATTCACACTCACATATGTATAAATGGATTGCAATAAATTTGGAAATAATAAATATGAGAATACTATTTATTGGTTCAGCTTATATTTGATTAATTATGACAATTTTTTTTATAAAAGTTGATTATATCGATAATGGTGTATTTCAATAATGATTTTGAATTTTCCCTTTGGAATCCAAATAGATCTGCTAAATGGCTATTGTCAAAATCAACTTAGGTCATTACATATACGTAAACTCAGTTATGAGATGATATTATCGATCTTATTTTCGTTCTTATACCAGCATTTGTAACTTTAAATAGTATATATGAAAAGTTTAATATTTTTACAAAGACTACGAGCAACCGATTAACAAAGTAACAAACCAATATATTAGGAAAGTCGTGAGTGTGATTTAATCAAATCTAAACAACATAAGAAAATTAATATTTCAAATTATTGTAACTATGTATTTTGTGGGAAATCCCATTAATATGGCGGTAAAATTCCAATTATAAATTCAAGACATAAATTTTACTTTAAAATCAAAACAGATTTGATAAATGGCAATTGCCATAATCAATCTAGGACATTACATATACGTAAACTCAGTCATGGGATGATATATATATAATCGATCTTATTTTCGTTCTTATACTGGTATTTGTAACTTTAAAAAGTATATATGAAAACACTAAACTAATTAGAAGCAAAAAACAAATATATTTCACACATACATTGATACATAAGAAATGACAATCAAGGCCTTAAATAAGGCTTACAAGATAACAATAAACAAACTATAATAGACGATGGTGAGATTATGTCCCATGTTATGTAACACATTATATAACAAACTAAACATACTAATTAACTAAATTAATTAACTAGGACTATTATGCTCCACAATCCTAAAAATTCATATATTAACATAAAATATCTTTGAAAAATAGTCAACACAAAGTTGGAAATATTCGAGTATGATTCTAGTCATAGCCAAGAGCTATTTCACTGTAATCATTACGTATATGACCAAAATATGTTATGGTGCTGTCCAAAATACAAAATTGACATCTAATGCGCGAAGTTGGATTTCAATTGGCAATTATCTTCCTTTCCCAAGTGGAAACCCATCATTATGAATTGGCAACTTTACTAAAACTCATCTATGGAACCGAAAATTGGAGATTTAATTGTGGCAATGCTGCACAAATTTTAAAGATTCAATTATGCGAACACTAAGTGACCTCAAATTAAAAAGAAATATAATGTACCCCAACTGTATTTAAATTTTCATCCTTGCCGTCAATGGAGGTTTGAGAAAAATGAAAAACACGTAAATGGAGTGTAGGGAATATGTGCCTAGTTTTTAGAAGTTTATTTTCGCATATTATAAAGTATAATTTCATATATTATAAGGTTTATTCTCGCATATTATAAAGTATAATTTTATATCTTTTAAGGTTTATATTTTGAATATAATATTTTTTTGTATTGTTTATTTTATTTTATAATATAAATTTGGTTTATATTTTTCTTTAAGAAAAAAATCGGTATAAACCTAAATTAACAATAGTGCAGTTGGCTATGACCAGAATCATATTTGAACATTGCCCAACTTTGTGTTGACTATGCTTCATAGACTGTTTATTTTAATATAGGAATTTTAGGGATGTGGAGCACAATAGTCTTAGACTCCTAGTTTACTAATTCAGTATAGTATGTTTAGTTTCTTATGCAATGTGTTACTAAACATGAGACATAATCTCACCATCATCTATTATATTAAAGGTATTTTCTAGTTTATTGTTTTCTTGTAAGCCATATTTAATATGTATCAATGTATGTGTGGAATATATTTGTTCTTTTGCTTCTAATTATTTTAGTGTTTTTCATATATGATTTTCAAACTTACAAATACCGGGATATAAAGAAAATAAGATCGATTATATATATCATCCCATAACTGAGTTTACACATATGTAATGTCCTAGGTTGATTTTGGCAATTGCCATTTATCAAATCTGTTTTGATATTAAAGTAAAAATTATGTCTTGAATTTAAAATTGGAATTTTATCGTCATATAAATGGGATTTCCCACCAAATATACAGTTACAATGATTTGAAATATTTATTTTCTCATGTTGTTTAGATTTTATATCACGCCCACGTCTTTCCTAATATATTGGTTTTGTTACTTTGTTATTCGGTTGCTCGTAATCTTTGTAAAAATATTTATCTTTTCATATATACTTTTTGAAGTTACAAATACCGATATAAGAGCAAAAAAATAAGATCTTTAATATCATCTCATAAACTGAGTTTATGTATATGTAATGAACTAAGTTGATTTTGACAATTGCCATTTAGCAGATCTATTTTGATTCCAAAGGAAAAACATCCAAAATCAGTATTCAAATACACGATTATCGATATAATCAACTTTTATAAAAAATATATTCAAAAGAGATGGTCTAAATTTATATTAAAATTAGACTAATTTAGGCCCATCTATTTATTCAAAAAGCCCATCACTTTTTACAAATGACAATTTTAAGTCTTCTTAGTGGCTTCTCTTCTTTTTCCTCATCCTATTCTTTCATTTCCGCTTAAGCTTTTCAATTAACTTCTTTGATATCTGCTAAACGCTAGTAACAACTTAATATCCAACTATTTTTATGAAGAAATAAGTAATACTGAAATATATTAGTTGTCTTGGATCATTCTATTTACAATGTTTAGAAGTTGTATAGGGTTGGAGTGATAGTGGGTAAGGCTGTAAGACGAATTACTACCAAAGATGTGAAGAGTTTTATCTGGAAAAACATCTTAACCAGGTTTGGCATGCCCAGTCTATAGTGATTGACAATGGTGCGCAATTTGAGACACCCAAGCTAAAGGAATGGTTGTTCGAGAGGGATATTAGGGGGCAATTTGCTGCTGTTGCTCACCCTAAGCCAATGGGAAAGTTGAATCATTCAACAAGATACTATCCAATGGCATTAAGAAGAAACTTGACAATGCAAGGGGCTTGCGGGAAGAAGAGCTGAGTTGGTCTTATGGTCAATCAGGACAACAGCTAAGAACTCCACTAGAGAGACTCCTTTCATGCTGGTGTATGGCACTAAGGCCGTCTTACCAATTGAGGTAGAAGAACCCATTCTGAGAGTTATGCTTTACTCAGAGGGGTCGAATTGGGCAGCCATGAGGACGGCTTTAGATCAGTTACCTTAAGTTAGGGGCAATGCTCTCCTGAGGATGCAGCTCTACAAGCTCCGTATGACCCGAGAATTTTACAAACGGGTCACTCGTCGTCCACTAAAAGTAGGTGATCTTGTGCTGAGGAAAATGGAGGCAGTAGGACGAGCCAAGGAGCAAGGCAAGTTGACACGTAACTAGGAAGGCCGTTATCTAATAGTTGAGGAAGGTCGAAGCGGCACCTATCATTTGCAAGACATGGAAGGTCGGCCCATTCTTAGAACTTGGAATTCGGATAATCTCAAGAAGTTTCATATTTAAAGTTATCAACAAACTTGTACTAATCTAAGTGCCACGGCACAGAATTGTATAATGTACTCTTGGTCATTCGACTGAGGAAAAATCATTAATACAATTCCCGTTTTTACTATAAACACTTAGTGTGAATTATATTCATGCTTGTTGCTAAAGAATGACCTATTTCTTAATGAGGAATACTAAAAATTGTCTTCGTCCAGTCGAGTGATAACTTCAACCAAGTGAAAATTGCTTCAAGATGAATAAGAGGCATACTTAGCCAACTCGAATAGTGAAAAACCTTAGTAAAGGTTTGGCTATCATTGACATGCTCGTCCAAAAGGTGATAAATTCTAAAAAGATTAAATCACTTTGACACGAACATTGCTTTCTAAAGGAAGACGGCTGAAATGTTGATTTGGCTTAGTAAAGTTTGACGCGTATGGTCGTCCAGAAGCTATTTAAGCTAAAAGACGAGCATTGCTTCCTCAAGGAAGCCAGTTAGACAGCAGATCAGACTTTAATCAAGACGAACATTTTCATCTAAAAAATCTCATCCAAGTTCAGCAATCAGATATTCTTATAAGCTCGTCTAAAAATTTCAACTTGGTCGTTTTCCTTTTCAGACTAATTGTCATCTGGATAATTGCCAACAAGAAATTCAAGACGAGTAAGGAATCAAGATTACAGCCGAGCAAAGTTAAAATAAATTTTAATCAACATATATCTCCGTCTAGAATAATATTAAATTTTAAGCAAGTTTACATTAATACAAAATGAATACTCCTTGACGAAGTGTTATGGGCCAAACGAGCTAAGTTATAACTTGGCAGTTTTTTTTGTGGCAACTATTTTGGTTGTTTTCTTTCTTGGGCCACAATCTGGCTAGAAAGTTGATCGTCACCCAAGAAGGGAGGCAGATACCCGAGTAACTCCCAGACGAGTTGATTTAACACATAGTTCTTTTATTAGACGAGTGGGGTTGACACTTAGCATAAATATTATGTTTGGAATTTCTTTTCTAGACGAGTTCAGTCAACACTTAGCAAAAAATCTTATGTTTGGAACATATCTTTGCAGTAGTTCTGACCAACTGTACATATATTGCTTGTACGAGAAAATCTAAAGAGAAGTATTGAAACATAGAAATCTTCTTAAAACGAGACAATTGAACACTTAGAAAAATTTGCATGCAATGAGGCACAAGGACAACAATGTAAAGAAGAGTTATTCATTCAGATGGACTTGCCAAAAACCAAAACAGCAGAGTTTGCTAAACTACTACAACGAAATTAGACGACAATACTTGTCTATGCTACTATAACGAAATTAGACGACAATACTTGTCTATGGTACTACATTGAAATTTGATGAATGTCGATTGCTCAAAGTAGTTACAAGGTTTCGAAAGACAACCTAGATAACCAAAAATTAAACTATCTAAAAGTGAATGAGGGCTGACTGATGAGCTTCTTTATTATCTCAAACCGAAGTAGATGTCCTATGTGCCCCCATCGCCCTCGCTGTCATACTTCCTGGAGTACATAGTGCAAGCCCTTCTCTTGGACTTGCACTAGTTCTTGTAGAACCGCCTCCTAATTTCCTTACTAAAATCATAAGGAAGGAAAGAAGAAAAGCGGCAGGATTATACATTAGGGGGAGCAATCGCATCATCCTCCCCCATGGCGGCATCAACGTCAGGATCTTCCTCATTCAATTCCTCTTCCTCGTCTGAATCCTCAAAAACAAGAGGCTCATCATTACTGATCTTGGCCTTGTGAGATTCCTCCTGAAATTCAAGTCGGCGTTGAAACCGACTCACCTTATCAGGATCGACCATTATCTCCATAGCCTTGATACCTCAGTCCTTTGTCGTCTTCACTGACTCAGCAAAAGCCTTCAGAGCCTCCTAGAAGTCAAGTGCTTCCTGATCCTTCAGCTGAGCTACTTCTCCCTTGAGTTCATAGATCTCCTTGTTGAGCTCAGCCGAGGTCGTAGCAGCAACCTCTTTCTTCTTCGCCAGGTCGTCCAGCATGGTATCCTTGGGCAGAATCCACTCTTCCTTCTCCTTGAGCAGCTCATTGATCTTAATCAAAAGAACCTTGTTGGATAACTCAAGTTCGGCTGAGCGCTTCTACAGGGCTTCAAGGCTCTGTCGATGCTGAATTTTCAGGCCCTCAGAAGTCACTATGGCCTGATCCCCAGTCGTGGTGGCCTTGTGGACACATAGGTTATTTTCTTTTCGGAGCTTCTTCACATAGTGTTCCATAACTATGCTCTGAACGTACAACTGAAATGGAACAAAGCAAGGTGTTAGCAAAAAGACGTTACCTCGACTAACAAAAGGGGCATGTAGCTAACATCCTTGTCACGGCTCCCTTCAGTCCGTGGACGTAGTCCTTAAGGAAGGACTCAAAAGCATCCTTCTTTATTTTCTTCTTCTCCGCCCTGGAGTACTTGGCGAAGGAAGGAATAGACTCGTCAGAGGAGTCTATGTCCGACAGCTCAACAGTTAGAGATTTTCCCTTATCTGAAAATGGGTCACTATCAGTTCTACAAACGGGGATGACCACTGCAAGTTTGTTAGACGGACTCATTGATCGTCCACCAACCCGCAGCGTCCGAACCCATTGGAATGGTATAACTCACTAGAAGAGGCAGACTTCGTTCGAAAGGGATGGGGCATCTGACCCACCAGCTGAGCCACAACCCCAGTATAGGCCGAGGTTCCAGAAAGAATTGCGTCCGATTAAGACAGATCTTCCAGATTCATTACTCTACCAGCTGCGTCCAGCTGGCTTTCAAAGTCAACAGGAGTGGAGGATTCCCCAACTCCCACTATTGTAACTGGTGGTGGTAAGATCACCGGGTAAGAAGGCTTTCTTCCCCTTTGTTCACAAGGGGGGTAGGCGCCTTACGAACAGACGAGCTTGCCTACTCGACCTTCCTTGACGGAGCAAAAGACTTAGTTTTTTTGGGGAAGAAGGCTTTCCCCCTGAAGCAGCCGGTCGCTTCGTCGGCGACGTCGGTTTGGCAGCAGTTGCTTTCGCCGTTGGCGAGTTATTCTGCAAAAAGATAATAATTCAAGTGTTAAAAAGAAAAAGGGGGGGGGACAAAGGTTGCTCAAAGAAGGAACGCGACTAAACATGGCCGTCGTCAGTCTTCAGAAGCCTTTCATCTAGAGAATAACTTCATCTAAAAGACAAAGGTCATTCAAAGAAGGAAGTCGGCCAGAACTGGCCGCTCTTCTTCTTTGACCAACCATCGGCCAAAGATGTGAAAAACGAGTGTGACAACAGACTAAAAGTTGTTCAAAGAAGGAATCCGTCCACATCTGGACGTTTTCCTTGTTTGACCAGCCTTCGTCCACATTGACTCTCAGACTAGGTTGCCCCTAGAAAGGAATTCATCCACAGCAGGCCGTTTTCCTTCTCTGATCAACCTTTGGCCACAAAGACCTATGACGAAGAATATTCAGCAAGAAAGACGTCCCAGTCTAAACGTCTTCCTTACAAAAGCCCTCTTTGTCAAAAAAATTAATAAAAATATTTTTTACCAGCGTCTCTTCACGTTTCTTGGACGGAGCTTTGGAATGTTCCGCCCAAAGGTTGCCACCGAACTGGCTCATATTTATATCGCCTTTCCAATACGGTGGAAGTTTCCTTCTTGGTGAACCTGATTCACAAGAAAATAAGAACTGGTTAAGTAAATTCATAATCACTTACAGATTGCAATTACTCGGGCAAACTAGGCTAATATCCGGGTCTTCGCCCAGCTTTAGGCCAGCGGTAATTAAAAAATTCTCACTAGAAAACATTTCTTTGAAGGGAATCCAACCAGTTGGTCCCTTCAGAGCAACTTTCTTAGGCTTTTCGCATCCAGGCTCGCCCAACCCAGGATGAATGTACGTTGTGGCTAAAAAGTGGACTACCACAGCATCGTCATACTTATTCTCCAGGTCCAATATGGGTCACCCCGTCCTACATTAGTTACTGCTCGGTTTTTGTACCTATAATCCTTAGGTACCTCTAGGTCTGGAGCTTGGACTTATATAAACTCCGATTTCCAGTTGTGCATTTTTTATGGTTACTCAAAAATGGTCATATACCCTACTCCATTACACACGTTATACCAAGTCCCCTCCATCGTCTTTTGAAGTTGGGAAACATAGTGTATATGGGTGAAAGAAGTTAGGGACAAGGTCAAGCCACGCAACTCACATGTGGCTATGAAGGTTAAGATGTTCAGCCATGCATTAGGGGCTAGCTGATTGTGACCTAAGCTATAATGTCTAAGAACTTAAAAAATGAAGGGGTAAAAAGGAAATCTCAGCCTTGTATCTAGGACTAAGTTATATACATCAAATTGATTGGCGGGGGCATGAAAAATGGTTTCTCCTTTCTTGGGAAGGATGAAGCGGAAGTCTTTCATAGGCATCTCCCTGTCCAGATGACTAGTATTGCGGGCCATTTTCTCTAGCCAATCCAAATCTACAGGTGCATAGGCTGGATCTGAAAGGGGTCCTAGTCGATTCCTATGTTCTGAGGAAGTGGTGGAAGGAATTTCATATCTTTCTTCCTCTATTTCTTCTTCGTCATTGTCTGAAAGTCTTTAAGATGGACCATCTTTGCCCTGATCGGGAAATACTACCTCATCCTCTAAGTCATCAAGGTGAAATTCAGCCAAAGGCTCAACCTCCAGCGGCTCAATTTCCTCTACCACGTAAGATTCCTCTCTCTCTGGCCTTCTTCTAGTCGACTCTTCCATTTCAAAAGTGGAGGCTTGAAGAATTATTGAACGTCTTAGACGCGCCGTTTGCTTGACGCGTGCCAGAATACCCTACACATGCAGAGACTGGGTCGTCGAAAATGGGTCGCTCGCTCTATATATACAAGTGTATTGATATTCTGCCGGGATGGGCCCAACTCTAGAAGAAGCCGAAGAAGAAATAGAATCGGTTGTAGGGTTAGCACACTCCATGGGTAGGCCAGAATTATTCGACGAGGTAAAAGACACCATTTTATTTTAAGAAAAGAAAAATGAATAAGGAGGGAAAATAAAAGGAAAGAGAAGGAAAATACCTGACTAAGAGCTGGACGAAGACGTGAAGGACTTTTTTCTTCTTCCCTTAAACAAGTAAAGACGTCCTCAGCCTTCTCAAAGTCAAACTTCCCCAGAAAATTCTCTCTTCAAATCAAATAAAGAATATTCTCTTCTTTTTCTCTCTAGAAAAACCTCTCTAAGAAGCTTCTCTCTCGAAAACCAGAAACGTAAAATGAGGAAATGAGGAGGTATATATAGGGAGTAAAAAACCTCTTCCCTCCCCAAAAGTCAGACTACACGTGTCTTCTTCAGGAAGTGACACGTAACTTTTGCATTTTCTGATTGGAGGGAAAATCAGTTAAAATTGTTGAATGGTACAGTAATCTGGAAAGTTACTCTATGTAAAAGGGTATTAATCAGTTCAATCAAGGATAAATCCCCTTTTAGGGGAAAATATTGTGACATAACAAAGGCATGACACGTGGACCATTTAAAGGGTTCCACGCGTCCCCATTGTTGTATGCCACGTGGATCGAATGACTGAACGCCACGTGTTAGAAATCCAAGAATTATGCATGCATAGACAAAGAGGAGCTTTATGAGCTCACAATTTCTGAGAATAAGTCTCATTCATTCTCCAAAGAGAGAATAATCAGAGCCCAAGTTCTAATGAAAGGCAGCAAATGATTGAATAAGGACATTAAGGCAATAAAACCATGACAAGTATCTCTTGGTGATTGCCTAAAAAATTGATGTATCACATTTATATATATATTTTAGATGCATTTACATTGCATTTAGAATTCTTTTTGAGCATTTAGGTGCATAATGACATGAATTACATAAGTTGTGCTCTACTACTCCCTGTTTGTGTGTTTCAATGATTTTCAGGTTATTTTGGTACAAATTGATCATGATTATCAAGAATATAGCCTATTACTCATTAAGGATGAAGGTAGCTTGCACAAATATCAAAATGCATCCATTTGGGATAATTTTGAGTTGGAATGAAGGAAAGATTTAGTGAAAGAAGTGTCAAAACTGACACATGTTCACTATTTTCATCATAACTTTTGATAAAAAAAATTGATAATCACGAAATTCCAATTGCGTTAGATTCTAGATTTCAAGGGCTTTCCAATGATAGGTCACATGCCCCAATCAAACTTACGGTTTTAGAGAGATATCCTTTGCAAGTTGACGCAGTTTCGCTAGTCCGCTAGTCCGCGGGAGGTGGAGAGATCTCTGTGACCCCCTTAAAAAAAGGGAAATAAGGGCAGGGGAAAGATGATCAATAAAATTCGGAGAACCCCCTACCCGAGAGCCTTTTTACTCCCTTTTCTAAAAAAATTCTAAGTTTTGTCTGCCCATGCTCCCGGGCGAGGTTCGCCCGGGGGGGGACTTTTCGCCCAGGCGGCGGGCGGTTCTTCGGGAGAGCATTTTTCTCCTTTTTTTACGTCGATTTAGCTTATGTTTATAAATAAGATGTAATTTTCGATTAAACATCAATTTTAACTTATCTTAGTTTCGTTAAACTCTTAGTTTTCTCTCTAGATCTAATTTACACATACTTTGAAGATTATTTCAAGTTTAATTGAAGTTCTTGCCTTTCCTTTCATTTGGTAATTGTGTCTTCCATTGTTCTATATTGCTTTCAAGTATTTGCTCTCTCTTTTATTAGAGGCTTAGAACACACTATTAATTCTGATTATATGAGCGATCGTACTGTATATGTTGAATTATGAGCGTTATGACCCGAGCGTAGGTTTAACACCTACTTTAATTGCTCGACACTCGACCTAGGTATTATTAGTCATTTGAACCCCTTTGATTGGTATAAGCATGGTGGACCGAACTAATAACTTACAGCTTAAATTCATAGTTTAAATCTCTCTTTAACATTGCTTTCTTTAGTTTAAATAGTAGTTCAGCCGATTCCTATCTGATATTATCTGAAATAGCTGTTTAGCTGAATATTAACTCAGAAACTCTGTCTCTCTGTGGATTCGACCCTACTTCCTTGACTATTGCTGTTGGAGGAATTTAGAATTTATCTTTGATTAGGCAGATACGACATTAGCCTATCACCAATCACTTTCCTCCATTTTCGGGTGCTCCTTTTTATCTCCAAAATACTATAAATAGTCCCTTAAAATCAAATGAAAGGTAGAATCTCACCAACTCCCTAAACTTGCTCTGTCAAAATATAGTTAGAATTTCTCTCATTCAAATACTGACTTAAGCATCGGAGGGGGTACCACCTACCAAACCCCTGGGTTGGTTCCCTTGTTTTCAGGTTCGGACTCGGAGTTGCCTTCATCTATACAAAAGTCTCAAACGAACTCAGCAACACGAGTTGGAAAGAATAACTTAGCTATCCACAGCTAACAACAGTTACGGTAGTCTTTTTTCAAGAAGTCTATACTAAAATTTTCACACTAAAATATCTAAAAATCTACAAATTGAAAATAATTTTTTAAAATTTCAATTGTTATATTTTCTTGAGATCTATAAATAGACATCCATTTTGTTATATTTTTATATACTTTTGAATTTTTTTATTTTTCAAACACATGAGTAATTGATTGCTTATAAGTGAAGGTGCATTTGATCAAATTGATCAGGAAACTTGATAAAGTATTTTAGAAAGTGGTAGAGGGAGAGGGATGTTACTCATATGTGATGATGACATCTTCCACTAACCTTTTGATTTTTGTCTTTTTTGACTCTTTTTTTTGCTAATCTACTCTTTAATCTAATCTTGAGATAACAACTACACCCTCTAAAAACAAAAATAACTAAAATTTAATGATCAAATTTAAAAGTATAAAATATATATAATTTATGGGAGAAATTATAATGTAATTTATTTTAAATTTTAACATATTAAACTTTCACACGACACACGATCTACATATGTGGCTAGTTTCTTTTTAATGAATCAGGCTCTAGTCACACAAACTATTTCCTTCTCCACAGCAATATACTTGGATTGGGTGACACATAATAAAGTAAAATATGATTTGGAATCCTCGTCAACTTTATAAACTATTTGCAAATGGATAGCATTAGAGAGGGAGACCCATTCCCATGTCTTTAGCAACTTTTGTCGCCTTGCACAACAATTATACAATTACAACCATCATTACAATACTTAATTATAATATTCTGTGGCATTTTAATAATACTTTAAACCTCCATTTACCCATCTAACTTTGTCATATGGCCAAAAGAACTCACTGTGGAGACCCGAAGCTCAGGCTATCCCAATGACTTAAGACAATAACAGCTAGATTCTTCGTCTCTGTAACTCGGATCAAAACTCGGCCCAGCAATAAATCAACACGGATATAGGGAAAGAGTAGTAAATAGAATCCCATCTCCCGTTTGAAAGCACCTACTGTGAATGAAAATTTTAGTATAAACTTCTTAAGAAAAGACTCCCGTGACAAATATATGTAAACCACATATTTTGCAATGTCATCATTTAGGATAATCAAACTTTCTTTTTGATTAAACGTATTTTAGGCATTTTAAATTTTATTATTGTTAATTTATTTTCTCATTTTTTTATTTTCATTATCCTAATTTCCCTGTTTCTCAGTTACCAAAACTGCAATATTTTAGCAAAACAAATGTTTCTCAATTATATGCAAGGTTGACCAAATCAGCAAGTCTATCTCCTTCCAAGCATCATATCAGAACTCAGACCCCTTTTATGATATAATGAGGTTTGGGATGTTTAGACAAAAATATCCCTAAATGAATTCGATATCCCAGAAATGCCCCTAAATAAAAAAAATGGGGGTTGTTAAACTGAACGCCCACATTTTAAAGTAAAAAGACTAAAATACCCTAATTTAATTTAAAGACTCTTTCTTTCTCCTTCACCCAAAACCGGAGCCACCACCACCCTCTTTCCTTCTCTTAATTCCTTGATCTGATTTCCTCATGCCTGAACTTCGGTGGCCAAAGAGTAATTTCTGGGGCAGAAGTTAGAAAAAGGGTATTGAGACTATTTCAAGAACTAGTATCTATCATCAGGCCGCTAAGCGAAGTTATGGGCCTTCAGCAAGAATTTAAAGGATATCAGCTACACCGGCCATTAGAACCGGTACACCCATGGGAGAACATGTCTTGGGAATCGGTTCAACCATGGTAGTACCGATTCTAGTGTCCGGTTCTTCCATGGCTAGATCGGTTTCAAGGAACGGTCCTCCCATAGAGGAACCGGTTTCGTTGGCCGGTTAAAAATTGCAAAGATTTGGTGGAGCTAAGCGCGACGAAGGTCTTGTGGTGGCTGGTTGCTGGGTATTGGAGGCTCAGATGGCTGGGGGTTGGGGCTCTAATGGCAGGGTTGTGAGAACAGGAGAGGGAAAGGGGAAATAGGGAAGGAAGAAGGTTTTTATAAAGGGTAAATTTAAATTTTCTTTAGTTGTTGTGGGCGTTTTTTGTATTTTTGTGGGCGTCATTTAGCTCTTCACATAAAAAATATATCCAAAAGTGATGCTTGACAGTTTCCATCAAAAATCAAAAAATATACCCTTGCCAGTCTGAAAGTCGGCGACAGGCGACCAGGATGGCAGGTGCAGTCAGCGTGGAGGGCTTTGGCGCGGGCTGACAGCGGTGAGGAAAACAAAGAAGAGGGAGGATGAAGATGAGGTTGGAAGTCTGATGATTTTTTTGTTGTTTTAAAAATATTTCTTTTCTTTTCTCTTTTTTCTTTTTTCTTTTTTACTTCGCTAATTTAATTGGGCTATGAGTTTTTTCATGGTGTGAGTTGGGCTTAGTATTGATTTTTTTAATTTTATATAGGTAAGGAAAAGGGAGGATGGATGATTAGGAGACCCTCCGCTCGATGACATAGAGAATTGACAATTGAGAGCCTTCCTAGTCGCTAATACATAGAGAATCTAAAACAAGGTGACCAAAATTAGCAATCCAGTCTGCTGCACGATTTTCTTCTGTGTAGACATGCTGAACTTTGAAATCTTGAAACAATTGTAGTGAAATTTTGGTATCTTCGACTATGTTGTCTATTTTCCATGGGGCTCTGAATTTGCCGTTTAGGGCGTTGATGACTAGGAGGTTGTCGCCTTCAATGATGAGGTTTGAGAGAGAGATGTTAGTCGCTTCTAAGACGCCTTTGTGCAAAGTTGTGGCTTCGGCCATGAGGACGGATGAATTACCCAAGTTGTGAGTTTGAGCTGCTAAAACTTGACCTTTGTGATCTCTGATGATGAACCTTGCTGACGCACTGTCGTGTTTGACTGAACCATCGAAATTGAGTTTTATGGTCCCTGCCAAGCAACAAGGATGGAGTGTGGTGAAGTAATGGTAGGAGGTGTAGGGGGCAAGGGGAGGCATATTTGGTGGGGTTTGTGGCGTAATCATCATAATGGATAGGCATTTTCCATTCATGGTGATACTGCCTTGCCCGGTGGTACACTCTATGGATATTGAAATTAACGCTATTGAAGATGATCTCATTTCTCTCTTTCCAGATGCTCCAAAAAAGGAAAGAGATAGTCGCAGTGACACCTTTGTCCTTGATGAGGTTTTGGAAAAAGTCGTTGATGGTACGCTGAGGAGCAGTAGTTCCAACCCAGCCGAGCACATCAGGCAAGGACCATAGTTGTGAGGTTTGGGGGCATTGTAGAAAGAGGTGATCTGTAGTCTCAGAATTCGAGTTGTTACAAACTGGGCATGTGTCAAAAGGAATAATATTCCTTTTATGTAGAATAGCACGTACACTAATTGCATTATGCAACAATTGCCATAAGAATATTTGCAGTTTTGGGGGTACATCAAGTTTCCAAATCATTCTAAATTCCCATTTTGGGGTATCGGGGTCGATATTAAGGGCTAGCCAATTTGCGTACTTGACTATAAAGTCCTCATGGGAAGAAAACCCCCAGATCGGAGTGTCATTTGTAATATTTCTAGGAAGAGGAATCCTCTGATCATGTCAATAATGTTGTTGGGGAGTAGGGATCCCAACTTTGCATAGTCTCATGATCTATCATTTTTTATAAAAGCGTCCACAGTATAAGCATATAAAGGATATAAATGACTCCCACAATTTAATTGAGAAAATAAAATAGCTAGATGAAATTGAGTCATTAATTTAGTTAAATAGAATACATTTCTATTATACCATAATTTCATTTAAATAATTGGAACCTAAATGAAATTTATTATTTTTATAATAATAATAATAATAATAATAATAATAATAATAATAATAATAATAATAATAGTTACAATTATTTCTATAAATATATATACTAAATAAAATCGAATTATCGTTAACTTGATCTCTTTTCTTTCTCTTATCGCTTCCAATAACTATTATATTTTTTATGAAAATCACGCTAACACATACGTATAATTAGGTTGCAATAAATTTGGAAATAATAAACATAGAAATACTATTCATTGGTTCAGCTTATATTTGATTAAAATTTAGAAGTTCAACATGTTTACTTTTATATGTTTGGCAATACCTAAAACCCCTATATGTAATGCCAACAAAGAATATCTAAAAAGAAAAGTTAGTTGGAGGCTATAATAATTTGACTCGGTTTTTTCTCTTATTAATGAGTCTTCCCTAAAGTGAAGAATTTTTTTAAAGAAAATCACACTAACACATATGTATAAATAGGCTGCAATAAATTTGGAAATAATAAACATGGGAATACTATTTATTGGTTAAACTTATATTTGATCAAAATTTAGAAGTTCAACATGCTTAATTTTATATGTTTGGCTATGCCTAAAACCCTTATATGTAATGCCCAGAAAGAATATCTAAAAGAAAAACTTAGTTGGGGGCTATAATAATTCCAAACATATTTTAAGTCTTGCCTAAAGTGAAGGAATTTTTTTTTAAAAAATCACAGTAACACATACGTATATATAATTTGCCATTAATTTGAAAATAATAAACATGGGCATACAATTTATTGTTTCAGCTTATATTTGATCAAAATTTAGAAGTTCAGCATTTTTACTTTTATATGCCTGGCAATGCCTAAAACCCCTATATGTAATGCCCCGAAAGAATATCTAAAAAGAAAAGTTAGTTGGAGGCTACAATAATTCGAATCAGTTTTTTCTCTTATTAATGAGCCTTGCCTATAGTGAAGAAATTTTTTAAATAAAATCACACTTACACATATGTATAAATAGGTTGCAATAAATTTGGAAATATTAAACATGTGAATACTCTTTATTGGTTCACCTTACATTTGATCTAAAAAGAAAATTTTGTCGGAGGTTATATGTAATGCCAAGCACTACAACAAAAAAGGGATAGCAAACTGGTTGAAATATGGTTGGGAAACCGTGTCATGACCGGTTTAATCTCATAGGTCTACTAAGGTAGGACACTTAATTAGTGGACCGGTTTCATAAAATTTAGTAAAGGAATCAAACTTAGTCAAATACCGGTACCGTATGCCATATTTTTTGAATGAAAGAAAGAGGCAAGGTGTAACACCCCGTAATTTCACTAGAAATTTGGGGCGCTAAATATTTATTTATTTCGTTATATTTATTTATATCCTTTATTTTATTATATATTCTTTATTTATATATATATAATTATTTTGAGTGTTGTTGTCTATAATTATATATGTTTATATTTGATTACTATATATATATATATAACTTATTATTATTTTCTTAAGTATTGAATGTTTAAATTTATTTGTTGTGATTAAATGTTTATGATTAATGTGTTGTGATTATTTAAATTTTTATATTTTTATAGAGGTAGTATTATTATTTATATTTTAGTAGTGTTGGTACTTAGTATTTATTTTTAGTTGAGCCTTGTTATTTTATTGATTGGGCCAAACTAATTGAAAGTTTCATTTACCGCTTAAGTGGGCCGACCCACTTGGTTGTGTGGGTTAGGGTGGCCGGCCAAGGGAGTCTTGGAGGGGGGGATTTTGTTTGAATTTTATAGCTTGCATATTTTATTTTTGGGTAGAATCTCTTCCACCAATGAGAACCTTTTTTCCCTTATTCTTCCTCCTTATTTTGGTCACTATTTATTCTTACTCCTATTCTCTTATCTTGCTGTCCTAACACTTAAATTACAGCAATTAAACACCCCTCCTAATCCCCCTATCACACGCCTATTACAAGAAAAAAAAAGGAAAAGGTTTTCCCATTTGTTCTTCACAATTTCCTACTTCCTAGTGACCTAAAAATTCGTATTCAAGCATTAATTCAAGAATCAAGTTCGGGTTTTATTTTTCTCTTGGTATTTCTCTCAAGTGGCAATTTTCTAGGCCATTTCTTTACTCTTATTTTTCGGTTTTATTACTCTTCGGATAGATCGAGGTAACTAACATCCCTTCTAGTACGTTAGTATTTAGTTAATTGTTTAAGTATGTTAGGATCATGTTACGATGCGTTTTAAATGTTAGATCTACGATGTTAGTATTATTATTTTATTAGAATTCATGTTAGGTTTGTTTATTGTTTTATTTCATGTTTAGAGTACTTAAAATTGTTGTTTATGATGTTAGAATGGTTAGTATTGAGTAGTATCATGTTAGGGTTGTTACTCTTTATTTATTTCATTAATTAGTATGCTTATTTCATGTTTTTATTAATTTTATTAATGCTGTAATTATTTTTAAATTATAAAATTATTGATTTTGAAGTTTTAGTTGAAGTGTAATTGATGATAGAATTGTTATGTTAACTTGGAATATGATTTAGCATGTTTTTAGATGTTCTTTTGGCCTTTTATTATTTTTAATATTGCTGAAATTTATTTTCATGAAGTGAATGAATTTATTTGGATGGTTTTTGACTTCTAAGTATGCCCTAATTTTTATAGCATGACGTATATACTTTTGGGGTTGTTCCTAAATGTTTTTACACGATTTATTTGGGTATTATATTGCTGGAATTTATTTTCATGGAGCAAATGAATTTATTTGAGTAGTTTTTAACTCCTAAACATACCTTAATTCTTATAGTATGATGTATATGCTTTTGGGATTGTTCTTTGATGTTTTAAAAGGGTTTATCTTGAGTATTAAATTGCTGGAATATTATTTGAGTTAAATGGATTTGTTATTTATGTTTTTAGCATGTTCATAAGTGGAGTTACATGATTTAAATGACTTGTGATTATTTTTGTTCTTTAATTCTTTGGAGTATTAATTTCAAGCATGCCTAATTTGATGTTATTAAAGTTATATTTAATTCTTCCATGAATTTTGAGAGCATGTTTTTGTGTTACCGTCTTTAGTACTTTTTTAAATTTGAGTTATCAACGTCGTAATGCTCGGGGGAGAATAATACTGTCCTTAGCATTATTTCGCCAAGAGTTATGTACGGAGAAGATTTATAATTAAATTTATAATCAACCTTGTACCCAAACTCAGATAACGACTTTCATGGATTTATATTTAAATTGTGATTTGAAGGAGTTTTAATACTTATTTCTAAATCTCGTGTTTGAAGAGAATTTGATTTAATTACTCCATTTATTTTGAAGAACTGATTTTGAAGTATTTATTTGAAGAATTATGATTTTATTTCTATTTGAAGTATTTGAAGTATATTTGAAGTAATTGATGGTTTGAAGAATATTTGAAGAATGTTTGATGTTCCTTGAATATTTAAATTTTGAAGAATTTATTTGGTTTAACTGTTTTACCTTGAGTTGAGTAGTCTAAGGGATTATTTTATCCCAAGGATACTGAACATGCACTCCGAGAGGTGAGGGGACACTGAGCAGGGTGCTACCCTACATTGGAGAAACTTAGGATATGTTGTCGTCCGAGAGGTCAGGAAGTACTGCGCGTATTATCCTGCATCGGGAGTTCGGCCATTCTTAGACACAGACGGTAGGGAACGTAACCCATAGGCCGTTTTGGAGGTTGCGATCTGACATACTCTTAGGAAGTGGGCTGCGGGTCACTAGCGTTCATCTCACTCATATTATATTATTTAACGATTTCTTTATTTATTTCACTTACTATTTTGAAGTCTCTTTCCTTTGACGATCTATTTATGGAAACATTTATGCTTACCTTTCGTTGATGATTATTAATGTTGATCTTGTCTCATTGTCTCCTACTTCGAATATTGTATATTTTCTTTATGCTTTGTATGATTATTGTGTATGCCTGACTTTATTCTTCATACTTTAATTTGTTAATTGAATCCTGATTGGACTGGGAGAGCTGTTAGTTACTCCCCACTGATTGTGGATTTTTGTTGTATATCTTTGCAGATGTGGAACTTTAGGATCGTTACTGTCTGGAATGGGGCTGTGAGACATGGTCCTGTAAGGAAGGACATGGTCCTAGTAGTTGTAGACGAGACCTATGATAGGAAGATTAAGACCACCTTTCTAATGGGTCTTAAGTAGTTTTGTCATGGATGTTCCTATCTTTTGGATTATGTTTTAGTTTGGATTTATGGATTGATGCGTTATTTTGGGATTTTAGTATGTTTTGTGGAATGAGGGTAGGGGACCTCATTTCCTTATTTACTTGAGGATTATATTTTGACTTGGGATTATTATTCTATTTCGTTGTTTTAGAATAACATTTCCGTCCCAGTGGTATTTCCGCTGCCACTGACTCTTTATTTAATAGTTTATTTCATTTTAATTTAGTTTATCTCTATTTTATTTACTGTTAAAGGACGGGATGTTACACAAGGACACCAGATTTCTCGGGAAACCCATTCCATATTTCTATAAAGGGGACAAAATATGTCATACATCTTGTACCTTTGATTCTTTTAATTTAAAAAAAATATGGTGAACCCCACTACACGCTTCACTAACTGTGCACATTTCCTACCATTATGCACATCCATAACTAGGGGTGAGCACAATCGGGTATCCGCTACCCAATTGCATTCAAAAGTTATATTTTCTTGTTTAGCTACAAATAAGCATCTTACATAACGTAATTTGATAATACAAAAATAAAATAAAATTATCCTAAAACATACTTCATCATTTTAGATTACAATTCGTTTGCTCTCCCTTAATTCTAAAACAAATAACATTAGAAATTATTCGTCTTGGTGCATTAGTTATATTGAGTGTTGTGTTTGGACACCAACATAACATATTTTGGTCATATCTATACAACATGTGTCTTAAATACGATCACCGCAGCCAGACTTTGTCAATGACCTCGAAAAGCTTTTTACGTGTCCAAAATCAGTATCACGACCCATCATCACTCCAACCATATACAACTTCGAAACATTGTAAATAGAATGATCCAAGACAATTATTGTGATATTTCACTATTACTTATTTCTTCATAAAAAATAGTTGGATATTAATTTGTTACTAGAGTTTAAGAGATATCAAACAAGTTAATTAATATTTTCCCAAATATTTATATTTATACAAAGATTACGAGCAGCCGAATAACAAAAACTAACCAGTATATTAGGAAAGTCATGGGCGTGATAAAATCAAATCTAAACAACATGAGAACATTAGTATTACAAATCATTTTAACTGTGAATTTGATGGGATATCCCAATAGTATGGCGGTAAAATTCCAATTACAAATTCAAGTCATAATTTTAACTTTAAAATCAAGACAGGTTTGCTAAATAGCAATTGCCAAAATCAACTTAGGCCACTACATTTACGTAAACTCAGTTATGGAATGATATATATAATCGATCTTATTTTGTTCTTATACCGGTATTTGTAACTTTAAAAAATATGAAAAAAAAAATTATACTAATTAGAAGCTAGAATTATTTTCCACACATACATTGATACATAAGAAATAATAATGAAGGCCTTAAATAAGGCTTACAAGAAATAATAAACTACAAAATACATTTAATAGATGATGGTGATATTATGTCCCATGTTTAGTAATACATTATAAAACAAACTAAACATACTAATTAACTGAATGAATTAGCTAGGACCATGTTTAGTAATTCTGATTACGTTAGTGAACATGCGGCGTATGTTGAATTATGGGCGTTGAGGCTTAACTATAGCTTGACACGTGCTCCAATCACTCGATTCTTGACCTAGCTTTTGATAGTTGTTTGATCCTTTGATTGGTATAAGCATGGTGGACCAAACTAATTCCCTACACCTTTACTTCATAGATTAAAATATCTCTTTATATTGCTTTCTAGTGCTAATTATTGGTTCAACTGTACTTCTCTGATCTTTTCTGAAGTAGCTGTTTAGCTGGATATTAACTTAGAAACGGTGTCTCTCTGTGGATTCGACCCTACTTCCCTTGACTACCATTGTTAGAGGACTTAGGATTTATCTTTGATTAGATGATACGACTTTAGCCTGTCATGCGGGTCTTTCAATGGAACACCGGGGATATCCCACTCTTAATCTCCTCGAAAAACGTATAAGAACTCACCCCTAAACCCAGATTAGTTCTTTCGCATTTCAGAGGTTGCCTTATACAAACATCCCTTCTTTTCCCCATCGATCGCCAATGAAAGATGGCGGCCTGAAAAGAGAACCAACCAGGACCCCAGAAATTCGCCGATACCACTGTGATCTTGAACATGTTGCGCCATAAGCGCAGTGTAGGTTTAACCCTGAGCATGTTACAGTTACAAAGAAAGGCTACAATTGTACCAACCAAGTTAGGCATCAGTTGGCACAAGGCTATATATAAGCATCAAGTAACTCCTTTTAAAAAGGGTGTAAAGGGAATCGAAGTCCTAATTCGAGATGAATCTTGTGTATCCCAATACACCTAAGAGGGGGTAGAACGACCAAGTCCTCCAATTTGGGAGGGTACAAAACGAAGGGGTGCCTAACAAAATATTGGACTTTAAAAAAATCAAGCCTAGTAATTAGATCCCATCTTCATTTTCCAGTTGACCAATGCCCTGCTATTCCTTTTGCTTTGATGGGGGAAGGATATGCCTCGAATTCAGAAGGCTGTGAAGTGAAAGGGGCCCTCATCGTTCGTGGACTCCATTACTCTAACTACACCAAAGGAAAGGAAAAAGTCTAAATAACTCCTTGAAGTGGGAGGGAAAGCTAAAGAAACTTTATTTGGGTGATCTACCATATCCTCAAGCCCCTAGAAAACTCGTCGAGGATCTAATGGGATTCAGGGGCCAATATACTATGGATACAACAGGGACCCCGTTATTCCACGTCTCAATCCAAGGTCTATATCGAGGAGGTGAGACGGGAGGGCTGTTCGAGTCGGCACTAGTGTTTATTATTCATAAATACAAGAAAAACTAAGGCCTACTTCGAATTTATTAAAGCATATTAAAAGAACGGAGGTCGAGAAACCGTACCTTAGTTGAAAGTCGCGGTTGGTGGTTCCTAGAAATGCACGACATCACAAGAACAACACAGAGCAAGAGAGCAAGAACTTTTAGAGAGAGAAAATAGAGAGAGAAGTTGTGGCTGAATAAATAAAGTTACAATGAAGTTATTTATAGCCCACCTACCTTCTGAATAGTGAACCGTCACGATCCCTCTAATGGGAACAGTAAAAGGTTGTGGGAGTTCGAGCCAGTGCCTTTATGAGATATGGATGTATTGTACACAAATGATATATGTATTACGGTCAACGGGTACCGTTGACTCGTAACAAATCAGTCAAAGATCAAAGATTGGCGAAACAGAACACGTAGAATCAATCTGATGAACCCACAACCCCTTACCGGGCTACCTCGAATTTCACTACGAAAACAGCAAACTCTCACTGGGGCTACCTCGAATTTCATTATAAGAAGTGGTTTCCTTACCGGATACCTCGAATTTTCTATACACCCTCATAACAGGATCAACTTCGAAGGGGTGTGAATTCGAAGGCCATCAGGGATCATTATCCCCTGTCAAAGACATTCTTCGACCTATACTTTTGAAATATTTTCTAAGTATCAAAGCCCTTCACACAAGGCACCTACCTCCAGCAAAATTAAGTACGACACTCATTAGCCTAACCAGGCCACCTCGAACAAACAAGCCCTTTCAACAAGGCACCTACCTCGATATATCCCATGACTCATTAGTCCTAGTCGAGCTAACTCGAGTACAAGACAGTCAAAGAAACAACCGACCCCCTCGAGATAAACGAGAGGCTATGTCGAAGCTATAAGTTAAAACACTAAAACTAACATTCTTCGACAAAGGTTAGTCAAAGTCAACGAAACATGGTCGAGGTCAACAATATATAGTCGAAGTCAACGATATATAGTCAAAGTCAACACTATATGGTCGAAGTCGACACAACATGGTCGAAGTCAATGATACATAGTCGAAGTCAATACAATATGGTCGAAGTCAATGAGGTCAGCTCGAAGTCAACCCGAATAGCCTCATGATAAACCTATCAAACACCAAGTCAAAAATCAAACCTTGACACCATCACACCTTATTCGAAATACCCGACCAATCTTGTCCGGAAGACGATCGAAGAACACGTCAATTGAGTATAAAGAGCATATTCAGGTCTAAAGAAGCGGTGCCTCGAAAATTCATAAGGCATAACGAGAAGGAGTCCCTCAAATTTTTATAAGGCACAATGAGAAGGAGTGCCTCGAATTGTGAAAGGCACAACGAGAAGGGGTGCCTCGAATTTTCATAAGGGCACAATAAGAAAGGTACCTCGAGTTTTTATAGGCACAATAAGAAGGGGTGCCTCGAAATTTAGAAAGGCACAACCAAGCAGGCTGTCTCGAAGTTTTACCATAAAAGGGGATGGAAGTGCCTCGAGTTTTGTATTAGGCCCCACAATGAAGTGCCTCGAATTTTGCATTAGTCCCCAAGAAAGGATGCCTCCAGTATACTGAGACTGCACATCCTGTGAGAGTGCCTCGAACTAGTCGATCCTAGGTACGTCGAGCTGGTCGACAACCTAAGGCTTAGGGTGCCTCGAAATCCCCGCACAACTCAGTCTTGCATAAAGACCCATCCAGATTTCCGGTATTCCGCTCCACATCACAGTTACGTCACAATCCTGAGCTCTAATACAGAGAATGTGGCTAATGTTAGGGCCCAATCCAGTCATGGCCCGCTTTACCAGTGAATTGACCAAAATACCCCACAAGGTGTAAAAGTACCATTTTACCCCTAGGGCCTTACATGCTAGAGAGTACATGCTTTCAGTCAAGCCCACTGATAAAAGGCTTTTATGACATCATCACCTTTACCAGGTGACATCATCCAAGTACTACTAATAAATAGTATTTAGACCTGATTAGTCAGGTACGTTTTTCAGATATTCGCATGCATTTACTTGTACTACTCCCTGAGATCAGCTCTGACTTAAAGATCGGAAGGACGACCCCGGGTACAACTCCCGAGGTAGCTCACCGTGTTTTGTTTTGCAAGCACTAGGACTAAAGGACCTCGGACTGTCATTTATTACTACCCTAACTGGAATTAGACTCTAAATTCACTGTGTTTCTTTGATCTCGAAACAGAAACATCTATCATCTACAGCCTTGTAGCACAGGTAATGCTTAGGAAGATATTATGCTCTCACACTTCATACTAAAAGATTGACAATGAACAAAAGGGATACAATTGATAGAATAAGGGTTACATTTAATAAAAACAACCTATGTAGGATTTGAACCTACATCTTTTGTGCGATTACACAATGCTCTTCCAATTAAGCTAATAGGTTTGCAACAACAATTGGACTCATAATTAATATTCTTCCTATTCGTGTAACTCTATTGTAATCAACCTACGTACTTGTAGAGCAAAGAAGATTCAATTCCACACGAGTCTTTGACAATCTCAAATGGCATGGAGTGTCAAGAATTAGACTGACTGCCAATTTGTGCATTAAAGAAAAATATGCAACTAATATATCAGATTACATCTAGGAGGATTTCATGAATACATTTACAAATACAGTTTACTCAAAAACAGGTAACTCTTACTAGAAAGGAAAATCATCTCTTCCTATGGATATTATATAGGATTATATTGTTGTTGGCTACACACTTATCACTTAAATACTTTCTCCCTCCCCTTTGTTCCTAGACTGAATCAGTGAAACGAAATGTGTGCCCTTAAACATATCCTAACACCCAACCCTAAAGATTGTGTACTTATTTTTTCCTACTCATATCACTATAAAAACAAAAAAGGAGTTGACAGGAGTACGTGTCGACAAGAAACCAATACAATTAGGATTAGAGATAAGGGGATAAATAGGAAAGTATATTAAGATAAAGTTCTAGTATAATAAATTATCTTATGTTATTAGGTAAGTATATTGAAAGTGATTTGAGGCTACTTGGAATTGAGGAGAATGGCATTGGATAGAAGTGGATGGAGGGGCGGTATCCATGTGGAGGAAGGGATGTGATTACTGCATTTATTTGTTTTTCTCAATTGTGTTGGTATTAAGACCTTTTGAAAACCTCTTTTAAAACTTTTTGGTGTAAACCTTGTTTTCAAAAACTTTTTTAAAAATTCTTAAAACTTAAACTCTTTTAAAAACTTTTTATCACTCTTGTCGAAGTCATTTCCTTTGGCAACGGTTTCAGTTGACAATTCACGTTAACCGACCCCAAATCACTTTGGGAATAAGGCTTAGTTGTTGTTGTTTGTATTAGGTAAGTATATTAATTAATATTATAGGGTTAGATTGTTTTCCAAGTCATTGTACTATATATATAAGGTTGTACCCTAATCATTAATAACAAGTCGTTTACTCTTAAATACTCTCCAATTCTTAACATGGTATAAGAGCAGGTTTTGATCCTTGAACAAGTCTAGTAGTTTTGTTTTTGCGTACCAGTGGGTAGATTAATATCGATCTTGTTAAACTTACTTTTTTTCCGCGAGCTTTCGTCTTCAGAGTGAGTACATTGATTTGTGAGTGCTTTAATCCTCTTTTCCTAGTTATTGGCTTCCACCAGTAAGTCACTGGTGGATTTTGGATTTTGGATTTTGGATTTGGACAGTAGGTTTGTTTTGTTGTGTTGGTATTGAGTGTTGACTTATGTCAAGGGTAGTATTCAAGCAAGTGTTTTTGCTTCATTCTAATTTTCAAAGCTAGTGTTGATTGGCTTTGTGGTGCGTCATTACCTTCAATTTTTCTTTGGTGATTCTTCTGTTCGTGAGGGTTGTAGTTCACGAACTAGTGTTGTGGATGTTCTCAATTTTTTATGGGTTTCTAATGGTTCATAAGTTTTGTTGCAGGAAGTGGTTCGTGAAATTGTTCATGTTTTCCAACTTGCTGGATATCGGGAGCTATTGTTTAAGTAATCTACTAGTTTGGTAGACCATGTACAACCAAGATGTGATCTTGCTTATGGTTATTTGTTCGGGTATGACCAAGATGTGATCTTTTGCTCGTGGTATATTGGATAGCTTTGATGCGATTGTGCATCGTTTCTACGAAACACTAGTTGGGTCCCTAGTTGGGTTTATTGGTGCAGTTTAGCATCATTGATTATTGGTGGATGGAGTTAATTAGTTCTCCACGATACTTTGGTTGTCCCTTCTCAAAAAGGGTGTTTATTTGTTGTCCCTCATCCTAAAGAGTGGTTATTGTTGACATTAATTGATTTATGTCGTATTGATCAAGTAATTATTGTTTTCTTTCCATTTTTCTTCCAATCGTAGCGTTCGTGTTACTACACAATGATTGAGGGGGAGTATTAGGGATAAGGTGATAGATAGAAAAAGTATATTAAGATAGAGTTCTAGTATAATAAATTAATTATATGTTATTAGTTAAATATATTAATTAATATTTTAGGGTTAGATTGTTTTCCAATTCATTGTACTATATATATAGTGTTATACCCTAATCATTTATAACAAGCCGTTTACTCATAAACACTCTCCTTAACAAGGACTAAAAAACCCTACATGTTCCAATTGATATTGATTAAAAAAAAATCAAGATACATCAAAACACGAGCAACAGGATTCTCACCTTATACAAAAGTCTATGATGGAGCATCCAACGATACCTAAAGACAATCAAGTGATCAACACATTTAAAGGCACATATATGAAAACATCAAGTGTATTGTGTCAAACTCAAAGTGAAAATAAAGGTGGGTTCAATTGATTAACATCTGGGAAAGACTTGCCTAAAAATGGAGAGGAATTGAGTCTTGTAAATCTTGTTTTGGTGTAGAACTCGAACTATGGAGGTTGCTATAGTGATAAAAAAAAAAGAATTAAAATCTTATAACATGCAATGATAAAAGATGCACAAAACACCAATTAAACTTCAATTTACACATCAATTCTATCAATTTCAATTCTAAAACTAATTGGAAAATTAAATTAATTTAATTGAAAAGAATCCAAACATATACGTAGAATAAGTTGAAAGGATCTGACGAGCAATTCCATAGCTTCATGGAGCGATTTCGAATTGCCAAAAGAATGAGAATCGATAGATTTTGATTTGTCAAAAGAAATAAACCAAACATCTAACAATCTCACTTCTTCATCACTAATCAAGACAAACAATGAAATAAAACTCAAGAACTTACCAAGAGATTGTTGGAGGAAAAAATTCATGGGTAATTCATGGAGTATGAAATAAGAGGAGATACGAGAGTGAGAGAAAAAAGAGGAAGCGGCCCAGTCTTTTCTCTTCTGAAGAAATTCGAAACCAAAAACTAAATTAATGGTCTACAAGAATCCTGGATGTTCGATCTAATGCTAGGGCCCGGATTTATTATTTTCAGTTTTCAGCTTAGTTTGTGGTTTTCACCAAAGCAAAGTCTTATAAAAGACGGTCTTACATTAAGCTTAACGTAAGACCAGCTCAATAAGTCAATTAAAGGTCCAATTACGCGTGCCACGCACTAAGGAGCCTAAAAAAAATTGATTTTTTAACTTTTCAACCTAAAACCTTAAGTTTTGCGTTTTTTAACTTTTCAACCTAAAACTTTAACTTTTGCATAAAAATTCATAACTAATAGGGTTAATGGAGTGAAGGGTATCGATTCCACATATGATATTAGTTATAGATTTTTTTTTCAAAAGTTAAAGTTTTAGGGCGAGTAGTTAAAAAACGCAAAAAGTTAACGTTTTGGGTCGAAAATTAAAAAATCAACTTGGCTGGGCTGGTTAGCATGTGGCGCGCGTCATGGGCTTTTCTAAGGCTTATTGGGCTGGTCTGAGGTTAAGCTTAACCTAAGACCGTCTTATAATAAACCAACTCTTCACCAAATCCCATCCATCTATATATTAAAAAGCGTGAGTTTGAACTTGAGACCAGTCAAATAGACTTCTATTACTTTTCCACTAGGCTACACCTCCTTTTTCTGATCTACTTTAGCTTTTAAGTTAAATATCTCATTACCTGATTTTTGTTAGGAAAAGAAGAACCTCCTCAAACTTTTTCTCTTCCATTTTCTCTTCCAATGTGCGTCTGATTTTTTTTGTCCAATACAATTCTCCGATTAAATATTTTACCTTATTCTCTTCCTCCAATTTATATTAAAAAGGAAAAAAGAAATATCTTATTACAATCCCTCTTCGATTTGTAATTTGTTTGTTTATTTCAATTCCCTCATTACTGTTATATCTTATCCTCAACCTATAATATTAAAAAATTCCTCTTCCTACCATTCCTCTTTATTTGTTGTCTCAACCTTTGAGGCAAAAATAGTGTTATTGTGGTGGATTGGTGGCGGCAACGGCGTACATTTGCAAGGATGACTTATTGCGATAAAATACATTGGTATGGCTTGCCGACCAGCAAGAATACCACATACATTTTATAATAAACTTTAGGTAGAGTAGAACATATTGTTCAAAAAATGCTCTATAATATGAGACTTAGTGATGAAATAGGAACTGATATTATAACTATTATTTTATAATGTAAAAAAATATTTCAAGTGGGTCCGAAAGGTATTACAGATCTTATTCAATTATGTATATCAATAATAAACACTCATTTCCTTAGAAAAAAAAGGGATATCAAATTCACACAAAATGAGCAAAAAACCATACAACAACAAAAAAGAATAACCCAAAAAAATAATTTATAGTAAACACAACCATACAAAAACAACAACACGCAATCTTGGCCAAAACAACAGATCCAATGAAATATACAAAAGATAACACAATACGATTTTCCCAGGCATAGCCCGGGCCCACAAACTAGTTTCTCTCTCTATATATAAACTAGTTATATATGCACACATGTAAAATTTATAATCGTAAGTTTGTTTAAGATGTTTGTATTTCTTTTTTCAAAATTTAAAATTTGAAAAACAGTTAGTTATGGACAAAATTGTTCTATCAAATTAGGATTTTAAAAAAATGTTAGATTTTTGGTGTCCCCTATTCTTTATTTATAGAATAGAGATAGAAAGAGAGGTGACATCTAATGAGAAGTATTGTTTACAACCTTTCAACTGAATATTCCTGCATGGTGTACAAGTGTAGGGTTGATAAATCTGGGAGGCTTGTGTAGAGATGTAGCTCCGTTCCGGATCCTGCAAAAAAGGGAACCCAACCCAGAGGTTTGGGAGATGATCCCCCCTCCAATGCCTAAGTCAGTTTCAGGTTAAGAAAAAAGAGATAGAGAGAGTATATATTTTGGCAGAGTAAGTTTAGAGCATTCAAATTAGTTACCTTTTCACCTGACATTTAGGACTATTTATAGCATTTGGCCTGAAATAGGTGTCAACCTACCTTAGTGGCCTCTAATTGGTTGAGCAATCAGAGTGTGCCCTATGTCAACCTTTGAATGGATGTCTAGCCTTTTCCAATCAGTGTCCTCCTTCTCTTGGAATTTGGGCCTGATTATTCTTCTCAGAGATCTAAAAGGGCTTTTTAAGGTTTGAAGAATATTCCCTAAAAGGGATATTATTCCTTTCCTCACACTCCCTTGATAGGCACCACATGGCCCTCTAATAATATGCCACGTGGAATAGGGGGTAGTCCTATTTACCCCACAACATTTGCCTCTAAAAGGGAATTTATCTGAATCCAATACTGATATATTTCCTTTTATGAGTAATAATAATTCCAGTTTTACTGAAGTAAGTTTAAAAGTACTGAAGGAGAAATCAATCAGACACTTTTGACTGCTGACATGCCCCTCTCACTACATGACATGTGTCATTTTTACTGTGGGAGGGGAAAGGTTTTTTACCCTCCTATAAAAGCCCCTCTTCCCTCCTCATTTCCTCATTTGTTTTTCAAGATTTTGAGAGGATTTTAGAGAGAGGTTCTAGAGAGATTTTTAAAGAGAGAGTACATATCGTCTGAAGAGTCGCTCTATTCAACGTTCAACTGTCTTCAGCCTACTTGTTAGTGCTCGTCAGGTATCTTTCCTCCTTCCAAACTTATTATTTATTCATTTATTCTTTTAAATAAATGGAATCCTCGTCCAACACCCCTGACTGTCCGAGAGAGTGTCTAGGCCCTAGAAATAAACTCCAAACATCCTCGAGTTCTTCTAGAGTGGGACCTTTTTTAGGCAGTCCCTTTGTGTATGTTTATACCCATCAACCTTGTCCGACATCCCAGTCTCTGCATGTGCAGAGTATTTTGGCGCGCGTCAAGCAGATTGCTCGTTTAAGATGACAGCTCATTCTCCCAGCTTCTAGCTCTGAGATGGAGGAATCAACTGGTCGAGGCCCAGAGAGAAATCCTACTGAGAGTTCTGGACGATCCCCTCATGGAGACGATGACCAACTAGACATACAACTTTGACCCCTTTCTGAACCAGAACCGTCCACAGCAGGCCCATCAGGAGTTCAAAGAGAGGACATTCCCATCTATAACTGTGTTGATGATGAAGATCTCACAGGAGATGAGATGTTATGGATGAAGATGATGACGAGATTGAGGCTGATGACGAGGCCCAAGAAGAAACTGTAGAGGAAGTAGAGGGAGAAGACGAGGAAGATAGTGAGGACGAGGGAAGTGCTTCACCCACTTCATCAGAAATACGGAGGTCCTTAGGGGACTTAGCTGACCCTAGGTCAATAAAAATAGACAGGGCTTGGCTAAGGAAACTTGGAACTGATCCCCATCATCTATGGGCGGCCAACCCCATAATAGACTATGAATTTGTTATTCCCTTTAAGAGAAAGACCATTTTTGATGTCAAACGCGACCAATTCCCTGTTTATAAGCTGGCCTTAGATTCTGGGCTTAGGTTTCCTCTTCATCCTTTTATAAATTTGCATCACTATAACCTCGGCCAGAGTCAATTGGCCCCAAATGCCTGGCATAATGTTTTGACCTTCATAGCTACCTGTGAGCTTAAAGGTTATCCCCTATCCTTGGCCGCTTTCACACACATGCACTATCTATCCAAGATGCCGAAGACAGTTGACGGATCTTGGTTTAGTATATGCAATCAGCCTGGATTCATGACGGCTTGTGTTAAACCGTCAAAGATGTATGGCTAGAAGTCCCACTTCCTTTATCTACAGGCCCCTGAGTGAAGATACAACCAAACATTTTCGGTACCGTAGTCGTGTGGTTACCAACACTAGACGTAGAGCTCCCCTTCTGGGCCTGGAGAATAAACATGACGACCACGTGGTTGCCCACTTCAAGGTGGTGGAATACCAAAAGGAGGGTTGTCCAACCATCAAAGGCCCTGCCGGCTGGATACCCTTCAAACACAGATTTTATAGGAGCAAGTTTTTAGTGGTCGCTGGTCTTTGGTTGGGCGAGGATAAAGGTACTCAATTCTTTACAATTTTCCTCTGCCACAATATTATGTCTTTATATTACTTGTTTTCATCTTTTTGTCTGTTAGAGGAAGCCAAATCACTTATCACTCCTTCCCAAAGAGGAGAAATGGACTCTGGACGTTTTGCTCATAAGCTACGTCTGGAGGCAGCCAAGAAGCCTGCAGAAAAACGAGGGGCCACCCTGGTAAGACGTCCTTTTTCTTTCTCTGTCCTAGAAATTTAAACACAATGGTTGCTTGAAAAGGGAAAATGTCCAGACGTTGAGTCTTACAACCCAAGTCTTTGAATTTGGACGTCTCCCTTAAAAAACATCCTTTGTTCAAGGACCCATCTTTTTCAGAGAAGGAAGGCGTCCAGACTTCAAAAACCTTGGATGTTTTCCTTTATGAAGTAGTTTCATTTATAAGCCCAAACTGCTCAAAGAAGGAAGGCGTTCAGACTTCAAAAACCTTGGACGTTTTCCTTTATGAAGTAGTTTCATTTATAAGCCCAAACTGCTCAAATAAGGAAGGCGTCTAGACTTCAAAAACCTTGGACGTTTTCCTTCATGAAGTAGTTTCATTTATAACCCCAAACTGTTCAAAGAAGGAAGGCGTCCAGACTTCAAAAACCTTGGACGTTTTCCTTTAGGAGAGAGTTTGAGTTTTATTGGTGAAGCTAAATAGGAAAGGCGTCCAGACTTCCAGATCTTGGACGCTTTCCTTTCACAAGCAGAATGAACCTAAAAATCTAACTATAATGTTTTTTTAGGCAAAGGCTCCTACTGCTAAGGCTGCAGATAAAGCCACGTCCAAGCCTGCTAGTGCAGTGCCGATGGCTAGGAAGAGAATTGTGCCAATGCCTGTCGAGGAGAAATCCCAGGCTAAGAAGAGCAAAAGCGCCTTCAAGAAGAAGGCTACGACATCTAGTATGTCGCCGGCCTTAGAAGCTACACCTGTCAGTCAATCGGCTGCTGGAGTACCACGTCGTCTTGACGGAGGTAAGGTTACAGGGGGAGAGATTTCCTCCACCCCTTATGTTTTAAACAAGGGGGAAATTCTCCCCTTAGCTGATTTTTCAACTCAGCCGGACGCGGCTGATAAACCTAAATTTGTTGAAGTGGGGGACCCGGACGCGGTAACCCCCCAAGTCTCGGCCTATAGCGGAGCTGTAGCCCGGCTGGAAAGTCAAATGCCTGCAACCTACCGTGGTAGGTGTCTGTCTTCTGGTGAGTCATTTTATCCAAACGTCGTCAGAACACTGAGAATTGGTGGACGGTCGCAGAGCCCGTCCAATAGACAAACAGTGGTTCTTCCTGTCTTCATGTCTAATCCTCCCTTCGTTACAGATAAGGGCAAAGAGCCTATGGCCGAGGGCCTTGAGGACGAGGATTACCCTGACAAGCCTTTTCCCTCTTTTGCCAAGTACTCCAAAATGGAAAGGGAACAGGTGAAGCGTGAAGTTTTTGACGCTTTCCCTGAGGCTTATGTCAAGGGTTTAAGGGGAGCTGCTGCTGGTCATTTGGGCTAGGTGACCCAGCTGACTGCTGAAGTAAGTGTTGTTTCTTTCCTTTATTATACTTAAATACATTTTGGTTGTTTTCCTGTCATCTAACTTGTTTTTACTTTTCCGGCTTTTGCCCGTTTTCTGATGGCCGAGGACTTCAGCAGGGACCTCCGGCGAGAAAATAGCTTGCTGGTTTGTAAAGTCAATGATGTCAGGGACAACGCCATACTGGAAATGGAGACTCTGAGCTTGGAGCATGCTCAGAGTTTGAGGGCCATGGAAAGGCAGGCGGCTGACATGGACAATATGAACAAACGCCTATTGATGAGTGTGGGGAGCCCGTAGGCTGAAGTTGATTGGCTGAGGGGTCAGATTGACACTGCCACTGACCCATCAAGGAGGAGAAAAGGGAGGCCCTCATTACCGCGACCTTGTTTCAGCAGTCCAATGTGTGGCTAACTGCTGAAGTGGCTCGTCAAAAGCGCTTAAAGGAGCGTGATATTGAGGACGCCGTCAAGAGTTTTACCGATGCCGAAGTCCAGGCTAAGAAATGGTCCATCAAAGCCTTTGATATGCTGGGCGACCCAGAAGAGGTGCCTCGGTTTGAGAGAAGGCTTCTGTTCCAAGAGGAATGTTTTAAGGCTCGGCTGCACAATGAAGAACCCCCAAAATTTATAGATTCTGACGGGGAGGAATATATAGAGCCTGATGCTATGGCTGATGACAACTTGGAGTTGCCTGAGAACCCAGAAGAAACTGTGGAACCTACTCCTGACGAGTACTGGTGCAAGTCTAAGAAGAAGGCTTTCACTAAGTACTCCAAGAAGTATGATAGCGAAGAGGGCAGGAAAGATATTCAGGCTCACATGACAAGTTGAAGAAGTACGCAACTGTTATCAGAGTCTTGGCCCACAACCAGATCAGGACGCTTCTCTTGCTGTCATCTTTTGTAATTTTGGCTAAGTGTTTTTGTTGTAACCATCAACATTTTGATTAAATCCTGATGTATTAGCATAGTATTTTGGTAGATCGTCCACGCTTAGTTCTATACTTGAATGACGATCTTGTAAACTTGCTTTGTACTTTGGCAGTCCAAGCTCGTCCAGAGGTAGCTTTTTAGTTCTAGACTTGGCTGATGATCTTGTAAACTTGTTTTGTACTTCGGTAGTCCAAGCTCGTCCAGAAGTAGCTTTTTAGTTCTAGACTTGAATGATGATCTTGTAAACTTGCTTTGTACTTCGTCAGTCATTGCTCGTCCAGAAGTAAATTTCTTTAATATATTTGTGAAGGTTTACAAACTTCCTTTTTTCCTCTTGACCTTATTCTAATTTATTCTTGTTTGTTAGAAAATGACCAAGTTATTAAATCAGCAAACTTGTATATATGATAAGGAAGGCGTCCAAGATCTATCCTTTGGACGTTTTCCCTCTTGAACATCACATTGGCTAAGTACCAATTTGATGTTCAAAGGAAGGCGTCCAAGATCTATTCTTTGGACGTTTTCCTTCTTGAACAGAATATTGGCTAAGTACCAATTTGATGTTGAAAGGAATGCGTCCAAGATCTATCCTTTTGACGTTTTCCTTCTTGAACAGATCAATGGCTATGTACCAATTTGATGTTCAAAGGAAGGCGTCCCAGATCTATTCTTTGGACGTCTCTTGTTTTTGTTGGGCTAGTACTATATGCCCCCCTTCTTAGGATAGCCGTTTGTCTACGTTCAGACGAATCATCCACATCTTAGACAAGTTTTGTGATGGTTTTTGCAGACGTTTTCCTTTAGGAAGCAATATTTGTCTTACATGATTGTCCTTTAGGGTTTATTATCTTATAATTGTCTTTCGTCCATCAATGGTAAAATGCCCCAAGATGACTACAGATAATAAAGTGCCCCTTGCTGAGTGTGGATGGAACTATTTATAAACTAACAATTGCCCCTTCTATAATCTAACATGTTGAACCATAGACCATAATTTAGAATGTGTATTGATATGAAGTTTGCTTAGCCTAGGATAAGGTACATCTAATACATTTCTAAAAGATTTTTCCTGTGCCGTAGCACTTCATTTAAAACTTGAAAAAAAAGTTGTACTTGATTAAACATAGTACTTCTTTAAGTTGTCAGAATTCCAAGTTCGTGGTATTGGACGTCCCAGTTTGGGGTTAGCTTGCCAAGCTCCTTGGCCCGTCCAACAGCTTCCATCTTCCTGAGAACCAGATCCCTGTTTTGACAGGTCGTCTGGTTACTCGCTTGTTGAATTCCCTTGCCATCCGTAACTTATACAACTCCATCATCAAAACGGCATTTCCTCGGACCTCCGACAACTGGTCTAAAGCAAGACGCATTGCAGCCCAATTGGCCTCTTCCGAATTTAAGATAACTCGAAGGGTAGGCTCTTCAATTTCGATGGGAAGGACAGCCTCTGTTCCATAAACTAGCATGAACGGCTGTTGTCCTGATGGACCACAAGACTAGCTGAAGCTCTTCAACCTAAAACCCCTTGGCATTCTCCAACTTCTTCTTGATTCCCTCATATTTGATCTTGTTGAAGGCCTCTACCTGGCCGTTCGCTTGTGGATGGGCAACTGAAGCAAAGTGAGATTTAATATCTCTTTCTGTGAGCCAATCTTTCAATTTGGGGGTCTCAAATTGTGGACCATTATCAAAAACTATAGACTGGGGCATCCGAAATCTTGTTATGATTTTTTTCCAAATAAACCTCTTTACATCATTTGTTGTTATGCCCCTAACAGCTTCGGCTTCCACCCACTTTGAAAAGTAATCCACAGGCACTATTACAAATTTTTCTGGCCGACAACCATAGGAAAATGACCTAGAATATCCATTCTCCATTTGGCAAACGGCAAGGGGGTCAGGATAGGGGTTAGAAAGTTGGACAGTCTCTTGAAGAGATGGCCATGCTTCTGGAAACTGTCACATTTCCTTACATAGGCCATGGAGTCTGCATTTAGTGTCGGCCAAAAATAACCAGTCCTGAGCATTTTCTTTGCAAGTGCTTCTCTACCGATGTGTGAGGCACAAGAGCCCTCATGTAACTCTTTAAGCACCTCCATGTCGTCCTCCTTAGTAATGCATTTCAAAAGCGGACGATCATAAAACATTTAATATAAGGTTTCGTCCCAGACCTCAAACCACTTATCACGAGCTTTAAAATATTTGGCCTCAGCCGGGTCTTCTGGTAATTTACCAGTCTTTTTATAGAGAAGTTTAGAATCCATCCAGTTATTACCTCGACTCAAAAACATCATTTCCTCCTGATCAATACTCTTCTTTTCCTGTACTTCCCAGAATACGTTCTTGGAGCATCGCCTAAGGCTGAACTGGCAAGTTTTGAGAGTGCATCGGCTTGATGATTCTCAGACCTGGGCACCTGTATCAAGGTGAACCGATCTAACTGCTCGTAATCCCGATTCACCTGAACATACTTGTCCATGGAAGCTTCCTTGCATTCGTAATCCCGATTCACTTGGCTGACTAACAGGAGGGAATCCGACCTTGCCTCTATTTCTCTAGCTCCAGCTGCTCGACATATCCGAATTCCAGCCAATAAGGCTTCATATTCGGCTTCATTGTTAGAGGTCGAGAATCTTCATTGTTAGAGGTCGAGAATTGAAAACGCAAGGCATACTTAAACTTGTCACCCTCAGGCGACTGGCAAACAAAACATGCCCCACTTCCTTGTGCTGTAGACGAACCATCAACCATCAGTGTCCAAAATTTCCTGCCCTCAGAAGGGTCTTTTACTGAATTAAAATATGGCCGGGTAAGTTCTGCTATAAAATCCGCCAAGGCCTGCCCTTTAATAGCTTTCCTCGGCTCAAATGATATGTCAAACATTTTGAATTCATTAGCCCACTTGAGCATTCTCCCAGCCGCTTCTAGCTTCTGTAAGACTTGCCTCATTGGCTGGTCAGTATATACTACAATACTATGAGCCAGAAAATAAGGTCTTAACTTTCGGCTAGCCATGACTAAGGCTAGACTAAATTTCTCAACTGTAGTGTATCGGCCTTCGGCATCCTTTAGTACCTGGGTTACAAAGTACATTGGGATCTGTATAGAGTCCCTCTCAGCTAACAACACCGGACTGACTGCTTCAGGGGAAACAACTAGATAGACAAATAGTTTTTCTCCTACCACTGGGCTTATCAGACGAGGAAGCTACTGTAAATGTTTTTTAACTTCTTGCAAAGCTTCATCTGCTTCAGCTGTCCATTGAAATTTTGCCTTCTTTTTTATAGTTGCAAAGAGTTGGTGACATTTGTAACCAGACTTGGACAAAAATCACCTTACAACCGCTAGACAACCAGTAAGCCGTTGTACTTCCTTGATCTTCGTTGGAGATTTCATATTAAGTATAGCTTGGATTTTTTCAAGATTCGCCTCTATTCCACGCTGATCTACCAAAAACCCCAGAAATTTTCCAGACGAGACTCCAAAAACACACTTCTTTGGGTTGAGCCTCAATTTATATTTTCGTAACGACACCGTCCCAACTGGGTGAATAACTCCTCCTCCAAAACCTATGATAGGATGATGGACTAGAAGGAGATCTCTGTCATCAAACTTCAGCCGTGACAAGCAATCATCACTAATAATATCGGTTGAGCTGCCGGTGTCTATAAGGATCCTTCGCACATTTAAATTTGCAAACTTCATCTCTACACAAGAGGGTCATCTTGAGGAGTTCCGATCTTACCGCGATCACCCTCACTCACCGTCACCAAGGGGAACAGATCCACCTTAGTTTTATCCATTGGAAACACTTGGCCGAGCTCTCGAACATAATTATTATGTCCTCTCAAAGTTGGTCCTCCGGCTGCAAATCCACCAGATATAACCAGGACTACATCTTCATCAGTGCTGACACTTTCTTTCTTCTTGCTTTGCCGAAAATCTTAATTTTGAAAACGTCCTTCCCGAGACATATATTGGTTCATCTTTCCCTGCTTTGCAAGATGTTCTAATGCTCTCTTCAAATGTTTAAACTCGTTTGTTTCATGCCCAAAATCCTTGTGGAAGTGACAGTACTTGCTTCTATCTCGATTCTTGTAAGGCGTCTTCATCTCAGTCGGGGATTTGAGTTCATGCTGATCCTTGATTTCCATGAGAATAGAGTATTGATCCTTATTAAACTCAATAGGCTCGTCCGAATTATCTCTTTCCTTTATTTTCTCTCTTCTTGGCGAAGTTGTGCCTGAAGATACTACCCACGTCTCAACCTTCTTAGGATTGTTCTTTGGTTTTTGAACAGGCTCCTCAGGCTTCTTAGACTCAAAGTGTTTAGCCTCTGCACAAACTTCTATAGCATGTATAAATGTTTCAGCCTCTCTGAGAGCTTCACCTAAGGTGCTTACTTTCTTCTTGACAAGGTCGAACTTAAAACTCCCTGGCCAAAGTCCACGAATGAAGGCATAAAAGGCCACACCTGCATTCAAATCATGAATCTGGAGAGCTTCCAGGTTAAATCTCTTTACAAAACTTCTCAAAGACTCTTTAGGAGCTTGGATAACCTTTCCCAAGTGAATACTGGTTTCATGTTCTTGCCGGTTGGCTACAAAATGACTGGTAAATGAGTAACTCAACTCAGTAAAATTGTTAATAGAATTTGCCGGTAGATTGTTGAACCACTTCTGAGAAACTCCTTTCGAGGTGGCTGGAAAATTCATACACCAGGTGGCGTCGTCCACAGCTTGGACGTACATCTGGTGCTTGTATGCCGAAAGGTGATCGTCCGGATCTGTTGTACCATCAAACGGATCGATGGTTTGTAACTTCACTTTAGGGTAAGGAGGGGCTTCCATAATTCTGGCAGAGAAGGGCGTTGGCCAATCTATGCGAAGCTCCCTGACACGTGTGTCAACTGATACTTCTTCCAAAGACCCTCGTCGATAAACATTTTGCTGAGAGGTTCTTCGGTAAACATTGGGCTGAATCACTGTCCTCTCTTGACGAGGTCCTTGAATCGATGGGGTTATTCTTTGCTCTATAGTGCGGCTTCTCATTCTCAGAGAAGGATCTTGCAGGTAAGGCGTCGAACCAGTAACCGACCTTTGTTGGGCCGCTACTCTTTTCGCCTGCAAGTACTCACGAGCATCAGTTTCCATTCGTCGACCATCCACTGGTCTATTCACCGGGTATGTGACCACCAAATTCCAATCCAGGTGACGATGTTGTTCACTGCAAGCAGGCTGCCTTCCCTTAGACAACCTCCTGGCTTCCTCTGGTCGTCGAGCTCCACTGTGTCCTGCGACGTTCTCCTAGGAGGCGCCCCTTCTAGGCGTGGGCCTAGAATCTGGCTGGGGACCTACCCTGAAGAACATCATATTTCTCTTTATCTGTTCCTGGACTACTTGAGCCATCTTAGCCTGAAATTCATTTAAAGCATTCTCCAGATGAGCAGCAGGAACTGGGAGAGCAGGATTGGGCTCTAATACCAATCCAGTTGGATTGCTTGGACGAGGTCCATCTCGTCCTCTTGGTGAACGCTCGTAATCAACGGTATCGTTAACCTGCACATATGGACTCAGCCTTTGGGCTCGGTTGGATGAGTAACGGTCGGTCATCTCTACGCCTCCCCACAGACGACGCCAAATGTTGTTTACAACTTTTCGTAAACTGAATATTCCTGGATGGTGTACAAGTGTAGGGTTGATAAATCTGGGAGGCTTGTATAGAGATGTAGCTCCGTTCCTGATCCTGCAAAAAAGGGAACCCAACCCAGAGGTTTGGGAGATGACCTCCCTCCGATGCCTAAGTCAGTTTCAGGTTAATGAAAAAAGAGATAGAGAGAGTGTATATTTTGGCAGAGTAAGTTTAGAGCATTCAAATTAGTTACCTTTTCACCTGAAATTTAGGACTATTTATAGCATTTAGTCTGAAGTAGGTGCCAACCTACTTTAGTGGCCTCTGACTAGCTGAGCAATCAGAGTGTGCCACATGTCGACCTTCTAATGGATGTCTACCCTTGTCCAATCAGTGTCCTCCTTCTCTTGGGATGTGGGCCTGATTATTCTTCTCAGAGATACAAAAGGGCTTTTTAAGGTTTGAAGAATATTCCCTAAAAAGGGATATTATTCCTTTCCACACACTCCCTTGATAGGCGCCACATGGCCCTCTAGTAATTTGCCACGTGGAATAGGGGTAGTCCTAATCACCCCACAACAAGAAGGGTGAGAAGGATCGATGTGCTTATTTTTTTTAACTGGATATGCATATTTCACTTTTCGAGATGTATGCTCTTGAATGATAAGATGCACATTTAGTTCAAAACAAATGCACATGATAAAAAAAAAGTTGCACATTTTCATAGTTTTTCACTAAATTTATGTTTTTAGTGGATCCTAACTCTATGTATATCTATCTAATTATTCATAGGAAAAAAATGAGTGTTCCATTCAAAATAAACTCACCATGAGTTATATTAGAATAATCCAAATTATTAGGGGTACCTTCCCAAAATAATCCAGACTCTATTTTTTTGGTTCTCAACGATCCATTTTGGAACTACTATACATAGTTGAATTAAGAATTTAGATTTTTTTGAGAAGGTATTCTAAAAGTTTGAATTATTTTAGATTAACTCATAGTTGAGATTATTTTGAGCGGAACAATAATAATTGAGATTAATGCAATTAACTTTTTCTTATTTATACCGTATGGAGAACCCCTCTTCATATACTTGGAAATTTGATTTAAGGAAGAAGAAAAGAGAAGAAGGGGAATTGTATCCTTAAATGGACGATTAAAGAAATGAAAGGAAGTAATCAAGGTTGATAGTGACATGCCAATGTCTTTATTTGACAACATATTCAAACAAATGAACCAGCTAATACAGAAACCGACAAAACTTGCACAAGGGGACAAGACATGGGCAAGCCAAACAAGAAAAGGAAAGTAAATAAGTCCAAATTGAAAAAGCCCCCACAAAGAGGAGAGAAGAAATAAAATAATAAGTAAAACCGACAGGTGGAAGCAAACCTAGCTAAAAGCTTAATTATCATGTTGTTTAAGCAAAGTTTAGGGCCAACAAAGTCAATTAAAGCAACATTATTAGTGGCCACTAATGATTTTTAGACCAACCCCCCTCCCTCTTCTCCCCCTTTAAACAAGTACTTTAGATACATTTCTTATAAGGGTACTTTCCTAGCGTCCATAAAAGAGATGTGGTGGTCCCTCATAATGCATCCAAATTTTCCCAACCACTGAAGGATAGACGATAGAGCATAGAGATTTCCCCCCCTTCCCTTTCCCCTCTTTCCATGGCTTTATCCTACTGTATAAACAAAATCTTAAATTTCGTACTCCGTTTTTTTTATTCGAGGTGCGATAACAGGTATTTAACTATTTATATGCGAAAGACTACTATTAGCAGCACACATTTATAATTTTTTATTATATAATTGGGTGTATTATGTATAATACACTCAAGGTTATTATTTTGTTCATATAGCCTTGAGTATACATGCTCATTGTACACCCTTGTATATGATGCATATTCTCCTACACACCCGAGTATATAATGTACCCTCCCACATTATGGTAAATGCACCTCGAAAGACTTATGAATATCTTATATGTAGTAGAATAGAATTATAATTTTCTACTAAGGCTTTAAAGTTAGTGAAAGTATTGGGTCAGACCGTCTGACCCAATCTTATTGTCAGACGGAGTCCCGCCACCGACGCCGCTCCTTCCTCCTTCCTCTCCGCCGACACCACCGACCCCACCATGCCTTTTATTTGTGCCACAATCATAGTCTTATTAATAAAGCTGCCTCTTTTTTCAGAAGAAAAATGCAAACACAAAAAACCTCGACATTGATTCTTACCTTTCTTGCAGCTTGGAAAGAAGCAGAAAGCTCTCCTCCAGAGGTGATGGAAGTATCTCAAGAAACTATAGAAGCTCAAGAAACAGGTAGTGTGGAACCAGTATCTGACAGCAATGACGAGGAATCAGTGTCGAAAGATGAAGCTGAACAGGAAAACTCTGCTTCCGGAAGTACACAGAGCACCTTTTTTGTTTCATTTGGTATTTGTTTTGTTTCATTTGGTATTTGTTTTGTTTCAGTTAGATATTGTTGTTGTTCAGTTGGGTGTTGTTTTATTTCAGTTGGTTGGTTTATCCTTTCAGTTGGTTATTTTATTCTTTCAGTTGGTCACTTTATTCTTTCAGTTGGTTACAATCAAAATACATCCAACTGAATGAAGAGAAGGTTCAACTGAAAGAATAGAAAGGTCCAACTGAAAGAATAGAACGACCAACTGAAAGAATATAAGGTCTAACTGAACATATTCACTGAACAACTAAAATCAAAATACATCCAACTGAAAAAAATTTGGAAGCAACTGAAGTCCGTCTGACCATAACTTATGGTCAGACGCGTCTGACACAATACCTTCTCTTAAAGTTATTTGCTCTAAACCAATTGTATTGAAAATTATTTGTCTCATATATATATCAAATTGCATAGGCAAGAGTTGCTATCTGCCACGTCTCGTCCACCCTCTACTAGCATTTTATTCAACATCGTTCCCATATTAAGAATTATCATGTAAAGATTTGGATCCGTAACCCCATGTATGGAATGAAAAGTTTCAACAATCACTCCATCAGGCCATTATACTATTACTATTATTATTGATGCTTTTACCAAAAATAATGATGATATATAAATGAAAACTAAGAGTTAAGTTGTCTAAATGAGTTTACTTATATAATTTTTTAGTGATATTTTTCATGCTAGATCACATTAGTTATCCCTAACTAAAAAACCTCGTGCATTACTAGGAACTACTACTAGTTAAGATTAATAAATTCGTGGCCTTTCATTGTCAAGCGACACATAGCCTGCCAAGTCACATGTTAACACGGCGGCACTTTACAATTTACATGACAATGCCTCTTTTTAAAATATATAAAAAAAAAGATTGCAATAAACTTCAAACCACGACCAATCAGGTGAAATTCATCACTATATATCTAGGCTACAAGTTTTTTAATGATCAACTTTCGCTTTTATATTACATATAGCCTTAGCTCATTTGTTCAAAAAGAAAAAAAATCTTCAACACTTTTGCCTTTTTAGCCCCCTTTAGTCGCACACATGTCATTCCATGTCACATGCTGACATGGGGATATTCTATTCATCTAAATCTAGCTGCAGTGAACAAAAACTAAGTGAAGCTGAACTCAACTAAAATGAATTAAATTAAATTATAATAAATAATTAATAATTAATTATTTATTATTTATTATTTATTAAGTAATAATTATGAATATTAAATAAGAATGATAGTGATAATCAATAATATAATAAAAAAATAACATCTAATTTGGAATGAATAATGATAATAATATTTTAATTTTTATTAAATGGTGATTATAAAAAAATAAATCATATTAATAATGGTAAATTGATAATACTAATTAATTATTATTATTATTATTATTATTAAGCAATTACTATTATTAGTATGACATAATACTTGATGATGATTATATGATAAAAAATAATGTCTAAGAAGTTAATTAATATTACTATTATAATAATAAAAATTAATAATATAATAATAATTAGCAATAATAATGATTATTAGGTCATACCGCACAAAATTACATCAAAATCGTTTGGCGCGATTTGGTTGGTTTATGGACTCAAAAAAAAGTGGGTTGTTTTGGGGAATTGACCAAACCACAGTTTGTGGTTTTGGGTTGGTCTATTATATTTACTCTCTCCGTCTTAGAATTCTCTATACACTTGATTGGGCACGTAGTTTTAGATGATAAATTGTTGTTTGGTTACCAATTGTATTTTATTAAAAAAAGGTAGATGTGATAGGAGTTAGTGGGATATTATTTTATTTAGATGCGAGAGAGTAGTGAGTCATGTTTGAAAAAGAAGAAAATAGTAGTGGGTCCTGTCCAAAAATAGAAGTTTATGGAGCTTTGTGAGACGGAGGAAAGAGAAAAGTGTATAGAGACTTGTGGGACGGAGGGGGTATAGACCAAACTGCATCACAAACTGTCAAAGTATCTTTAGTTTCAAACAGGACCAACCATGACTATGTCTTTTTGCTTGTATATTGGCAATAGTTTAACGATTTTCCTTAATTCTAAATATTTTCAAGATACCAGACGGTAACAATAATAAAGCACGGAGGAAACACCTCTCTTCCCCAATGCTAAATAAGACGCGGTTTCACTCGTTCACATGAAAAATTTCACTACTTTTTAGAATTGACTTTTTCAAACAAGAAATGTACAAGATCTTATTCTTTTGGACAAGATTAATCGCAATTAATTTTAGTTCAACTCCATTAATTTTAGATCAATTCAGTCCAATTAGTTCTATTTGTCTCAGTAAATTCAATTCAATTTAATTCAATTCAAGTAATTTCATTTCAATTCTGTTTAGTCCAAAAGAACATAGACTAAATTATTGTCATGTCTGTTTTTCAATAATTGGTTACTACTCGTATAGGGAGGAATTTGGTAGGTTTTTTTTGTTGGTTGAGAAAAGGATTATGGAAGCGTGGTTGTAAAAACTTTTAAAAGAGAAAAGTTTGGTTGAACAAATACAGACGCGTGTCCGCTTCCCTATTGCGTTTGTCTTTTGTATCTTTCAATTCAGACCGCTTCCCAATGAGAAAAGTTTAGAAGATCTTGGATTTGTCCAAAATTGGATACTTCCTCCATTTTTATTTGAATGTGACATTTTTATATTCACGGAATCCTAGACAATTTTTGGAAAGGAAAGAGATAGAGAGAAAAAAATAAGGGGACCCATGTGAGAGGAGAGAGATAGAGAGAGTTTATTGACCAAAAAAGAAAGTGTCACATTTAATTTAAAACTTCCTAAAATAGAAAGTGTCACATTTAAAAAAAACGGAGGAAGTATTAGATGTATTCTTCTCCATTTTGACACTCTCATTATTTCGTTCATAGTGCTAAATTTAGGGTCTCTTTGTAAAACTAGAGATCACATTGGTTGTTAGCTTTTTAAATAATTGTTAGCAATTGGAATTATTATTAAATGTAATTGTTAGAGGTGTTACTAATGTGTATATTTGAAGTAGGAAAAAATTCAAAAAGCTCCTTTTTGTAACAAATATTTTTTTTAAAGAAGCTACATTATTTCAAAAAACTACTTAATGTAACACACTCTTTTCAAAATACTATCAATTGACCAGTAAATAAGAATTTAACCATTTGTAACGAGTTCATTGCCACTTTTTGCCTTGACCATAGGGTTCAGGCACTGCTAACAACACATATAGGATGCGAAAAGCCCCTCATTTCATTTTCTTCTTAATGAGCATCCCTTGCTGCTCGCTTTTCTCTCCTCCATTTTTGTTCTTCTCTTTTTAAGTTGTTGCCCCACCAACAATAACACCTAGGGCCGCTATTAGAGGCAACATCAACATAAAAAAGTCAAATGATAGTATATTGAAACCTTATGTTATATATGGTAGGTTTTCGAAAGAAAAGTTTTATAAGGTAGTTTTTTGAAAAAATTATGATATACTCCCTCCGTCCCATATTACTTGATACATTTCACACATTCGTTCCTCCCATACTACTTGATACACTTATAAAAATAGCTTAGTCCTACACTAAAAATATATTTTTTATTATGGAAAGAGTCCACATTTGTCCTACTGCATTCTCTCTTTAGCTTTTTATTTTACTTTTGCAATACACTCATGACCCACATTTGTCTCACATTGTACTTTATGGACTTAAATAATACCAACAAATACTCACAATAAAATAAGCAAGTCAGATAATACTGGTAAAACTTTGTGCCGATTAAATTGTATCAAGTAATATAGGACGGATGGAGTAAAATGTAGCTTTTTGAAATTTTCCCTTCAAAGTATCATGTTGTCATAATAATTATTATAACGGATATAAGGATAAATTAAAAGTCTCCGTATGACCAATAGTTGGAGCAATAGATAGAATTATACAATTGAGGCTTGAAATTTGTAGAGAGAAGGGAGAGTTCTTCACTAAGGGTCCGTTCTTTTCAATTTATTTTTGCTTATCTGAACTTATTTGAAATTATCTGAACTTATTAGACCTTATTAGACCTTATTCGACCTTATTAAACCTTATTCGACCTTATTCGACCTTATTACACCTTATTAGACCTTATTAGACCTTATTTAACCTTATTTAACCTTATTTTTATTTTTATTATTATTATTATTTAATATTATTATTTAATATTATTATTATTATTGTTATTATTTATTATTATCATTATTTATTATTTATTATTATTATCATTATTTATACTATTATCATTATAATTATTATCATTCTTATCTCTAATATAATAATAATTACTCTGTTATTACTATTTTTCTTATTATGTTAATTTTTATTATCATTAATACTACTATCATTATTATATTATTATTATTCAAATTATTATATTATTACTATTATATTACTATAATTATCTATTATTATTGGTATATAAGTCATTATCTATTGTTATTGTTATTATTAATTATATATTTCTACGGAGGTAAACTTAAAAGATGCATATCAATAGGTTCAAGAACAACTACCAACTACAATAGTTTAGTGTTCATTTATAAACGACAATCCATAAAAGTCGATATCCCTTATTCATGTAGACGAATAAAATTCTCAAGCATACAACAAGCAACGATGATAGCCCAATGAGTATAATAATAATAAATTTTATATAATAAATAATAATAATAAATAATAATAATAAATAATAATAATAATAATAATAATAATGTTGTCATATAAAAAATATATAAGAACCTTATTAGACCTTATTAGAACTTATTAAACCTTATTAGACCTTATTAGACCTCATTAGACCTTATCCGAACTTATCTGAACTTATAAGGACTGAAAATAAGTTGAAAAGAACAGACCCTAAGTAATAATCTACTTTCTTGTCATATAGTTGCGTAAGTGCAATGACATATATCTATATATTAGGTTTGTAGTCGTCTAAAAATCGTCGTGAATTATCTACTCTCTAAAACTCCTGAATTTCATACATTCCAAACTCCAAGCAAGGCACCAAAGATGGGCAGAAGGGGAAAATGACAAGGATTAATCAAATTTGATTTGGATAGATGGAGAAATTGATGGCTCTTGTGGCCTTTGCATAATCCCACCCCACGCGTTCTACCCCCAGCCCCAATTATTTATATGGCCAAATTCTAGGGCTGCTCTTAGTGGTGGATAGGGTTACTTTTAGGAATATTAGATATTAGAGATTAGGAAAATATATCATATATCATTTGTGATAAATTCTCGATTTGATAAATAATTATGATATGATTTAGTGAATTATATGTTAGGATTCATGGTAGTATTATCTTCATGAAGATTGTTTGCTATTTAATGACATCTTGGGGTTTGTATAAATACTCTAAGAATTGATGAGTAAATACAACGAAACCTTTACATTAAATCCAAACATTCTTATCATGGTATCCAGAGCAAGCTGCCATTCTCGAGTTAATTTAATTGTTTAGTTTTACTACCGGTGGGTAGATAAATTAATCTATCCACCGGTTGGAGTTTAGCCCACAATTTGTTTTTCATATTATTTCAACATATACTAGCGGAAAAAATAGCTATTGTTGCTGGCATAAAGGGGTTGTAGTTGCGTACAGGGGGTCGTAACTATTGAAGGCGCAACTATTGTAAATAAAGTACCTGCCTATAAGGTCGCGATTACTATTGAGAATTAGCTGTGGACCACAAGCTCACGCCCGCAGCAAGCTAAAGTTGATGATAGCATTGAGGTATCATTATCTTTAGCCGCGGGCCATAGGCTGAGGCCCGCAGCTAAGTTGTCTTAATTTTTTGTAAAAAAAGTTGCAACAACATACCAGCAGCACTATAACTAGAACTACAAGCACCATATCACTTACACCAGCATCACATCACATACACCACACATTATAGACAATACAGTTGCAACTATTAGCCAGCAAACCTCAAAAGCCAACTAGTGTTACTTCAAGCTCGCGTTCTCAAGTTATATTAATACAACATAAATTCAACTACCGACTTACAATATTATCAAGTTATATTACATCAAATAGCAACTAGTATTCATTACATATATTAGTTATACTACTTATACATAATTGAAATAAAGTTCAACCAACTAGCTAATGACTAACATTCTAAGATAACTAAACTAAGACGATAGATTCCTATCTTTAAAAATTTCGTACATTGTTCTCGAACCACATTAATTTCTTCATCCATATAAGCATCAAGCGTTCCAAAATATTCCTAGAAAATGCATTATAAGTTTGTAAGATTCAATAAAAGTAAGCAAATTCAGTTGACATGAACGTAAAACACTATATACGATCATATATTACCAAAATTTTACAGAAAATTCGGCAAAGGTTCGCTTAAAATATGGACTGCCTAAAATTTAATTTAGGACTCGTGTCCAATTTATAAACTTGTTTCAATAAATTAGACAATCCAAATTTATCAAGTCCCAACATCTGCCTACAGCTAAGCTCAAATGATTTAGTGTAATCCAAATCCGACAATCTAACACTATTTTAAAAATAAAATTGAGCGAAAGCTAACTAATAGGCCTACCACTTGTATATGTTGAGGAAACTAACCACTTTCAAGCATTTGCAAGCATTGTACAAGGTAACAATCTCCACCATGTACTTCATGACATAATACCCACATTCCCATCCACCAGATTGTTGAGGACACTAAGTTCAATTAATTACAAAATTGAAGCACAAATAAGTTCTAATAATACTGATAAAGCAAATGTTTATGTACAGAAACCTTTGAAGTGATATAATATGTACTAGTTAATTATTATAATAATTATGATAAAGTAAAAAAAAATTAATTACCTCAATCGAAACACAATGAAGATCCCTTTATTTTGTCTTAGGATGCTTACCGTCATTGGCCTTGTAGATTTGATATGCCCTACGTAATCACCAAAAAAGTAATCATTAGATAGTAATACAAGAAAATTTTACGAATGGGTAAAACAAAGTAAATACTTACAAATTAATGAATGTCAAAACCTTTGGCATTCGTGGATTATCATTAGATTTCTTGTTGGAGTTGAATACGAACATTTGACCAGCTTAAAGTTCAATTACTAGTAGCATCCCGTGGTTCCTTACAATTTCTAATCAAATCGTCAAGGTTTGTAAGAATAAATATAGACAACTAGGACAATAAGTACATAATCAATGATGAGTAGTTCTTACTCTTCATGATACGACGCCACTTGCATTGTTTTTTTCTATTCTTCTCAGCGATAAAAGCTTCGCTAAAGTGCCCTTTAAGCTTAGAAGGTTCATGGACATTTGTAGCATGTATCATTTGATGACACATGATTGAAACGAAGGTGTTTATGAAACAATTAGCAAATTCATCCATTAAAAACCAGTACTCAATAATAATTTTAAATGTTAGGGAAATGAGTAGAATGCAAGTGGTGAGTTATGTCAAACTACTATATCTTAACTATTTAACTACTAAATATACGTGAAGAACTTACATTTGGTAAACATGAATGTATGAAAGTATTGAAATTTAGTTTGGTGAATGGTGATGAATGGCCAAATTGTCATATTTTTTTTTTTTGTTTTTCATGGGATGTCACCTAAGAACCATGATGTAATTATGTTAATGGTTTACCGGCTCCCGTCTTTCGTGAGATATGGGTTATGGATTCTCCTTGTACCTTGAGATAGGGTAGCTGGCTCTGCTTGTGCCGTGAGACAGGTTCTAATGGTTGTCCTTGTCCGTGAAACATAACTTAAGATTTGAGCATGGTTTTGCTTTGAAAAACCAATGGGTTTGACCGTGATTTTGCTACGAAAAAACTAATACTAAATTTGAGCTTGGTTTTGCTCCGAAATTTTTGTATTGGATTTGGGTTTGGTTTTATGCTAAAAAAACCTTGAAGAATTGAAGACCATCGACTTAGAAGAAGATAAGGAAGCTCCAAGTCGACGGATTGATTTGGCGCTATTGAAGATTTTTTTCTCCAATTGTATCGTTCGTGTTACTGCCGTTTGTGACATATTTTTGATTTAATAAATAATTATGATATGGTTTAGTGAATCATATGTTAGGATTAATGGTAGTATTATTTTCAAGAGGATTGTTTCATGTCTTATGTCATCTTAGAGTTTGTACAAATACTCTAAGAATGGATTAATAAACACAAGAAAACCTTTACATTAAACCCAAACATTCTTGCATGGTATCATAGCCTACGATCTTGGCCCATTATTAGTCCTAAGTAGGAAGGACCCAATTGTTTGAAGATTGCAGTTGGAGCGAATATGAAGACTGTTTGGAGCAGGTAGCCCAACAGTATTGTGATTTCCCTATGTAGGGGTTATTTGAACTTATGTTGGAAATCATCTAGATTGAAGGCTCGACGAGGTTGTTTATGACTAATCTGGATTGCTAGTTAAAGATGGGCTCGCAAGTGAAGGGGAGTGATACGGAGAAATAACCACTTCTGATCCCACATCGAAGAAGGAGGGGGAGGATGATTCATATATAAGTCTAATCACTAGTGGAAACAATAGCATTAGCTGTGGGTCTTAAAAGGCTTGTTGCTGCGTATTGTAAAACGTAGCTATTGGAGGCGCAACTACTACTAATTTTATTAGTTGCGGGCTTGTTCGCAGCAAGTCAAAGGCTATTTGCTGCGAGCCTTGCTGAATAGACCGCATCAACACCTAGCAATAGCTGCGGGCTATTCAGTAAGGCCCGCAGCAAATGGTCTTTTTTTCAAAATCCTTTTTAGTATTCATCAAAAGACATCTTCAAGATAACGTAAATGCAGAAATCCGTAAACAAAGTGAATGATACATTGCAAACTTTGATTCATGAAGTTTGAAGGTAACTCAAACTCTTAATTTTTACTAAAGATGTATATTCCACATTGATGAAGTTCCACAACTCCAACAACAACAATACTCCACATTGATCAAGTTCTAATCTACAGACATTATAATGTGATAAAATACAGAAAAGCTTCCTCAAGTGGAAAGATCTCTGTTCTACAACCAAGGTAAAACTACTTCATGCCTCCCTTTCTCTTTCTTCCCTATTTTCTTAAGCTTGTACACTGGACTACAAGATTATCTTAAGCTTGTATTAGTTGATGTTGAGGTTCTATAGGGAATGAAATCATCATCGTGCTGATAAAAGGTGCAACTTCATCATTGTTCCTGATTCAACAAGCACTTTAGATAAACATTAGTCCCTCGCCAAATAAACTCCTAACTAAGTCTGTGGTAGCAGAGAGTTCCAATGTATAAAGATCTCACATAACATAAACTGCCATAAGTCCAAACACAAATAGATAAGTAGTATGAAACTGAACTTAGAACCTACTGAAACTTCACATAAATCCAGCCTAACTAACAGCAGTAGTACGTAGTATAGCTATTCACTATTAATCAATAAAATAACAGTACAACAGATCTGTTCCCTTCACCTAAATTGAACTCAATTGAAATTAGAACTTATAAGACCGGATCATTTTATGAAACTACTTTATCTTTACACATGATCAGACCCGATCAAACCACAGGTGAAGAGAACGCACCTAAGATGTCGATAATGCAGAGCTCAAAGGAAAGAGCTGCATCGGACCAGAGTGCCAGCAGTGTTGCTGTTTTCTGTATGCTTCATAAGATTCAGGAAGTTCACAGAGGACATGAAAATAACCCAAATTATAAGGACCTTTCTTGGGTATGTCTCAAGGCAACATCCAAAACTTTATTTGGCACCACAAGTTCATAGAGGATTTGAAACTGATTGCTCATATACCTAGCATACACAAATTATTACAAAACCCCACCATCACCAATCATTCATTCACATCACAAACAAAAGAGAAATACAACAATCATCGAACTATTTCAATTCGTTTACCGAGTGAGAGCGTGAGAGTTCGCCATTGATACTAAGAGATAGAGATAGATAGAGTCAGGATGAGAGATCTAAATCGCGAGGATAAAGAGGACTTCTGGGAGGATCAAAACACACCTTACTGCCAATGTACTTCGCTTGCCGGAGGCATTCAAGATAAAGCTACAAATATTAATCAAATAATCAACCGAAATTAGAAACTATTACAAAAATAAAAAAAAAAGAGAAATAAGGAAAAATTACTAGGCATCTCCCCTTCTGCCACCCACCATTTGACTGAGTGGTGAGTATTTACACCAATAGTTTCAGCCAGAGCTGGATCAAGCGTATGTTCGGCATCAATGAAGGCGCATCAGCCTGCATAAATAAAAAAGAATATATAAACCACAAAATAACAAGGTTTTGAATAGGAAAATTTGTCAGGAATAAGTCAACCTTTGCGTTGACCGCTTTTAACAAGTCTACCTTTATTTATTCCAGTAGCAAGTAAACCTTGTAACCACCTTTACTTTTAACAAGTTTTTTTACCTATGACCTGATGAATATGTAAACCCACTCCTTAATTCCCCACTTCCCTTTGACTTGTTGACTTTTGAAAAAAAAACTTTCCCTTAATATTTTCATGTGCATTTAAAAAAAAAATCCTCCCTCCTCCCCCACCCACCCCACCCTTGCACCACCGTCCCATTTTTAGTTTGTGATCTTCTTCACTCTCCTAATTCCACCGTCATTTTTTTTAAAATAACCTAGTCAAAGTGAAGTAAACATCAAATAACTTGAATTTTTTCTGTTTCGAATATGATTGTACAAATTAAACAGATCTATGATCGGAAAATCGAGAATCTCACCGGAGAAGTGATCTACGGCGGAATTAGAGTGTGCAGGCGAGATTGTGGCGATGAAGGATTATAGTGAATCAGAGGAAATCGAATTGAAGAAGGAAATGATGAAATTTGATGGTTGACAATTGGGGAAAGATAATCAGTGAGAATGAAGAAAGATGATCTAAATCTACATACTACTCCATGATCATTGTGAAATTCTTCAAAATTTTCTCTCTCTAAAAATGAAGGTTGATGCTGCAGAAGGGAGTTGTTTCTTGCTTCATTAAGTTGTTAATAATGGAGCAGTGGAGAGTGAGTGACTGAGTTGCGGGGAAGAATGGAAGTTTTTTCTCTGGATGCTCAGAAATGATGGAGCTTCTAATAGGGTTTGTGGGAGATCGTATTTGTTGTTTTGAGGAATAACAATGGCGGATTGTGAAGTTGCAATGGTTGTGATTCGTGTTAGATTTGTTAGAGTTTGTTTGGCAAGCATTCTGTGGTTACAAAGCAAAAAATCAGCCACTGAGAGAAGGAGAGCAAAAATCTGGGTGTCTAGATATATCAGATGAGAGAAGAGTAAAATTTGGAAAGCTGAGGAAGAGGAGAGAGAAAGTAAAAGGATAAATTTTGTTTTTATTTTTTTATAATATTAATTTAAAATTTGTAGTTTTTTTTGTTTCTTGTTATTTTTAAAAAAATAAATATCAAATATCAAATATCAGATAAAAGAGTGACACATATCACTTTAACCTGTTAAACAAGTTAATAAGAGGTCATAACCGGTTAAAACTTGTTAAAAGCAAAAGTGGTTACAAGGTTTACTTGTTAATGGAATAAATAAAGGTAGACTTGTTAAAAGCGGTCAACGCAAAGGTTGACTTATTTTTGACAAATTTTCCTTTTGAATATAAATAAGGAAAATATGTCAAGAATAAGTCAACCTTTGCGTTGACCGCTTTTAACAAGTCTACCTTCGTTTATTCCAGTAGCAAGTAAACCTTGTATATGATTTTGCTTTTAACAAGTTTTTTTACCGGATACCTAGTGTTCACTTGTTAGTGTAAGGCACCTAGCCACGTGTCCTATTCTCATTAATTTAAAATAATTAATTGTTTTAATTTCATATCTCTCTCCTCCCCCTTTTCTCTTTCTCTCTTCTCTTCCTTCCCCTCCATACCACCTCTTCTTCCTTGTCGACCGCCATCACCAAGGCTGACCATAATAGTAGTTTCCTTCTAAAGCTCACAGTTGCCAGCCATTATATTCACATTGAAGTTTATATTTTTCTAACAAAAACAAGTACAACGTGACCCTCGTATCAATCAACATATAAATTACAACAAGAATCCCATCCTAATCAAAACTTTTGCTTTCTGATTGTTTTTTCTGTTATAAACAACCCAGAATAAGAAAATTGAATTTAAAGAAATTACAAACAGCCCAAATTATCAGTTGGCTAATTGGGTTCTTCAACTTTGAATTGATGTATGAAGAAATGTAATTTGGCTGAGCAATTGAATTTGCTAAAGAATGGAAAACCTCCCTCTTCTTGTTCTCCTTTTTATGTTAGCTTGATATGAATTCAAACAAACTCCATCGGAAAATGTTGGTGGATGATAGGTAAGTGGATGCGTCGTGGGTGTACCTGCACTGGTTGGAAGTCTATCGGAAAATATTGTGAGAGCGTGGTTGACGTCTGTTCGGTGAAACCCGGTTTGAGGAAGTGCGAAGTAGATCTATGTTTGGAATTGGTGTTTTGAGGGGGTTTGGGATTTGGGGAAGTGGGGTTGTGGGAGCGGGGGTGGTGGAGTTGAGAAGTGGCGGAGAGGATGTGGTGGGGTGGAGAGTTGTGGTGAGAATGCAGCGGAGGAAGTTGGTTGTCATGGTGGTCTGGCGTGGGGAGAGGGAATGGGAGGGAGAGTTTTTGTTTTTTATTTTATTTTTTGAAATATAAAATTTTAAATTATAATTCTCTAATAGAAGAGTGACACATGTCATTTTAACCGGTTGAAAAGGTTAATAAAAGGTGTAGCCGGTTTTGACTTGTTAAAAGCAAAATCATATACAAGGTTTACTTGCTACTGGAATAAACGAAGGTAGACTTGTTAGAAGCGGTCAACGCAAAGGTTAACTTATTCTTGACAAATTTTCCTATAAATAAAGGACAAGAGAAAACCTCAATATTAGTTTTGTAAACCTCCTTATAGAAATAAAACGACAAGCTTTTCTGCTTCCTTCATTAACCAATCAAACCAAGATGGATTGGAAACAAATGGGGCCATAATCCAAGAAACTAGCTAGAGATCGACATGGCAATAACTTTTATTGAAGTCAAATCCGAGGTTCAATCACCTTTAAATTAATCTAAAGTGTTTAATCTAAATAAAATTCTCTAAAACTAAGCTAAGAACTATTAGAAATAAAACAGAAAATAAGATGTGTCTCAAATAATGAGGAAAAAGTATTTATAATACCCCAAAAATATAATTAAAAACGGAAATAAAAGATAGAATTTTCGCAAAGTCGAGTGCGGGACTCGATCGGGCAAAGGGCCACCCGATCGGGCCCACACAAAAAAAATATTCCCAACTTGCTTCCACTGAATTCCACGCAAAACAAGCAGCCAGCAGAAAACTGGGCCACCCGATCACTGGCCTGATCGGGTGGTGGATCGGGTTAATAAAACTCTTGGGCCAGCTCTTCTTTGCTTCTCAAATCACGCAGCAACTGCAATTGGACTCTTATCATATAGCTGGCTGACACACTTAAATTAATGGGCCAAGCTTTGTCTCTTTTTAGGTAGAATCAAATAATTCAGCAGCAACAAGCATTTGGACGGCCTTGGACCTCCACCCGATCGGGTAGGCTGACATTAAAGGGGCCAAAATTATTCTTGTTTCACGCTGGCACGCAAGCAGCAACATTCCATTAAATTTAGAGTCCGCCCGATCACCCACCCAATTGGGGCTTGTTTGCCTGGTCGGGTTGGGCTTAAAAAATGGCAACCATATTTTTTTCGTTTTTCCACCCAATGGGGTCGGGTGATGTCCGCCCGATCGGGTGCGAAACTTTACCACCCAATCAATAATTCTTCGTCCGATCGGGCCATTTCTTGCGCGATCAGAGTACGGGAAGCTCCTTTTGACTCTTTGGCTCTCAATTCTTCTCGTTTAGAAGTCTTGGGACCTCCTAAACTACCCATAAAGCTCGTGAGTCATCCTATGTGCCTCGTAACATCTCGTAAAGCCGTGGTTGCTTCCAAATAGCTCGAAAATAAGGAGAAAACTCCCTAAAACCTGCAATTCAACACTAAAACACAACCACAACTATATACGATAGTTAGCATAAAATAGCTCAGAAGAGTTCCAATGACGCACAAATTAGCTTATAAATAGGGGAGAAAACTCTATATAATTACGTGATATCAAACTCCCCTAAGCTAAACCTTTGCTTGTCCTCAAGCAAACATAACATGAACATGAAATAGATTGCCTCACCCCATAGATAAAAATCAATCAAAGCTCAAAACGTTTTCAAGACTAAGAATCGTTCAAGCTGGCAAAATTCAAGCTTGACTTTTCAAATCCATCCAACTATCAATCATCGAAGCAATTAATCGAATTCAAGCATCCACAAGGCATACAAATTCTGAAAAGGCTCTCACAAGGGTGTCACTCCTCTCAATTTTGTGGCAGGCAAAGAATATGCCCGAACACTCACCGACCAGACCATAATGCCCTTCCCACTCACACTCTCATGGATTGATGTCGTTGAACCACTTCTGAGCTCTGCCTCGGAGTGAAAACTCGAATAACACGACCTTCAATTGCTCAGGTGTGACTCCTTGATGCTTTACAGTTCGGCAGAGTTGTTGAAATCTCTGCAAATGATTGGTCGGATCTTCAGTAGGATGCCCACCAGACTGATTTTGCTAAACCATACTGATGAGTCCATGCTTAATCTCGAAATTGTTAGCGGCGATGGTGGTTATTGGTGGGCCAATAAAAAAACCATCTGGGTTGGGCACCCCATATGATTTTAGTGATTTAGACATAACTGAACTCGAGTTGTCTGATCCAGAGATGTTCAGCTGAACAGACTGCTTTTCTCTCTGAATTTTCTTTTGAATCTGCCTGACTGTCCTTGTAAGATTGGGATCCGCTGGGATGGGGGAACCGTTTCTTTGAGACCTGGGCATAGAAAATAAACAAAAAGAAGCAGTAAAACGTACCTCAATCGGAACAATGAAGTTCCAATGAGGTATAGAGAAGTAGACCAAATAACCAAACAAAAACTTAGAAAACTAGCCGTGTCCCCGGCAATGGCGCCAAAATTTGACAGGCTAAAGTCGTATCACCTAGTCAAAGATAAACCCTAAGTCCTCTAACAACGATAGTCAAGGGAAGTAGGGTCGAATCCACAGAGAGACGAAGTTCTAAGTTAAAATTCAGCCAAAAAGCTACTTCAGACAAGATCAGATAGAATTCAACTGAACTACTAATTAAGCACTAGAAAGCAATATAAAATGGAGTTTACTCTGTGAAATAAAGGTCTAGGGAAATAGTTTAGTCCACCATGCTTATACCAATCAAAGGATCAAACAACTATCAGAACCTAGGCCAAGAATCGAAATATTAGAGCAGAGTCAAGCTATGGTTAAGTCTCAACGCCCATAATTCAACATATGCAGCATGTTCACAACATAATCAGAATTACCAGTTTGTACTAGGCCTCTAAAAGTAGGACGGATATGTGCAAACAATTATTAACCTCAAGTAATCAAAGAAACTGCGCAATAACGTTAATTACTCAATAAGAATAAATCACACCATAACCCTAGAAACTAATAGCAATTCAAATAATCAAGGTATAAACATGGCTTCCCTCACCAAATCCCTAGAAATTAAACTACTCAGACATAATTAAATTAATAATAACAATTCTAATGAGAAACCCTAATTTCAACATCATGAATCAATTGAATAATTAAACTAAGAAATCAAAGTAATTAAAGAGATAAAGAGTAGAGAAGAATACCAATTGAAGGAAAGCAATAACTTTGATTGAAATCAAATGCGAGGTTCAATAACTTTTAAATTAACTTAAAGTGTTTAATCTAAATAAAATTCTCTAAAACTAAGCTAAGAACTATTAGAAATAAAACAGAAAATAAGATGTCTCTCAAATAATGAGGAAAAAGTATAATACCCCAAAAATCTAATTAAAAACGGAAATAAAAGATAGAATTTCCGCGAAGTCGAGTGCGGGACCCGATCGGGCAAAGGGCCACCCGATCGGGCCCACAAAAAAAAATTCCCAACTTGCTTCCTTTGAATTCCACGCAAAACAAGCAGCCAGCAGAAAACTGGGCCACCCGATCACTGGCCCGATCGAGTGGTGGATCGGGTTAATACAGATCTTGGGCCAGCTCTTCTTTGCTTCTCAAATCACGCAACAACTGCAATTGGACTCTTATCATATAGCTGGCCGACACACTCAAATTAGTGGGCCAAACTTTGTCACTTTTTAGGTAGCATCAAATAATTCAGCAGCAACAAGCATTTGGACGGTCTTGGACCTCCGCCCGATCGGGTAAGCTGACATTGTCCAAACGGGCCTGGGGAAAAAGGGGTCCAAATTATTCTTGTTTCACGCTGGCACGCAAGAAGCAACATTCCATTAAATTTAGAGTCCGCCCAATCACCTACCCGATTGGTCCTTGTTTGCCCGATCAGGTTGGGCTTAAAAAATGCGAATCATATTTTCTTCGTTTTTCCACCCGATGGGGTCGGGTGATGTCCATCCGATCGGGTGCGAAACTTTACCATCCGATCAATAATTTTTCACCTGATCGGCAATTTCTTGTCCGATCAGAGTACGGGAAGCTCCTTTTGACTCTTTGGCTCTCAATTCTTCTCGTTTAAAGGTCTTAGGACCTCCTAAACTACCCATAAAGCTTGTGAGTCATCCTATGTGCCTCGTAACATCTCGTAAAGCCGTGGTTGCTTCCAAATAGCTCGAAAATAAGGAGAAAACTCCCTAAAACCTGCAATTCAACACTAAAACACAAAACCACAACTATATACGATAGTCAGCATAAAATAGATCCGAAGAGCTCCAATGACGCACAAATTAGCTTATAAATAAGGGAGAAAACTCTATATAAATACGTGATATCACTTATTTAAAAGATTTTTTTTCTAAAGAAAAAGATAAGGAAGATAATCCAATAAGATAAGCCTTACAAATTTCGACCCTTATATTACTTTCATACACCTAACTACCCTTATGTTTTAGCTACTTGTACAAGGACTCTTAATAACCAAAAATACAAGAGAATTTCGGCCCTATTATTCACTGAAAATAAAAGACTTAAATAAATTAAGACTCTTAATGGACTCAAAATGGACTTTATGGACTCTAATGGATGCCTTGCTACATCATTATTGGACTGAATCTTCAACCCACCTTAACATGCACGAAAATATTGGTTTGAGCTTAAGCTTGTAGCTCCCATGGCCTTGCTTTGAAGAATTAACCATACCAATTAATTGGGAAGCTCATAAATTGTGCTATTTTTGAGTAGCCTCTTCGCTCCCTCATCATTCTCACCTTTTGCGAAAAAAATTCGACCTAAAATTTTGTCAAATTTGGAGAGATAATCACATACAAGAACAATGGACCCTATGATTTTGGTTTCATTCAAATTACAAAGACATTCATACAAAACATTCATAATTAATAAAAGGAAAATTTGTGAAAAACCCTATGCAAATTTTCACTTTTTGTGAAAAACCCCCCCAACAAGTTTTTCTGTGAAAATAACAGCCAACAAGTTAGCAAAGTTAGTGGTTGTACCCCCTAAACCCTAACCCTGTTAAAAAAAACTCAGTTAAGTGGGGTCCACCTGATTCTTTCCCTCTTAAAACACTTTGAAATTACGTTATCACCCTTCGTTTTAATACCCCAACTGATTTCTCTCTCTCCTGCTTCCTTACAATTTCCCATCTTCAATCTCTCTCATCTTTTCTTCCCATTCTCGCCTCCAATCTCTCTCCTTTTTCCTTTATTTTTCTATCATCTTCTTCCTCTCTTTTTCACACCATTTTGATCTCTAATATTCTTCTCTTCTTAACGCCATTTTTTTTCTTCCTCTCTTGTTAATTTGTTTCCACCAAATGGCAGGGGTTCATCCTTTCTTGTGGGCCCACCTGATTCTTCCTCTCAAAGGAGTAGAAATGAATCTTTTCATGTCTTACATTCATCCTTAACTCTATTCACAGTTGCTTTAAAATCGAGTTTTCTTGTCCCAATTTATTTTTTCAACATCAGAAAACGGTGAAATGCGCGGATGGATGTATGACGGTCTAAAAAATAGGATTATAGTGGACAATCCCTGCTGCATAAGAATGGTTTGTGTTAAGGATGGCAAAAGGTCATTTAACATTAATTTTACCATTCATAAAAAGTACAATGAACATCAGATGCTAAACCTTTTACCATAAGTTTCTATGATCTTTACTTGTGGGATAAATGAGGAAGAGAAATCGTGCATACTTGAATGGGATTATGAGAGTGGCAAGGCCGAGCAAACATATCAAGGACTACATAAACCTTGTCCTGGAGTTGTGCATTTTGATATCATTAAAAATCAGATTTTAGCAGCTGAAGACAATCACTAAATAAAAGTTTTGGGATATAACTTATCTCATCTACTGATACAAAAGAATGCTTTCCTGTAAGAGTCATGTGCCATTTTTACACTCTGTTAAACAAGCTTTCTTCACAACTCCAATGGAATATTGTGTCGTTTTAGATTTATCTGTTTTCCTTACCGTTACTCTTTATCATCAAGGTATATCCAATATATTAGATTCAATAAGGATAGAACTTTCCTAGCTATAATGATTCTGATTCTGGTTACTGCTGATGGTGTTGGATTGTAACGAAGAACTAATTATAAAAGAAGGACGTACTGATGAATAGAGGGAAATGGTGTTTTGCGAAAACATATTAACAAGAGAGGGAGAAAAAAATGGCATGAAGAAAAGAAGAATAATAGAGATGAAAATGGTGTGAAGGAGAGAGGAAGAAGATGAAAGAAAAATAAAAGAAAGAGGAGAGAGATTGGAGGTGGCAATGGGAAGGAAAGATGAGAGAGATTGAAGGTGGAAAATTGGAAGCAAGGAGGAGAGAGAGGGGGGAAATCAATTCGGGAATTAAAAGGAAAGGTAATAGCGTAATTTCAACGTGTTTTAGGAGGGAAATAATCAGGTGGGCCCCACTTAACAGAGTTAGGGTGCAGGGGATGCAACCACTAACTTTACTAACTTGTTGGGTATTATTTTCATATAAAAAACTTGCGGGACGTTTTTGACAAAAAGTGAAAACTTGTAGGGAGTTTTTCACAAATTTTCCTTAATAAAACAACATGAATTAGTTACTCCTTCAAAAATAGATGGATCTTCTACAATATCATAAGAATAAATTTGTCTTTCTCAACTCCAAATGTATGATCCAGATCCATCCAAGTTGGACGTTCCTCAAAGATGGCGTCAGAGCACTTCTCATAACTTTGTCTTTGTTGAGGCATAGGAATACTTACATCTTTTACTTCTTCAACAACTTGAGGTAAATCTAAAGTAAACTCAGAAAATTAGGAAGAATATCAATCTTGGCTTCTTCAACTAATACTTTTGGATCAAAGTTGATCTTTTAAGTTTCTCCATAAGTTCCTTAACGCTTTGTTCTGATAGCAATGAAGAAGGGAAAGGAAGGGGAGGGGAAGGAAGAGAAAGGGAGGGGAGAGGGGTGATCCATTTTCCCTCCAAATCTTTCCAATTTTGAAGGGATTATGCTTATTGAAGAAGGAGGGAAAATGGATCACTCCCTCTCCCTCCCCTTCCCTCCCCCAACCATGTATCCAAACACGTGATATTGTCCCCCTCTCTTCCCTTCTCTTCCTTTCCTTCCATTTCCTCTTATACAAACAACCTGTAAATTCTTTATCCCTTTATTTCCATTCCAATTCTTTTCTTCTTTCTTTGCTCGTTCAAATTATATTAGATCTTTTAATTTTGTTTCAAAAATTCTTCTTTCCATCTTTGTAAGAAAAGTATCAGCAAGGATATCTTATAGGAATTTAATAACATGTTCAACGCTAAGAGCGGAAATGATCTTAAGTATGTCTGTCCAATGCAACATGAATTCGTTGCAAATAATCCCTAAAAAACTGCCCAGAATATCCAGAATACTAACCTACCTTCAATCATAAACTGCAGATTCTACAAGCCGAACAAAATTACCAAAGTTCAGCACAAGTAAATTTTGGATGCTAAGAAACATATCCAATTGGAATCACTCGAAAATTCAAAGTAGGCTGCTCGCAGTTTCCTTTCAAAGTCAGTCGCGCTAGATTCGTACCAAAATCACACGACTCACAAGAACTATCTCAGAACCGTACCAAATGAACTCCAAATTTCAAGAAATTTTAGGAAATTAATCTAGACTTGAAATAAACCAGTTCACGATCAAAAATCACCCAAAAATATGTTTTCTTTAGGGAGATTGAGTAGTTCAAAGATTACCTTGAATTTTCGCGAAACTGCTAGGAATTTATGTCTGATGTCGAACGTTATTACGGCTGCATATCTTGTCCAAATTGAATGAAATTTTGATACAATGTTCAAAAGGATACCTAGTTTGTGCCCACCAAATTTCACGCCAAAATGCATCTTGTAGCTCTTATACCACTTGATATGGTAATACAAAGGAACTTAGAAATTTATAAGTCCGAAAATCACACAAAGAAACCAGATATGAAAGTAAAACAGATACTCCTGAACGTTTTTGTGAACACTTAATCTGAGTCAAACCAGTCCTGGAATTAAATAGCTTAAACAATAGATTAATTAACACTCCTCAAAATCTCGCAATTGGCCGAAAATAATTGAAGGACAATTATATTCATAAACTCAAAGTTTTAAACAAAATACTCTATAAACTTTATAAAAAACGTGAGCTATAAGTTATATATGAAACTAATTGCCTTCGTAGTATAATTAGAAAACTAAAAACTAATCTAAAACAGTTTAAAAACTAATCCCTAGAATTTAGGAGAGAATAAAGAAAAAGATAAGGAAGATAATCCAATAAGATAAGGCTTACAGATTTCGACCCGTATCTTATTTTCACACGCCCAACCACCCGTATCTTTTAGGTAATCCAATCTTATGTTTTATGGAATATTACAACTCAACTACTACTAATACAAGGACTCTAAACCAAAAATACAAGAGAATTTCGGCCCTATTATTGACTGAAAATAAAAGACTTAATAAAGACATTGATTTAATTAACGAAGAGTCTTAATGGACTCAACATGGACTCATACGATTCTATGATTCAACTACAATCATCCGATTCTATTTACCTATATGATTCTAGTCATTACTTATAACTAAACGAGGACTTTAAAATTATAAATCAAACCAAATCATGGAAACGAAGGTATTAATCAATAATATTGGCATTTATTTCTATATATAGTGTAAACATCTATCATCTGTGATTATTATCTTTTTAGGCTTGTAATATGAGCATGTTCTAATAGAAGTTGATTATAATATCATGCCTATAAATGTTTGTAGAATCGTACGATTCTACGATCGATCCGATCTTACGATTCGATTCTAAAAGCCCATTTTGATTCAAAGTAGAATCCCGATTCTAATAACAGTGATTATAACGACTGAATGATAATAAGGTACTCATTGAGACGAATCAAACAAGACTCCCTATGACTAGATTTTTTCTTATACATTGAAAATTTTAGAAGATTCCTTCTAATTGTGAATAGTAACAAGATTCCAAATGAGAACGGAGCGAGTATTAAAATTTTAGGTTGAAAAGTTAAAAGACGCAAAAGTTAAGGTTTTAAGTTAAAAAAGTTAAAAGACGCAAAAATAAACGTTAAAAATAATCAATTTGTTTGGACTGCTTAGCATGTAACGCGCGTAATTGAACTTTTAATTAACCTATTGAATTAGTTTGATGTTAAGCCATAACCTAAGATTAGTAAACCAACGGAAGGAGTATATAACTAAATAAATAAAGTGGAGAAAATATATGATTGACAATAAGACGTTTCCAAGTTTCTCCTCGGCGAATGAGCCAAAAGGGGGAAAAAAAAAGAGAAGTGTTGAAAAAATGTATATTCGGATCCAGTGTACCATTGAGCAAGTGACATAATTTCTGTACACTAATGTGGCATTGGTAAAAAGAATAAAAACAAAAAAGAAAGAAAAAGATTATATTAAGGTCGTAGGACCCAGAAATACAGTTTATTTCGGCCGCCTAGCTTTGTCGTCTCTTTCGTCTCCGTCCACCACCGTCGTTCCTTTAAGTTTGACTCCACGCTTCTCTCTCCCTCTATTTCTTCTTTCTTCTCTGACTCTCTCTCTCTCTCTCTCTCTCTTTCTCTCTTTATCTTTCTTTTAAAATCACCTGCTATATTTCTTTCATTTCTTCTTTCTCTTAACTAAAATTCTCTTCTCCTGTCCCCCCTCTCTCTCTCTCTCTCTTCCGTTCAGAGACTTAATCAGAAGAAGACTCATATGAAGATGTTCCAGTTGGCAACCTTAAGGATTGTAAACATGGCTGTTTTGTTGTTGTGATGCTATTAAAGATCAACTCTTTTTTGTCTTTGGTTGGGTTTTAACAAGATCCTTCATTTTCTTCTCGGGATTTGCTTCATTTTTTTGCCAATTAGGTAGTGAGGACACATTAAGTTGTTCATTTTCTCATTCTTACAAACCCATATGGCCGGCAGTAATGAAATCAACGTCAATGAATGCAAGGTATTTTACTTTTTTTTTTTTTTTAATATTTTCAATCGCGTACAGAAGTATAGGATGTTTGATGTGTTTAAGTTGTAATTGATGTCGGTTTTTGGGAGAAAGTATTAATTTGTACTTGTCAAAACACTTTTGTTGTTTTCATTCTTGTTTCATTTGCTTTTTTTTCTCTTTGTAAAATTTCCATTTTCGGTTGGTTTTTCTTGGTATGGAAAGTCAAGATTGAGAAATAGAGAGTTTCATCTCAAACATTTAAATTTGGACTTTTTTTAAATTTGAATTTTATTCGCTTCATTTGTTTTTGTTTGAATTATTCCTCCCACAACTGATCATCTGCTTGTTTATATTTATCATGACTGATCCTTAGCTTCTTGACTTGTCAATCAACTTTTCCCAGCTCTTAATTAATATTTTTTTTTTTCAAACAGAGATTTATTTTTGGCATAAGATTCATTTGTGCGTTGTAAGCAGAAATATCTGTTAGTAAATTAACTGGAGTATTTCTAATTTCTGTTATTAATGGGAATTGTATAAAAATTGTGATTGCAGAAAGTAGTCCCACTAAACACATGGATTCTGATATCAAACTTTAAGCTTGCATACAATCTACTCCGCCGGCCTGATGGAACATTCAACAGGGAGCTAAATGAATTTCTGGATCGTAAAGTTGATGCCAATACAGTTCCAGTAGATGGGGTTCTCTCTTTCGACATCGTAGACAAGTCCACAAATCTCCTTAATCGTGTTTACATGCCAGCCTCAACCGGTAATGAAGCTCAGTGGAGTGTTTTAGAGCTTGAGAAACCTCTTAGTACCGAAGAAATCGTCCCTGTTATAGTATATTTTCATGGTGGTAGCTTTACCCACTCCTCAGCTAATAGTGCTATCTATGACACTCTTTGTCGCCGCCTTGTTAGCCTTTGCAATGCAGTTGTCGTCTCAGTAAACTACCGTAGGTCACCGGAGCATAGATATCCGGCTGCCTATGATGATGGGTGGTCCGCGGTTAAATGGGTTAGTACAAGACCTTGGCTTCAAAGTGGGAAAGATCCTAACAGAAAAGTCCATGTTTATATGGCGGGGGATAGCTCCGGGGGTAACATTGCCCATCATGTAGCCGTCAGGGCTGCTGAGGAAGGGGTTGAAGTGATTGGGAACATTTTACTCCATCCGATGTTTGGTGGTGAAATGAGGACGGAATCAGAGAAGAGGTTAGATGGAAAATATTTCGTTACAGTCCAAGATCGAGATTGGTATTGGAGAGCTTACCTTCCTGAAGGAGAGGATAGGGATCATCCGGCGTGTAATATATTTGGACCTCGAGGGAAGGAAATTGAAGGGCTAAAGTTTCCCAAGAGTTTAGTAGTAGTGGCTGGTTTAGATTTGGTTCAAGATTGGCAATTAGCTTATGTTGAAGGGCTAAAAAATGCAGGACATGAGGTGAAACTTCTATACTTAGAGCAAGCCACAATTGGGTTTTACTTCTTGCCAAATAATGACAATTTCTATACCTTAATGGAAGAAATAAAGAAGTTTGTGAATCCTAACTGTTAATAGTGTGTGTTTGCGTTTTTGTGCTCTTCATTCCTGCCCTTTTCCTCCCACTCTTAACCCCTGTTTCCTACAACAGAGATCATCCTTATACAATGACCAAAACAGCTTTTGACACTTTTTCCTTTTAATTTGAGTCTTTCTTTTTTATGTTGGAACCTGGGTGTGTAGCTAAGAATTAAGTCAGATTCTCGTGTTTAGTAATAGTATAGTCTACAGAGATGTGTGTTACTCTCATTTATGGTGATCGATGGTTGATTCGAGCAATTTCTTCTGGGTCATTTGTGCTGTCTCTTCTGCTTGTGATTCATCAGCTCTGTGTGAGCACTGAGCACCGCAGATAGAACGAGCTCCATTTCATCATTGGATTCAACGGAAACCCAACCCACCTACAAAGTTGATGTTCTAGTGCAGGCTGGACAAATCAAGAAGGTTGGTGTTTTTTAGGGGTTAAAATGGGTTTCTGTAATTGGGTATTATTAGAAGGTGCTAATTTTAGAGAACATGGATTTTGTGGACATAAAATTCATGGCCTTGTGAATCCATTAATGTAATTTATACAGTTGTTATTAGATAAAAATTAATATAAAGGAAATTTTCGGTTTCTAGAACTAATTACGTACATTGTTTCAAGGAGATAAAAGCTAATGTGTGTACATATAATATATTTGCGCTATTTTTGCATGATAAAATCATGAATATGTTGTTGTAATATTGCAAAATTTATGTTGATAGAGAAAATACAGTGCAACTACTTGGTACTAGTCGTACATATTCGTCTGTAGAAGAAACAGGTTGCTTCATAGGATTTGTTTCATACTAATTACAACCACTCTTCTTTAATAAAAATACTACAACATGCTGTTATATCATCTTTTGGTATGGTATGGTATGGTATGGTTTGGTTCGGTTTGGTTGGTGAGCTTGAAGTAGGATATGCTTTGTCGATTCTGCTCTCAGGTCAAGCTTCAACTCTAAGAAACATGAACTTCATGATTCATCCTCTTACTTTCTATATCCTTTCAATTTTCTATTGTCCTGTCTTGATATGAATTTCTTTTTATTCTTTCTTATGTTTGATAAATGGTGTAAACTTTCTTCTTAAAACTTAAAAGAGTCATGATACACCCAAGTGTACCTTGAACGTGACAACAAGACTATGTTTTTGTTTATTGTTAGTGGTACAAGCGGTATATAATAAAAATTGTCAAACATAAGTATGAGTCATGTGACGTACTTTCAAAAAAGAGAAAAAAAAGTGAGATGCAATACATTCATTCACGCGTAATCTTGTGTATATTTTGACTAAAAATGACATGTGGTGATCAATGCAATACACTCTTTCTTTTCGTTACTCCTACATTAGGATTTTGGACTCTATTTATATGCAATTTTAAAATAACTTTTTTTTTAATTATTATTACATAAAAGCAAATGTTAACATGTAGCAGATTGTTAGAACTATCTCAAAGAATATTTTCCGGTATGTAATTTAATTTTTTTTGAATAAATATAAATGACAGATATTAGTGGTTAAAGGGCCATTGATAAGTGTATATATTCGAATGAAGCATACTGAAAGAGATGAAGGGAATATATTATAAAGTGTTTTTTATTGATAATAAAGAAATTATGTGATGTTATTGCAATATGTTTTTTTTGTTGTAGAGAGTGACACACTGCAATGATGTATACAAGATTCGATTCCAGATCCAATACCACTTAGACAGGACGTTGCCAACCAAACTAGGTAGCATCGACCATTACAATATACTAGATAAACAATCTATATACGGACATCATTTTATTTTGACTATTGCTTTGTGATTTATAGGTAAGGAAAACTATAGTCATATGACTTCTTATTGGATTCGTCCTAATGTGTATTTAAATTGATATTATATTTTTAAATACATAAGTAAAAATATTAACACTCAAAGTTTTCCATTAGTAAGCGTGAAAATACGAAATGTAATTAACAATCCGGGTCTGTTCTTCAACTTAATTTTTAGTCCTATAAGTTAACATAAGTTCAGATAAGTTTAGATGAGGTCGAATAAGGTTGAATAAGATCAAATAAGACCGAATAAGGTCTAATAAGGTTTCAACTAATAAAGTTGAATAAAGTCCAATAAGGTTGAATATGGTCTAATAAAGTCTAAAGTTCAAATAATAAAAAATAAGTTGAAAGAATAGAGCTTCTTTGTGAAACAACGTTTGGTTGGATGCGGGAAGTATAAATACCTAGGAAATTTCAATGTCAAGGAGATTCTAATTCATGAAGTGTAAAAAGTTGTTGAAGTGGAAATTCTCACGGGAAGTTCTAATTATCAAAGGGGGGCTAGCTAGGTAAGTTATTAATTCATCTATTTTATGGGAAGTAGTAATGCTTCCTATAAAGTGGAGCATCCATGTTTGTGTGAAACAAACAACTCTAAAAATTTTCACTTCCAATGAATTTCACTTTCCAGATTTTTTTCATGTCAACAAAACAAGTACTAAGAAATCGCAAAGTATTTGTTTCATTTTCTTTACAGGGTCATACTCATTCTCTCATTCTCTCATTCTCTCATTCTCTCTCTTGTCTTATGATAAATCACATGGTTTTTCTGTAACCAATTGTTTTTAACACAATATCTTTTGAGCAACGAATCAATAAAAGCAAACAATGAAGCTAGCATATATAGGTAAATGACTGGTAAAATTAAGCTAAGAAAGAAAGAAGGGTTAGCTCTTCCTCCCCTCAAAAAAAAAAAACACGAAATAAAAAAAAGTTAGCTCTTCCTGAAATGTAAATATCGATTTCTATTGTCATCGAACTCATCACTGACCATGTCATCAATGCACCGTACCAAGGTCATGTAACAGACATTTTCCTTCTTATTAACCCAAAAGATGGAGAAAACAAAAAGTTTACATACTACCTCCGTTTTTTTTAGATGCATCACTTTCCTAAAACGGATGATCTCATTTAGTTGCATCACTTTTTTTTCTTTCCTAAAGTAGTAACTTTTAACCTATTAAATGACTTACATACCCTTACTTATTTTTATTAACAATACTTAATAAAATTAATAAACTATCATTAACTACTAATCTAAAACTTATTAAACTAAATTATTTCACCTAAATTACCCCAACCCACCCCAACCCCACACCACCACCCAACCCTTCATCTTCATCTCCACCACACACCCCAACCCCACACCACCACGCAACCCTTCATCTTCATCTCCTCCATTCCCTTCCCTTCATCTTCATCTTCACCACACACCCCATTATCTCCACCTTCTCCACAACCTATTAGCACCACCTATCGCCCCTGCCGCCACTGCCCACCTCCACCATCACCACTCGCGCGATTCACCTCCAAGGTTCACAAAACCAAAAGAATGGGGTGGGTTCGTTGGGTTCTTTGGGCGAGATTCACCGCCATTCACTGCCGACGAGAGATCTGCTCGAATTCAACAAAAGAATTCGCTGATTCAAACTCGAAATATTAAATCAACGGCTCTGATGGGTTCGAATGGGTGGTTGTGGGTTCGTTGGGTTTGAAGGGGTGGTTGTGTTGGGTTTGGTTGTGGTGGATCTGCTGGGTTTGATTGTGGTGGTGTTGTGTTCGAATGGGTGGTTGCGGTGGGTTCGTTGGGTATAGTGGCGGTGGTTTTAGGGTTATTGGTGGTGGTTTTATGGTGGATGTGGTAGTTGTTTGGTGGTGACCGGGGGGGGGGTTGGCTTGGTGGATTTGGGTGGGGTTGGAAGAGGTGGCGGTGGTTTTAGGGTGGCTATGGTAGTGTTTGATGGTGACGATGGGGTTGGCTTGCTGAAATTGGGTGGGGTTGGAAGAGGTGGCGCGGAGGTGGAGGTTGTAGGGTTGACAGGTTGGTGGTGGTAGTGAAGGTGGGTGGTGGTGGTTGTTCATATTGAATAACATAACAATATGGTCCCCACTCCCCCTTAATTATACACTTACTATCTCCTAATACTACCTCCAAAATTTTGACTTGGGAACCGTGAAAAAAAAAGTGATGCATCTAATAAAAAACGGAGGTAGTAATTTTTTTTGGCAATTTTACATGGTGACTAATTGACTATATGATTTTCTTTTTTCCATGTAGCGGAAATTAAATATTTTGATTTTCTAAAATTGAACCTATAATTTTGTGTATTTGTTTAAAGAGTACAATTTATAATTTAACAACTAATCCAAACCTAGCATCATATTTTGACTAAATGATCCCTAAATAATTAACCCCTTAAGGATCGGATATGGTGGGCACACTTTGCACATCTATGAGAGTGTTGTGTCAAAATTTCATTGAATTTGGACGAGAGACGAAGCCGCATCAACCATCGACATCAGACGTAGATTTCTGGCCATTTTGAGAAAATTTATGGTAAACTTTAAACGACTCGATCTCCCCATTGGAAACGTATTTGCAGGAGCAAAGAGGCTACTCCAAAATAACACAATTTATGAGCTTCGCAATTTTTAGGTATGATTTTTTCTTCAAAACAAGGCCATCGGCGCTACGAGTTTAAGCTCAACACAAGCTTTTCGTCCATGTTAAGGTGGGTTGAAGATTCAGTCCAAGAATGATGAAGCAAGGCGTCCATTAGAGCACTGTTATTATAATAAGGATTCTACTTTGAATCAGAAGGGGCTCTTAAAATCGAATTGTAAGACCAGATCGTAAAATCGTACGATTCTACAAACATGCATAGTCAAGATATCATAATCAACTTCCATTAGATTATCCTCATATCATAAGTTTAAAAAGAAGTATTGATTAAAAAAATAGATGTTTACACTATAAATAGGCAATAAATGACAAATATATTGATTAATACCTCTGTTACCATGATTTAATTTGATTTATAATTCTAAACTCCTCGTAAGTAATAAGTAATTACTAGAGTCGTATAGAATCGTAGATAGAATAGGATGACTATATAGTTGAATCGTAGAATCGTACGATTCTACAATTCGAATTGGGATTCTAATAACTATGCTTGATGCCATGGTTCTTTCAATCAGTTAATAACCGGGAGTTTATTGTTATGTTGAGCAAGAAAGATACAATACAGTAAGCTGTGCTACGTACACTCCTACAATCATATTCTATTCAAGTACCAGTTGATCATAGTATCACTCATCAGATGCAGAATATAGTACAGTGCGTAAAATGACCATGAACTATATGCCACTGTGCGAAATCTGCTCTTAGTTAGTCTATACGCGTAAGAACAGATATACAAAAAAGGTGCGAGCAACAACCATATTTAACACAGTTACCCTAACAAACAATCATGCCTCAACAAATTATTGTGTGAATCAAACATAGGCCAAGAAAACTCAAATTCAATTTTGCAGTTGTAAACCGTAAATCTGTTCATTACTCAAATTTATTTTAGTCAATTGATCAACCTCAGTTTCAATCATCTAATTACTCCAATTAATCATTGCTATAAAAGAATTTAATAAGCTTTATCAGATCAGCAACAAATCCACTCAAATTCACAAAATGAAAAAACAAGAATCTAAGATATAAGAGAAAGTATAACCAGGTAAGATAACATCCTTCGTATAAATTACAATCCATACTTTACAAGAAATGACTAAATCATGACAAAAAGCACATATATCTATGAGATGAGGTAACATAACCTTTTTGGGTATGCCCAAGACCAATATGAGGTGATTTCTAAAATTTATTCCAGTTGTTCTGTCATAGACTTGAAGTTTCGCAAATAACTCGAATCCTTTAAAGTACCATCCACGGTGATACAACAAATTCTTGAACTGAGATTGCACCACAATAAAGCCAAACTACTTCCAATATCAAATTAAAGAACCATGAATTTTGCGTTTCTTTGACCACATAAAACGGCTTGTACCATTAGACATACATTAACATAATCATAATCAGACCAATATCCACAGTCATCTAACTTGTCATAATCCTAAAAACATATATAAACTCAAGGTACATCATCATTTGGTCTAGAGAGAGTATTACGAATGACATGTACATCATCAGTCGAGCCTTCTCGTCCCGAAGAAACATATATAAAGTCCATATTGGGTGCACAAACATCCAAAAAATTCATAGAAATTGTGCCTATTAACAATACTAAAGGTACGCCTATTGACACAAAGTTCACTAAACACTCTCCCTTACTAAATGACTTAAAACTAACAAGAGTAACAATTTCCTATTCCTTTTTCTTTCTCTTGTTTCAGCACCCCTAATTGTAGCAACACACATCAGATACCAAACAAAACATCATAAAAACTACGATAACCTAGAAGTAAACCTAAAAACATCATAATAACTAATTGAAGTTGTTTGGCCAATCTTTTTTTCATTAGACGAACCATTTCAAACCCTAGAAGTAAACCTAAAATAAGGCAAAAATCATCAGTCAAGAACAAAAAAATAGTAGAACGCGAATAAAAAAAATAGCAGAAATTTATTCGAAATTCAACTATATTCAATAAAATGACAACTCAATTGCATCAAAAATTCAAGCTACTACTCAAAATTCAGCACATGAATTGTGAATTGCCTTATGACTTAAATGCATCACACACGCATGAAATATCAAGTAAAATACAATTATATAATGTATTAATCAAATCTCGAAGTACCAGCAAGATCACAACAGCTAAAAGTGCAGATTTCACACTTGAAGAAAGGAATATAATAATTTCAACAATATAAGGTTACCTGAAGATGATTGCGAAACCAAAGAGAAGACTCTCATGCTCTTTCGCTCTCTCTTTTGCAACTTCAAAGCACAACAAACCGAAATGAATATTGGGATTGATTAAATTCAAGAATAGAAGAGCAAATTACTTGATCTTGCACGAATACAAAATTATGAAAAAATACAAGAAATTTTTTTTTACAAACACTACTATAAATTACTCCTTTTACGACAATTTAATAACAACAAAATGAGACTTTTATCGTAAAAGAAGTTTAATAACGACTATTGATAACATGATTATTTATAGATTTTTTTCCCCTGATTTATGAGCTTAATCGTGCGTCAATGGAGCTCTTCGGAGCTATTTTATACCAATTATCGTATATAGTCATGGTTTTTTGTTTTCATGTTGAATTGCAGGTTTTAGGTAGTTTTATCCCTTTTTCCGAGCCATATTGAAGGAACCACGACTTTATGAGTTGTTATGAGGCATGTATAAGTTATCACGAGCATTATAGATGATTTACGAGGTCCCGAGACCTTTAAAGCGTGAAGATTGAGTGCTAAAAGCTAAGAGGGCTGGAAAGACGTGTTCTGATCTGGCAGAACATGGCGCAGTCAAGCAAAGATTTATATATCGGGTGTGGAGGCTTCGGGCCCGATCGGGCGAACAAAAAAACTAGGCCTTATCCTGTTGCAGTTCAGCATACGAAGCAAAAGCTGCTTGGCTTATTCTTCAGTCAGCCCGATGTGATCGGGCAACATGGGCCGATAGGGCGAAGCCCATTTTTACCCCTATTATGCTGCTGTGCTATGTGGCCTACAAAGAGGAAAGTTTAGCCAAGTTGGTTCAGCCCGATGCTGTAGGGCGAAGAAGGCCCGATCGGGCAGCGGGCTAGCACCCCTATTTTTATCTTTTTCGGCACGATATTTATTTCTTCTAATTATTTTTTGGGGGATTTATAAATAGCTTAAGCCTCATTATTGAGAGACATCTTTATTTTCCAGCATTAATTAGTATTAGTTTAGAGAGCTTTTCTTAGATTAAACGCTTTAGATTAGTTTCGAAGGTGATTGAACCTTATATTGTTTTCAATAAAAGTTATTGCCTTCTGCAAAGATTAGGTTTTCATATTAGAATTGTTAATGTTAGCTTAATCATGTCTGAGTAGTCTATTTCTAGGATTTTAGGGAAACCATGTATATACCATATGTTACTTTTGAATTTCTATTAGTTTCTAGGTTTTGATTAGATTGATTATGGTGTGATTTGTTCTTTATGAGTAATTGATATTATTACGCAGTTTCATTGATTGCTTAATAATTGTTTGCACAGATCCACCTTACTTTTAGAGGCCTAGTACACATCAGTAATTCTGATTATGTTAGTGAACATGCAGTATATGTTGAATTATGAGCGTCAAGACTTAATTATAGCTTAAAACGTGCTCTATTCTCTCGGCTCTTGACCTAGGTATTGGTAATTATTTGAACCCTTTTGATTGGTATAAGCATGGTGGACCGAACTAAGACCTTATAATTTATAGTTTAAATCCCTCTTTTATATTGCTTTCTTTAGTCTAAATAGTAGTTTAGGTGATTCTTCTCTGATCTTGTCTGAAGTAATTGTTTAGATGAATATAAACTTAGAAACTCTATCTCTCTGTGGATTCGACCCTACTTCCCTTGACTATTGCTGTTAGAGGAATTTAGGATTTATCTTTGATTAGGTGATACGATTTTAGCCTATCAACTATTAAATTGGATGTTATCGATATAAAACAGAAGTTACGTCCTCCTTAAAGTAAATTCATAACTGTTATTATTATGGTTAGGAAGGAACAAAGATAATGATTTTAAAATTAATCGTCGTTGTTTCTATCCAAAAGCAGCAGGGCGAGGATTTTGCTGAGGTTTACTAATACATTAAAATGTGAAAACTGGATTGAGAGTTATGCAAGTCAAGGCTCAAAGTTAACGCATGTTGGAAAACCTATTTGTTTTGTCCTTGAAGCATTTGGGGTTTAAACTCCAATCAAACTCTTCCTTTGTGCCCATGGTTACATGGGAAGATGACTAAGCCCACGAAGCTTGATGTTGGACGTCCATTAGAGTCCATTTTGAGTCCATTAATAGTCTTATTTAATTTATTAAGTATTTTATTTTCAATCAGTAGTAGGCTGAAATTCTCTTGTATTTTGGACTATTTAGAGTCCTTGTACTGGTAGTAGTTGAGTTGTAATATTCCCTAACTGTGTGTTTGGATATAAAAGGGGAAAGAAAATAAGGGAAGGAAAGGGAAGGGGAGGGAAGAGAAAGGGAGGGGGAGGAAAGAAGAATGAGTATTCCTTCCAAATCTCTCCATTGTTGGAGGGAACAACTTCTTACAAATTGATCCTTCCATCTCCATCCCCTCCAAATCCCTCACTTCCTCAGGTTGTATCCAAACAATGGATTTTTGCCATTTCCCTTCCCCTCCCCTCCCCTTCCCTCCTATTTTAGCTACCCAAACAAGTGTAAAAGATAAGATAGGGATTAGCTAAAAGATAAGGTAGTTAGGGGTGTAAAAAATAAGATAAGGGCCAGATTTGGAAGCTTTATCTTATGGGATTATCTTCCTTATCTTTTTCTTTATTCTCTCCTATATTCTAGGGATTAGTTTTAAGCTAGTTTATATTAGTATTTTCCTACCTAAGTATATTGGAAAAGCAAGTACTTTCATGTAGTATAAATAGTTTTCGTTATTCAATAAAACTATTAGAGTATTTTTCATTAAAACTTCAAGTTTATGAATGTAATTGTTCTTCAATTATTTTCGGCCAATAGAGTGATCTCCATGAGTTTTAATTAATATATTATTTAATCTACTTAATTCCAGGAGTGGTTTGAGTGAGATTAAAACTTAGCTAAAACGTTAAGGAGTGTTTGTTTTAGTTTTCATATCCGGTTTCTTTGTGTGATTTTCGGACGTAATAAAAATTCTAAGTTCCTTTGGTCGGAATTATTGGTTGTTGCTTCATCTTGGAATTGCAATCATATAAGTTGGTATCAGATTATTTCTGGGAGGTGAGGGTAGACAGTATTCTACTTCCTTTGTTAAGCGCTCTAAACTAGTTAATTCTAGTTGTTTCTTTTTCCAATCCTTGTTGGATTTGTGTGGTTGTTGGCGGCTATTCTTCTGTTGTGCGTGGCTTTGTGTTTCCTTTTAAAGCTTTACCATTAGTAGTTTAAAAGACTTAATGAAGTTCATGAAAAGTATGGCTATAGCACAAGAGGACGACCGAGTTAGGGTTAAAGAGGACCGAGCTAGGGATAGACAATTGCAAATCTTCCATCTAGCTCTTGTTGATATGGTTAAGAAAAAGAAAGACCCTAATCATGTTAACTATGAATCTTATGTTGATGATGTGAAATCTATTAAATCTGTTTATGATGATGATAGAGGTACTAAATTAGATGATTTCACTGGTTATTCTAATCCTGAAGAATTGCTTAAACGGATTCGTCGTCAGCTAGAGAAATTTTGTGAATATAAAGGTTTTGATGATGAAAAGAAATTTAATATCGCCACTATTAGACTAAATAAATACGCTCGAATTTGGTTAGAGAGTCCAGAAGCAAATAGGGAAGACTTGGAAAACCTAATGTTAAAAGTTGGAATAAGCTTAACCAAAAACTACATGAAGAATTTATTCCAAGTGATTTTATGCAAAGGCAATACATGAGAAAGAGTTCTTTTACTCAAGATATGCTAAGTGTTCATGACTATATTGTGGAGTTTGATAAGTTATGCTTGATTTGTGGTGTTGAGGAAGTTGAACAAGAGAAAATTGATAAATTGGTTAATGAACTTAATAAATCTATTGATAGAAAGATTGATGTTGCCACTTTCAGCACTTTTGATGATGTATGTCGATTGGCTTTAAAATTTGAACGTCATGAACTTGATGAAAAGAGAACTTACAGGGGTAAAAACGCCACTTTCAAGAACTCTAATTCCATGTACCCTTCATCTTCTAAGATCTTTGAAAAGAAAGAAGTTCCTTCTAAGGGGGAACAAAAGGGAGAACGTCCAGAAATGGTAATTTCCAAGGGTAAATGGGATGAAAATCGAAAGTGTTTTAAATGTCAAGGAAGGGGTCATATTGCTAGTAATTTCCCTAGTAGGAAAGCCCTAACTTTGAGACGGTACATGTCCATAGAAGAGGAAGAGAGGACTTATGATTATGTGTTGGAAAGTGATAATGAAAGTGATGAAAGTGAAAATGACATTGCATATGCTGAAGATGAAACTAGGATGCTTGGTGTTGTTAGGAGAACTTGTGAGAGATTGTCATACACCCCTAACCAAATATAATTAACCTTATTTCCCTAACAAATGAATGTATAGTGGAAGTAAGGATCGTATCCACAGGGAGCAATGTACGAGTCTATAATCGGTGTAATCAAACCCCTAAAGTTCTTATAGGAGTCACGTAACCAATGGGGGGGGGGTTGATGGACTACAAACTACAATGACTAGACAAATTAAAGTTAAGTTAAGCCAATAGAAACAAGCCTTGGACTCGATTAACATCCACTTCCAACCAAAGTTCCGATCATTGAATTCTCAAGCTTAATAAACTCTTTGATTATTCTTTGAATCCATTTCCAACCAAAGTTCCGATCATAGAAACAACCCTTTCTCCCCCAATCTCGGTTTTTCCACCACATTTCCTAGAAATATTCCCTACCCTTGCCTAAGCCCCATTACAGCCCTATAAAGTCCTCGTGAGCTTGTGTTTACATTATTTATTGGATTGATTTTGAGTCAGTTTGTCAAAGTTAAAGAGTATGTCTGCTAATTTAGTCGACTTGATTAGGATGAGAGACATTTTAACCTTCTTAAACACATAAGAGTGTGAGTAGGAAGGGACAGTCAAGGTCGGTTCGGTGAGTGTTCGGGAACATTACTTGCCTACCACAAAATTGAGAGGAGTGACACCTTGGTGAGCACCTTTTCAAGATTTATATGCCATGTAGATGAGTTGAATTTGATGATTGCTTGGATGATTGGTAGTTGGATGGATCTGAATAGCTAATTTGAATTTTGCCTGCTTGAATGATTCTTAATCTTGGAAATGTTTTGAGCTTTGAATATTTTTATCTGATGAGACCATCTTAATCGTGTACTTAGAGCATTTCGGAGTTCGTTTGGTAGGGGTTTAGGCCTTGAGAAGCGGAGTTTCGGATATATTAGCCTAAGTGTGGAAAATAGAGAATTAAGATGGTTTTGGTACTATAAAGGTGTTTTTGGTTCGATATTGTAAAGTGCCCAAGCAACTTGTGTGTTAGCATTGGATTCGGTTGTGAAACATGGATTTCTTATGATACTTTTGAGCTCGTGAGCCAAGTCTGTAAGCATCTCGACAAGCCAAGCAAGCAAGCCTACAAGCCTTCTTACGTAGCTAGCCTCGCACACGCACAACAGCTCTGGCGCGCACCCTACGCATCAGCCCCAAAGCAGCAGCCAGCGAACAGAAATCTTGCGTGACTCGCGCACCCCTTACACGCACCTCGCGCAGCAGACGACCTCCAACAGCTCAGCAGGAGCATTCACGTGCGACCCGCGCGCCACAACGCGCACCTCGCGCATGTCGAATGCTGCGACGCGGGCTGGGCGATTTTGACGATCTCTCTTATTCATTAATTTAGTTTTAATACTTTTTAATAGCTATTTTTTCATTATTCATTTTTACTTAGACATTATTAGAACCCTAGTTAGATAGAGAAACACTTCTCCCTTCTCTCTAACCTTTATATGATTTGCTTTTTCATTGAAGATTTGTGGAATTGCTCTATGCCGATCGTAGCGTAATTCGATTCTTGAGAACGGCAATATAATCTTTGGTTAGTTTTATTGTGAGGTTTCTTTTATGAACAATTGCTTAGTTATAATATTGAATTCTATTTTCGTTGTTTGATTATTGATTTGGTTCTCTTCTCAATTAATCAATTGCTATTACTTAGAACGTTGCCGATTGATTGTTCTTTGTTTATAAGTAGCAAACTAGGGTTTAACTTTGAATCAGATTGTTCTTGTTATTTCCTTGTGAATTCTGTATTTCCAAATTGAATAATTCCGCTAGTAATTGTTGTTTGGTACATATTTTCCTAGGGCTTTGATGTTCTTTAGAATTGAACCTAAATTGCTGATTCAATCAGGTTTTTCTATAGTTCACTTATTCTATCTGCAGATTCGGGTAGTTTAACATATCTTTAGAGGAAAGCGGGATTAGATTCTTAATCTATGTGTGATTAAGAATAGTTGTTCATATTTGGAAATTGATTATCGATCACCCGAACCGAAGTGACGATTGACCGAACTCAAGATCTTTCTCCCATTGACATTCCCTATATTTTATTATTGTTTTCCTAGTCTGTTATTTAATCCCTTTAATCTGAAAACCCCCCTTTCGATCTTTTGTTAACATTCTTTAGTACCTAAGTCTCTGTGGTTCGACCCTACTTGCCTCCTACATTAATTTGTATTGGATAGTTGGTTTTATAAATATTATCTTTGGTACACGCGAGCGACCGCGTCCCACCATTATCTATAGGGTGAGGCAATTTTATTCCATGTTCATGTTTTATTGGCTTGAGGACAAGCAAGAGTTTAGCTTGGGGGAGTTTGATGTGTTCATTTTATATAGACTTTTAGTCTTGTTTTATTTTAGAGCTCTTTATTGTGAGATTTGATATGTCTGAGTGTATTTCTTGTTTTTGAGCTTAAATTGTGCATATTATGTGTGTGAGGCCTTTATCTGACGTTGGAAACATTACCCAGATTATATGGGCATTTGGAATACCTCAAGAGCAATCCTAGAGTCTTGAGGAAAATAGAGAAGAAAAATGAAGCATCGTAGTGCTCGCTCGCCCGACTGGGCATGACCGAGAGCAATTTTGGACTATTTGAAGATAATCGGCTAAGTCATCCTTTCCCGGCCACCAGGGCGTTGGCCCGCCCGGCCAACCGGGGTAACATTTAGCTTTCTTAGTTTTTGTTTGATTATTTAGTTTACTTCTTTTGGCTCATTAGAACTTCATTGTTCCAATTAAGGTACTTTTCACTGCCTCCTTTTGTTTCTTTCATATGCCCAGGTCTCAAAGAAAAGGTACCCCCATACCAGAGCATCCTAATCTGTTAAAACACTCTGGCAGCTCCGAAAGAAAGTTCAGAAAGAAAAGCAGTCTGTTCAGTTGAACACCTCGGCGGAAGATACTTTGAGTACCGTAATGTCGAAATCATTTAAGACATATGAGGTGCCTAATCCTGACGACATTCCCACTAGTCCGCCGATACCCACCATCACTGTAGCAAACTTCGAGATTAAACCTGGACTCATTAACATGGTTCAGCAAATTCAGTTTGGTGGGTGATATCACGTATTTATATAGTCTTTTCTCCCTTATTTACAAGCTAATTTGTGCGTCATTGGAGCTCTTGTGAGCTGTTTTATGCTAACTATCGTATATATTTGTGGTTTTGTGTTTTAGTGTTGAATTGCAGATTTTAGGGAGTTTTCTCCCTATTCCCGAATCATTTGGAAGCAACCACGGCTTTACGAGATGTTACAAGGCACGTAGGATGGCTCGCGAGCTTTATGGATAGTTTAGGAGGTCCCAAGACCCCTAAACATGAAGATTAGAGAGCCAAGGAGGTTTTCGTGCACTGATCGGGCAGAAATGGCCCGATCGGGCGAAATATTTATGATCGGGTATGAAAGTTGCGGACCCGATCGGGCAAGCATTGCCCGAAGTGATCGGGCGAACATCATGTACCCAGACCCGATCGGGTGTTCACCGCCCGACCCGATCGGGTGGGCTGCTCGTAGGTCTTGTTAGAGAGCTGCTGAAGAGACGCTTTCACTATGCCATTTCGTTGCCTGGCCCGATCGGGTGTTCATCGCCCGACCCGATCGGGTGGGTGTCAAGTCCATCTAATGCTGCTGCGCTGCTGCTACATCACAGCCGAAGACGAGAAAATGCGAAGTTGTATTTGACCCGATCGGGTACTGTGCTCGGGCCCGATCGGGTCTGGTGCTTTAATCGCGCTTTTTCACTTTTTTGTTTCCGTTTTTAGTGAACTTGAGGGGTATTATAAATACCTTTTCCTCATTATCTTTCAGGGATCTTTGACTCATCTTTCATTAGGTTTTAGACTAGTTTATTTCTTCATTGCTTTTAGTTTAATTCAAACACTTTAGATTAATTTAGAGGTGATCAAACCTATTTCGATTTCAATAAAAGTTCCTGCTTTCCGTCAATTGGTACTCTTCTCTACTCTTTATCTCTTTAATTACTTTGATTGCTTAGTTTATTTATTCAATTATTCATGATGCAATTGTTAGGATTTCATATTAGTCTTATTGTTGTCAATTCAATTATGAGTGAGTAGTTCTCTTTCTAGGGTGTTAGATAGGAAAGCCATGTTTATACCATGATTGTGATTTAGATTTCTATCAATTTCTAGGGCTTGATTAGGGTGATTGTGATGTGGTTTGTTCTTATTGAGTAATTAATGTAAGTGTACAATTTCATTGATTGCTTGTGGTTAATAGTTGTTTGCACAGATCCGTCTTACGACTAGAGGCCTAGGACACATCAGTAGTTCTGATTACGTTAGTGAACATGCGGCGTATGTTGAACTATGAGCGTTGAGTCTTAACCATAGCTCAACATAGGCTCTAATCCCCCGACTCTTGACTTAGGTTTTAATAGTAGTTGACCCTATTTGATCGGTATAAGCATGGTGGACTGACCTAATACCCTAGACTTTTATTCCATAGTTTAATCCTCGATTTATTCAGTCTTCCGTAGTCTATTCCTTAGTTTAATTAATTCTTATCTGATTTCATCTGGAGTAGCTGAATTGGTTGAATTTTAATTTAGAAACTCTGTCTCCCTGTGGATTCGACCCTGCTTCCACTGACTACCTAGTTAGAGGTCTGTAGGTTTATTTTTGAATAGGCGATACGACTAAAACCTACCAAATTTTGGCGCCGTTGCCGGGGAGACGGCTAGTTCTCTAAGTTTTTATTTAATTATTTGGTCTACTTCTCTGTACCTCATTGGAACTTCATTGTTTCAATCGAGGTACGTTTTACTGCTGCTTTTTGTTTCTTTTGTATGCCCAGGTCCCAAAGAAACGGTTCCCCAATTCCAGCGGACCCCGATCTTACTAGGACAATCAGGCGGATCCGAAAGATAAAACAGAAAGAAAAGCAGTCTGTTCAGCTGAACACCTCTGGAACAGACACCTTGAATTCAGTTATGTCAAAATCACTGAAGTCATATGGGGTGCCCAACCCGGATGGTCTCTCCACTGGACCTACTATGCCCACCATTGCCGCAGCAAATTCGAAATCAAGCCTGGACTCATCAGCATGGTCCAGCAAAATCAGTTTGGTGGGCATCCTACTGAAGATCCGGCAAATCATCTACAACGGTTTCAACAACTTTGTCGAACCGTTAAACATGCCGGCGTCACTCCAGATCAACTCAAAGTCATGTTGTTCGAGTTTTCACTGAGAGATAGAGCCTAAAAATGGTTGAATGATGTGAAAGAAACCGAGTGGAGTGAGATTTCTGCTGCATTTCTGAGAGAGTATTACCCACCTACTAAAACAGCAGAAATCAGAAATAAACTAGCCACGTTTTTCCAAGAGCCTGATGAAACATTAACGGAAGCGTGGGCTAGGTTTAGAGATTTACAGAGAGAGTGTCCACACCATAATATGGACAAATGGTTCTTGACGCAGACATTCTACAATGGTCTGCAGCCTCAGACGAAGTGTATTGTTGATTCGTCTGCAGGAGGAGTGTTTTTAGACAAGGCAGTTGATGAGGGTTATGAATTCATATCAAATCTTGCAGCCAATGACCATACATCATCTAGGAGTTTGACTAAGAAGGTACTTGAAGTTGACGCTATTTCATTGCTTACATCTCAGATGGCGCAACTAACTCAACAGCTAATTAAGTCTTCTAGTCCGACACCTCCACCCATGAGTATCAATGCTATGTCTGCAGTAGCACCCATTACCTCATCTTACTGCGAGGTATGTGGTGTTCAGGGTCACTTTGGGCATGACTGTCAGTTCAGTCAATTTCAGATGGAGCAGGCAAACGCCTTTCAACAAAGGCCACAAACCTTCCCCCCTTCACATAACTACCAAAACCCACAAAACCATCAACCTCCACCTCCACAAAACTACCCTAAACCTTCATACCATCAAACCCCACAAAATTTCCAAAGACCACCACCACAAAACTTCCATCATCCCAATAACTTCCAAACTCCACAAAATTTCCACACCCCACCCCCACAAAACAACAACCCACAAGAGCCTAGCAATTCTGAACTGATGAAACTGATATTGTCTATGCAAAAGACAAATGAGGAAACACGGAGGGCCCAGGAGGAAGCAAGGAGGGCCCAAGAGAAGCACATCCAACTTCTCGAGGCTCAAGTTGCTCAGTTGGCAGAATCTAATGCACAGAGGCAGCAGGGACAATTGCCAGGGCAACCAGTTCAGAGAGAACATGTGAATGCCATCACTCTTCGTAGTGGCATTGCATATGATGCCCCTCCAGTGCCCATTGATGAGGTTACCCCGACTGCAGGGAAGAAGAGGGTGGTAGAGGAAGGAAAAAGAAAGAATTCGACGTCTGAAGTCGATTTGTCTGCAGAAGCTGAACAGACAGGGAAGAAAAAGGAGAAGGTTTCTGAAACGCCTTTTACACCAAGGCTACCTTTTCCTCACAGGATGCAACAATCTAAGGTCGATCAGCAATTTGGTAAGTTCTTGGCTATGGTCAAGAACCTTGAGGTAACGATTCCATTCACAGACTTAATTACCCAAGTGCCTGTTTATGCCAAATTTCTGAAAGACATGATTACTAAGAAAAGAGACTTTGGTGGGGTAAAACGTGTCGCTCTTACTGAAGAGTGTAGTGCTTTTATTCAAAATAAAACCCCACCAAAGTTAAAAGATCCTGGTAGTTTTTCTATACCCTGCCATCTTGGACCTATTTTTATTGATAAGGCTTTGTGTGATTTAGGTGCTTCTGTTTCTGTTATGCCATTGTCTGTTTATAAGAAACTGAATATGGGAGCCCTTAAATGCACACAAATCACTTTACAGATGACGGATCGTTCTATAAAATACCCTCTAGGTGTTTTAGAGGACGTTCCTGTTAGGGTAGGGAAATTCTATATTCCTGTTGATTTTGTGGTGTTAGATATGGATGAGGATGCCCAGATTCCTATTATCTTGGGTAGGCCGTTTTTGTGTACTGCTGGTGCTGTCATTGATGTCAAGTCTGGGTCTTTAACTCTTAGTGTTGGTGATGACAAAGTGATTTTTAAACTGACCAATGCTGTTAAGGCTCCTATGCTTGAACAATCTTTTTGCAGGGATAAGGTTTTAGATGAAGTAGGGGTGGAGAAGGTTCCAATTCCACCTAAGGTTGCCTCACCGTCTGGAGGCATTGTCAAGAACATTTGGAGGAGAAAGATGTTTGATGAGGGTGGCACTCATTGCCAAGCCCCTCCTATTTGAGAGAGGGAGGATTATGGTCGTGCGGGACCTTTATAAACCAGCGCTGTGCGAGAGGCAACTCATATTTTCTTTTCTTTCCCTTTTTCTTTTCTTTTTATTTTTCTTCCTTTTGTGAGCGAGAGTGAGGGTACTAACATTGTTTTTCCTCTTAGCATAGTCCTTATCACCTTTTGGCATTGAGGACACTGCTAAGTTTAGCTTGGGGGAGGAGTTCTGTTTGTATTCCCTATCTCTTTTACTGCTTTCTAGAATAGTTTTACTGCTTTCGGAAAATACTGAAAAAATGAAAAAAATATGGTTCCCATGACTGGTTTAGTTGCCTCCCTGTGCCCCTTGTTGTGCTCTATTTGAAATTGATTTGACTTTGTTTTCTGGATAGCTGGGCATTTGTGATCTTGAGGCTATGATTTGATGTTTGATTGCTATGATTTCGAGCATTTCTGGATTATATTAGACCACTTTGTGCTGCATACCTGAATTGGTTAGACTGTGAGGCCTCTTTGTAGCCTATTGGATTCATATTATTATCCAGTCTATTCTTGTGTGTTAGTTCCTCTTTAGTGGATTGATCTTGACTTTGACTTCGTACTTGTCTGATTTTAGATGACTTGTAGCATGTGCTGTGATAGAGGCGTTCTTTTGTCTTATTCTTGAGCTTCAGAGTGAGTTTTTGATATACTTTTATCCTCCTTAGCCCCGCTGAGCCTAATGACTTGTTTCATGTTACTTAAACCCCTATTATGAGCCAAAAGCCTTCACTTGATATTATTCCAAGCCTAGCTTGGGGGAGCTTTTGTATGGGTTGAGTTTGAGATTGGTTTGTTGGTTTAGTTTGGTTTTTGAGGAATTTAAAAGTGTATTTGCTGTGGTTTGAGAGTGAGAAAGAGAAAAGAAAGAAAGCAAGTTTAGAGTTGCGTGAATGAAATTCAGAAAAATGAAAGAAAAATGAAATGAAAATTCAAAAGAATTCTAGTTCTTTCATTCACGTACGTTCATAAAAGAATATTCGCTCCATTGCTAGAAAATTGGGTTTGTTATGAGCTTTTCATTGATTTATGAGAGTTGGGTTACTTTACATGGTTTTATGGTGATTGTTGGGAGTTGTGTAGGCCATCTTAGGCCTTGTTTGAATGAGTTATGCTCCCCCTTTCTTGGTTTTTCCACCACACTACCCAAAAGTATCCCCTACCTCTCGCCTAAGCCCCATTACAACCCTATAAAGTCCTCTTGAGCTTATGTCTGCATTGTTCATTTGATTGATTTCGAGTTAGTTTGTCAAAGTTAAAGAGTATTTCTGCTAATTGAGTCGACTTGACTAGGATGAGCGTCATTGAACCTTCTTAAACACATGAGAGTGTGAGTGGGAAGGGTACTTATGGTCGGGTTGGTGAGTGTTCGGGCACATTCTTTGCCTGCCACAAAATTGAGAGGAGTGACACCCTTGTGAGTGCCTTTTCAGGACTTGTATGCTTTGTGGATGCTTGAGTTTGATAAATTGCTTGAATGATTGGTGGTTGGATGGATTTGATGAGCCAAACTTGAATTATGCCTGCTTGAACGATTCTTAGTCTTGAAAATGTTTTGAGCTTTGATTTGTTTCTATCTTTGGGGTGAGGTAATCTATTCCATGTTCATGTGCTGTTTGCTTGAGGACAAGCAAAGGTTTAGCTTGGGGGAGTTTGATATCACGTATTTATATAGTCTTTTCTCCCTTATTTACAAGCTAATTTGTGCGTCATTGGAGCTCTTGTGAGCTGTTTTATGCTAACTATCGTATATAGTTGTGGTTTTGTGTTTTAGTGTTGAATTGCAGATTTTAGGGAGTTTTCTCCCTATTCCCGAATCATTTGGAAGCAACCACGGCTTTACGAGATGTTACAAGGCACGTAGGATGGCTCGCGAGCTTTATGGATAGTTTAGGAGGTCCCAAGACCCCTAAACATGAAGATTAGAGAGCCAAGGAGGTTTTCGTGCACTGATCGGGCAGAAATGGCCCGATCGGGCGAAATATTTATGATCGGGTATGAAAGTTGCGGACCCGATCGGGCAAGCATTGCCCGAAGTGATCGGGCGAACATCATGTACCCAGACCCGATCGGGTGTTCACCGCCCGACCCGATCGGGTGGGCTGCTCGTAGGTCTTGTTAGAGAGCTGCTGAAGAGACGCTTTCACTATGCCATTTCGTTGCCTGGCCCGATCGGGTGTTCATCGCCCGACCCGATCGGGTGGGTGTCAAGTCCATCTAATGCTGCTGCGCTGCTGCTACATCACAGCCGAAGACGAGAAAATGCGAAGTTGTATTTGACCCGATCGGGTACTGTGCTCGGGCCCGATCGGGTCTGGTGCTTTAATCGCGCTTTTTCACTTTTTTGTTTCCGTTTTTAGTGAACTTGAGGGGTATTATAAATACCTTTTCCTCATTATCTTTCAGGGATCTTTGACTCATCTTTCATTAGGTTTTAGACTAGTTTATTTCTTCATTGCTTTTAGTTTAATTCAAACACTTTAGATTAATTTAGAGGTGATCAAACCTATTTCGATTTCAATAAAAGTTCCTGCTTTCCGTCAATTGGTACTCTTCTCTACTCTTTATCTCTTTAATTACTTTGATTGCTTAGTTTATTTATTCAATTATTCATGATGCAATTGTTAGGATTTCATATTAGTCTTATTGTTGTCAATTCAATTATGAGTGAGTAGTTCTCTTTCTAGGGTGTTAGATAGGAAAGCCATGTTTATACCATGATTGTGATTTAGATTTCTATCAATTTCTAGGGCTTGATTAGGGTGATTGTCATGTGGTTTGTTCTTATTGAGTAATTAATGTAAGTGTACAATTTCATTGATTGCTTGTGGTTAATAGTTGTTTGCACAGATCCGTCTTACGACTAGAGGCCTAGGACACATCAGTAGTTCTGATTACGTTAGTGAACATGCGGCGTATGTTGAACTATGAGCGTTGAGTCTTAACCATAGCTCAACATAGGCTCTAATCCCCCGACTCTTGACTTAGGTTTTAATAGTAGTTGACCCTATTTGATCGGTATAAGCATGGTGGACTGACCTAATACCCTAGACTTTTATTCCATAGTTTAATCCTCGATTTATTCAGTCTTCCGTAGTCTATTCCTTAGTTTAATTAATTCTTATCTGATTTCATCTGGAGTAGCTGAATTGGTTGAATTTTAATTTAGAAACTCTGTCTCCCTGTGGATTCGACCCTGCTTCCACTGACTACCTAGTTAGAGGTCTGTAGGTTTATTTTTGAATAGGCGATACGACTAAAACCTATCAGTGGGCACCCCACTGAAGATTCGGCCAATCATCTGCAGAGATTTCAAAGACTCTGCAGAACTGTCAATCACTCTAGAGTCACACTTGAGTAGTTGAAGTTCATGTTATTCGAGTTTTCACTCCGAGACAAGACTCGGAAGTGGTTCAATAATATCACAAAGATAGAATGGTCGAGAACATCCGCTGCATTCCTCAAAGATTACTACCCTCCGACAAAGACAGTAGATATAAGGAATAAGTTAGCCACGTTTACCCAAGAGCTAGATGAAACACTGAGGGAAGCGTGGAACAGATTTAGAGACTTAAAGAAGGAGTGTCCACATCATAATATGGACAAGTGGTTTCTGACGCAGACATTCTACAATAGTCTGCAACCTTAGGCGAAGAGTATAATTAACTTGTTTGTAGGAGGAGTTTTTCATCATAAGGAAGTGGATGTAGGCTATGATTTCTTGGGAAACTTTGTAGCCAATGATCATTCCACTTCTCGTAGTCTGACAAAGAAGGTACTAGATGTAATAGCCCTTGCATTGCTGACTTTTCAAGTGGCGCAACTTAATATGAAGATTGACACTTTGAAGTCCTCTACCTTGACGCCTCCTCCCATGAGTATTAATGATATGTATGCCGTTACATCCATTACCTCATCTTACTGCGAGGTATGTGGTGTTTAGGGTCATTTTGGGCACAATTGTCAGTTCAGTCAAAATCAATTAGAGTGGGCTAATGCCTTTCAACAGAGACCACAAAAGGATCCTTAGTCCAATTCTTTCAATCCTGGGTGGAAAGAACACCCACACTTTTCATATCGGAGTAATAATGTCCAAAACCCACCACAACCACAAAATCACCCTAGAACATCTTTTTATCAAAACCCTCCTGGTTTTCAGAGACCCCCACCACAAAACTTTCCCCCCTCCGCACAACTTCCAAACTCCACAAAATTTCCAACCCCCACCTCAAAACATATCCACCAAAGAGCACACTACATCTGATTTGATGAAACTGATAGTCACCATGCAAAAGAATCATGAAGAGTTGACTAGTGTCATTAAAAATCATATTAAACTCCTCGAGACCCAATTGGCTCAAATGGCAGGCAATAATGCTTAAAGGCAACAGGTATAATTGCTTGGCCAACACATTTATAGGGATCAAGCGAATGTCACTTGCACTTCGTAGCGGTATTGCTTATGACGCTCTTCCATTGTCCATTAATGTTGTTGTCTCGACTAAGGGGAAAGAGGTGGTAGAGGAAGAAGAGGAGGAGTGTTCGACGTATGAGGTCGAACTAGCAAAGAAGAATCAGACAGGAAAACAGAAAGAGAAGGTTTTTGAAACACCTTTCACACTAAGGCTACCTTTTCCTCACTGGATGCAGAAATCAAAGGTCGATAAACAGTTTGGTAAGTTCTTGGCTATGGTCAAGAATCTTGAGGTAAGGGTTCTTTTCACTGAATTAATTACCCAAATTCCTGTCTATGCCAAATTTCTGAAAGACATGATCACTAAGAAGAGAGACTTTGGTGAGGTAGAATGTGTTGCTTAAATGCAGAGTGTAGTGCTTTTTTACAGAATGAAACCCCACCTAAGATGAAAGATCCTGGTAGTTTTTCTATTCCCTGCCATCTTGGACCTATTTTTATTAATAAAGCTTTATGTGATTTAGGTGCTTCTGTAACTGTTGTGCCATTGTCTGTTTATAAGAAATTGAATATGGCAGCAGTTAAATGCACACAAATAACCTTACAGATGGATGATCGTTCTATAAAATACCCTTAAATATTTTAGAGGACGTTTCTATTAGGGTTGGTAAATTTTATATTCCTTTTAATTTTGTAGTACTTGCTATGGAGGAGGATGCTCAGATTCCGATTATTCTCGGTAGACCATTTTTAAGTATTGCTGGTGCTATCATTAATGTTAAGGATATGTCTTTAACTCTGAGTGTTGGTGATAATAAGGTCTCTTATAAACTAACTGATGTTAAGACACCTATGCTTGAGCAATCTTGTTGTAGGATTGACATTATATATGAGGTGGTTGCGTCTGCAGTTCCGCAGATGCTCTAGTCTGACCCTTTGGAGATTGCATTGACTATGGATTTCTCCCCATACATCAATGTCAAAGTCGATGCCCACATTGATTATTTAGAGACACCTAGTGATGAGAAGGGTAAAGCAAAGGTGGTTAACGAAAAGGTGCACTATCATAATGCACCTAAGGTTGCATCACATTCTAGAGGTAAGAGTAGAACATATGGAGAAGTAATATGTTTGATGAGGGTTGCACTCACTGCCAAGCCCCTCGGATTTGATATATGGTAGTACTATGGCCGTGCGGGACCTGTCTAAACCAGCGCTATGCGGGAGGCAAACCGTAATTTCTCCTATTTTATTTGTATTATTTTTTTTTAGTGAGAGAGAGTGAGGGAGTAGTAACATTTGTTTTTCCTCTATGCATCATCCTATCGTTCATCTTTTGGCATTGAGGACACTGCCAAGTTCAGCTCGGAGGAGGATTTCTGTTTGTATTCTCTATCTCTTTTACTACTTTTTAGGATAGATTTATTGCTTTCGAAAAATAATGAAAAGATCAGAAAATCTGATTCACATGATTGGTTTGATTGCCTCCTTGTGCCCTTTGTTGTGCTTTGATTGAAAATGTTTTGACTTTGTTTCTGGATAGTTGGGCATTTGTGATTTTGACGCTATGATTTGATGTTTGATTCCTATGATTTTGATCGAATTTTGATTATTGCACACTACCTTGTGCTACTTGCCTGAATTAATTAGAATGTGAGGCATATTCTAGCCTATTGGATTCATATTGTTATCCAGTCCGTTTTTGTGTGTTAGTTCCTCATTAGTTGATTGATCTTGATTTTGACTTTGTACTTGTCTAATGTTTGATAACTTGTAGCATTTGCTGTGATAGAGACATTCTTTTGTTTTATTCTTGAGCCTCGGAGTAAATTTTTGATATATTTTTATCCTTCTTAGCCCCGTTGAGCTTAATGACCTTTTCGTGTTACTAAACCTTATTACATGCCCATGGCCTTTATCTCGATATTTCTGTAATACCCCGAATTTTGATAAATTAATATATTATTCTATTTTAATTAAAAACGTTTCAATATGAATTTTATGGAATTTTCTTTGATTTATTTCGATTTATTATTTGAAAAACATTTATCATTTCAATGATATAATATTATTTCTATTATTAATGTTATTATTTCACATTGAAATTATTTTAAAGAAACATTTTGAAATTTAATGTAATTTTATGTACATCTTATGTACTTAGGTAATTTGATGTACAACTTTTTAAAAGCTTGATTACTACTCATACCACTTATACTACTTATCACATATCACTTATCACTTATTACTTATCACCCAACTCAAAGCTCTTATCACCCTCATCATCACCTTCCTCCTTCACCCAACAACCATTAATGGTTTCTCCAAAATCTCAAGCAAACTATAAACTCCTACTTGCAAAATCAGAATTTTCCCACTTGCAAGAAATCAGATTTTTCCACTCAAAAATCTGATTCACTTACACACTTGAGTCAAACAAGCAATCCCTCTTCAACCTCCCTACTACCCTCATCAATGGTGCTTGACCATTCAAACAAAAATCAGATTTTCCCCCTCCTATAAATACCCAACTCAACCCACTCAAATAATCAAGACAACATCACTCAAGGATTGCTTCACTCTCTTCTTTCTCCCCTCTAAATTTATGATTTTAGTTTTGAGAAATTAAGAAAATAAAATCACCATTAACACCACCTCAAGCTCCACCACTTAAACAACCACAACCAAACTCCGAACCACCTCCACTGTCCGACCGCCCAGCCACCGCGCCGCCACCGCGGCTGCCGCCGCGCCCCAGCAGCAGCAGCCAGCACGCAAGTCAGCCCCCCTTTTCGCTGCTGCCCCCAACGCAGCCCTTTTTCGCTGCACCACGCAGCCTTGCTGCCGCCAGCCCAGCCGCACGCCACGGCCGCCCAGGGTCGCCGGAATCCGGCAGCCAATCTCCCTCTGTTTTTCCACTTCTTCCTTCCTCTTCCACTGATTCTTTTAATTTCCTTCTCATATTTCTTTTGTCTCCACTTAACAAGTGACCCAAAGCCTCCTTACTCACTTAAATTGACCCAAAGCCCAAACTTACTCCTTCCCAAATCAGATTTTTAATTTCAAGTTAGCCCAACACTCTAAAAGGACCCATCCTTCTTTGCTAGTTGTTTTGTTTAATTAAAATAAAACTTTCATTTTAAGTTTATTATTACTATTAATGTTTATATTAACTTTTCATAACTCAAAAATATTTCTAAGTTTCTAAAATAAAATGATAAATATATTGAAGTTGATTATTTATGTTTATATAAATTATTTATAACGTTTAAGTACTTAAAATGATTTTTATAAATAAATTCGAGAAACTTAAACTTCGATTTATAAACTTCTTTAAATAATGGGTTTCTTTAAGTTATTAAATTGTGTAAGTTATTTATTTATAAAATCATAAGGGGGTTATTTAGAAAACTAATTTTAGATTTCGCTTAATTGTAGACTCCGATTGCGTAGACGAGGATTTCCAAGAGTGTTGATTCGTTCGTGATTTAGTTTCAAGCACGCTTCAAGAGGTAATTACCAATGTTCATCCACAAGTAGGTTCCGTAAAATAAAACGATTTAACTTTGAGGTTATGTGAATTAATGATGTGATTATGTGACAATAAACTTAATAGGTGGATTTTAAATAATAGGTGGATTTTAAATATGGATTGGTTATGGATTATGATTATTAATTTAAGTATGAATTTTGAGTAATGGAATGGATGACAAGAATGGATCTTCATCATGAACCGTGAATATGGAAGTTGTATTATGGACTATGACAATGACTATTATAACGGGATTTAAAATAGTAATTAAAATCTTGTTATTATTATTATTATTATTATTATTATTATTATTATTATTATTATTATTATTATTATTATTATTATTATTATTATTATTATTATGGTTATTATTATTATTATCGTTATTATTATTATGGAAGTTATAAACGGAAGTTGACATTGTGATGAACATATGGAAATGGTTATGAGTTAATGTAACCAAGTGATAGTTGAGAATATGGATATGCTATCGGAATTAGCTATGTATGAAACGAGTTATGGAAGTGGAGTAACGGTTTTAACTCTCGGTTAAATGAACGATGTATATATAAATATGTGTTATGTGATAACTTGAAGTAAAAGCTATAAATCACTTAAAGTGGAATAAAGGAAGGAAATGATGAACAGGTTGCCCTGTATGGGAGGTTCAGCGGCCACCTACAGGTTCTTTTGTTACTATGCTGATTTTTCTGTTATTTGTCTTCCTTCTATCTTGATGCGTTTCCAAGTTAGAAGGGGTGTGCACACTAGGGACTCTGTTTTATGGCCAATGTTACTTTTAGTGAGTTGTTACAGGGTGTCCCTGGCTCACAGTGAGTTGCTACAGGGTTTCCCTGGCTCACATTATTGTAGTAAGTTGTTACAGGGTGTCCCTGGCTTACTGGCGTTCTCTTTCCTCTCCTTAAACGGTCAAAATATTCTTAATTATTGAATTAATTGAAATTATGTGATTATTAACCTTACATATATATATGTATGCACTTATGTGACTATTAATTGTATTTATATATGTATATGTGCTATGCTTTCGACTCTATTAAACTATTATTTTCACAAAGTAATTTCAACTTAAGTATTTTACGGGATGGAGTTGGAATTACTCAGTTTATCTGATTTTTGGGAGTTTGTCTCTCTTGTCTTTTTCCATGATTATTTGCAGGTGGGTGATCGAGGGGAATTATGAGAGTTCATCTAGAAGTTGTCATCCACCTAGCTTAATATTTTGCTTCCGCTGGAACTCTGAAACACTTAGTATTTAGTACTTAACGAACTAGTTTAAATTCGGTTATAAGGATGATTTTAATTAAGTTTGGAATGAATATGTTTTAGTTACTTAGCCTTGCACTTAATTCCAAGGAGTTGAGTGCGGCGGTAACGCTCCATCCGAATCGAACCCTCGTTGATTTCCCCTCAAACGAGTTTTATTAATATTAAAAGGGTTCGGTTTGGGCGGGGTGTTACAGAATGGTTATCAGAGCGGAGTTAGATTAATTAGGGCAATATTAAAATAAAATATGGAAATTAGGATTAATTAATAAATTAAGGTTAAAACTTGGAAACGGTTTAGGAAAATTTTAAAATATGGAATATCTTAGGATAAAAAATGGAATTAAGGATTAAAATGTGAGTTTAATGGGGTAAACTTGGGTATAAATTAGTTGTTTATTTATATGTGAAAGTACTTTGTACTTATTAATTGTTTATTATGTTTTGTTAGATGGCTAGAACGCGTTTAACCGCAAGGAAGTGCACTAGGACCCCACACCAAGGACCCTACCTACTTAGGATGAGAACCGGAGAGTCTATTTCAGCATACATCTACAGGCTACGCCTCACCATGAAGTGTTACCATCTTAACGAAGGTTATGGACATTCGGACTACCTTGCACCACCTAGGCAAGCCGATGTCTTACTCTATACACTCCCCGACCATGGACATTATGCGGAGATCAAGCGAGAGTATTCCGACATACTAAGGAACGGAAGGCCTAACTACGAGAGGTATACTTTTGAAGGGAAGTGGTACCTTACGTTGAACTACCTCCAGAAAAGGATGCTCGACGCTAGAGCCAAGTGGCTCAACGACCTTCATCTTTCCGCCGAAAGAGAGGAGCCAAATGTTAGCGACAATGAAGAGGTAGAGAGCGATCCCGTACCACTCGTCGAGAACCATGGTGAGAACATAGTGGAGGATGAGGAAGAAGACCCATCTGAGGATGAGGAACAAGACCCATCCGAGGATGAAGAAGAAGATCCCTCCGAATACGAGGAATGAGACCCTCGACCCTAGTTATCCCTAACCTAATAGGAAGCTAAGATTGTAGTAGAATTACTAATTCTAGTTTAATTATCTATGTGATGTTGTTTTGTTCTATCTATCCAAGTTGAAACTATTACTATGTTATGAATGAAATGGTTATGATACCGTTGTGGTCACGAAATGATGGTACATTTATGTGATTTGAACATGATGAGTATTACTTGAACATGATGTGTGGATTAATGAATGAATCGGGTGAAAACATGATTGTGTATTTATATGAATTAGTTCTTATGTGAACGGTGGAAACACCAAATGTGAATAACGCAGATAGCTTATGCAATACGTATACACTCGTTCAAGAGCGCGAAAACAAGGGAATCAAATGGCCGAGACTTCCGAGCAAGTTTCAACACGACTTAGGACTCTCGAGCAATTAGCTCAGAACTTTGGGTTAGTTCTCCAAAATCAACTCAACAACAACCATCACCATGGAAACGACCCGCAAGCCGCTATGGCTAAAAAGATTGCTTCTTTGAAACCACCAACCTTTGTTGGTAGAGAGGACCCTTTACTTCTCGAAAACTGGATTCGAGACTTTGAAAAGATCTTTACGGCCACGGGTACGCCTGAGGCCCAAAAAGTTGATCAAGCCACCTTCTATCTGCACGAGGATGCCGATACTTGGTGGGAGAGTGTAGGACCGACGGTTAGAGTTCAGGAGAACTTTAATTGGGAAGCTTTTAAGGTAGCAATCAAGGCTCGATTCTTCCCCGAGCATATTCGCAGGCAGAAATACAATGAATTCAGTAGGTTCAACCAGACCTACAACATGAGTGTGCAAGAGTACGCTCAAAAATTTAATGAGTATGCACGATTCTGTCCGACTGTAGTACCAGATGAGGGAACATAGGCTCAGAAGTTTGAGGATGGACTTAGGTTCGATCTTCAGACACGATTAAGTCCATCCTCAAACACGACTAGGAGGAAGTACCTCCACCACTTTCGCAGAAGCCTATGCAAAAGCTTCTAACTTGGAAAGGATCTTGCAACGTGAAAGAGACGTAATGTCGAGAAATAAGAGAAAGGAACCTTCCGGCAACAATAGCAACCAAGGGTACGACAAAAGGCCCAAAAACAACAATGCTATGAATAACAACAATGGCGGACGGTACAACAACCGCAACAATCAGAATTCCGGACAACAGAACCAACAAAGAAGTGGGAACCAAGGAAGTTACACCTGCAAAAGATGCGGAAAGAATCACCCAGGATTCACGTGTCAGGGTGAAAGAATCAAATGTTACGAATGTGGCGAACTCGGTCACAAGTCATTCAATTGTCCTAAGAAACCATCTCAAAATGGACAAAGGGGAAATAACGGCAACAATGGAACCGGAAATAGAATTCAGAACTTCAACAATCGTCCCAACAACACCAGTGGACAAGGAAATTACAACCGTGGAGGAAATGTTGCACAAAATGGAAACCAGAACAACAATCGCACCTTTGGAGGTGGAAATGGAAGGAATGGCAATGAAAACTACACCAATGGGAGGATCAACGTCATGAGCAGAACTGAAGCTGACACTGATGCCAATGTTGTGACGGGTACTTTTCTCGTAAACTGTAGCCCTGCTTATGTACTCTTTGACTCTGGAGCATCTCACTCTTTTATTTCTAGCACTTTTGTTAGTAAACATCCCTTGAAATCTACCCAATCTTGTCAAGCCAATATAACCATGCCTAATGGTGAAACCGTACCTTGTAAATCTCTTTACCAAGATATCCCTGTAGTCATAGCCGAAACTGAATTACCAGCTGACCTTATCCTTTTTGACTTGAAAGACTTTGACATTATCTTGGGAATTGATTGGTTGGCCAAGTATAAAGCCAAAATCGAGTGTCATAACCAGAAAATATCTCTTAGGGGACCGAGAGGAAATAGGATATCCTATAAGGGTATAATCTCTAAACCCGATGTCCAAATAATCTCAGCGTTGAACCTTCAAACCTATCTTAGAAAAGGGTATCCAGTTTACCTGTGCCAAGTAAGGGACGTGAGCATTGAAAAGGAGGAGTTGGATCGAATTCCGGTAGTAAATGAGTTTCCAGATGTATTTCCCGAAGAGCTTCCAGGAATGCCGCCCGATAGAGAAATAAGCTTCAAGATCGACTTAGCCCCGGGAATAGGACCTATCTCTAAGGCCCCGTATCGAATGGCACCAGCAGAAATGCAAGAATTGAAGGTGCAATTAGAGGAATTGTTGGAAAAAGGATATATTCGACCTAGTGTTTCTCCTTGGGGAGCCCCCGTATTGTTTGTTCGCAAGAAAGACGGATCTTTGAGGTTATGTATCGATTATAGGGAGTTGAATAATGTCACGATAAAGAATAAGTATCCACTCCCGAGAATTAAGGATCTATTCGATCAGCTTCGAGGTGCAACGGTGTTTTCAAGGATCGATCTGAGATCAGGATATCACCAATTGCGAATAGCGGAAGAGGACATTCCTAAGACGGCTTTTCGTACGAGGTATGGCCATTACGAGTTCACAGTCATGCCATTCGGACTCACTAATGCGCCCGCAGCATTTATGGACCTTATGAATAGAACTTTCCAGCCGTACTTGGATAAGTACGTGATAGTATTTATCGATGATATATTGGTGTACTCGAAGGATAGAGAAGAGCATGAGCCTCAATTGAGGAAAATTTTGGAGATTCTCCGAGAAAAGCAGTTGTACGCTAAATTCTCGAAGTGTGAGTTTTGGTTGGAAAAAGTATCATTTTTGGGTCATGTGATTTCAAAAGAAGGAGTTTCCGTAGATCCATCGAAGATTCAAGCAGTGACCGATTGGCCCCAACCTAAGAATGTCACCGAAGTAAGGAGTTTCTTAGGTCTAGCCGTATATTATCGGAGATTCGTAAAAGATTTTTCGAGAACGGCCCAACCTCTCACTAACCAAATGAAGAAGACAACAAAATTTCATTGGGATGAAAAGTGTGAGGAGTCATTTCAAGAATTAAAGAAAAGGCTTACAACCGCTCCAGTATTGACATTGCCATCCGGAGTAGAGGGATTCGAAGTCTACAGTGATGCTTCGAAGAAAGGTTTTGGATGCGTCTTGATGCAGCATGGTAAAGTAGTAGCCTATGAGTCAAGACAACTCAAACCTCATGAGCAAAATCACCCTACTCATGATTTGGAGTTAGGAGCAATCGTGTTTGCACTGAAGATTTGGAGACATTATTTGTATGGAGTGCAATGTAAAGTCTATACAGATCACAAAAGTTTGAAGTATCTGTATACACAAAAGGAGTTGAATATGAGACAGAGACGTTGGCTAGAGCTTATAAGCGACTACGATTTGAAGATAGCGTATCAAGAAGGAAAGGCGAATAAGGTAGCCGATGCGTTAAGTAGGAAGAGTGCTCATTCATTGAATGTGTTGCTTGTGGCTGATGATTTGTGCAAAGAGATTAAGAAGTTGAGTTTGGAAATAGTTGAACCCGGATATGTGAGAGCTCAGTTGAATGCTCTTACCGTTGGACCGGATATACTTGAAGAGATTCGAGTGAAACAAGTTGCAGACAAGTGGTTAAGCAAGTTAAGAGAGATGAAAGAAAGTGGACAAGCCCCGGAGTTTGAGATCGACGGCAACGGCATTGCAAAGTATAAACGGAGATGGTGTGTGCCACAGGATGATGAGCTCAAGACAAGAATTCTAAGGGAAGCCCATAGTTCACCGTATTCGATACATCCCGGAGGAAACAAGCTTTATAAGGATTTGAAAAAGCATTTTTGGTGGCCTAGAATGAAGCAAGAAGTGGCTAACTTCGTGGCAAAATGTTTAACGTGTCAGAAGGTGAAAATTCAACATATGAAGCCCGGAGGAAAATTGCAACCGTTGGATGTACCAGGATGGAAATGGGAATCTATCTCTATGGATTTCGTTATGGGATTGCCGACTACAAAGACCGGAAAGAACGCAATATGGGTAATCGTGGACCGTTTGACTAAGACGGCAAGATTCGTGGCAATGAAGGATACTTGGTCGTTGCAACAGTTGGCAGATGCGTATTTCAATGAAGTGGTTAGGTTGCATGGTGTTCCAAAGGACATTGTTTCCGATAGGGATTCGAGATTCTTATCGAAGTTTTGGAAACAACTTCAGACAGCGGTGGGTACAACATTGAAATTTAGTACATCCTTTCACCCAGCAACAGATGGTCAAACTGAGAGAACAATTCAGACCTTGGAGGATATGTTGAGAGCTTGTGTAATGGATTTCGGAGGATGTTGGGATAATCATTTGATGTATATCGAATTCTCATACAACAACAGTTATCACTCGAGCATTGGAATGGCTCCTTATGAAGCATTGTATTGACGGAAGTGTAGAAGTCCCATATGTTGGAATGATGTGAACGAGTCATTGAATTTGGGACCGGAAATGATCGAAGAGACTATTAGCAAGGTGAAAATGATTCAAGACCGTATGAAAGCAGCTCAAGACCGACAAAAGTCGTATGCCGATCAAAGGAGACGAGACTTAGAGTTTGATGTTGGAGAGAAAGTGCTGCTCAAAGTTTCGCCAACCAAGGGAGTAATGAGGTTCGGTAGAAAAGGAAAATTGAGTCCTCGTTATATCGGACCTTATGAGATACTAGAAAGAATTGGAGAAGTGGCCTATAGGTTAGCTTTACCTACAGAATTAGCCAATGTTCATAATGTTTTTCATGTGTCTCAACTTCGTAAATACATTCCCGACCCTTCCCATGTCATCCAACCTGAAATCATAGAGCTTGATGAAACGCTCACTTTTGAGGAACGTCCTGTTAGAATCCTCGATACCAAAACAAGAAACACCAGGAACAAAGCCATTAAGTTAGTCAAAGTGTTGTGGTCAAACCAAACTTCGGAAGAAGCAACTTGGGAAACATAAGACGACATGAAAAAGCGCTACCCCGAGCTCTTTTCCGAGGTACGATTATCGAGTTTCGAGGACGAAACTCCTTAAGGGAGACCGAATGTGATACTAACAAAGCGCAAAAACTAATATTTCGCTAGGATTAAAATAACTAACTTTGAAGTTCGAGGACGAACTTCGTTTTTAAGGAGGAGTAGATGTAATACCCCGAATTTTGATAAATTAATATATTATTCTATTTTAATTAAAAACGTTTCAATATGAATTTTATGGAATTTTCTTTGATTTATTTCGATTTATTATTTGAAAAACATTTATCATTTTAATGATATAATATTATGTCTATTATTAATGTTATTATTTCATATTGAAATTATTTTAAAGAAACATTTTGAAATTTAATGTTATTTTATGTACATCTTATGTACTTAGCTAATTTGATGTACAACTTTTTAAAAGCTTGATTACTACTCATACCACTTATACTACTTATCACATATCACTTATCACTTATTACTTATCACCCAACTCAAAGCTCTTATCACCCTCATCATCACCTTCCTCCTTCACCCAACAACCATTAATGGTTTCTCCAAAATCTCAAGCAAACTATAAACTCCTACTTGCAAAATCAGATTTTTCCCACTTGCAAGAAATCAGATTTTTCCACTCAAAAATCTGATTCACTTACACACTTGAGTCAAACAAGCAATCCCTCTTCAACCTCCCTACTACCCTCATCAATGGTGCTTGACCATTCAAACAAAAATCAGATTTTTCCCCTCCTATAAATACCCAAATCAACCCACTCAAATAATCAAGCAAACATCACTCAAGGTTTGCTTCACTCTCTTCTTTCTCCGCTCTAAATTTCTGATTTTAGTTTTGAGAAATTAAGAAAATAAAATCACCATTAACACCACCTCAAGCTCCACCACTTAAACCACCACAACCAAAACTCCGAACCACCTCCACTGTCCGACCGCCCAGCCACCGCGCCGCCACCGCGGCACCGCTGCTGCCGCCGCGCCCCAGCAGCAGCAGCCAGCACTCAAGTCAGCCCCCCTTTTCGCTGCTGCCCCCAACGCAGCCCTTTTTCGCTGCACCACGCAGCCTTGCTGCCGCCAGCCCAGCCGCACGCCACGGCCGCCCAGGGTCGCCGGAATCCGGCAGCCAATCTCCCTCTGTTTTTCCACTTCTTCCTTCCTCTTCCACTGATTCTTTTAATTTCCTTCTCATATTTCTTTTGTCTCCACTTAACAAGTGACCCAAAGCCCAAACTTACTCCTTCCCAAATCATATTTTTAATTTCAAGTTAGCCCAACACTCTAAAAGGACCCATCCTTCTTTGCTAGTTGTTTTGTTTAATTAAAATAAAACTTTCATTTTAAGTTTATTATTACTATTAATGTTTATATTAACTTTTCATAACTCAAAAATATTTCTAAGTTTCTAAAATAAAATGATAAATATATTGAAGTTGATTATTTATGTTTATATAAACTATTTATAACGTTTAAGTACTTAAAATGATTTTTATAAATAAATTCAAGAAACTTAAACTTCGATTTATAAACTTCTTTAAATAATGGGTTTCTTTAAGTTATTAAATTGTTTAAGTTATTTATTTATAAAATCATAAGGGGGTTATTTAGAAAACTAATTTTAGATTTCGCTTAATTGTAGACTCCGATTGCGTAGACGAGGATTTCCAAGAGTGTTGATTTGTTCGTGATTTAGTTTCAAGCACGCTTCAAGAGGTAATTACCAATGTTCATCCACAAGTAGGTTCCGTAAAATAAAACGATTTAACTTTGAGGTTATGTGAATTAATGATGTGATTATGTGACAATAAACTTAATATGTGGATTTTGAATATGGATTGGTTATGGATTATGATTATTAATTTAAGTATGAATTTTGAGTAATGGAATGGATGACAAGAATGATCTTCATCATGAACCGTGAATATGGAAGTTGTATTATGGACTATGACAATGACTATTATAACGGGATTTAAAATAGTAATTAAAATCTTGTTATTATTGTTATTATTATTATTATTATTATTATTATTATTATTATTATTATTATTATTATTATGGTTATTATTATTATTATCGTTATTATTATTATGGAAGTTATAAACGGAAGTTGACATTGTGATGAACATATGGAAATGGTTATGAGTTAATGTAACCAAGTGATAGTTGAGAATATGGATATGCTATCAGAATTAGCTATGTATGAAACGAGTTATGGAAGTGGAGTAACGGTTTTAACTCTCGGTTAAATGAACGATGTATATATAAATATGTGTTATGTGATAACTTGAAGTAAAAGCTATAAATCACTTAAAGTGGAATAAAGGAAGGAAATGATGAACAGGCTGCCCTGTATGGGAGGTTCAGCGGCCACCTACAGGTTATTTTGTTACTATGCTGATTTTTCTGTTATTTGTCTTCCTTCTATCTTGATGTGTTTCCAAGTTAGAAGGGGTGTGCACACTAGGGACTCTGTTTTATGGCCAATGTTACTTTTAGTGAGTTGTTACAGGGTGTCCCTGGCTCACAGTGAGTTGTTACAGGTTTCCCTGGCTCACATTATTGTAGTAAGTTGTTACAGGGTGTCCCTGGCTTACTGGCGTTCTCTTTCCTCTCCTTAAACGGTCAAAATATTCTTAATTATTGAATTAATTGAAATTATGTGATTATTAACCTTACATATATATATGTATGCACTTATGTGACTATTAATTGTATTTATATATGTATATGTGCTATGCTTTCGACTCTATTAAACTATTATTTTCACAAAGTAATTTCAACTTAAGTATTTTACGGGATGGAGTTGGAATTACTCAGTTTATCTGATTTTTGGGAGTTTGTCTCTCTTGTCTTTTTCCATGATTATTTGCAGGTGGGTGATCGAGGGGAATTATGAGAGTTCATCTAGAAGTTGTCATCCACCTAGCTTAATATTTTGCTTCCGCTGGAACTCTGAAACACTTAGTATTTAGTACTTAACGAACTAGTTTAAATTCGGTTGTAAGGATGATTTTAATTAAGTTTGGAATGAATATATTTTAGTTACTTAGCCTTGCACTTAATTCCAAGGAGTTGAGTGCGGCGGTAACGCTCCATCCGAATCGAACCCTCGTTGATTTCCCCTCAAACGAGTTTTATTAATATTAAAAGGGTTCGGTTTGGGCGGGGTGTTACAATTTCTCCCAAGCCTAGCTTTGGGGAGCGTTTGTTGGGTTGAGTTATGAGATTTAGCTTTTTATGGTTTGCGTGGTTTAGAGATGAAAGTGTATTTGATGTAGTTTCAAGTTTGAGAAATAGAAAAGCAAATGCAAATTTTAAGGTGAGTGCTTGGTTCGAAAAATGAAAGAAATAGAAATAAAAGTTGAAAAGAGTTTAAAGTTCCTTCACTCATGTTGTTTATAAAGAAAAATAGTGACTCTTGCTCCTCAATCTCGGTTTTTCCACCACATTTCCTAGAAATATTCCCCACCCTTGCCAAAGCCCCATTACAACCCTGTAAAGTCCTCTTAAGCTCTTGTTTATTGGATTGATTTTGAGTCAGTTTATCAAAGTTTAAGTGTATGTCTGCTAATTGAGTCGACTTGATTAGGACAAGCGACATTTAACCTTCTTAAACACATGAGAGTGTGAGTAGGAAGGGACATTTATGGTCGGGACGAGTGTTCGGGCACATTCTTCGCCTGCCCCAAACATTGAGAGGAGTGACACCTTGGTGAGCGACTTTTCAGGATTTGTATGCCATGTAGATGGGTTGAATTTGATGATTTGCTTGGATGATTGGTAGTTGGATAGATCTGAATAGCTGAATTTAAAATTTGCCTGCTTGACCGATTCTTAATACTAGAAATGTTTTGAGCTTTGAATATTTTATCTGTGGGGTGAGGCAATTTTATTCCATGCTCATGTTTTATTTGCTTCGACGACAAGAAAGAGTTTAGTTTGGGGGAGTTTGACATGTTCATTTTATATAGTCTTTTAGCCTCATTACCCGTCTTGTTTTATACTCTTTTAGAGATCCTTATTTGAGATTTGATATTTTTGGGTGCTTTTCGCGTTTTTGAGCTTAAATTGTGCAGATTAGGTGTTTGAGGCCTTTATCCGACGTTTGGAAGCATTATCTAAATTATATGGGCATTTGGAATACCTCGAGAGCAATCCTAGAGTCTTGGGGGAGAAGAAAGTAGGAAAATGAAGCATCATAGTGTTCGCCAGCCCGATCGGGGCCGAGAGAAATTTTGTACTACTTGAAGAAAATCGGCTAAGTCATCCTCGCTTAGCCACCCGGGCGCTAGCCGCCTACTGGGCCATATCGCCTACAAGGGCCATTTAGCCCGGCCAATCGGGTGCCTGTTAGAGAAGAGGACATAAGATTTTGGAGTCTGCCCGCCGGGCGCCTTCGCTCGCCCGCGCAAGCGGTTTCTTGGAGGTTCTATTTCTTCCCTTTTTGCTTATTTTTGAGCTTTGCCTATAAATAATAAACCTTAATTTCGATTGGTGAGTCTTAGTTTTTACCTTAGTTGTCGTATTAGCTTAGTTCAAACTCATAGTTTTTTCTCTCAAGTTATTTTGTTTGAACATTGTTTGATTTCAATAAAGTTGTTTCCTTTGGCGTAGATTTTGTAATTATTCTTTCTTTGCTTTTCGTTATTTTGTTTATTGCTTTCATTGATCTTACTTTTGTCTTCCCTAATTTTTATTGTTTTCGTTTCCATAGTAATGGTTGACTAGTTCCTTTTCTAAGGTTTATAGGGAAGGAAGCCATGCTTATATTATGATCTTGTTTTGAATGTTTTAGCATTTCTTAGGTTGTGATTAGTGCAATATAGTGTGATTTGTTCTTTATGCATGATTCGTGTTAGTGGCCAATTTGATGAATTGCGTGTGGCAAATACTAGTATGACCCCATCGTAGGCTTATTTGTAGAGGCTTATAACATACTATTAATCCTGATTATGTGAAGGATCGTACAGGCATATGTTGGATTATGAGCGTTATGACCCGATCGTAGGCTTAAAACTTGCTCTAATTGTTTGACTTTATACCTAGGTTTTGTTTACCCTTTTGATTGATATATGCATGGTGGACCGAACTATTACCCTATGCTTTTATTATCTGATTCAATCACCGTTTAGTTACCAATCTCATTAGTTTAGTTTAGTTTAGTTATATAATTCATCCCTATTTTCCATCTGAAGTGACTTTTTAGTTGAACATTAACTGCGTAAAACCTGTCTCCTTGTGGATTCGACCCGTACTTGCAAGACGCTGCCAACAACAGACACCGTGCACTTGCGGTATACATTTAAAAACCATCACTAGGTAATGAAGTGCTATGCTGCTGCAAACGAAGGAAGCTCGGACGCTTGAAGCTGGATGCTTCGGAGCTCGGGATCGAAAGACTTGGGCATTGGTGCTCGGATGCTTCAACGGGCTTCGGAAGGCCTCGGAATGACTTGCCACTAGAGCTTGGATGACTTCACGCTAAGAACTTTTACGCCCTGATGCTCCGGAAGATGATAGAATGCTGCACAATCAAAAGACACCAAAACTTGCGACACGACTCTCTAAACCTCATTAAAACCAAATCGAACCAAAACCCGAACTCTAAACCCTAACCGACATGCAAACCAACTCAAAATCTGCCTAAGATTGGCGAATAACTTTAACGCATCAAGAACTTTACATGTTGATCATTTCCTAATCATGAACAAAGAGAAAACTTGTTTCATACTAGATGTTAAATTGCTGAATTTACTTACAATGTTATTATTGATAGTAGATCATGTACGAATGTTGTGGCATTTAATGTGGTCTCTAAGTTGAATTTGGTTGTTAGAGGTCAACCTTGTCCATATATGTTGAGTTGGTTGGATGACAAAACTGGTTTGGTTGTTAAGAAGCAAGCTCTTGTCTCCTTTTCTATTGGAAGTTATATAGCTTAGGACGAGTTTAATGATATGCAAGTCATGTGCCCTTACCAGTTACCATGGTTTAGAGACATGGTTCCTAATTTGGCTTTTATATAATGGAACGAGCCTAGATATGAGATTCATGATAAATGGAATTACAAGAAAATTTTTTATCGAGAAAAGCCTAAGTGAAGGATATGATTTTAAGTAGCACTTAGTAGCGAATCAGTGGAGAAATGTTTGCACTCATACCTTGAAGAGTGGGAAACATGATTTTATCTTCTTACTGGCCAACTGATAACCTTAACAGAGAATGCAAATAGTCTGAATATGGGTGTCATAGATCCTATGCAACCATTGTTTGTTAACGCTATGGCTAGCTAGTTTATCTGGTACTGATGGAGTTATTTGCGAGACTGGTCGCATCTCTAACCACTTCACTCCGAGTATGCTTTGGTGACTCGGGCACCATATGAGAAATGGAACAATTTTCAAGCTCTGGGCTTCAAGTTAACCATTATTCCAAGAATTACAATATGGGGTTGCGATATCATCCCAACCTGTCATATTGAAGTAATAATTTTTTGAATCTGCAACCGCAATAGTCGTAACAGGAACACAACCAACATTAGTCTTATCTTCATCCATAGCAATAACTTGGTCATCGTGATCCACTTGGAATTTAGGTTAGAGGGCAAGTTCAGCAACAATAATAGTCTGCCCATCTACAGAAACTAGTAGAAAAAAAGTGAATTGCGACGACTTTTTAGGCATCAATTGTGGTGGTTTGGATATGCAATAAAATAGATATCATTTGCGCCGCAAAACAGACACTATTTGTTGCCATTGTTTCTTTATAGCGCGACAAATAAGGTAAAATTCTTCGAAACAAAATGACTATTTGCACCGGTTTTTTTGGAACAAATGCCACAAATAGTCATTTTATTTTGAAGATTTTTGCCTTATTTACCGCAATATAAGGGAACAATGGCCGCAAATACTCATACGTATATTTTTCTTGTTTTCATTTCAATATATATATATATATATATATATATATATATATATATATATATATATATATATATATATATATATATATATAGGATTAGGCTCATGTGAGAACACCCCTCTATATGAGAACACTTAATTATGTGAGAACACATCTGAACCATAGATCTCAAATCATCCAACAACTAAGATTAATAGATGAGTAATGACATTTATGTAATTTTTTAAAAATCTCTTTTATTTTCCTCCCACTCCCCTTTCTCTCTCCTCACTTTTCCTTTCCACCCATTTCTCTCTCCTCCCTTACTGCCCATACCACCGAACCACCCTACTGCCGCAACCGCACCAGGCTCGCACTACTATGATCGCCGCCGCAACCACACTAGGATCGCCGCCCCAACGTACCTCACCACCCTTCGAACCACCTTGCTTGCACCACCTTTCGAACCACACTCGATCGCACACCCTAACCACCCTACTCGCACCACCTTTCTACCTGACCCACTCGCACCAGGTTCGCCATCACCGCACCATCCTCGAGTCGCCGCGCCGTTATGCTCCTGCTTTATGAAAAAAAAACGGTTTAAACCCTAATTTTTCTATTTGGGGGTTTTTGGTGGTGGTGATTTCGTGCAGGGGGTTGGTTCGTGGATGGTTGGGAGTTGGTGGGCGTTGGGGGGTTGGTGCCGCGGTGGCCATGGTATGGGTGGGGGTTGATGCAGCGGTGGCAGTGGTGGGTGGGGGTTGGTGCGGGGTAGTGTGGTAGTGGGTGTGGGTGCGGGCTGTGGGTGGGGCTGGGTGGGTGCAGGTTGGGTTGGGGCTGGATGGGTGTGGTGAGGGTGAGGGGGTGAGGGCTCAGGTGGGGTCGGGTGGTTGAGGGTGAGTGTGAGCATGGTGGCTGAAGTGGTGGTGTATTGACGTGGTTGGGAGGGAAAGGGTGAAGGGAGGAGAGAGAAAATGTCCTAATTGAAATTGTCCTAAATTATTATGAAAATGTTCTAAATATTTTGAAAATGTCCTAAATTGCCCCTTAGTGTTAGGATGTCTAAATTGTCACCTTGCTTATTAATGATTTACTTTGAGGTTAAAATTTAGGATTGAGATTAAATGATGTAAGTTAACTATGTGTTTGTGTTCTACCTACACGTATAAATTGAACTTTTAGATTTACTATATGTTTTCTTCTTTGTTTACACAACACCTCTAGTTACTCATTTCTTTCTTTTTGAATTTTAATAAGATTTTCTTTCTTCAGGTTAAGCAAATGAAGAAACTTCGAGTTGATTATTGTGCCAAGATACTTACCCACCAAAAGAATATTCTACATCATATTGTTCGTTCAAAGGCAAAGATATGGCCAAAAGCGAATGAGGATGCCTCGTAGCGTTGACCATTTTCGTTGGTTAGTTGTTTAAAGAAAATGTATTGGAATGATATTATTGTATCAAGAGTGATTCTCAAAATGTATTATTCATTACTTTTTGTTATAAAAATATGACTATTATACCTTTGTATTTAAAAGAACCATTATGAATGTTTTATGAATGAAAAATTAATGGAACAATTATTTCGCTATGAACAAGAATGGTTTCTTTCTATGAATTTATATCTAGTGCATTGTGCTTCTATTATATAAAAAAAAACTATTGTAGATTTACATGTTTGATAAATTAAGACATGTGCTTACAAGTTTAGAACATATGAACAGAATTTTAGGATATAAGAATAAAAAGTTTAGAATATAAGAACAAAAGTTTAGAACATAAGAACAAAAGTTTAGAACATAAGAACAAAAGTTTAGAACATAAGAACAAAAGTTTAGAAAATAAGAACAAAAGTTAAGAACATAAGAACAAAGGTTTCAGATTGTATGAACAAACTTCAGAACATATGAACAAAAATTTAGAACATAAGAACAAAAGTTTAGAATTCTACAAGAAAAACCATTTATTGCAACGACCGAAGTCAGATACATTGAACAAAAAGTTTAGAGCATAAGAACAAAAGTTTAGAACATAAGAACAAAAGTTTAGAACATAATAACAAAAGTTTAGAACATAAGAACAAAAGTTTAGAACATAAGGAACAAAAGTTTAGAATATAAGGAACAAAAGTTTAGAATATAAGGAACAAAAGTTTAGAACATAAGGAACAAAAGTTTAGAACATAAGGAACAAAAGTTTAGAACATAAAGAATAAAAGTTTAGAACATAAAGATCAAAAGTTTAGAACATAAGAACAAAAGTTTAGAACATAAGAACAAAGGTTTCAGATTATATGAACAAACTTCAGAACATATGAACAAAAATTTAGAACATAAGAACAAAAGTTTAGAATTCTAGAAGAAAAACCATTTATTGCAACAACCGAAGTCAGATACATTGAACAAAAAGTTTAGAACATAAGAACAAAAGTTTAGAACATAAGGAACAAAAGTTTAGAATATAAGGAACAAAGTTTAGAACAAAAGGAACAAAAGTTTAGAACATAAAGAATAAAAGTTTAGAACATAAAGAACAAAAGTTTAGAACATAAGAACAAAAGTTTAGAACATAAGAACAAAAGTTTAGAACATAGGAACAAAAGTTTAGAACATAAGAACAAAAGTTTAGAACATAAGAACAAAAGTTTAGAACATAGGAACAAAAGTTTAGAACATAAGAATAAAATTTTAGAACATATGAACAAAACTTTAGAACATATGAACAAAACTTTAGATCATAAGAACAAAACTTTAGATCATAAGAACAAAAGTTTAGAACATAAAAAAAATTTGAAAAAAAAAATGATTTTACTTAAGGTTATTGAAGAGAAATGTGTAGCTATTAAAAAGATTAATTATTATTAAAAAAAGGAAAAATTGCCTAGAATAATGCAACCTTTTGGCGATTCGCAAATAATAATGCATCCTTTCGATTATTCTGGAATAATGCAACCTTAATACCCCATTTATTTTAAACATGAAAAAACCAGTTATGACTTGTAGAATAGGTAAAATGGACACTTGTCGCATAATGATTGGTTCTAATAAACAATGTTAAAAACTAAAATAAAAACAAAATAACAAAATAAAATAAAAAATCAAACCACCCCTTCCCCCCCCTCCCACAGTCAACCCTGTCTCTCCTCCTCACCCACATCCACCACTTCACTTTCCCAGCCACAAACCACCAAACCTGCCGCCAACTTCACCACCCCACCCCCATTTTTGCCGGCGAGAGTCATCTGAACACTAAAGAGAAGACTAGGTGGCGCAGCTATGAGGAAAAGAGGGGAAGCGAAGGCAGGGGGGAGGGGGGGTTCGTCTGGTGGTGGGGAGGTGGGGAGGTGGGGAGGTGGGTGTGGCGTTTTAGAAAGTGTAGAAAAGAGAAGAATAGTAGTAGTTGTGCTGATTACGGGTAGCCGGCTAGGTACTCAAACGGCCGTCGTGCTGATTATTCTGTTGCTCTATAACTCACAAATTCACAATACATGCCTCAAATAATCAGTGTTTCAAATCTGCATTGTCAATCTCTCAATAGCGCCTTCACAATATCAGCTCATCATTACTAATTAGTTAAACAACTGAAGAATGACGCAATCCTCACTCTCATTGTCATCCCTTCATATTACAACTCCAAAGCTTCATCCTTTTCCAAGCAGAAGCTATCACTTGCCATCACTCCCTAATCCCAACAAACACTTAGCACCATTCAGATTCATGTGTCAATATAATGGTTCTCCGACTCAAAACGTTTTCTTGTTTATAAATCAAAGAATGAGATCAAGCATTGTACCCAGCTTCATTGTAGCAATTCGTCAAACAGCTTGAGTGCAGGGAATAAATTGTCGCTCAGGGGTTTCGTTCAAGCATTCAGCGAAGCGATTTCGACAGCGTTTCCAATATGATATTTTAATTAAAATTTAAAGTTGGGGGGTGGGGGGTGGGGAGGTTGGCGCTGGGTGGGGTTGGGGGTGGGGAGGTTGGCGCTGGGGGTGGGGTTGGGGGGGTTTTATTTTTTTATTTATTTTTATATATTAATATTTTAATTAAAATTTAAAGTTTTAAGTAAAAAATTACCAATGCTTTAGGTTACCGGTCATTTGTCCTATTTAAAATAAATGGGGTATTAAGGTTGCATTATTCCAGAATAATCGAAAGGTTGCATTATTATTTGTGAATCGCCAAAAGGTTGCATTATTCTAGGCAATTTTTCCTTACAAAAATGATTTACTTGGACGTAGGCATTTTCAGTTACTTTGTTTGTCATGTTGTAATGAATTAATACATCGATTTCATGTTTCTTACACTTGAAGTATTAAATTGCGGATGTAACGCATACATGTTTAATACCTTTAATCCTAAGGTCACTAAAGTTGATCCTTCGATAACCTAAGGAGACTAAAATTGGAATATGAAATAGTCAAGGCACTAAACTAGAATTAGGGAAAAGCCTCTAGATATTAAACTTATGATTATCCAAACTGAAACTAATAACAATAAACGATTGCATAATATTGATATAGGTCCTTAGTTAGCTTGAACAAGTAGTGCGGAAAAAAAATCCACAACATAAGAAAAAAAATTTAGAACATAAGAACAAAAGTTTAGAATATAAGAACAAAAGATTAAACATCTGCTTAAAATTGAATTTTACAAGTGCAAAAAACATAAACCAGCTCAAAATATCAATGACATTTGTATAATCATCTCTATAATTATCTTTGATTTACATAGAAATTGGTTTTGACGATTCAAAAATTCACGTCGAGTTCATCATCTCTAACTCTGTAAAAAAAGTTGTAACCTGAAAAAATAATGAAATTTAAAATGTTATTACAAAATTAGAACACAATATGAAACAAGACTAAATCCCAATCATAATATATAATTTAAGAACATGTTTGATATAATTTTAGACATGCTAAAAAGTTTAGAACATAGAGAATTTTAGACGTGCTAAAATATTTAGAACATAAGAACAAAAATTTAGAACATAAGAACAAAATTTAGAATATATGAACAAAAATTTTAGAACATAAGAATAAATTTTAAAACATGAGAACAAAAATTAGAACATATAAACAAAAATTTAAGAACATAAGAATAATATTTTAGGAAAATATGAAAAATTAGAACATAAGAACAAAAATTTAGAACATAAGAACAAAAATTTAGAACATAAGAACAAAATTTTAGAACATAAGAACAAAATTTTAGAACATATGAACAAAATTTTAGATCATAAGAAAAAAAAATTGCAACATAAAAATAAAAATTTTAGAGCATTAGAACATAGAACATATACTCAAAACGTATGAACAAAATTTCAGAGCATAAGAACAAAGATTTAGAACATAAGAACAAAAAATTAGAACATAAGAACAAAGTAACCTAATTTTACGAAAGCTAATTTTAAAAGGTACAAGAACATCTAATATTATAGTGAGTCAATAGTGATTAACCTAATAACACACCAAGTAATTGGATAATAAACCACCATTCATCAGTGCTCAACAATAACACACTATACTACTACTACGCACAAGTAAAATAGAGTGGAGTACTAGATAATAAATAAAAGCAACACATGAATGCTAATGGCCTAAAACACTGTAATAGTGTAAAGTGCAGGAAACTAGCTTAAAGAATGACAATGAAATATAATCAATTTTATCTAAAACCTAATACTCTATTTCCTACACATTGTTACAACCAACTCGAGTAACCAAGCGTCTCCTACCCACTTGAGGCTGAACACCCTCATTCTCCCCTTCTTTTATCATTGATTTCACCTCTACTAGTTGCCTACGCTTTTCTTTGAATCCCGCTTTATTGCATAAACAATATTTAAATGCAACAACGCCTTTTTTCTCACCAGCAACTTTTCTTCTTGTAGTAGTAGATTTCCTGACATTAAAACCACTAGCAAGGGCATAAGCTTTGTAAAACTCAATACCTTTCTCAACACTCAAAAACTTCATCCCTACAACCGGCTTCAACTCCGGACGAGAACCCGGAATCCATTCTTTTGATCCTCCAGGGGTACATAAAGGCAATGCTTGAGGAGTAACAGAAAGGTTTTGAAGCCCTAGAAACAAGAAACATGATGAAAATAATTCAAAACATAGGTGCAAATGTTTAGAATATTGACAATGACCAACTTAGAGAAGACCTTTCTTAAACAAACGTTCACCTGATGCAAGTTCTAATTCCGATGGCAAAGCTACTGGGGTATATGATCAGAAAGCTCTGATTCTGATGGCGAAGCTACCAAGGTATGATCATGCGCTTCATCTCTAATTATAAGTTGTGATTCCATTTCTTAAGCGGCTAACATTTTCAAATCATATGGACAAATTTTTAGAACATATGAACAAAAATTTAGAACATAAGAACAAAAATTTAGAACATAAGACCAAAAGTTTAGAACATAAGAACAAAAGTTTAGAACATAAGACCAAAAGTTCTAGAACATAAGAACAAAATTCTAGAACATAAGAACAAAAGTTTAGAACATAAGAACATAAATTTAGAACATAAGAACAAAAATTTAGAACATAAGAACAAAAATTTAGAACATAAGACCAAAAGTTTACAACATAAGAACAAAAGTTTAGAACATATATTCTCAGATAAACTTTTGGAAAGTAAATGATTATCTTACACGTATCCTTGTTAATACATATATTCGAGCATATAGTATTTCCAAGAAAATATATTCATGTTAGTATCCACAATAGTGAGATTCGATGATTCATCCCCAAACATGTTTTTACTTCATACACTTGTATTACCATCCATAACCCTTTTAGATGTGATACTTAGTAATATAAATTTGTAAAAGAAAATCACATGATTGGAGATGAACTATATTATCATGATAATAGATCGGGGATATTCCGTGCACAATATACATGTTTTTTTCCTAATGTTAGCAAATGAAAATTACTCCACAATTTCAAAATTTAGAACATATGAATTTAAGACTTGTAACAACTTATACTATAAGTAATTATGTTAGACAAAAGAACAACTTTGTAGAAAACGACCGGTTAAACAGATTAGTAGGTGACAAGCTTTACAAATAATCAAGTATAAAACACAAACTTACATGATGATTAGTTAGAAATTTTATTCTCCTAGTCTTTGCTGAGCCTAGTATCAAGATTCACTGCAACCTCAGGTCAACATTGAAAGCAAGCAAAATCAATAAGAAAGCTTATCCAAAATTTGTTTGTGTAGAATTGATAACATGGCTGTCACAAAGTAATTCACACTCTAAAAATCTTATAACAAACCGTATGTAAATATGTTTAATATGATAAGTAAATTCTGAAAAAATAAAAAGTACATAAACAAATAAATTCATACATTAGCCATCTAATCTAAAAATTGAATCGAATCAAACAAACTAGCTAGTACATTATACAAAAATATATTAACAATTGAAATTTGGAAGGAATAAAAAAATAGTTATGGCAAAAACAGAGAGCAAGAATTCGAAAGATAAAAAAGGAAAAGAATTTACCTGAAATCCAGAATGAAAGCAGAGTGAGGAGCGAGTGAGGAAGGGAGAGGACGGCCGGACTCAAAGAAACCGGCAGGAGGATGTGTCGTCGGCAGAGATGAGACGAGTTGTGGAGCCGATGCGTTGGTGGTCGGGGTGCTGGGCTTTTTATTTGATATGGGCAATCACAGTAGTCATCCATTCTCATTACTAATAAAACAAGGGAAATCTCATCCCTTAGATCAAAATCATCTAAGGGACCAGATTTGTTCTCACATAAGTAGTTGGTCTCACATAAGGGGGTGTTCTCATGGGATCCCATATATATATATATATATATATATATATATATATATATATATATATATATATATATATATAGGGTGGTGGGGTGAAAACCACCTCCTAATCTGAAAACTGAAAACAAGCAATCCAAGCCATTGGATCGTAACCTTAATCATCATAATGAGAATGAAGTGGATAACAAAAGACCACAAGCATGCTTGATAGACCAACACAAAGGTTCTCATATCACATACTCTAAGACAGAAACGAAAAAATGTTGATACTGGTGCTGAATTTAGGCCCATCCTCCCCTGTGGTCTTTTGGCACCTCAATTTTAGATCAGCTGAACTCGATGATATAGAAAGCTATTTAAGGGAGGTGAGATCCTGGCAATTTTTTCAAGCGGTCACCAGAGACATGTAGGGATTGGAGAGAGGACAAGCAGCTTATCCAATCTGGTAGGGCTTCCAATCCTGGGCATTATGATATGTCGAGCGATCGGTGCCTTTTGAAAGGTTCTCCAACTTGGGGAGTGTCACAAGTTCTAGAGAGCGTAAGCTTTGGTGAAGGGATTTACATGGCATAACATCCTGTTCAAAGACAGTGATTAAAGGGAGTGAAATCTTAGTGTTTCCAAGGTCGTCAGGTGCTTCAATCCTCCTCCGGAAAGGCTTTTCAGTTTATTGTAGCAAAAGATATCGAGGGACAAAAGAGAGGTCAAATGACGTTCAAAAATCTTTCCATCCGATGACAGATTTTCTAATTCAGCATCATATATTTCCATATAATTAAGCTGCAAAGACTTCACATGCCAAGGATTCAGACATCCCATATAATCTATAATTAGTCTCTTTTAGAGACCCATTCTTAGGATATTCTGGCAAAGTCCATTGCAAATTGCCATTGATATATGAAGGTATCTAAGTGTGGGTAATTGAGAAATTTCCGCTGAAACTGTGCCAGTTAGGGGAATTCATCTAGTGAGAGCGTCGTCAAGTTGTGGAAATCAGTTAAAAGTTCTGGTACAGGAGTACAAGACCAGTCAGATTGGAGGAACTACAGACAAAACAAGTTGCTTGAGTTGTCGATGCTGCCAATGATGCTGATACTGGTATATGAGAGTGCATATTATCGACTGTGAAGATTATAGTGGAATACATGTTAGTGGAACTGCTGATTGAGCATGGAGCTGCTCCGGTCCTGCGAAGAATTTGTCAAAGATAGGCAAGAATGGAGGTAGTTGTTATGTATAAGTGTCAAACATGTATATAAAGTTGAGATGCTTGCCTATCTTTGACAAATTCTTGGACACACCATAGTCCTATCTGTAGATGCTATAAAATTGCTACATATTCCACTCATATTACCAGAATGGTGAAATTAGTCAACATACACGAAACAGACAGGAAATCTAAGAATTCCAAAGGCAACATCACACTTCATTTGTTTCACTTTTGCTGTTCTAGTTGACAAGATGCACATATTAAGAGTGCTAAAATTTTTACCAATGGGAGCATATGTAAGTAGAGCATTTATGATGTGTATAACAGCAATGTCATGTTTCTAACAATTGACCAAGGCATTGTACACGTCAACAGAATTGGGGTACATTTAGAACTGAAAAAGGTACATGTAACCTATGTAGGATTCGAACCAATTTTTTGGCTCCAATTTTTTTTCGCTGCGAGAAAGATCTCATTGCGACCTGTTGAAGCAAGTCGGGATTATCTGCCCTAGTGAATTGAAGCTCAATTCTGAAATTTTCGGGTAGGTGCATATGTAATTGGAACGGGTGTGTTACCAACAGTTCAAAACACATTTGGCTAGATTCTTGTACTATGTAGACCTTAGTGTATGGTGTACGTGGAACACGGAAAGAAAGATACCTTTCAGGTGTGACATCTTCACTGCTTTGTGTAGGAGCTAACCATAGATTTACAGATGAGTCGGTTCCGGCACTTTGCATAAGTGACAGATGTGTCAGCATTCTTATAGTGGCAATTTTTGTATTTTCACTCCATGAAAGATGGGTCACTTAGTGATGCTAAATATTTCAAAGAGGAACATTGAATGGATCACAAATAACAACTCAGTTCGTTCTTCAGATATTAGGCTGTGAGTGATAAGCTGGACTGATTCATTGCTATAAAAGCTCAATCTTCTGCCTATAAGACGTGATCCTACTCATAACAAGTATTTAAGATGGAAGCACGTGTAAAACTACAGCATTATCTGGATAAAGTGTTCTGCTCTCAAGCAAATGTACATGTTATATGAAAGGAAAGAGAGAGAACCAAGATTAGACCGTCGTACTCTGGATTGGGTTTGACTGTCCATGTCCTGTCAGCAATAGCACATGAAGCTGTGTTAAGAGGTACACTTGCAGGATACCTTTTTAAAGCTACTAGTCAATGCAGGTTAAATGAGAAAAAAATGGGTAGAAAAACTCATGAAAAGCCATTCTAGTACCAACAAGAAAATGACAGCAATGATCTAGAGTAATGGATCCTACTGTAGGTATAGTATGAGATTTCTATGCTATGCAAAAAGATCTAAGCTATTCCTGTGTTAAGGTCATGACCATAAAGCAAGGGATAGCTGTCGAACCAGTTCTATTGACTTTTTCACTTAACCTCATCAAATTCAGGAAACTCAGGTCAAATAGTATCAAATTCCAGCTTGAACAGATATTCTTTTCATTCTAATTAGAACGCCCAATTGCCTAGATAGTAACTTCATACTACAAGGTGGACAATGAATAAAAGAGATACATTTGATAGAATAAGGGTTACGTTATTTAATAAAGCAACCTATGTAGGATTTGAACCTACATCTTTTGTGCGATTGCACAATGCTCTTCCAATTGAGCTAATAGGTTTGTATGATGTTAGAATATATTAAGATATAAATTACCAAACCGGGGTAGGTTAGGACCTGGAAAGTTGCATCATTGAATGAGACTTGTTGGTGCAACAGACCGGGGTATGCAGATGATGGCTGAAAGAGCCCTTCAACGTAGAGTTTTCAGTAAACTAACTGTGCACAAGGCTCATTCCTTTCAGTTATTGCCAATGTTCACTTTCTTATTCATATCTTAGGAGGAAGCAAAAAGAGATTAGAATGTATCATTCAAAGTATATAACATTTAGGTTAATATGTGTGCTTGGAAATTGAGATGTTCTCAAGTTTCCTGAATTTCATCACCCGTCAAAACAATTCCAGCAAAAACTCAACCCCACATCATTGAACATAGGGAAATTTTACAAATACAATCATCTTTTGTAAAACAGAAACCATTAAAAAAAGGCTACAATTTAGGCAAAAAAACTACGTTCAAAGGTAAAAGGGCTACATTTATCTTTTGGGTGTTCAATGAATTTTCTAATTCAGTGCATTTCTCATAGTAGATCTGACTTGTGATATGTTCTTATAAGGTAGGATTTCTTAGTTCATTTGTATAGATAGGCATACACATACTATTTGTGGTAACAAATGCAATTTCATACAGCCAGAGTCCTAGAGATGATGTAAGTTTGCCACCGCATACTAATATCAAAAAACTAAATATATACTGTCTTCATGGGAAATTGGGAATCTATATATACTCCATGGGTAAAACGTTCTGGTAAGTTATACAAATAAGCTAATGAAGATAAATTGCTACCTTTCAATTCCACTAAGGAATTCAACAAATTCCACCAAGTACGAAGGAGATAAGAAGGGAAAAATGAACAAGAAATCTGATTAATAATATATTTGATGCAAATATTGCCCATAATAAATAAATTAAGTGTAGAAGAATATCATCACGAAATGCGGTAAACTTCAACAAATTTCAGCAAAAGTCACACACTTTGATCCAAATCAGTAACACTATCAATCGAAGAAATAGTTGAACGAAATTAAAATTTTCTTAACAGATGTTTGCTTGCAGCTTGATTCAAGAAATTCGATCAAACTAACGCTTTTGGATGAAGACGAAACCGAGAAATCAAACGCTTATTGAGATTTGAGAGAGAATTGGAGGAAGAGAGAATTGGAGGAGAGAGAAGCAGAAGTGAGAGAAGGGTTTATTTGTTATTAGAGGTTTAATGATAGATTTTTTTGTCAGCCATAAGATGAGCGTGTGATGATATGAACGGTCCAGATTTTCAGTTTTCAGTTTTCAGCCTAAGGGTTGTTTTCAATGATCAATTAAAAAGATTCTCAAAATAAGAAGGGTAAGAAGAGGCTTTTGTGCATACTTTTAACGATAAATTGACTAGAATAATCCAAATTATAGCCGTTCCGCTAAAAATAATCCCAACTAAAGGTTATTCTTATATAATGCCAACTTTTGGGGAGATTCTCCACAACACACATAGGTGACTTGCAACCTGTTAGCCAGGTAAATATTTTTATTTCTCTTTTTTTTTTAATTCTACTCCACCCACAACCACTTCAGCCACCCCCTCCCCCCATTCCCGCAACCCTAGATCTTCACCACCTCTACCTTGATTCCGTCATCCCTGCCACCCCTCCCTTTCCCCCCTTCTCCCACCCATAAAACCACCTCCCTTTCATCTTCCTTCCTAACGACCGCGACCTCCCCCAACCCAACCTGTGATGACAGTTCGAAGGTGGATTTCAGTTTTTTCACTAGTTTAGCGTGGTTGGGTAGTAGTTCTTCAACTTATACAATGGCGCTAGCTTATTCACCATGTCTCTCTTAATTCAATTCACGCTCTTCCACAAAATCATTTGCTCCTTCTTACACCACCTTCACTTTCTCTAAGCTCGTCAACTTCCACCGTTCACAATTCACGCCAGCACACCTCTGAATTCCAGTAATGGAGTTGTTGTTTAATTTCGACGCCGAAAACCATGCTGTTCTTGTTGGACAATTGAGGTCATAACTCTCTCCTACTCTCTTACTTCGTTGAATTTCGTTCAATTTAAAATTCCTTCTGTCTGATTGTTGTTCTTTTTTCCCTACAAGGTCTATTAGTTAGTTTGAGTGGTAGGATCTTATGAGGGTTGCCTAATCAATATCGGATATATGCATATATTCATCGCCTCACTTTTTTGGCAGTACATTTCTTGAAAATGACAGTACATTTCATATGTATGGTTGTATATTCTAATATATATGGTAGTACTTTTTAATGAAAGATTATATGCCAAATACAAACTATACAGTTATATAGCTGTGAAAATATCGATTTTTATGTACTACGTTTCTCAATAAATGTACTGCCATTTTCATAGAATGTACAACCATTTTCATGGAATGTACTGCCAAAAAAGTGAGCCGATGGATATATGCATATATCCGATATTGATTAGGCATTCCTCAGGATCTTATTGTTGTACTCAACGAGTGGGGTGAGTGAGGAAGGCTGAGGGCTGGTAATTAAAAAAAACAAAAAGAAAAAAAATGGTTGTGAACAACTAGTGAAAATATATGACATGTGGCATGTTTACCTTTTAAACAAGTTTCCTTCAAATAATAGTTCATTTGTGGCGTACCTTCCCAATAGTTGGGATTATACAGAAAAAACTTTTAGTTAGGATTATTCTTGGCAAAACGACCATAGTTTGGATTATTCTAGTCAATTTTTCTTATTCTTAATACTGAATGTGCATATTTTTGAACTAAATGTGCAACCTTTTTATCATGTGTATTTATTTTGAAATGAATGTGCATTTGATGTATCCAGAACATAAACTTACAGCTCGAAAAGTGAAATATGCATACTCTGTTAAAAATATATGCACATCTAGTTTAAAAATAATGCATATCGATCATTTTCACCCTTCTCATTTTAAGATCCTTCTCACCGGAGTCCACCATCTATATATATATAGAGAGAGAAAATTAGGATCAAATAAAACATTCTTAAAATCAGAAGGGTGAGATGGATTTTATGTGCAACATACAATGAAAATTTCTTGACAAAATATATGACATGTGGCATGTTTACCGATTAAACAGGTTTCCTTCAAATAACAGTTCATTTGTCGCGTACCTTTTCAATAGTTGGGATTATACAGGAATAACCTTTAGTTTGGATTAAATTAGCGGAACGACCATAGTTTGGATTATTCCAGTTAATTTTTTTTATTTTTAATACTAAATGTGCATATTTTTTGAACTAAATGTGCAACCTTTTTATCATGTGTATTTATTTTGAATTGAATGTGCATTTTATGTATCCAAAACATAAACTTACAGCTCGAAAAGTGAAATATGTATACTCTGTTAAAAAATATGCACATCTAGTTCAAAATTAATGCATATTGATCCTTCTCACCCTTCTCATTTTAAGATCCTAATTCTCACCGGAGCCCACCATCTATATATACTAGTCTTATATGCACGCGATGCGTGCGCCAAATTGGTCTCAACATTAACATAATGGATGGTATAAGTAGCCTTATTCCTGTCAAAAAAAGTATGCTTATTATATTCATTGACTATATTTTAGAAAATAAAGATATCAATACAAATGACTTTAGTTTTGTATATGACGCCATAGCAAATATTAATAATATACGATGACATTGTTTATGAAAATCTTTAAACAACTTGGATTCTATTGTATAACCACATGCACTCTTGAGCCCAATCAACTGTTAGCACATAATTAACGGTGTTAAAAGGCGTTGGATTGAAGTTCCCAATAGGGGGTCGTAACACAAAAACGAAAGTTTGACTTTCCAATGTTGTTGATTTGTTTCCATGTCCTACGCCCTTTAGGCTGCAAAAAAAAAGTCAAGGCATAATATAAATCATTATTATGGATATAATTAATTTGCACAACACCATAGAATCAAACATTTATCATTAGTTTGTATGTTAGTAGCCGAGTGTTTAAATAAGAATTGCGCCTGATAATTCAATAATCTGACTTTTAAAGACCCACTTTTGTCAACTATGCGAAGATAAAGCATTCATCTTGGAAAAAAGAACAACTATGAGGTACTAAGGGCCTGTTCATTTCAGGTTAATTTCAGTTTAGTTCAGTTCAACTCTAATCAATTCATTTCATTTCATTTCAGTTCAGTTCAGCTCCAATCAGTTCAGTTCAGTTCTTTTATAACCATTTTGTTAAGTATTATTATGTTGGTCTAATTTATTTCACTAATTGCTCTTATTATATTATTATAATAATAATAATAATAATTATTATTATTATTATTATTATCTATTTTTATATCATTATTATTAAGTATTATTATTATTTGTATATTATTTTCTTATTATAGCTTTATTCATTATTATCTCTATTATCATTAGGGAGGAACATAGTTTAGGTTAAAAGCATAAATAAACACGCGTTTTCAGCCCACAATCCAATCAAATCACGTCAAAACGGTTTATGATGTAATTTTGCACGGTCCGATCCAATCATTATTTTATTACTAAATATTAATAAATCTAATTATTAAAATAGTAATATTAATTTAATTCTTAGATATTATTGTTATTATATAATCATCATCAGGTATTAATATATTAATACAAAGACTATAAAATAATTGTTATTAATTATAATTATAATCATTAATCATTATTATTATTCATTTATGATTATTAATATTATTTATTTATAATTATCATTTAAAAATATCCAAAATACAATCATTATTATTCATTAATAATTATTCATTATTATTACCTATCATCATAATTATTATTTAATATTCATATTATTATTGTTTAAATATTATTTATATATTTATTAAATTCAATTCAATCCAATTTAATTCAATTCAATTCAATTCAATTCAGCTCCAATCAGTTCAGTTCAGTTGTTTTCAATAAATCTAACAGACCATAAGTGTATATTATTGATGTACATATAATAATAACATTGGATTATAATATAGTTGACTTGGAACCGATGTCGCATTAATGAGATTGCAAGTATGACATTTTCGAACTCCGCTTAGTAAGTTAAATTTTTTGGGGCAACCACTGTGATTCCAAAACATGTATAGTTATCATATTTATGTTGCAAATTAATATACCCATATTTGATAATTTATTTAACATACTTATTGTTCAACATCCCATTTTACTCCCTAATAAAATCTAACTCACTTTTCTAATTCCCTCTCTCAAATCTGAATTACTGAGTGCCATGTTTTCCTGTAAAATACAAATACAAATGCTCCACACACACACACACCCCTCTGACCTTTAAACTATAATGACCTCCTTCTATTTCACTATCCTCCATCTTCCCATGGCTCCCCCACCCCTTGGCTCAACCAAAAATGGCGGTCATACAATCAATAGACCCAAACTCAACTATCATCAAGAATATCGCACATCTTAAAACCCTTATTTCACCGGCACCGCTAGTAAACTCCTCTTCCTCCGCCACTCCGATTTAGTCTCCTCCCTTTCCATTATCATCTGAAGGTGAAGCACTGCCCATATTCGGCCGTCATTAAACCACGCTCCACCGTATCAAATCCACGCGCCATCTTATTTAACCCACGCGCCGGCGAAGGTGTTGAACCTGGTGTTTTTTCTCTCTTTCATTTTTTATCAATCAACCGATAATCTCTATTTAATAAATCTAGTTTCATTTTAATTTCTTTGCATTGAGTATGATTTTCTGGGTTATTGTTCAATTATTCGATGTTTTGAATGAGATTTGAGATTAGTGTTTTGTTCCCTAACATGTACACAAATTTTAATTGGGTTGGAAGTGTTGGATATAAAAACCCATTTTTTTGGCTAGATTTTCGATAAAAAAAACTACTAAATAAAATTATAGGCTTTATGAATCAAGCAGATTGGTAAACACATGAATTATGAAAGTTGTATTTTTAGCAAGTGTAATTGAAAAACTAAATTTTGACTTTTTTCCGCAAGTGAATCAATTGCAAAGTTTTTGAAATTACCTTCACCATTTGAGATGGTTGTTTTTGCTCCTCCCTTTGGATTACAAAATGCTTGCCAAAATTTTCCTACATTAAAAAAAACACCAAAACAACAAATTTACTTACAGAATCCTTGTTATAAAGTTATGGTATTTTTACAGAATCCTTGTTACTGAATCTTATTCCAACAATAAATTTTCCTACCAAAACCAAAACCAAAACGGCCTTCGTCACCAGTCGAGGTATTTTTTGTTATAAAGTTATGCCTTTTGGACTAAAGAATGCAGGAGCAACGTATCAAAGACTGGTCAACAAGATGTTCGAGAAGCAACTGGGCAAAACAATGGAAGTCTACATAGACGACATGCTGGTAAAGTCGACGAAAGCTATGGATCACATCGAGCACCTCATGCAATCTTTCAACGTGCTGAGGAAGCACAACATGAAGCTCAACCCTTCCAAATGCTCTTTTGGAGTGTCTTCCGGGAAATTCCTGGGCCACGTCGTGATGCAGAGAGGAATCGAAGCAAGTCCGGGCCAGATCAAAGCCATTGTCAATCTCCAATCCCCCAGATCCGTCAAAGACGTCCAAAAGCTCACAGGACTAGTTGCGGCGCTCAACAGATTCATCTCTCAGTCATCGGACAAATGTAAATTGTTTTATGACATTCTACGCAAAAATGAACGTTTTGAATAGATAGATAAGCACGAGGACGCACTGGAGAAACTGAAGAAGTACCTGACGCAACCCCCGCTGTTAGTAAAACCAATCGACGGTGAACCTCTGTACCTCTATCTGGCTGTCACGGACACTGCGGTTAGCGCCGTCCTAGCCAGAGAAGAAGACGGAACCCAACACCCCGTTTACTATGTAAGAAAATCATTACTCAATGCTGTAACGAGGTACTCTCAATGAGAAAAACTAGTCCTAGCGCTAATAGTAGCTTCAACTAAGTTACGTCCTTATTTCGAATGTCGTAGCATAGTTGTGCGCACTAACTATACCATGAGAACCATCATGAGGAAGCCTGACCTTGCAAGAAGGATAACCAAATGGTTCATGCAGCTAAGTGGCTACGACATAACTTACGAACCAAGGACCGCCATAAAGTCTCAGGCATTGGCCGACTTCGTTGTGGATTTTTGGCCACAGCTGGAACCGGAAGCGATCAACGAAGTAAGAAAGCTAGACTGTACGTTGACAGACGGAAGATGGACCATGTTCACCGACAGCGCTTCCAACATGCGAGGAACGGGCTTGGGCGTCGTCCTAACATCTCCCAAAGGAGACATCATCTCCCACTCGGTTAGATGTGAATTCCATGCGACTAACAACAAAGCCGAATACGAGGCGTTAATCATGAGACTTACGACGGTAAGGAGATGGGAATAAAGGACCTCGAGGTAAATAGTGATTTTTTATTGATAATCTGCCAAATTAACGGTTCTTATGCAGCCAAAGATCCCAAGATGACAGCCTACCTAGAAGTTGTCCACCAACTGACGAAGTACTTCGACATAGGCCTATTCCAACAAGTACCTCGCGAACTGAACTCGCACACCGACGCCTTAGCCGGATTGGGGGCAGTAATCAAAGATCCAGGTGTCACTGATGCGTCAAAGTTATTCGCCAATCTTAGGCGATTTTTGTATGGTTTTGTGCGTCGGTTTGTGTTTAGAGTTCAGGTTTTGGTTTGATTTGGTGTTAAAGAGGTCTAGAGAGTCGTGTCCCAAGTTTTGGTGTTTGTCTTGTTCGTGCAGCATTCTATCACTCTCCGAAGCATCAAGTCATCCAACCTCCTAGCGGTACGTCATCTCGAAGCCTTCCGAAGCCCTTTGAATCTTCCAAGCTAAGTTCCAAGTCTTCCGATTCCGAGCTCCGAGCATCGAGCCATTGCAGCGGCCAAGCCACCAAGGAAGATCCTGCTGGGCTATCCAAGCCTTTCCCCTTCCCCTTCCCCTTTTTTGTTAAAACTTGATTGAAAGGAGGGGCAGCTTGCCATCGCGAGTCGCGATGCTGGTCGCGGGTCGCGACCAGCTGCTCGCGAGTCATGACAGTGATCGCGGGTCGCGACCAGGCACTGCCGCCCACCTCTCCTTTCTTTTATGTTTCCTTCTACGGATGGTTTTAGATATGTTTTAGTTCGTCTTTATTTTGTAGAGAGAGAAGTAGACCAGAGAGTACTTAGCTTCCATTCCTAGGGTTTTAAAACACTAATATCTCTTAGAAATCTTGGGTGTAAATCATGCTTGTTCTAGCGTAAACTTGTTCTTGGATCCGGTTAGTTGAAGCTTTCAACTGTTGTATGTGAGAACTCTTGTACTTCGCATCTCCTTTGGTTATTGTAAGGTTTCTTGAGCTTATTTCATTGATTTTTGCATAATCTTGCTAGGAGTACTACTAGTGTAGTTGTGTAAATGATCAAATCCTAGAGTTAAGGACATAATCGGTTGTTTGTGTTCTTAGTTCCTTAGTAGCACACTAGGTGTTTGTTGTAATGCTGATCTTGCTTCAAGTTCTTAGAGAGATCTTACTTATTGCTTTAATGTTAATGCTTCATTATCATTAACAATCCTCTTGTGCCTCGGTTCTAATGATACTATTGGTTTGAACTTAAATGCTATTTGTTTGAGTTGGGTGATAGTAAGAGGGGGTTCAAACCACGCTGATCGTGTTTGTTTAACCACGATCTAGGAGGCTAGGAGTTTAGACTTCTCAATAGGTGACGAAAAGGGGATAAACGTTTATGAGTTCCATGATCGATGCTTTGGTTGAAAGTGGATGCTAATCGAGTCCAAGTTCCTTTTTCATTGATTTAACTTACAACATTTCTTGTTTAATCGCTTTTAATATACTCCTTGTTCCTAAGCAAACCCCCCCATTGGTTACGTGACTCCTAGAAGACTTTAGGGGTTTGATTCTGCTATTTATAGACTTGTACTGTGCTCCCTGTGGATACGATCCTTACTTCCGCTATACACTCAGTTGTTAAGGAAAGAAGGTTAATTATATTTGGTTAGGAGTATACGACAACTTCACACCAAATTTTGGCGCCGTTGCCGGGGAGCAAGGTGTACTAGTTTGTGTTTAGTGTATTTTATTATTGATTGTATTGCTTGTTTTGTGGTTTATGGTTGTTAGTATGGCTTGTTTTGTGGTTTATGGTTGTTACTCGTGCTACTAACCAACAACCCTTGCAGTACGATCCAGATTTGGAATTAAATCTTTTCAGGTTGAGAAGAGAATTGCGTGAAAACTTCAGGGAGCTTCCTTTTGCTATTGAACTAGAAGAAGAGATGCCTCCGAGAGTTGAGCAACGCACATTAAAGGAGGTTACAGCTCCGAACCTTGATCAGCAACCCCTATGCATAACATTCCCAGAAGAAGAAGAAGGGGAAACCTTTGAGCTGAAATTGGGGTTGATACATCTACTTCCTACATTCTATGGGCTAAATGATGAGGATCCGAACAAGCATCTTTCGGAGTTCCATGTGGTTTGTAGCAGCATGAAGCCTAGTGGGGTGTCGGAAGAGAAGGTGAAACTCAAAGCCTTCCCGTTCTCATTAAAAGGAGCAGCAAATGACTGGTTATACTACCTTCCACCGGGTAGCATATCCACATAGGCTGATTTAAAGAAAGCTTTTCTCGGAGCCTACTTTCCGACTTCAATGTCTTCTGTGTTGAAGAAGGAGATTAGTAACATCGAGCAAAATAACAATGAAACCTTTTATGAGTATTGGGCGAGATTCAGGAAGTTATGTGCTAGTTGTCCATATCACGGTTATTCTGATGAAGATCTAGTACTTTACTTCTACAATGGGATATGTGATGAAGATGCTAGGATGGTAAATGCAGCGAGTGGAGGCTCTATCATTAATAAAACTGCACAAGCTGCTAAAGATTTGATAAATGAGCTGGCTAAAGGCTCGAGGCAGTTCACTAGAAAGTTAGGGGCTCGTCGAGTGGTATCCGAGGGTTCCAGTTCTTCTAAGTTGGAGGACTAGGTACAAGCTTTGACATCCATGATGAGAGAGTACCTAGTTAAAGAGAAGACAGACCCGATCGAGTATAAAGAACTTAGAAAAGCAACTGAGCCAAGTCTCGGGAGCAGTGGGCAGGCTAGAGGCCCGTGATTCGGGTAATCTACCGTCACAAACGGAGCTTAACCCCAAGCAAAATGCAAGTGCCATCACTTTATGGAGTGGTAAGGAGTTAAAAGGTAATGAAAAGGCAATTGTGAGCGAGAAAGAGATAGAGGAAGAGGTAATTGTTCCTGAGCCAGTGCCTGAAGCCGAGCCAATGCCATCCACACAAGGAGAACAAGAGAAGAAACAACCACTTCCACCCTATGAGCCAATTTCACCATTTCCCGAGGCACTAAAGGATACTCGACAGAAGGAAGGTGACAAGGACATTTACGAAGTCTTTCGTAAGTGTGAGGTAAACATTCCCCTTTTAGATGCTTTAAAACAAATTCCTAGGTATGCTAAATTCCTCAAGGAAATGTGTACCACAAAAAGAAAGCAAAGATTAAGGGGAGTGCATAAGGTAAAGGTAAGTGAACATGTATCCGCTATGTTTCAAAAGAAACTACCTCCAAAATGCAGTGATCCGGGCATGTTCACTATACCATATGTGATAGGAAACACCACGTTTCAAAGAGCCATGCTTGATTTAGGTGCCTCAATTAATGTAATTCCCTATTCATTGTATGAGTCCTTAAAGCTTGGGACCGTTCCAATGCTTATCCTAAGGGAATAGTAGAGGACGTGTTAGTTAAAGTTGATAAGTTAATCTTTCCTGCTGATTTTTATGTCCTTGACATGGAACATGATAAACATGGTACTCCTATCTTGTTAGGTAGGCCATTTTTAAAAACCGCAAGGACTAAATTGATGTGTATAGTGGATGCTTGACTATGGAATTTGATGGAAATATGGTAGACTTTAATATTAATGATTCCATGAAATTTCCGAGTGATGATCACTCGTGTTATTCCATAGAAGTGGTTGATATTGTTTCACAGGAAGTGTTCGAGATGGATGGTGAGGACAAACTTCAAGTAGCTCTTGAAAATAGTGTGGATAATGAAAATGTTGAGTATGTTTTGAGTGCTAACTTGCAGGAGGCGGTTCAAGCTTTGGAAGAATATGAAAAGCTTCCTATCGTCCCCTTTTCTAAAGGGACGATACCACTAACCGTCCCTCGGGACAAGCTTTTACCATCTATTGTGCAGGCACCTACTGTGGAGCTGAAATCAATTCCCGAGCATTTGAAGTATGCATTTCTTGGTGATGAAAATACTTTGCCAGTGATTATATCGAGTAAGTTAACCAAGGAACAGGAGGAGAAACTTATCAAAGTGCTGAAGGAACATCGAGAGGCAATTGGATGGACTATTGCAGACATTAAGGGAATAAGCCCTACAACCTGTATGCATCGGATTCTATTGGAAGAAGGTGCAAAGCTGGTGAGACAGCCTTAGAGACGGCTAAATCCACCTATGATGGAGGTGGTGAAGGCCGAGATTTTGAAATTACTCCAAGCAGGTATGATTTATCCAATTTCTGATAGTGAATGGGTTAGTCCCACTCAAGTTGTGCCTAAGAAGTCTGGAGTAACTGTTGTTGAAAATCAGGATGGAGAGTTAGTGCCCACTCGTATTCAAAACGGGTGGCGGGTTTGTATTGATTACCGTAGATTGAATGCGGTGACGAGAAAAGACCATTTCCCATTGCCATTCATAGACCAAATGTTGGAAAGATTAGCTGGACATTCATGTTATTGCTTCTTAGATGGCTATTCAGGCTATTTTCAGGTGGCAATAGCACCGGAAGACCAAGAGAAGACCACATTCACGTGTCCTTTTGGCACGTTCGCGTATAGACGCATGTCTTTTGGGTTATGTAATGCCCCCGCTACTTTCCAAAGATGTATGGTAAGCATTTTCTCGGAGTATATGGAGCAATTCGTAGAAGTTTTCATGGATGATTTTACCGTGCATGGAAACTCCTTCGATAATTGCTTAGACCATTTAACTTTAGTGCTTAAACGATGTATTGAAACTAATCTTGTTTTGAACTCCGAAAAATGTCACTTTATGGTCGAGCAGGGCATTGTTTTGGGTCATGTAGTCTCTGAAAAGGGTATTGAAGTTGATAAAGCGAAAATTGACATCATTCATTCTTTACCTTATCCGACTAATGTGCGAGAAATTCGATCTTTTCTTGGACATGCAGGATTTTAACGCAGGTTCATTAAGGATTTCTCGAAGATTTCATCTCCTTTATGCAGGTTGTTGTAGAAGGATGTTGATTTTGTGGTTGGTCCAAGCCCTTTGAGATAATGTGCGATGCAAGTGATTATGCGGTAAGGGCCGTGCTTGGGCAAAGAGTAGGAAGGATACCTCATGCCATTTACTATGCATCCATGACATTGAATGAAGCGCATCGAAATTACTCCACCACAGAAAAGGAGTTATTAGCTGTGGTCTATGCTTTAGAGAAATTTCGATCTTACTTACTCGGCACCAAAGTCATTGTTTATACTGATCATGCAGCCCTTCGCTATCTAATGACGAAGAAGGAAGCCAAGCCGAGATTGATAAGGTGGATTTTGTTGTTAAGTGAGTTTGATTTAGAGGTAAAAGATAAGAAGGGAACGGAGAACTTGGTTGCAGATCACTTGAGTCGATTGGTATCATCATATGATCTAGAGCCTAGTTCGGAGAAGCCGTGGAAGGAACCAATCCGGGAGGAATTCCCGGATGAGCATTTGTTTGCTCTTGGATGCTCATATTGTGAATTATCTTGTTTCTAACCGTTTTCCTTCTCATTTCTCAAAAGCACAGATTGACAAGCTGAAGAGCGATGCTAGATGGTATGTTTGGGACGATCCCTACTTATGGAAACATTGTTCGGATCAAGTGATAAGAAGGTGTATCCCGGATGAAGAGGTAACTTCTATTATCACCTTTTGTCATTCCCACGCTTGTGGAGGGCATTTTGGAGCAAGGAGGACAGCTTGCAAAATACTTGATTGTGGATTTTTGTGGCCTACTTTACATCGAGATTCATATCATTTTTGTAAGTCTTGTGATAATTGTCAAAGAGTTGGAAATATTTCCCAAAGGAATGAAATGCCCCAATTTTCAATCCTGTATTGTGAAATTTTTGATGTATGGGGTATTGACTTTATGGAGCCTTTTCCAAACTCTTTTGGTTTTCAATACATCTTACTTGCAGTTGATTATGTCTCAAAGTGGGTGGAAGCCAAGCCCACTAGAACTGCTGATGCTAAGGTGGTTGGGATTTTGTGAAGTCTAACATATTTTGTAGGTTCGGGATTCCACGAGCCTTGATTAGTGATAAAGGGATACACTTTTGCAACCGAACCATAGGAGCATTGCTTAAGAGGTATCATGTGACTCACAAGACGTCCACTGCATACCATCCACAAACAAATGGTCAAGCGGAGGTATCAAATCGAGAAATCAAATCCATTCTTGAGAAAACAGTGAATCAAGTAGGAAGGATTGGAGTTTGCGGTTGGAGGATGCATTGTGGGCCTATAGGACAGCTTACAAGACACCTATTGGTATGTCCCTATACCGCTTGGTGTTTGGGAAGCCGTGTCACCTTCCGGTGGAGCTCGAGCACAAAGCATATTGGGCAATAAAGAGCTTTTACATGAATATTGATGAAGTCGGGCTACATAGGAAGTTGCAGCTTCAAGAGTTGGAGGACATACGGAATGAATCCTATGAGAATGCGGCAATCTACAAGGCTAAGACGAAAGCATGGCATGATAAGCTGATAATAAGGAAGGAACTCAAGGTTGGTCAAAGAGTTCTTCTTTTTCAATCCCGTCTACGCCTCTTTCCAGGAAAGCTCCGTTCTCGTTGGATTGGGCCGTTAATTATCACAAAAGTGTTTCCCCATGGAGCTGTGGAGATCATGAGTGAAGCCACATCGAAGGTCTTTAAGGTGAATGGGCAGCGGCTAAAGCCGTACTTTGAAGGTTCTCAGCAAGCAGGGGCCGAGGATGTTCCTCTTGGTGACCCTGAGTATGAATGAGTTCTTGAGGTTTGCAACGTCGTGTCGACGACATAAAATAAACGAATCTTAGTGTATATAATTGTATAAAGCTAGTCTCTTGTTTATTTTGTAGGATATTATGCTTTTGGTTGTGCTTTTTGCAGGAAATACATGGAGCAAGGAAAAGTGAATTTGAGAATTGTGAGACGCTTGTGTGAATGGAGGTTCAAGAATTGCAAGAAATGAATTGAAAAGAGCGAAAAGGAGGATAAGAGTGAGGATGGAGTAGTAGACTTGAAGCATAATACATAGGAATGAAGCAAGAAAGAAAGAAGAAAAAGAAGAAGGAGGAATCAGGCTTCTGTCGCGACTCGCGAGGGCCAGGTCGCGGGTCGCGACTGGGTACTGACCCTCTCGTTCTTTCTTTACAAACTCAGCTCCTCCCCCTTCCCTTTCATTCACTCGACACTCATCAACTCTCATACCTTCCCCCTTCTCACTCTAGCTCTCAATCACACCTTCTCAAAGCCTTCAATCTCCCTCAATAAATCTCTCAATTTCCCTCATTTCCTTCAAATCCTCACACAATCTTTCTCTCCACACTCACATTACTCACCTTCTTCACAAAATTTCTGAAATTCTTCACATTTCTACAAACCCTAGAATTTGGGAGTTTTCATTTGGAGCAATTTTCACCACATTTGGAGCTTGGAGATTCACTTTTGAAGATCAAGGAATCTTTCTTCAACCTCCATTGGCCATCATTTCCACAAAACAACCAACTTTTGGGGGTATAAATCTCTTTTACCTAGTACTCTTTGTTCTTGGTTGAAATTCTTATTCTTTTTTTGCCTATAAGAGTATTTAGTGTCATTGTTGGTTGCTGTTTGTTGGTTGTTGGTTGTTGGTTGTTAAGTGTCATCCTTGGTTGTTGTTCTTGATTGTTGATTGAAATTGTGGTGTTAGTTGTGGCGACCACAGTGGGAGTTGTTGAGTGGGAATTGAAGTTGTGTTGAAGAATTGTGATTGTGCCTAGAATTGCTTAGTGAAGGTAGAGAAGGAAAATCAAGTGTCAAAAAAGATGAGCAAAAGAGCCCGATCCTCCACACCTAGTAGTTCTTCAGGACCCCTCCCCGCCATTAATGCCCGAGGCCTTAAAAAACTTAGTAGAGATGCTAAGAGGCGTTGGGATAGACTAACAAGACCGGGGAGGACCATTCAAGAAACCAAATTTGTTCATGTGTCCACCTTAGAACAACTAGGGTTGCTAGAGTCCGTGGAAGTACTTCTCGACAAGGTTGGCCTTAATTTATTTATTTTCAAACACGCAAGAACCTACGAGAGATACACCTTAGAATTTCTAGCTACAGTGGAAAATCATGAAGGGGATGAGGATGAGGAATCATATATTACTTTCCACCTAAATGACCGAAATTATACAATGACCTACTCTGAAATCAAAACGGCGTTTGGGTGGGAGTATGAGACTGATGATGCATTCCTCCACACTGAAAATTACAATAATGCCGTCTTTTGGTATAAAATAACTGGTGGACAACAATGGCACAGTAGAATAAAGAACAGTAGTATCCCCCACCCCGCTCTGCGCTTTGTGCACCGGTTTCTCTCCATGACCGTATTTTGCCAAGGGGAACCCACTAACCTTCCCGATTTCGACCTTAAGTGTCTTTGGGCTATGACCAGTGAAGGGGAAGGTATTCCAGATTGGGTGAGTGTATGGGTGCAAAATTGCCTAGCCCAATCGGCGGAGGGGAAAACCTCGGGAAAATTGAGCATGGGGGGGGGGATGATTACACTCTTAGCCACATATTTGAGAGTTCAAGTACCCACTGAAAAAGGGGAACCCATCTTTCAACCTTTGGGCGAGGAGGCAGAGCGTTTTAGTGCGGGTACTAACATCTATGGTGTCCACCAGTTAAAAAGTGCGGCAATGTTGTGGACCAAAAACGTGAGAGGAGTGACAAGGTATGTATGGTTATTCGGGGCGCATCATGTGAAATATATGGTATTACCGCAAGAGCGGACTACCATTACAGAGCACACTACAGTGGAGCAACCTTTTTACCCCCGATGAGGAGTATAGGCGGGGGGTAGAGGAAGAATTGGGCCTCCAAGTAGCGCCGGCACCTCCCCAGCACTACATCATCATCAGCAGCCCGAACCAGAAATGACTCCACTCCCATTCCAGGCTCAGGTAATGCAGCGGCTAGACACTTTTGAGGGTGAGTTGGGTGATTTACAGGAGAGATATTATGGGATGGAAGACACTGTGTACACCATGAGTTCAATGGTCTCGGCCATGAACACCTTCTTTGTGTCGCGATATCCTCATGGTGGACCGAAAAACCAAGAAATTGGGTACACCTATCCCTCTCCTGATATTGAGATGGCGCTCGCAATACGCCCCCAAGAGAGAGAGGCTAGGAGGGCTGCCCGGCGAGGTGAGCCCGGGGGTCCCTCCGGCTCATAGAGATTTTCCTCCTTTTCCCTTTCCCATTTTTTCTTTTTGTCCTTTCCACATTGAGGACAATGTGCCTTTTAAGTGTGGGGGAGGGGGAGTATTTTGCAAATGTGGTTGTTTATATTTATTTCGCATTTGATTTTAATTTATTTTGAGCCTTTACTTTGTAATTTGATGTAAATTTGAAAAAAAAAATTGAAAAAAAAATAAATAAATATATATAAAAAAAGAAGAGATGGAAAGAAATCCCGCTGAGTTGAAAACCCGCAAGGGCAGGCGACTCGGGCAAAATTGGGAGGCCCGGGTAGGTCGAAAACCCGAAAGGGCGGCCTATGCAAAAAAGTGGCTTATCATGAGCGGGTGAGGTAGTGAGCCAAAAGAAAAGAGAGATATAATGAATGTTAAGCTAGGATGAAAACCCGAAAGGGCTCCTAGGCAAAATGAGAGAAAAGAAAAGAGAGACATAAGTGGGGCGACATTGGAGTTTTTTTTTTTTCTTCGGGTTAGTCTAGGCTTAAGTCTTGTGTCTTCGGAGGTGAGGACGTGTCCTTTGTTTGGCTCATTTTTGGTGATGTTTGAGTGTATATTGGGTGAGCTTACAACTAAGCGTGGGGGAGTCGTCGAGTCCTTAGCGTTTAGCCTTTGAAAGCATTTTGGGTTGATAGAATTGTGATGGTGATTGTTAAAACTCGATTCCCGAAACTTTTCGGAGATTGAGTTTGATTTGTAGAGTATTTTTTTGGGCCATTGAGTGGGGTGTACTTCTTTTTGTGTAGTCCTAGGTTTAGATGGTTGGGATTTGGTAGTTTGGACGGTTTGGAGTGGAGCAATAAGGGGATTTGTAGCTTGGTGCGTGTTCTAGCTTATCGGTCTTATCTTCCCTTTTGTTTTGTGTTACTCGAGGTCGAGTAAGGTCTAAGCGTGGGAGAATTTGATGCGTCAAAGTTATTCGCCAATCTTAGGAGATTTTTGTATGGTTTTGTGCGTCGCTTTGGGTTTAGAGTTCAGGTTTTGGTTTGATTTGGTGTTAAAGTGGTCTAGAGAGTCGTGTCCCAAGTTTTGGTGTTTGTCTTGTTCGTGCAGCATTCTATCACTCTCTGAAGCATCAAGTCATCCAAACTCCTAGAGGTACGTCATCTCGAAGCCTTCCGAAGCCCTTTGAATCTTCCAAGCCAAGTTCCAAGTCTTCCGATTCCGAGCTTGGAGCATCGAGCCATTGCAGCGGCCAAGCCACCAAGGAAGATCCTGCTGGGCTATCCAAGCCTTTCCCCTTCCCCTTCCCCTTTTTTGTTAAAACTTGATTGAAAGGAGGGGCAGCTTGCCATCGCGAGTCGCGATGCTGGTCGCGGGTCGCGACCTGCTGCTCGCGAGGCACTACCGCCCACCTCTCCTTTCTTTTATGTTTCCTTCTACGGATGGTTTTAGATATGTTTTAGTTCGTCTTTATTTTGTAGAGAGAGAAGTAGACCAGAGAGTACTTAGCTTCCATTCCTAGGGTTTTAAAACATTAATATCTCTTAGAAATCTTGGGTGTAAATCATGCTTGTTCTAGCGTAAACTTGTTCTTGGATCTGGTTAGTTGAAGCTTTCAACTGTTGTATGTGAGAACTCTTGTACTTCGCATCTCCTTTGGTAATTGTAAGGTTTCTTGAGCTTATTTCATTGATTTTTGCATAATCTTGCTAGGAGTACTACTAGTGTAGTTGTGTAAATGATCAAATGCTAGAGTTAAGGACATAATCGGTTGTTTGTGTTCTTAGTTCCTTAGTAGCACACTAGGTGTTTGTTGTAATGCTGATCTTGCTTCAAGTGCTTAGAGAGATCTTACTTATTGCTTTAATGTTAATGCTTCATTATCATTAACAATCCTCTTGTGCCTCGGTTCTAATGCTACTATTGGTTTGAACTTAAATGCTATTTGTTTGATTTGGGTGATAGTAAGAGGGGGTTCAAACCACGCTGATCGTGTTTGTTTAACCACGATCTAGGAGGCTAGGAGTTTAGACATCTCAATAGGTGACGAAAAGGGGATAAACGTTTATGAGTTCCATGATCGATGCTTTGGTTGAAAGTGGATGCTAATCTAGTCCAAGTTCCTTTTTCATTGATTTAACTTGCAACATTTCTTGTTTAATCGCTTTTAATATACTCCTTGTTCCTAAGCAAACCCCCCCAATGGTTACGTGACTCCTAAAAGACTTTAGGGGTTTGATTCCGCTATTTATAGACTTGTACTGTGCTCCCTGTGGATACGATCCTTACTTCCGCTATACACTCAGTTGTTAAGGAAAGAAGGTTAATTATATTTGGTTAGGAGTATACGACAACTTCACACCAAATTTTGGCGCCGTTGCCGGGGAGCAAGGTGTACTAGTTTGTGTTTAGTGTATTTTATTATGGATTGTATTGCATGTTTTGTGGTTTATGGTTGTTAGTACAAATCAACTCCGAGATACCCCCAATCAAACGGACAGGCAGAGTAGAGTAACAAGATTGTCATCATCAACCTAAAGAAACGACTGGAAAAAGCAAAAGGAAAGTGGGCTGAACAACTCCCCCTCATCCTATGGTCAGATAGGACGACGACCAAAAATGCCACTGGACAGACTCCTTTTTGTTTGGTATATGGTTGCGAGGCCGTCATACCCCATGAGGTAAGTATCCCAACAGCTCGATATGATTTAGTGACGTTTGACTATAATGACCAGGCACTCAGCCACGATCTAGACACGATCGATGAAATACGCGATGTAGCCAAGATAAGGATGGCTTCCTATCAACAAAGGATAGCAAGAAGCTATAACCAAAACGTCAGGATAAGAACGTTTCAGCTGGGAGATTGGGTCTTGCGCAAAGTCTTTCCTAACACCAAAGACCCAAACGACGGAAAACTCGCGCCCAATTGGGAAGGTCCATACCAGATGAGCAAGGTAGTAGGCCAGGGGCCGTATGCGCTAATAGACGAGCAAGGTAATCATATTCCACGAAGTTGGAACGCCCACAACCTCAAACTGTACCACTTCTGAACACCCTTTTTTCTTATCGAATCTTTTCTTAACGCAATTGTTTCTATTTTTATTTTATTTTTGTTATTTTTTCCCTTCGACACATACTGACTTGAGCGTCGGAGGGCCGTTGGGCCCGTCTAAAATGACGGTAAGACAGGGACGAACAGGCGACCAAAAAACGTTGTTGTTTGTACGACAGACGACGACCATGTAAGTAACACCAAGCCCCAGGTATGTTAAATCAACGCTAACAGACTTGTGCTTACATTTCTTACAAACATCTACTGACTTGAGCGTCGGAGGGCCGTTGGTGGAGCAACCAACGGCCAGCCCGTTTTCAAAACGACCAACTTTGCAGGAACTAATAACTTGAACGAAGAATGACGACGTCGAAACTGCCAATCCGTTGTCTCACTCCTTGGTATGCCTACTATGTCCTTTGTGAATTACCTTTCATAAAATGACAATTATTGTCTTGGTCATCGGAGAGCCGTTGGCTTGTCCAACGGCTTAGTCCCCCATGTCCCCTTAATTATTTTTGACACGGGAACACCAGGTTGAACGACGACTGCTACGACGCAGTGAAAAACATACAAATAACAGCCTTCTTCCCTCCACAAGGAGAAGAAAAAAATAACTACAATAGAGCTGCGCAGCACATACGAACGTACGAACGATACGACATACAAACGTACATAACATGCGAAAGTCACAACCGTACATAGCATACATAGTCTACCAACCACCAAACATTGCCAAATTCACAAAAACCAGCCAGGCAAACCAAACAAAAACAAACACCCAAAACACAAACAATTATCCAAATATCCACATACCAGATATTATCTAAAATAAACCAAGCGGACACAACCGCAAAAAACTTAACTAGAAGTCGAAACAAACCAAATAAAGTGCTTAATTTTCAGCTGTCTTTTCTAGAACCACAACCCCACTTGCTGCTACATCGACCTGCTCGGCCACCGGCACTTCAGACGCCGGAGCCGAGTGGACTACCCCCTCTTCAGCCAAAACATCCTCCTCATCCATTCCGGGGGCAGTACAAGCAATGTCTTTCTCAAACGTCGCTATATCCTCGTCAGGTTTCCAGTCAACGTGTCGCCCCTCCTTAAACTCTTTCATCAGCTCGGCCCTCGCCTTCAATGTGTGGAATCCCGCTGCGTCTTCCACCTCTATCTTCAACTTTTTCACCTCGTCCTCTAAATCCTTCGACTTGGCGTGTTCAAACTGTATCTGCTCCGTAGCAATCTGTAGCCTCAGTTTGAGAGATTTCTCTACGTCCGCCAAATGCTTAGCTTCAGCCTCTAGACGGGCAACCTTCTGTATGCCCGCCAAATTGGCCTGAAGACCCTATTACACGAGGGAACATCGTTAAAAAACAAACGCACACATGTTAAATGATCCAACAAACAATCTGAACAGCACATACCTTAAACAGACAAGCAGCTTCGTCGGCTAAGACGTCCGACAATGGGACAGTGTCCCATCCAGCTTGAGCAGCAGGGAACAAAAGCTTTTGGACGTTAGGAAGCGTTCGGCTTCTTCGACGGCGATCCAAAGTCAGCAGAGAGTTCCATCGAATATTTCCTCTTGCCCGTCGCAGACGAGGACGGAGTCGTCGGTACAGACGGAGGAGCGTTGGACGGTCGTGGAGGAGGTACAACAGAAGGGCTTCCTCCTGTAGGGTTACGGGAATGACGACGAGCAAGCAGCTCTTGGGCTGACATGTTAGCAGCAACAGATCTGGTAGTCCTTGTGGTCCCTATATCAAAGACACCCCATTAAGATACACGACCAACATGTAATGAAAGAATGACAAACTAAAACCAAAACTCACCGCTCGACGTTGGCGACCCTGGTACAGATTCAGGCTTCCTGACTTTGGCAAACGGAGTAGCAGCGACGGATGGGGGCACCAAGATTTGAATGTCGTCCTCTTCGTCGTCCTCTTCTATACTAATGGGGTAAGTCCTCTCAGCTTCAGGTAATTGCAGAAAGTTCTCAGTAATGTCTTGTGATTCTGGACGAGCAACGAACGACTTCGACTCGAAATCTGCAAAGTCATGAAAGTGAGGATGTCAACAAAACAATGAAAGTAGAATATTGCACGAAGATCGGTAGATACCTTTCACTATCCATTCGGATCTAAACATTTTTCCTTCTTCACCCAAACTTTTCCTCTCCACAAAGAAAAATCTTTCCATCCAACCTCTGTCATTAGCATCTACTTTCGTGACGAGAGCAGTGCGGCCTTTCCTCAGCCTCAGATTTATCCTACCTTTACCTACCGTTTTGACGGAATAGGAGTAAGCCAAATCTTCTACTGAAAAGTCGATCTCAGTTTTCATTGATAAATCTCTAAAGATCTTAAGATTGGCCAAACCTGTGGCATCATTTGGCACACCGCCACCGGCACCGCTTCAAGAAACGAACGAACCAAAGAAGAAAAGGGAAACCTATACCCTAGGGTAAACGGGTATTCGTAAAGAGTTAGACATCCTTTGCAAAAGAAGTACGGCCGTTGTTTAGACGACGGAAAGCGCATGTTCACGGTGGGAGGAAACCCATGATTTCTCGCTATGTGAATCAGATCTACATCGGCCATGCTACAGGGCCTCGAATTCTTCTCCTCTAAAATCCCCCGGGGTGCAAATTCCAGTTCATCGTCGTCCGATGAAGAGTATACTGTCGATTTACTTGCCTTGGGGCGACTCATCTTGTACCTCACCTTTCTAGTAGCTAGTTTTCAGTTGATTTTGCAGGGGAGAAAGAATGAACGTAAGCAAACGAAGAAATCAAAGGAAAAACAAAGAGAGAGAGAAAGAGAAGGTACCTGTTTCAGCAAATGGGGAGGAAGATGAATGATGTGATATTTCTTTGCGCTCCTCCATTTAAACACTCCAACTGTTGATATTCAAGTGGTGCGATTCCCAAGACTTCGAATTTCCCTCCTCTTTTTATTTTCTCAACTGTTGCTAAGAGAGGTAAATTGGGGGCAATTTTTGTGGGCTAAAATTCGCCCTCACGTGACGAAGAGCACGCTGCGTATTCACATTAAAATAACGGATCAATGGCACGTGACTCAGGACGTGTGGAGAGTTGAAGACTAAGTCCAAGCAGAAGATAAAGATGTTGACCTTGTATTTAGGAGGTAGTTAGACGTGAAACCGTATAGCTAGGTTATTTGACGGCTACGGTGCATGTATGTAATTAGTATAAATATTATACTTAGCTCATTGTAAAGGATACAACATTTTTGCTATTACTCACTTATTGCTTTTATAATCAATTGTACTCATTTGCTCATTATTTTGTTGTTAATCGAATTGAGGTTATTGAATTGTCGGCCTTGCAATCTCACTTCGACGAATTGCCCGTCCATATTAAATTCGTCCAAAATAGTAACCCATTAATTCTTAAATGTATTTTTTTTTCATGTAACCCATTTGTTTATGATTCTAAGGTTTCATTTGCTATCTATAAAACCTATTAGCTTAATTAAGAGAGCCTTGTGCACCAATGTTGTAGTTTCATTCCTACATAGGTTGAACAATGATAATAATAATATTTTTAAAAGTTATCTTGGTGACACTTTAATATCTATGAACATCTTGCGAGTAACCCTTTTAACTCGAATGTACACTTTCTATTATTTTAACTCCAAATGTACCCTATATATAGCTAAGCGTAGGCCATTTGATTTTAAATAGGTTAAACATTCTTGTTTAAATACTTTATAAATAAGATCAAAAAATCATAGATTCCAAAATGTATAATGTTTACTATCAAATGTAGCACAATGCTGTTATTTATGTCCTTTTGAAACACTTAGCTGTAGTAGAAAAGGTATTCTCTTTTTTGTATATCTCATAAACCCTGTGACTGTACCATCTGAAATCTATCTTAAACCAAGGGTTTGTATGGGGAATACGGATAGGGCGAAAACGGGAACCTTGTGCCTGCACCACAAACATCTCAGCAACCCTGAGGTTAGTGAAAATTTTACAATAGATTTCTCGTAAAAGGCCACCATAAGAAATCAACCACAGCCAATCGTTTTGCCACATCACAGAAGTCAACTTTGAAAATCTTTTTTTTTAATATACGATTTCCGTGATTTTAGGAAACTTTTTTCGGATTTTTTTTATTTTTGTATATTTGTTATATTAGTTACTGTAATTTGTTATATTAATTATTGTAATTTTTATATTACATATTTGATATTTAAAAACTAATACTTAATCTATATGGTATACGACCTATATTTTTGTAAGGGTTACTGTACTTTATTTTATAGGCAGTCCCTAATGATTTGGCTACAACTCCATTAACGTCTTCTTCTAAGCTGCCATTAACGAGTTCTTCAATGGTGCAAATTCGTCCTTCACTCACTTACCTAGTTCTACTTTGCCATAATCGATCTCTTCAATTTTGAGATAAGTCGTGGGTGAATCTTCTTCAACCTCACCAACCCTCCTTTTCATCAACGATAGATAGATTAATTTTTAAAAAAATTAAGGTTCATAAGAATTATTTTGAATTAAATCAGGGTTTAGAGTTATTCGGTTTTTGTGCATACTTATAAGATTTTTGATCCCGAAGTCGAGGTCAATTGGCAGTTATGAATGGTGTCTATCGAACTGGAAAAAGGTTGAAGACGACTGCAAATAAGAATTAACGGTCTTTGCGCATTAATATACCGAGTGTTTCGTTTGGACAGTACCTTAGCATTTTCTGGTTATATCCATAATGGTGACAGTGAAATAGATATCGGTGATAGCCAAAGCCATAACCGGACATTACCTAACTCGATGTTGACTATGATGTACTTTTGGTTGTTATTGTAAGCTACAACTCATTGGAATCCGGATCACCTATCCCACATAGTGTCCCATTTGGTGTCTCATTTTCTATTATTTGTCCCACAACTTAAATAAAATAATAATTTAATTTATTTTGTACTTGCTCCCTACTAATAAAGCCTGCTCAAAAACAAAAATATAGAAAATAAACTTCACTTAGTAAAATAAAGAGCGAAAATGAAATAAATCATTTTCACCATTTATTTTACTAAGTGAAGTTAGTTTTTTTACTTTTTGTGTTTTAGGAGGCTTTGTTAATAGGGAGCATGTACAAAATAAATTAAAAAATTATTTTATTCAAGTTATGGGATAGAATAATAGAAATGGGACACCAAATGGGATACTACGTGGAATAGATGATCCGGACTCAACTTATTGTGTAGCTTAAGGCAATAAGGATGAATTAGAAGATTTCAATAGGGAACAGTCAATTACTGGTCTAAACACATCTAGATTCATAACTCCCCTTTCAAATTACCCGTCTTTATGCATAATTCATAGCGGGTGTTTGGTTTTGATAGATCCATAACATGTTTTGGTGATCTCTGTACAATGTGTATATTAATAAAGATCACAACTCGTCAGCCAACGTTTGGCAATGACCCGCAACAGTTGCTACATAGCCAAAAAGTTGTAACACATTCCATCATGACTCCAAGCATAACTTAAAGATTCTAGTTAAATGGGCAAATATATTATGAACACCCATTACTACTATGTAAGTCTCTACTATTCTAGTTGAATCTTAGATTTACAATGTAAAAATGAAAATGTTGTTTACAAATTAGATTACAAATTAGAGCAAAGTAGTTGATTTACCGTCGTGAAAAGCGTGGCAATGACCTTCACCGGTTTTGGTCACATCTATACAATGCGTAACCAAAATAAGAACACACCTAGATAGCCACCGTTTGGCAATGACAACCAATCTTCACTCAAGCATATACAAGTCTAGTAGCACATTCAATTTAATACTCTAATTTGGATGTACACGGAAATATTATAACCCCCTCAAAACTTACTCATAGTGGGTGTTTATTTTGGACAGAACCATAACATGTTTTGGTCATATCCACATAATATGTATATTAATTAAGATCACAACTCGTCAACCAACTTCTGGCAATGACCACGAAACCATTGCTACATAGCCAAACAGAAGTAACACAATGCATCATGACTACAAAGCATAGTTTGAAGATTCCTGTTAAATGGACAAATATATTATGACCACCCATTACTACTATGTAACTCTCTACTACTCTAGTTGAATCTTAGATCAACAATGTAAAAATAATAATGTTTTGTACAAATTAGAGCAAAGTAGTTGAATTTACTGTTGTGGATATCGTGGCAATGACCTTAACCGGTTTGGGTCACATCTAAACAATGCGTAACCAAAATAAGAACACATCTCGATAGCCACCCTTTGGCAATGAGTAAGGGTACAACTTTGGTTGAATCTTAGAGGAACAATGGAATCACAAATTCCAACGCCTTTAGATTTAAGATGCTGAAGTAACTGGCATCAAAATGTGGGCAATGACCACAATACTATATGATGATTGCCAAATTAGAATGAAGAAAATGGTAAGTACTATGGCTTTTTGCAACTCGAGTACAACATAGTTGTGAAATAGTTATTTCAAAATTCGCCCTTAAATTTAAAACTGAACCTATAAAATTTATAGTTGTAAAGCACATTCAATCAGCAACCATACTCCCAATTACATAATTCCAAGCATACCATTCCGTTAATTTGCCAATTCAACTAATTGATTTTGATATTAGATCTATATAATTCATAGTAAAGAAGGGTGTTCTTGAGGGATGGGCAGCCACATTTTGGCAATGGCCACAAAACCTTATGGTAATAGCTAACAAATATAAGCACTTTCCACATGTATACACAGTTTAGATATCTAAATCTGATAGTGTGAACCTTAAACAAAAACAATAGCAATAATAATTAGGCAATGTATGGTCTTAGTTGAACATTCAGTAAAATGTTTTAAACCTAAAAACCCAATACTTTATAATTTCTTTTCATCATTATTGTGGCAATGTCTATGTCTATGAAAATAGCAAAAACAATACTCGCACCATACTTTATCCAACGATATTGAAATTCGCTACAACAATATATACTTAATATACGATGGAGTGCAGAAATTATGTGCACCCAAAATTTGGCAATGTCCACTACAAATGCCCATCAAGAGTTAAGTTAAAGCGTGTAAACCAATTATCCAAAAACAAAGCTACAATTATATATCCGTCATTCTAATATGAAGGCACAGCCTAATTCCTAATCATCGTCGTTGTTGAAGGTGACATGATCATCGTCACCATCAGTATCATTTTCATTTCCACTGCCTTCATCATCGTCGTGAAGGGTACTTGCACCATCATCTCCCTCCCCATCATCCTTCTCTTCGACTGAAACACCACCTGTGAATCATATAGCATTATTTTACTGCTTTCAAAAATGTTCACTTCAAAAAAACACAGATATGATGATTAATGGAATTTAAATTTAAGTATACCTAAAGCAGAATTTCCAGAATCATCATCGTCTGTATCAAAACGCTTGGACCAATCTCTCGTTGCCACTAACCGAATGTCCTGCATCAGTGGAGTAGTGAACGTTTCTGGATGTAAACGCCTGAGCATCTCTTGGACCACAAGGATCTCTAGCAGAGCCTCCCGCACCGTTTCCACATTTTCACTTACCCCGACATGGCTCTCAGGTTTTCTGACTTGTGCCTGCTCGGGTGGAGGCTCTCTTTTTGGCGCAAGCCTAACACCGTGCTTCTTCCATGCACGTTGTTATGAATCGAATGTATATCCCAGAGCATTTTCGATTGTGTGGCTATTGAATGGCCTTGAGTATTCATTTACAGCAACAACCTCATTTGAGAGGTCCATGTTGAAGTGCCTGAACACCTTAGTCAACCACATCCCATAAGGAAGGAATCCTTTCTTTTAATTCTTATGAGAAGCAACCATGTAATTGATCATCATCATTGGCATGTTAATCACCTTATTTGCAAAGATCCAGTCCATCACCAACATGTCTAGATAGGTAATGGAAGATTTCCTGCCCAACCTACAGATGAATGTCTGACAAAGAATCAAGTGAAGTAGGCGAGAGGGAAGTGGAAGTTCATCCATCAAAGACTTATTTGTTCCTTCTATGTGAGGATCACTCAACACCCACCTGATGGCTTCGGTGGGATCGAAACCAGCCACAGTACCCCTGACCACTTGTTACCTGGTAAACTGTGCACCCCCTTATTTAGAATGTCTAAAATTTCCCCCAGCACGGTGTCATCTAGCACTATCGACGCCCCCTTCACCCAAGTATATATGACCCCAGTTTCTCTGTTAGCAGTGTCGAAATGAGTGTAGAATTGACGCACAAGCTCCGGGTATATGGGTACCGACTCTTCTAGCAACTTATTCCATTACTGTTGTTCAAACCATTTCCTCACAAATGCTGCACTATACTCGTCTAAAGAAGAAAAATCTACTGGCCCACCTGATGCTATTTTCCTTGCCCAATTACTCTGTAGTACAGTGTGTGGTAGACCGATGACTTGAACCTGTTGTCTGGTGGTTCAGGTCCTCTTGCTGAAAAGTGTGACCTTGTCCTTTTGCTTGGACTTGGAATTGGACTTGGTATTTCATCAACCCCTTGAATTTTTCGTTTCCTTGTAGGTGTTGAATGATCTGCTGGTGTTGTGTTCTTCCTCGCCGATTGATGCCTTTTGGTTACTTTCTTCGGTGATGCGTTCTTCTTTGCAATTGCCTTATACCTCGTCATGCTTCAATTAGTAATGCAAAAAATGTCAAGAGTTGTGAAATGAGTTGCAGCTCAATCACAATTACATCACTTTATGCCACACCATAAACATAAAGACAATGACCAACTTCGAAGTCAACAAAAAAACATGTCTTCCATTATGGAAGTCCCATAACATTTCAAATTATGTACTGTTCACAGTCGGAAAAAGCAATTCTGAAATAATGGAACCAATATATTGGTATGTCATTGCCAACAACAAACACATTTTTCCTAACAAATTGTGCAGTGTAAAATATTGGAAATAGCTAGGTAATATGCTTCAAAAAACCTACATCCTACTATTGTAAGTGACATTATATCAATCATTTACACTGAACATAGAAAAACTAGGATTACATCAACTCCATATATCAAAAGGCAAGTCTATTGAACAATTATAGGACTAAGAGATAGACTTATTCAACGACCTAATCAACATAAGCACTGTCACATAAGTATCTAAACTCCTTGCGAATTCCGAATTCAAATAAGCGAATTATGATCGGTTTTAGGCTATTTTCGTCCCTTTAAAGTCGAATTGCGAATTTATAAAGCGAATTAGATAGCGATTTATGTGACAGTGTTACATAACTGAACTTGCTATATAATTGAATCTAGTAGGTTTCTTAAGAACTTAAATTCTGAAGTATGTCATGTGTTTTAGATTGTATGTTTTCTAAACGACGCTCTGCTACAAATATGCAGAGTACAATTTGACAATGTTTGCTAAATGTGAACAATTGTTGAACACAATTCAAAATTCACAGAGGCATTATCACAAACAGTTGCCATACAATAGTTGAACAATATTTGAATTTATAACGACAAAATCCTATACCCAACAAAATTGATAATCGGCTAAATTGAAGCCTAATGACCCACTGGCAACATCATTCAATCACACACAAATGAAAAATCAAAGTCAACAAAGATGGAAAATATGGCGGAATAATTAAAGAGAGAGAAATTTCACCTTCAATTAACGAACTTCGGATTATCTCGCTGGTGGTGTTTACGAGTTTGCTATTAGGATTTTGAGAAGGTAAGAGGCAACAATTGGTAGAAAAGACGATGGAAGGTGTAAATAAAATAGAGGGCCAAAATTTATTTCACATACCATTAAAACCTTTGATTTCAAATTTTGAAATTTTTTTAAATATTGTTTGTAATGCTCCTAAACGAAAAGGCAAAAGTTATTCTTATTATAAAAAAAAGGACTGTGGAAGACGTACGATCGTCCGAAGACGTTGGATAAGGCTGCTAAAAGTGGATATATTAAAATTATTATAAATAATAACTTCACCTACCAATCCGTTATTTGACATATTTTTCAAATGTAAACCAATTTGAGAGATATATTGAATATTTACGAACGCCTATGTTAAATACGATAACAAGATCCTGCTGAAAATTATTCTAGTAGAATGATAATTATCTCTAGATAAGAGAACAAAAAAGTGCCTTATTATTTTTGAACGATGTTAAATAACACGTGCATCTAGTATTGGAAATTTTGTCAAAAATGACCTTACAATAGAAAAGTTTAGTTAAAATGCATGTTATATATATGTTTGGCAAAGGAAAACAAATTATATGTCGTTAATTTGACAATATGTATTTTATGGATTTTTGAGATGACCTTTTATACATACCTACTACCTCTCAATAAAAAATATATATACCTACTTCTTAAAACATGATTTTTGTTTTATATTGCACATTTCTTACCTAGTCAACATTAATTGATCAACATATTAATGTTTAACAATAGCATATCTATTCGAGAAAAGGCAGTGGGCGTTTTCTGCGCAGCTTTCTCAGTAGGTTTTAGATAGCTTTTAGCCTATTCAAATATGATACTATAAGTGTTCGGTAATGTAGCTTTTAAAGCAAGGTTTCAAGTAGCTTATAACCTTATAGTAACTTTTGTGTAAAGTTAATATTTGCCGAAGCTAAAAGCTCACAGCTACTTTGCCGAACAGAAATGAGTTTTCCTATGCTATCTACTTATAATTGATTGTCCAACATATAAATGCAATTTGTTGGCAATGTCTAAAAGCATTATATGTTATCAGAAATGATGGTTTCTTTTACTATCTCTTTAAAAATGATTTCCCACCAGTACACATTTTAAAATATGTCTTATTCTAATTGTATCAAGTTGTTTGGATAAGCTAAACCCCCCCACTTCCCTATTTTAACTACTTGTTAATTATGTTGCCCATATGTCGTTAATATATGTGAACTAGTCGGTTAAAATTTTTTAAAGTTTTTATAAAGTTAAAACAAGGGTATATTAGAACGTGAATTAGTATTGATAATTTCATACTATAACTGATGAAAATTTTATGTAATGACCTATAGTGAGTTTTTTTGTTTCCATTAGTCAGATCCGTTTTGATTTGATTTTTTACCGTGACAATTGTACTTTGAATTTATATTCGGTAATTATTAGTCTTTGACACATCTACTCATTTGGATTTATTGGACAATTACCATATTGGTGTTATTCCTAGTTGAATACACGGTTACATTGATTTGAAGTCTTAACTTTCTCATATTACTTTTATTATTATGATTTAAATATCGAGGGTATTGATATGTACAACCTTAAGGGCCTGTTCTCTTTCGGCACGAAAACAGTTTAACTGAACAGAACCACTTTGATGTTATTCAGTTATTTACCGTCGCATCTACAGTTTTAATGATAGAAATCTTAACTTCCCCATGTAAATTTTATCATTATGCTTCAAGAAAGTAATTAAACTCTAATAAGTTGTCATGGAAGTTTGGAATATAACATTCTCCCTTATATCTTTTAAATATTTTTTAAACTCCTAAAAACTTGCATTACGAAATATTTTGTTAATTTCCAATTATCGTATTTGATATCTCCATAAAACTAGTAACAAGTAAAAATCAAGCTCATTTTCCCGAATTATTACTGAGTTGTTAATGGGTTGTCTTTTGGCTCGTAAGTTATAATTTGATTTTTTATTTTATATTTAACCATTTCTTTGATGATGATGGTGTTAGTACATCTTATAATAAACTAATTTTTTTTTGTAGATAATCGTCATATTTATGCTATTATTTTGGAAATGCGTAAAAGCAATATTTATATTATAGGGAATGATTATCATAAAGAAATTTTTTAGGGTGGATTCAATCATTCCAAACATATTAGATGATATTGAAGAATTAAAAAGATGGACAATAATATATACTCCGAAAAGTTTGATATAGATAAGGAAATACTAACAAACGGAATACAAACATATCTAACGTAAAATTTGCAACTATGCAACCACTAAACTAAAGATTTGCAACATAAGCATCAAACTGAAGATTTTCAATAATCAAAATCAAAATCATTGCAGGTACAGGGTCAAGTAATGTTGGAGTTATAGTGCATAGTTGTTGTGGGGGCATCTCCAAGATGTATGTTACATCTTCATCAACTACGATCACTTCAGGGATATCGAAAAATTTACACCAAACCGGTTCAAAAAAAGAACGGAATTCTTCCTTTACATATCGGTGTAATCGGGGTATCATGTTGTACTCCATATTGTACTTCCAAAAACGTCTTTGTTCTACATAGTAAATATCAGTTACCAATGGTATGGCCGCCAACTTCACCAACTCACGTACTCGTTTAACTCCTACTACAATTCTTAAATATCTCATGAATGTGCGGAACTCTCTTAAGTCGTTCTCATGTGTTGCTTCGTCCCCAATTTCCCCTGGGGGATCTGTGAAAAAAATACAGTTACAAATCTATTATCAAACTGCAATTACTTTTTTTTTTCAGAAATGCAAAGTACAACAATTTAAATTATGCAACCATCTGAACAAGTTACCTTTAGCTTTTCTGCCAAAATAAAAACCTCCATTAATGTAGAAATGATAGGTACATTTTGAATGAAAAATTGCATTCATGAACGGTACACTCCCTACTTTCTGTTTAACAAGCTCCAAACACTCTTCTATTGGACCCAGACTAAGATAATCCAATGTCTTAGCCATAAATAAGCCTATGGCCACGGTGTCTAATATGTGATCTAGTTTTTAGTCGGTAGACATTACAATTAAGTTGAGGTTTTCACAGTTGTTCATTGTATATTTTACTATATTTATAGTTGGTAATCTAGCGCCAAATGAATTGATTTTCCAGACAATATCTCTTCACTTCCCTCCAAATCAGCCCCTTCCATACGGTTACAATTATTTTGAAATTTATTTTTACCATGTTTTTAGATCTCCTATAACCACGCCCCAACTTCCCTAATTTATATATTTGTTAATTTTGATGCCCAAAATCTTTATTATAATAACCGTGGTTAATATTTATAAATGGAAAAGTTAAAAATCTTTTTGTATATAATTTTTAAAGTATCAAACAAGGGTATAAGAACGGATATTAGGATTGATATATATCTTCCCATAACTCAGTTTACGTTTATGTAATGACCTAATGTAGTTTTCAATGTTTTCATATTGATAATTTAAATGTAAACTTTATATCTTGAAGAGCTTATAGGTATTTTACAGCCATATTGATGATTTGAAATTGGAAAAGTTAGGTTGTAATTTTATCATTGTGATTAGAGAAATTAAGTTAAAATGAACAGAATGTAGTATTTCTTAAAAATATGTGTAAATTAAACAGTTGATAATATTCTCATTTGTACCTTTTAAAGTTACAAATAGTCGTACAATAACTAATATAAGATCGATAATAACATACCATTATTTACTTTGCTACTTTCTATTTTGCAGATTCCTCATGATTTATAATTATATCAGTAATATATAGCATTATTTACTTTGGTACTTCCTATTTTGCAGATTCCTCATAATTAAGTTGAGGTTTTCATAGTTGTTCATTATATATTTTACTATATTTATAGTTTGTTAATCTAGCGCCAAATGAATTGATTTTCCCGGCAATATCTCTTCACTTCCCTCCAAATTAACCCTTCTATACGGTTACAATTATTTTGTAATTTATTTTTACCATATTTTTAGATCTCCTATAATCACGCCCCAACTTCCCTAATTTATATATTTGATAATTATGCTGCTAAAAATTCTTTGTTACAATAACCGTGGTTAATATTTGTAAATGGAAAAGGTGAAAATCTTTTTGTATATAATTTTTAAAGTATCAACCAATGGTATAAGATCGGATATTAGGATTGATACATATCTTCATATAACTAAGTTTACGAATATGTAATGACCTAATATAGTATTCGGTGTTTCCATATTAATGATTTAAATGTAACCTTTATATCTTGAAGAGCTTATATAAATGAGCTTAATTTATATATGTATTTTACAGCCATATTGATGATTTGAAATCTGACAACGTAGGTTGTAATTTTCTCATTGTGATTAGATAAATTAATTTAAATTCAACAGAATGTAGTATTTCTAAAAGTATTTGTATATTAAACAGTTGATAATCTTCTCATTTGTACCTTCTAGAATTACAAATAGCCGTACAATAACTAATATAAGATCGATAATAACATACCATAATTGAGATAACGTATATGTAATATCCATTATATACTTTGGTACTTTCCATTTGGCAAATTCCTCATGACTTACAAGTATATCATGAATATATGGTGGGGATTGTACAGTCATGTTGATGTTATTCCCCATCGTATATACGGTTTCAATATTGACTTGAGATCTTTACTTCCGCATGTACATCTTATCAATGTGCTTGGAAAAATTAATTAAACTCTAATAAATCATCATTGAAGTTGTGTTTATGACCTCAAAACCCTAAAAGAAGGAAAATGAAACAGATATCCGAATATCGCTTACGTAAGGGCACAATTAATTTTCAACAACATATGTCTCATTGAGATTGCTTAACTCCTAAAAATGTGCATCATAATATCTTTTTAAGAAAATTATAATTATATTCAATGATATCTCCTTAACTCTAGATTATATATATATATATATATATATATATATATATAGAGAGAGAGAGAGAGAGAGAGAGATGACAACTAAAGAAAATTATCATTTATCATTTGCCCCTAATCGGATTTGTGCATATATACCAAAATAGTAAAATTAATAAAGATTTATGGACATAGTCAACTACCAAAACCCAAAAATCAACGTTTAATTAAAATGTGAGAATATAATAAATCACAATTTACAATAAAAATTGACGATCCAAGACTACACATCAAAACTAATACCAAATCTAATATTGTTTGTTGGGATCTCAATCGAACACAGTTGGCATTTTGGGGAATGTGTTCACTGCGAAGTTGTCTTTAGCATTTGATGTCTCACCAGAAGAATATGTTTTTCGGCATGAACAATTTTAAAAGGTTGACAAAACTAAAACCATTCCACAAATTAGCCATTGTATTATGCGTTGGTCCAAGCTACTTCCATCCTCAACATTATTATTGTCAGCATCCATTGCTTGCGTAGGCTCACTATTCCCTTCCAATTCTTCATTAGGATCATAGATCCTTTCCTGTTTATCAGTCTTCCTCTTCTTACCCTTACCCTTACCTTTTGAACCTTTTGAGTAACGATTCTCTTCAACTTCGTTTGCCTTCGAAGTGTACCTGTCCCTTTGCATTTGCACAAGTGATTTCACCAATTGGTCTTTCAAAGCCAGAGTCAGATCATACAAGGTTGAGGCCAGCTTGCAAAGTTGCATGCTTAAACTATTTAAAAATGCAAAACGTCCGGCAGCCGCTCGTACGTTGTTTGTTTTCAGCAGTTCAAGGTGCCCATATGGGTTCATAAGATGCGTTTTTGCTCGCATTGTCCATCTCCTAAGAATGCAGCCATTTCCTATTTGAACCATGCCCTCGAATTTCATCACAACAAACATATGTCGACAAGGAAAACCAATAGAATTGAGCTTCACGCAGCAACAAAACATCATTTATTGGTTTAAATTGTAGAGTACTATAAATTTCGTATTCGGTAATTCACAATCATTCAACTAGTAGGTGTTTGAAGGATCGTCGCAATGGTCCAAGCATCTCTCAGTCTTTATCACAATGTGCCTTGACTCGAAATCTAGTTCCTTACAAAACACATTTTATGAATTTCGGGTGTATGTATGTGCTGCATGCTTCTTGATCTCAGACAAGACGCCTTCAATAACAGGAAAGGTATATGTGGAAAGGTAATTATCTTAATCTTCGTCAAATCGAACATGTTCCAATACTCGCATATTTGGGTGCTTCTTATCCCTACAACATGCATTACACGACTTAAAATATACCAATTATGTAGTAACACAACAATAAAGAACGACCACCATAAGCCTCCAATTAGGTTTTGTCCGTAATCATTATAGGAGATTGCCTTTCTTCATTTTCTTAACTAGCTTTTAATTTAAACAGAAAAGGTCATGGTAATGTCCTATTCTATTAAAGGACATGACCAAATAGATAATGATATAAAATTATGATAGTCTTATTTTAATAAGACAACCATAAAATTTTCAAAAAAAATAAAGGTTTTGCAAAGAAACACATTGCAGCTTACCGGCATAGAAATCACCATGCATGAAAGCCTCACCCCATTTCTCTTTGTCTTTGTACAAATCCTTTACCCATTTTTTCTCTCGCAAGTCATAAGTAGTCATCAATTCCTCCCATGCTTGTTCGAACTATTTTATTGTCCTATAACCATCTACAAATTTCATGAAACCACTACAAAAACGCCTGTTGCTGTTTCCTTTGACGTTACGCATCAAGTGCTACAAACATAGACTATGCCGAGCATTTGGGAATACGACCTTATTAGCAATTGCCATTACCCTATCCTCGTCAGTGATAACAGTATATGGAGCATTCTTTTCACCAGTGTCAAGTAACTGTTGAAGCACCCACTTATACGTCTCTTCTTTTTTGTTTGCAATCAATGCAATGGCAAATGGAACAGTCCTCCTATGATGGTTGACACCAACGATCACAACAAATGGCTTTTTATAGGCATTTACTTTGTAAGTTGTGTCAAATGCAATTACTGTTCCAAAAGCCTTGTAATTGTTTCGACATTCTCCATCACACCAAAACATCTTGTCAGTCCCATTTTTGTCATCACGAGTGTATCTTAAAAAAAAGTGGGATCCGAGGATTTCTTACCTAACATGTAGGCCATTACTGTTTCGGTATCTCCATCTTTTATCTCTTCCTTTTTGATTTTTTCACACGTGTTGTACAAATCACTAGCTAAGAATCCTACTTTGCCGAGTCCCCCAGCTTGTTGGACTATATTCCTCATTGTAACTGATGGACGGACTCCGGAGTTGATTAACGACTTAATATGAATTTTATCGGCTTCACTGACCTCTCTTTGGCTCCTGTAATCGTGTATAACAATAAATAATTACTAGTGTTCAACACAAATGAGCTATAGATAAATTTGTAATAATGTCATTAGACGTACCTTATGAAAGGTACCTGGTTCATTGGAACAAGTTCATGATTGTGCTCTTCTACAAAATTTGAAACATGCCATCTGTCAGAGCTGGAGTCCCATTTGAAAGTAATCAATGCTTTACAACCGCATCTTGTGATAGGTTTATGACTGCGTTTCCTATCCTTTCTCTCGAAGCGGCTCTGTGCTCGAAAACCTTCGCTATTACACCAAATCAATTGAGATGTAATGTGTCCGTTAACCTTGCTCCTGATTGGATTCTTCCGACGCACGCCAAAGCCTTTAACCTTAGAGTACATCTTATAAAATCGGAGGCAATCGTGATGGCTCTTGAAAGAAAGTTTTTTCATGTCATCTATTGTAAATTCTTCTAACTCGTTGCCTAATTGATCCCAAACGTCAAGGTTGAAGATTGTCAAACTATTTTCCTCCATCTCAGATTCTGACTCCGAGTTATTATCACTCTCATCCCCATCTCCGTCATCACTTTCCTGCGTTAAATAATTGGGAACGTCTTACTTTCCAAGTCACAAGGTGCATTGGTTCAATAGTTTCGATCTACTTTGTCAATTGTCCATAATACGTTTTGGAAATTACCATCACAATAAAAGTTTAAATCGTACCTCGTCCATGTTATTGACTTCAATGCTTTTATGTTGTGTATTTCCCTCCATGGCGAACTGCTCGATTTGTACCTGACTCCAATTTGCATCGTAGTTAACATCTTCCGTAAACCTTCCATCATCGGGTATGTCCATGCTGTTGATTATCCAACATGATAATATTAAATACTAACTTTATGACATCAATCAAATTATCCGGGTTTAATAAGAAAGAATCCCAAATTGTAGTATGGATTTGTAATCATTCAACTTGTAAGAGTTTAATCATAACTATGTACGCAATCTAGTCATATTTGTGTTGAATCAAACAATCTCCTGTAACTGTGGACATAATAAACAAGATCAATTTGTTCGTAAATCGATCCAAAATTGAATTTTTCCGGGGTTACCCTAATAAAAATTAGATGAAATTCTTCAGAACATTACGAAATTATTTGGAACATTACGAAATTCATTGACACATACCTTGTAATTCTGAGATGAAGAATTAAGCCGTGGAAAATATCTTAATCAAGTTACTTTGGCCCTCCAAGCGAAACTCCTATGTTTTTCATTAGGTAACTGAACCACCTTAATAGCTGTCTTCTGATTTGTTTCCGGAATTTTGTATGTTTTTTTAATTATTTGTTTTCTTTTTTTGAAGCATTGTTTTTTAATAATTTGTTCCTGAATTTACGCCCGAAAATTATGTGTGTTGTGGTTACAAATTTACAATACAAGAGTTATTATGTGGTACGATTTAGGAAAGCATAATTTATATTGCATTTTTTTAAACAACTTCAATAGATGTAGTACAAATTTCAAGATTTTAACAGGGTAACTACAATTCTCTCCATTTTGGTAACTTAATTCCTAATAGGAAATTTGATATATGATATGGATGTGATCTGAGTTATATTTTGTCTATTAATTGCTTTTTTTTTCAAAGAAAAATTAATCCTAACTATTGTGAAAATCTTCAACAATTAATCCCACCTTAAATAATTCCCAAAAAAACCCAACTATTGTCCACTCTTCTCAAGATAATTCCCAAAATAGTAACAATAACCGTCAAGTGGGACTGTTTTGGCAAGAGTGGACAATAGCTGGGATTATTTTGGGAATTATTTTCTTTTTTGGTGTTTGCACCCAGTTCACCGTTCGGGCTACATCCGGATCGTGGCCAAGTTCGGGGTGGTTAGGTTCCATTCCTCTCCCAAGGGTGTTGCAGAGATTCGAACACGGGTCCGTCCTACCAAAGCTATTCCCCATCACCACTGGACCAACACTTACTTGGTTATATTGGGAATTATTAAAGGTGTGATTAATTATGGAAGATGAGCAATAGTTGAGATTATTCACGTTATGTTTTCCTTTTTTCAAACTAGTATCGGCTAAATCCAAGCAGTGAGGCAGAGGCGTTCACTTTGGATAGCAAAGTGGTTGAAGGATCGAACGTATTCCGTTACCTTGGATGCATTCTCCAAAATGATGTAGAAATCGATGGAGACGTGGCTCATAGAATTAATGCAGGTTGTTTTGTTGTTGTTGTAATCATAGTTAAATACAAGTTCAAATTGCCACAACATTTTAGTAAATTCAATATATTGAACACTGCTTTCTTTTCATTTGTCGATAAACATCCTAGTAGTGTTATACATCCACTACAAGAAAATGTATAAAATGGTTGCATAAAATGTCGTTTATGTCATTGCCAAATTACTAATCTTATCTAAAAGTAGAAATAATCTTCATACTAAGGCCCTGTTCTGTTCACCTTCGAATAATAATATTCAATATGAATAAGATTAGTCTAATAGAATTAAGACCAGTTTATCAAAAATAAGTTGAGTTCATTAACTACAAGTTCAATTTGTTCAATTTAGTACAATATATTTGTTCAAAGTATAAACCAGTTGTGCAAATTATAAATAAAAAACACCATGAATCACTAAACCTTTGTTCAATTTAGTACAATATATTTCAAGTTGGTTGGTTAAATTCTGTACCATAAATTATATTGTAGAAATCAGTAGTCTAACGTTAATAAAAATGGTAATACTTTCTCCGTTCCATGTCTATTGCAACCGTTTGAGTATGCAAACTATTTTGGAAGTTTAATTGAAAAATGGCACGAGATATAAAGCTCACGTTGCTCTAGTTGAAATTGTTGTTCATTTTGTTGATTTATGTCATGGCCAATGTAGTATATGAAAACAAAATTTATTAAAAAAACGTGCAATGAACAAGTGCAATGTACTCGATAAACAAACTATCATCCATCCATTCGTCACCCGGTAAAACTATTACCCGTATTCCATACATCCACCATCTGCGGGTGAACCAGGCTGGACAGGGTGATCATCCATTTAACAAAAAGTAAATGAGAAAAATTAAATCAAACTTGTAAAACGACAATTTATACATTAACTTCATGTCAAATTAGGATAAAAGTTTATAGAATAATAGATAATTAATGCAAATAAAAGAATAAACTAATGTGAATAAAGTAATAGATATTCAAGAAAATGAAGGAAATGGGTTATGGAGCGGGTGATAAACGGCTGATGGATCTGATGATGGATGAAACTTTCTTACGAAGGTAATTTTCTAACACCCATTTACCCGCTCACCCTCCACCCGTCCATCATCAATTGAAGTTGGTTTTCCAGTCTTTTTTGTTTATCGGGTGGAGCGAGTGATGGATCATCAATTGGATATTACCATCTCAAACGAATATATAAATGAACATCTCTCTAACAAATATATAGGTTATTTATTAATTTAAAAACAACGAAAGTAAAAGAAAACCAAGTATGCCCTTCACATCCGACATTTTGAGTTAATTTGGCATTTATAATTTTCAAATCCGGTAGTTCATTTATTTTAAAAATTTTGGGGTAAATTGAATTTCTTTGAATTGGAGTACTAATTTTGACAAGTCCGCGCAAGTCCTCTATGTTTTTTCCCTCGATCTTATTCTCCATTCAACTTCTCCCACTACAGTCTACACCAGGCGAATTACTTACCATTTACCAGCGATGGTGGAAGTATTCGACACTCGTAAAAGTATTGTAATCTCAAAATCCTGGACTTCTATTCAATTGAAAACCTAATGTGTTTAATTGTAATGTACGTTTTTTACTGCAAAAATCGAAAGTCTCCATCGATGAGTATTTGCATCTTCTTGAGTAAGCAAATATATAAGTCCATGTTCGTCATCGCAGGTTATTATGTGTGAAAATGGGTTTAATCTTTCAATTGATGTTTGATTCTGTACCCTATAATTTTGTATATGCATGCAAAGGTTTCAGAAAGGGATGAGTTAGGGAAGAGGACATAGGTATAATTTGTAGCATATTTGGTGTGAATACCTCAAATATACTGAAATAATGTATATGCATGCTAAAGTAGTTGTAGTTATTGAAATTTGGTGGTTTCGCTATTTCAGATTTGTCAAGAACATAAGATGTCTGCGAAGAGGAAGGATACTGACTCAGGTAGTCCTAGCATTTCGAAGAGCGAAAAATTGAAACACCCAGCAGCAGGACAAAGAGAACAGGTATAATTTTGGTATTTTTGTGGATGGTTGAAGTTGATGTGTTAATTTTAAAGCAAACTCTTGTTTATAAGAAATTTAAACGCTTTCAGGCTACATGGACCACATTGGGTGATTTAGATGAACTTGTCACTATTGTTAAAAGTTTTTCAGTTGACAAAAAAAAAGCGGTTGAGTTTCTCCTACATTACAACACTAAGGTCATAAGGAAAACAATGTGTATATGGGTGATAGATCATCTTGATCCTGTTACAAACATTTTGTCTGTGTATGGGGATAGCGTACTCATTACTCTAAGACATGTTGAGCATTTGTTGGGCTTCAAAGAGAATGGAATTACAATTGAGCCAAAAATTATTGATATACCGGACCTTAGTCGCACGATGCCAGGACCATTGTATAGGTTTTTTGGTTTGGATAGAAGAGGCATGGCCACTGAACTGCGAAAGACACCACATGATGACCCGCATTTCAAGAGTATGTTCGTAATCTTCATCTTGACCGTCTTTTGTGCAGCAACAGAGGACATAAAGCCAAAAGAAGATTGGTATTATATCGTTATGCAGAAAAATACTATACGGCATTGGAACTTTGTCAGGTACATCTTCAAAGGGACGATGAAAGCCGTTATTGAGTTCAAAAGGACAAATCACATACTTTGGGTGGATGTCCTCTGTTTCTGATCGTATGCCGACAATATTGACTCTTGCATAAATTTCCAATGGTAACTAAATGATTATATGTTCAAAACATAGTTAGATGGTTTGTATTGGCATGTTGGGGTTGTCATTGTTAGGTAATATGTGAACATGTTTTGGACATTGCAATTAAATGGCAGTTGTGCGAGACTGTTTAATTCAGGTTTTGTTTGTATGCGACAGGCAATTTTTTGTGAATACAGCCCCAAGGATAAGCTTCAAGAAATTTGGAAGTACGATCTTCCAAGGATTAGAGATTGGAGTGACATGAACACAAAGGCATTGCATGATGCAATAAACAAGTTTCCACAAGGATACAAAACGAGAAAAGTAAGGTTTCTGGTACCTATGGACATTGCCAAAATTCTATAATCTTTCGTACCTAATTTAGTTTGTCTCTTACAAGTTCAATTTATTTGTAGTTGTTGTTGATGGTTGAGAAAGACAAGTGTCTAATAACAGGAAAGGTTCCATCTACGCATGCACAAAATGTGGAAAAGGCGTTTTCTCTAATTCTTGATAAAGTGGATAGGTGAGGCCAAGACTTAAATCTGCTCTGGAGTTGGTGTATGGGAAAGCTGGATTCTATAAATGGTGAAGATAGTGAGGAGGGGGAAGAACAAGAGAGTACGAGAAGGAAAAAGAGAAGACTAAAGTAGTAAAGGGAGTAAGAGGGAAGACATCTAAAGATGATTCTGATTTTGAATAGGATGAGGAGGATGAAGACGAAGACGAAGAAGAAGAAGACAAAGAGAGAAATAGAAGGTAAAAAGGGAAAAATAAATTTGTAAGAGGAGTAAAAAGGAATAACTCCAGGAAAAGGGGTGAAGAAACTAACGAGGAAATTTTATCTGAAGAGGATGTATATGAGGAGGAGGAGGAAGAGCAAGAGACTAAGAGAAGGAATAGAGGGAAGAAAAAAGAAGTAAAAGGAGGTAAAGGTCAGAAATTCGTCAAAAGGGGTGAAGAAAATAAAGAAGAAATTATATCTGAAGAGGATGTATATGAGGAGGAGCATGAGGAAGAGCAACAGAGAAAGAGAAGGAATAGAGGGAAGAAAAAAGAAGTAAAGGGAGGTAAAGGGAAGAAATTCGTCAAAAGGGGTGAAGAAAATAAAGAAGAAATTATATTAGAAGAGGATTTATATGAGGAGGAGGAGGAGGAAGATCAAGAGAGTAAGAGAAGGAATATAGGGAAGAAAAAAAAGCAAAAGGAGGAAAAGGGAAGAAATTCGTCAAAAGAGGTAAAGAGACTACCAATGAAGGAGAGTCTGTAGATAATAAAAGTCTGAACGATCAGCAAAAGCGTAGGGGGAGACCAAAAAAGATAGTGTGGCCCTCGAAAAACAGTGAGCAAAAGTAAGATGATTTGGACACAGACGTATCTAAGATAATATCGGAAAATCCCGTACTTCAGCCAGTTGAACAGGTGAAGGAAATTGAAGAAAATTTAGTCGACAGTGGACAGCGTAGAACCATTGTGGCTATAAATGTATTCCCAGAAGGAGATTCAATTGAGGGAGAAGAGAAAAAAGACGGTGGAGATGATGTTGAGGAGGAGACAAGGGACGGTAATGGTGGTGGAGATAAAGTTGGGGAGGAGAAAGGGGACGGTAATGCTGGTGGAGATAAAGTTAGGAAGGAGACAGGGGACTATAATATCGGTGGAGATAAAGTTGGGGAGGAGCCAATGGATGGTGACAATGACAAGGATATGGATGAGGGGGAGGGTGAGGATGAGAATGGTGATGATGATGATGACAATGAGGATGATCATGAAGATAATGATGGTGATGGAAGTGGTGGGGCTATGGATGTCGGGGGTGGTGATGATAAGAACGAGAGTGATGGTGGAGACATGGGTAATGGAAGTGGTGGGTCAATGGATGTTGGGGGGTGATGATCAGAACGTGGGGGGTGATGAAGACAAGGGTAATGGAAGTGTTGGGTCAATGGATGTCGGGGGGGAGGGGTGATGAAGACAAGGATAATGGAAGTGATGGGGAAATGATATCGGGGGGGGGGTTCATGATAAGAACGAGGGTGGTGGTGAAGATGAGGGTAATGGAAGTGGTGAGGGCAGAGATGTCAGGGGGGGTGATGACAAGAACGAGGGTGGTGGTGATGACAAGGTTGACGGGAGTGGTGAGGCCATAGAGCTGGGGGGGGTGATGGTACTGATGAGGGTGGTGGTGATGATAATGTTGATGGAAGTGGTGAGGCCATGAAACTCGGGGGGGGGGGGGTTGATGGTAAATCGACGGATCCGGTACATAAGGGACACGTTGAGGGTAGTGATGGTACATCAAAGGTTACAGTAGTTGAACAACTAGACGATATGATTGCTGGAAAAAGTCTTGAGGAGCAGCCTAACACAATTGCAGAGGAGATGCAACCGGAGGAGCGTCAAGGAACAAAGGGAAAAAAAAGGAAAACAATCATGTTGCCGGCTGAAATTCAAATAAATCGAGAAAGGGTTTCAGCGGTGAGTTCAACTTGAGAAATATTGTGTTGGATATAACTTAAAATATTTATATTTGTTTATTTTTTCAAAATGTGCTTACTGGGTTATGGACGTTAGCAAACCTTCCCTATATGTAGGGACATTACAAACCATGCATAACTGAAGATTGCTTCAATAGTCTAATCTTAATGGTTTGCAGGTTGATGACAATGTTGTCAAGACAAGGAAGTCGATTAGAAAGTGCAAGGCCAACACAAGACAGATTGCCGAATTTGTGTACAACCAAGCTCTAGATCCTCAGTAAGTCCGTTTAGTTAATATGAACGAATTGATTGTGTGCTCGAGTGTGTTAGTCATGTTTGGAAATGATTTTGCCTAACATCATTCTGGTTGTAGGGTCTAATTGCTAATGCAAAGTTTGTTTTTCTACTAGTGTAACAATGAGATCCTGATTAGGACAACTTGGGCAACAGCAAATAGAACGTCGCTACAGACCTTGTCTCCAGAGACTTGTGTAGGAGAAAATGTATAACATTTTTTATAAACTAAAGTTAATTTTATGAGTCTGATTCGATAGTATTATTCTGAAATGAATCTGTGTTGGTTTTTAGGCCATCAATTTAGTGGGGATTCGGGAGACATTAAGTAGGCCAACAAGTTTTTACATCCCTACGTCGCTCCGGGTTTATCTTTCGTATGTTGTTATTTTATAAACTAGTGTTTGGAATGGTATTTATTTTGTCTTTTTTCATCACGGCAATATGTTAATCTGAGGTTGAAGCGTCAAGGATCAAATATTTTCCAGATTCACCAGTCTTTAAAACGTCGTACTTGCCAGATGATCCAGACCAATGCCAATAGGTCATAGACGTACCTCACCTTGTTGTTCCTTTAATGGCTTTTGTTTTTTTCGCTGTTATTTGGCCTCGCTATAAATACTTGATTGCAATGTAGATTTTGGTTCCATTGTGGGCTCAGCAGCCAGACCACTGGTACATGTGTGTTATTCATATGGAGGGAAAAAAATTAGCGTACTTGATTCGCACCCTGACCAAAACACTAAGACAAGATTAGATAATGCCAAAAAGCAGGTAATGACAAGAGTTGCATTTATGTGTATGTGTTGTCTGATAGTGAGGTGGTTTTCATGTGGTACTATATAAACTGATGGTGCATTTACAGATAAGGAAACTGTCCAAGCTCATGTCTTCAGACAAGGAAGACGTCAGGGTTCAAAGATTTCAGGAAATGGAGTCTTGGCCTTTGACGCAAGTGAAAACCCCGATACAAGTTAACGGGTACGACATTTAGAAGTCAGCAAAATGACCTTTGTTCATTATTTTCTTAATGAAAATTAGTTTTCAACTTCTTATGTTTCATTTTAGATTTGACTGTGAGATGCATGTCATCAAATTCATTGAAGCATCAAACGAAAGAAAGTGGACACAGAAGAAATCTTTTGAGGTAACGAATGTCTATGTAATCTCAAAATAAGATATGTATTTCATTTCATGTGATACCCTATACAAAAATCTTCATGTACATTTGTGATTCTACTGTTCAGGATCTTGAAATGCATCGAGCAAAGACTTTGACTTCGTTACTCGAATGGGAACAAAATGAAATCAGAGATCAAGTTATGAGGCTGGCAACCTGTCCTGATTCAGATGATTATTGATTTTCTAAATGTTCCTATTACGCAACCAAATTGAATGTCTGAGTTGCACTTTTAAATTCGTAAGTGTACTCTTGTATCTTGGACAAAACGCGCTACTCTTGCATTGGCATTTACAGCACTTACTAGTCGCCACATGTGTTTGTAAACTGTTTTGACTCTTTACGGTAATGTCCTTAACCATGTTTGGAAGTGATTAATATCGATTATATAAGGGAACAAGTTAGTTAGACCAAGTAATTTTTTATTTAAAATTCTTCACTATCATATAAGGGACAAGTTTGAAAAATGTTATGGTTGACTGTTACAAATAAGACTTTCGGAAGTAATTTATATAATTATTTATTTCGTTATGTCTTTTAAAATAATTGGACATTACCTAAATAAACATGTAACACTAAGTTTCGTTATTGGTGATATAGTAATTTGTTTAATGAAAACCAACAAAGATATGTAAAGTCCTATCATAAGCAATGGACAAAACCTATAAGGTAATGGCCTTAACCATGTGACAAGACGTGTAATTATAAATTGTTTTGACTCTATATGGTAATGGCCTTAACCATGTTTGGAAGTGATATATAAGGGAACAAGTTAGTTACACCAAGCAATATTTTTTATTTAAAATTAATCTCTATTATATAAGGGATCAAGTCTGAAAATGTTATGGTTGTCTTTTGAAAATAAATTTCGTAAGTATTTTAAATTATTATTTATTTGGTTATGTCCTTTAACAAAATAGGACATTACCTAAATAATCATGTAACACTAAGTTTCCTTATTAGTGTTATCCTTATTTGTTTAATGACAACCAATAAAGATATGTAATGTAAGCATTGAGCCTGGAGAAGTTGAAAGACAGAGTAGTAGCCGAACTATAAAAAAACCTGAATAAATGTTTAATTTAATCAAAATGTGAGGACATACATTCCACAATCATGACTGAAAGAGTTTGTAAAATTAATTAAACACCGATTAATTTTTTATATAATAAAAACCAATATTGATGTATACCTATTTGGCTGTGTCCGAACTTGCACAATTTCGTATCCAAAAATTTGTGCTCCTTGAAAAGTGGACCTATTCGATTCCTTCGAAGGACCGTTCCAGATTTTTTCATTTGATCGAAGATGAAGTCAATAACTGCAAGAGGATACACAGAGTAAATGCAATGTATATGCATGATGTTCCTACCATATCCTCGGCAAGAGTGTAACGGCTGTCCGATGTTCCTAATGAGTCTATGATGTACACAGTTTTTTCCAAAACATGGAAAACCAAGAGGAACCAGTGATTCGCCTCATTGTCTAACACAATTATGTATTTCTAGGAACAAAGACTCTGAGAGATGAGTAACTAATAAATCGATATTATTCTCAAAAATTTGGCAACAGTTTATTTAGTTAAACCTGATCTATGCTATCAATATCTTCAGGGATATAGGTTTCATGCAAGTCTGCACACCATTTAAGTATGGGGTTAGTTCCGAAGTACGGACTCCGTTCATCAAATTTCAGTACAATACCCTGAAAGAAACAATGTGTGTTGGTTCTAATCTATAATCGTAAAGAATGCTTGTAATTGTTTTTGTAATTTGGGAGACAACAATAATAACGGACCTGGAAATATGTTGACAATACCATCTTAGTAGAGTTGGTATCCATTAGCCCTAGTTGCATATCAAATAAATACACATTGATAAACTGTCACAAAAAACATATTCGTAAGCATAACCTTTTTTCTAAATTATGTTGTACTTATATTTAGCACCTTTGAGTTATTTATTTACCAGATCAGACAGCCATTCGTCTGGAAATACACACCAACATTCACCAACTGTCAACCTGTGCATATCCTCACGCGGACAATACACTTTGTCACATTTGTTAAACTTTTGAAGATTTAAGCATATTCGCTTATCTCGATCTGATAGCTGAGGTAGATAATCATGGAATAGCGGCCTTGGCACGATACGCTTTTTGCAAGTCAACTGTCCAACTTCATCTGGCCCATCCTCTTCATCCTAAGTTGTATATGAAGTGCATCAAAATAATCAATTTTTATTGGGGTAAATGGTATATGTATGGTAATATTCGTTAGAGGTATTAGTGATTTCCAAACTGTACCTTTAAGACGATAATATCCTTTAATTTACCTTTCTTCCGCCTCTTCGCTTTCAACGATGTTACCTGGACGTAAGGAGTATTAAAAATAGACATTAAATTATCAGAGATATCGTACTAGTAATACCGTTTCAGACAAGGTAGTGTCGACGCCCTCCACAATTTCTGATGGTGATGCATTTTTAATACCGATTGTCCCTTCCTGCTACATATCAAATCAAATCAAACATATTTTAGTTGATTGCCAATTGAAGTATGCGCATCTATTAACATAAACTGATGTACCTGAGCTTTTTGTGTTATTGAATTACTTTTTTTGCTTCCTTTCTTAGTCGTTGAAGGTGCCTGTTCATTGGAGTTTGTCAGCAATTGCGAATGCAATATAACAGATGACAAATAACATAGTTTGATAAACTTACGATTTTAGTTGATTTTAAATGCTCTCCATCACCTTTTAGCTTCTTAACTTTTTTTAATTCTTTCTTTGGTTCTTCCTTGACGTCTCTTAATGTTTCCAACCCTGGAGGAAATTGAGGAACATTGAAACGAACATTTCGAATGTCGTAGGATTCTTCTGCAATTGGTTCGTCTGCAATTGGTTCGTCCGCAATTCCTTCTTCCTTATTAATATCTAATTTACGCTTCGGGTTTGGCGTTTTGAAATGGTCAACCAATCCACCATCAGGACTTAGAAAAGGGGAATTTGATCGATTATTAGTAGCGCAACTAAAACTTGGATTTTCGGTTGACTTTTGGTCTCCTGGTGTGCAATACCCTTCTGTATCAGAATTCCAATTACCATCAGCATGAGAACCAACTTGTTTACATTTGAGTTCAGCCAACGACAAGTCAATGTTGGTTACTTTTGTGCGTATTTCATTAATGGCTTCTAGAATCACACCCAAGTTCTACTCAAAGAAAACATTGAAAAATCAATATAGAGATTGGAATTAAACATGTGATATAATTTCAGCATTGTTAGTTCATAATCTATGTATACATTTATAATTAATTGTGATTAATATTGCAGAACAACGGCATATCATATTTGACATTAACTTAAATATATAATAACACAAATTAACCGCCTTACGCTTGAAGTACTGCTGTTGTCCTCTTCCATTGGTGAAATTGATGTAATCCAGAAGCTTTGTGTATCAGATTATTGTCCGTCACTCGATTAAATTTACGAAGATAGTCGCCAAAAAACAAAGGGCAATTCTGTGGTGATAAAAAATAAAAACCCTAGTTCCTAACCACCCACTTACCCACATTATGTGTGTATATATATATAAATCAAAATTATTTATATCATTGTGGGCCACATACAAAAGGTGAAGACGTTATCATTTATATATATATATTTTAAATTTGCCCTTTTTATTTCAATTATTTCAGAAGGTGCATGTATGTAATTCCTTTATTTTTATGAATAATTTGTTGAAATCATATCTTCACCGAAAAATAAAAAGATTAGGAAATCATTTGTTTTCCAAATAACAATTTACAATGCGTTCTTAAAAAGCGAACTTTATGGAAACTTATACAAAAGGGCACTTTTTCTAGTTACGTTGTATATTAGTTTAAACTGTTTAAAAATTAAATCGAAAATAATTTTACCTTTTGCAATACCCTTAATACGAGTTTGGAAATTACAGACTAATTGCTTAACATGAACTATTACAAAAAACAAATCCCTTGCAAGAATACTTAAAAGCTTCTACGACTATCCGAGTATTCCATCACCAATCCACGTCCACCGCCAGAGGAATTGAAATCTTCTCCGTAATCGTCTTCATGATCCTGATCATTCCAACTTTCCCAACACCGATTGTGCTCAGATGTTCTGGATGCACGTTCTGCCCATTTATCGCAATCACATTTGAAATGTAACAAAACTGGTGGAAGTTCCCTCTGTTGGTGTAACTCTGCAGTGTAATGGTAGCCAAAGTACAATTCACGGGCCTCGTTATACCTAGCTTCGTATTTAGGTGTATAAAAAGTTGTTGCGATCTCCTTTCCCCATGTCTTGCACACTTGCATTGCTGATAAGCGGTCTTCGTGTGACAACCTCTTGAAGATCATAAGGCACATCAGGTCCATATTTTTTCCAACTTCAAAGGGGGACTTCGAAATCCAAGGAAGTTCACACTTCATTTCTGGACGATTAAAATGTTTCGTTATACCCCACTTCCATTTCGCCTCTTCCTCCTTTACTTAAAGTGGGTAATCCTCTTCAATATGATTTTGAGGAAGATTGTGATTTGGACATACTCTATGATAGGTAGGTGGCACTACATTTTCTATTGAAGGCAACTTGTGCAAGATATGGAATATGGAAGAGCAAAAAGAGAAAGTACTTTTAATTATGACATAGGTGTTTAGTTTTATTTAGTAACATAGGTTTTGAAGGAAAAGTGGCGGTTATCAAACTAAAAAAATTTCCTACCTTCTGAATTATTAAATAAAATATTAGGAGCAGTTATTCTCATGTGTAAGTGCAATGATGGTTAATGCCTAATATGACAGCTAGCCCTATCACCTACAACCCAAAGCAAGGGATTTTATTTTTAGATTTGCCATCATTACAACATCCAGTTCCTCTTGAATTTCTTAATCAATTACCATTTCGACTTCAGTGGCAGTTTGTAGGAGTAGGTTTGCATTGGCAATAAATAAATATGTGGAAGCTTTTTTAGGCGACAAATTGGGTGTTCATTGTAAAAATTTAAAGTACTTATTTACTAGTTAAAGTACTTGAAAAGGTAAAATTATTTTGTACGGTTAGTAATCCTAAATTTGTCTTCAAATTTATATTGAAATAATAACTAAGGTTTCGTCTTTTAAGTGACCATTTAGCACTTCTACCCATTTTTGAAAACTACTTTAAATACTACTTGAGAAGGGTAAAATATTTTGGGGGGTTAATAAAGCCATTGGTACATCTTGTAACTGACCATTAACTCAGCATTTCATTCGATTATTTTGATTGGTTTGGCAACGCATAAAACCCCTTTATGTTATGTCCAAAATACTATACAACCGCATAGTCGTTGAGAGGCTAGACCTATTCCAAACAGATTCAAGAGTTGGCGAGTAACCTTCATTTAAACCTAGCCCTTACCCAACCCGATTACTTAAACGTGTCAAAATTATTGACCCTAACACAACCCGTTATTGCCCAAACCAGTTTATGTAGTGTCCATTGATCACATGCATCGAGTACATAGTAAGACATATTCCAAAAGCAAAGTAATACATAATAATACTTGATTAAAACATGACTAGACATATGTTCCAAAAAATACAAAATAAAACATAACAGAATATTCAACAATAAGATGTCCCGAAACATAATTAATAATAACCTTCAGTCATGTACTTCGACCCCGTAAAATCTACTTCGAACCTACATCCATATATTCTTTTTGAATAACTTTACAAGGAAAGTGACGCGTTGTTTCTCCACGAGCTCAAATGTGCAAATGTCGTCAGGCCCAGCTCCGACATCTACAACGAATTTTCTTGCGTTGGAAGGTATTTTTCAGTTTGACTTTCCACTTGTTACCGGCCGCATCAGTCAAAGTTGCAATTCTGTCGGTCCTTTCCATCATGTTCTCTTTCACAAAATACTCGGGCATAATCTGCAAAACTTTCGTATCAATAATTTCAAACATACAATTGAATTAAATTTAACAAACCCAATATTTACCACCATGGCATAAGTAAACACGGCATCTGTAAGTGAGGCTATGAAATGGGGACGGGCTCTAAAGGAGATCGAAGTGTAGGCCATCGCAGCAAGGCAAGTTTCTCCGTCGTTCAACCATTCTTGTTTACGCCCACGCTGATTAATGTTAAAATGATCCAGCTACCTTCCGACTTGAATTGCTTGGATACCCCTGATTTGTGCACAACATCGACTGTGAATACACAGTTCCCAATGTACACGAATAATATTGTGTCCCCCACTTAGATTGAGTTCTGTCAAATGAATTTTGACCATCCTCTACGGAATGTCAGCTTTTGATTTATACCATCTGGTACGAAATCCTGTTCAATTACCCAAAAGTCATTGCTATTGGCACGACGGAGTAAGGCTGTGCATGTAGCAGCGAGGGTGATGAGTTACTTCACATAAACCGAAGGCACCTCCTGAAAATTATCCAATATATCGAGTTCATAGCCAATTGAAAGCCATATACGCAACAATTTATAGTATTGAAGTAGAAATTATATTATACACAAACCAAATTATATATGTAAGCATTGATAATTACAATATATTATATCTAATAGCTCTCAAAATTAAAATTCACCAATTCGGTAACCATTTCGGGTGTGAACATAATCTGAAAACTAGCCTGTGCTCCTAACAGCGTCTGTTTCCACAACGTGTTCAATATATCTCCTGCCGTCGATCGAGTTCGGCATAATTAGATTGACTCCCCGACTCCATTAGGCTTATCAGTCGACGGCAATGAGAAGTGAAGAAAGCCTAAATTCTGTACTACCCCCACATTAATCCAACAAAAATTCAATTTAAATAAAATCAAAATTCGTAAAAAAAAAACTGAAAACATAAATCATTAGCATCTTAAAATAAAACTTAAATCACATAAAAACGGTTAATCAAATAAAAAAACTCAATCACATTACCGCACATTTTATTTGTATGAGAGACTAGAGAGAGACATAGAGAGAGCAGGGGCTTAGAAAGCATCAGTCGCCGACAAAATACTCCGATAATATAAAATGTATTTCTACAATACCTATTCTAATATTGGTTAAGAAATTTATTATTGTGCTTACATGATTTCATGTTTCCAAAATCAAGAATTAAAATAAGAAAATAAGCTAAACCAAAAAACACCACTTTTCACTTTTCACACTAAAAATCAAGAATTCAAATAAAAACAGAAGCTAAACCAAAAAACACCACTTTTCACTTTTCACACTAAAAATCAAGAATTCAAATAGAAACAGAAGCTAAACCAAAAAACACCGCGTTTCACACTCATATTGCAATAATTGTCAAAATAAAACCACAAAGATTGGAATATAAATTTACATTAGACTATAAAATAATGAATCTGGATATCTCACTTACTGATTGTGGTGCCTGGAAGATGAAGAAGAGTGCGAGAAATGAATTGAAAAAATGTTGAGGAAGATGTGGTTAGTGGGGAGGAATATAGTGGGTAAGTATGGAAAGTTTTTTTAACTTATGGGATTCTGGGAAGTTGAACGGGATAAATTACTTATATTTATTGATGTCAAGTAAAAAAAATCAGGAAAGTTAATAAAATGGAAATAATGTAAATTATTGTCAAATCTTAATTATTAAACACGAGTATCTTTTCACGGCGATGCTCCGTATGTTTTGTGGTTTAAATTTTATTAGTGGTTACATATAAAAAATGTGAAAAATATAATTAAAAACAACAATTTGTAAATATGGTGATCAAAAGTGGCCAATTGACCGAATAATTTAAAACATAGGTGACCCACAACAAAAATTTGGTAGATAGACTTGCTCTCAAGACAATTGGTAATTACAACAAAGATCGGGCGACATTTAGGTTATTTTTCTGTTAGATTCAAATTGGGTATATAGTGTGTAGTGATAGTAGAAGTTTATTAGATAAAAACACGAGATATCTATACAAAAGGAATGTTAATACACGCAGTGAATGTTGATCAAGTTCAGAATAATTATAAAAATCCAAATACCATAAATGTCATTTGGATTCCATTTTATTTACCAAAATGACGTAAAATCAATTTTATATAGTTAAATGTCATTTGAGCGCAGTATTTTTTACCAACTTGTCGTTGGATCATACCTTTCTTTTTTAAACCAATTTGTCATCGGAGCAAGTTTTTTTACCAAATTGTCGTTGAGGGTCAATTGTGTTTCATAAGTTTGGCCAATTGGCCATTCAAAAGTTGCAACATAGCAATTGCTTTTTTCAAAAGATGTGTTCAAAGTTGGGCAATGTCCAGGGTATATTAAGTACATAGTCAATACGTATTAAAATGTATACGATAATCTAAGCACCAAAATAAGGTATGGAGCTGTCAAATAATGGTAATGTTTATGCTTTAATTTATTAGTAGTGTATCGGGTTAAATATAGATTATATTAAATATAGATTATATAAGAGTTTATTGCTTATGTGTAGAGAATAAATCACTATATGAGTTAAGTAGTTACCAATGACACCAACTTCTAACCCTTTTCCGTAGGTGTGATGGTAATGATGGAAAGTGGCCTATTACCTAGGTCTAGTCCTTTTACCAATAGAGCAAATCCTGATTTTATTTTAAAATTGGTCATCATTATAAAATCTCACTCTTTCCCTAGGTTTACTGGGTTGTTTTTATTTTAATGGTCTCATGAATGTTTTAGGTTTACAATAATACTTATTGCGTATTTTGTTGTCAATAAAAACTTATGATTTTGGCAATTAAACTTAGAGGTGGTTTTTTCCTAACCCTAACCCGTCCGTTTACTTAAACGTGTCGAGTTCGGGTTGACTCGTTTAACGTTTCATATATATTTGATGTTCTTAATTCATATACTTTTTGTTTGGAACTTGTTCAATTTCATGCGTTAGTTAAAATAACATCTAATATTATATAGGAAAAATTGATAAGAATAATCCGACCTTTGGCCGGTCTTCCATTAGTGGTACCACCATCAATTAATCCAGCAATAATCCCACTTTTGACACCCATATTCTCTCATTGGGCCGTGACCTGTTGGTAACCTACGATTGTGGGTAATCTTCCTAATTGCATGATTAATAGCTCATTAGGTATATTTTAAACTTAAAATCTTACTTAATTAAAGTTTTAAATCAAATTTAATTAAAAAAACTAATAAAAAGAACCTACCCCCTCCCCTCCCCTTCCCCCCACTGCTGCCACCCCACCCCACCACCCATCACCACTTTCTAACAACCACCACTCAACCCACTTACCAACAGAGCCACTTCCCACCACCCAACCACCCTTCAGCCACCATAAGTCTACCCAACTCAATAGACCCTTTCCCCACAACCGACAACCACAAACCTACCCATCGCACCCAAAACCAATCCACCACCCAAACCCATCAACCCGCCACCAAGAAGAGAAAAGAGAGATGCATCACTGCTCCACAGCATTGCTGAAAGATAGAGCGAGCAGTTACAGGACATACCATCAGATGAATCCAACTAATATAGGTGCGTCTGTTTTGTTAATAGATCTTTTCAGATGAATTTAGTTGTGAAATATGTAAAGTCTTGTTGGATAGATTTTGAATTAGCATGTGTGTCTATTTATAAACATTTGAACCTTCATTCGGACTACTTATTACTTGCTTCTAATGTGTAGGACACTATCTAGGGATGGATGTTCATGATTGTTCTACAATCAGCACTGACCGCCCTCTGCAACCGGGAGTTGTAAGTTAGCAACCTTCTTTCTCTACCTCCTTTTTTTTTCCTTTCTTTCCGCACGCCACACCATTTGGTGATTTTGCTTCGGAGTTTGACTACCATGTTCCTGAATGTGTTCAATGGCATATTTTGTCCTATGTGATAGGGCTTGAGTTTGTTGAATGGGAATGCATTGTAGTGCCTTGTTTTTGTTCATGAAATTCGTAGATTTCTTATTTCTCCAGGTTATAACGATTGAACCGGGTATATGTTTACCAATCGGAAGGAAAGAAGGGGGCGAGGAACTATAAAGAGAGGGGAAAGGGAGGGGATGGTGATGGGGGTGAGCTGGGGGGAGGGTTGTCGCCGGTCGCCGATCAAATACGAAGAGGATGACGGCAGGGGAATGGGAGGGGATGAGGGTGGGGTGGCATGGCAGTAGTGGGGAAAGGGAGGGGATGGGTTTTGGGTTTTTTTTTTTTTTTGGTAAAATTGATAAGAATAATCCGACCTTTGACCGGTCTTCCACCAATGGTACCACCTTCAATTAATCCAGGTATAATCCGACCTTTGACACCCATATTCTCTCATTGGTATGGAATGATGGCAACCTGTTTGAACGGCCAAAATGACCGTTGACTTTTTAAAAAAATAAAAACTTAATAAAAAAAAGGAAAACCCACCCCCACCCCCACCTCCATTCCCTCCCCTGTCCACACTACTGCCACCCCACCCCCACCCCCACCCCCACTGCCACCACATGCCACCCCACCCCCACCCCCACCCCCCTTCACCCCCTCGAGATAACCGGCGACCGGCAGCCAGCAGCCGGGGATCATTTATTTCTTCTCCTCTTCACCCCCTCGAGCTCACCGGCAGCGACCACAACCTCGCCCAACTCTCTCTTTTTTTCTCTTGCCGCCAGCCTTGCCAACGACCACGACCGTCTTCTCTTGCTTCGAAAACCCAACCCAATGCTACCCCCTTCAAATACGGTGGTCATAGTGTCGTTTTTGGCGGTGGTTAGGGTTTATGGGTGACGTTTTGTGGTGGTTAATTGAAGGGGAGGCAACAAGAGAGGGGGAGGGTGGCAGTGGAAGGGGAGACAGTGAGGGAGGGGGAGGCTGGCAGGGGAAGGGGGAGGGTGGTAGGGGAAGGGGTGGCAGCGGGGGAGGGGGAGGGTGGTAGGGAAGGGGGAGGGTGGGAGGGTGGCAGGGGGAGGGGGAGGGTGGTAGGGAAGGGGGAGGGTGGCAGGGGAAGGGGAGGGGTGGCAGCGGGGGGAGGGGAAGGGGGAGGGTGGGAGGGGAGGGGTGGGTTTTTTTTTAAGTTTTTTTTTATTAAATCTGATTTAAAATTTTAATTAAAATTTTAAGTTTAAACTATACTTAACTAGCTATTAATCAAGTAATTAGGAAGATTACCTGTAATTGTAGGTCACCAACAGGTGAGGGACCAATGAGAGAATATGGGTGTCAAAGGTCGGATTATACCTTGATTAATTGAAGGTGGTACCATTGATGGAAGACCGGTCAAAGGTCGAATTATTCTTATCAATTTTTCCTTTTATTTTTAATTTTTTTTAAAAAGTCAACGGTCATTTTGGGTGGTCAAACAGGTTGCCATCATCTTGTACCAATGAGAGAATATGAGTGTCAAAGGTGGGATTATTGCTGGATTAATTGAAGGTGGTACCAGTGGTGGAAAACCTACCAAAGGTGGGATTATTCATATCAATTTTTCCTATTATATAAAAGTAACACTAAATAAACTACGTTCAAAAATAAATGAATGAAGGTAAGATGTAGTAAGAGAAAACTTTAAAATATGTGTAGGTAAACAGGTTGTCGTGTCGTTTTCGTGACAAATAGCTCGACCCTAAACCAACCCGTTTAATAAACGTGTTGTGTCGAGTCAACCCATTTACTTAAACGTGTCAATAGTGTACCCAAACCCGCTAATTTCGAGTCGGGTTGTCGTGTCGAGTCAACATTTACCACCTCTATTTAAAACAAATTTGAGCACCTCTCCACATGTGTAAACGCTATGATGGGGATGACAAAAAATACGGATTTTACTAATACCAAAAAACCTAAATCCTACTCGGACCATACCCTTTCATCTTTGAATTGTGATTGGTCACAAATACATAAAACCAAATTTTAATGAAACATTCTCAATCCAATTAACTACACTTATATATTAAAATATTACATATGTGTCTTTAGGGTCACCCAAACATTTTCCATCCTACTCCATTCACCTCTCAAATCAGCATTAATACCCAAAGTTATCTTCTTTGCCAAACACTTCCCTACTACCAAACGACAATAGGTATGGGTAAAGATCTTATACAGAAAAGTCATATTATTTTTATTACCAGTACAAAGGCATTACAAAAAAAATAAAGCTACAATTGCCAAATATTAAATTTATAACCGCCTAAAAACAAAACTGGAAAAAATAACTAAAGGTTATTTTGTAATTTTTAAATTAACTATATTTTTGGAATAACAATGCTATTTGTTTCAGTTTTGAAAAATTACAAATTAGTGATATGTATTAGCTATCAATAACAAACATTAAACATGTCTCCTCATGTGTAAAAGATATGAAGGGTATGACCACAAAACCACACTTCCCTACTACCAACAAACCAAATACGAAGTACATCTATGTTATTGCAAATTTGTTTTGTTTTTATGAAAGCAATCAGAAGCCATGAAAGGATACTTAGGTCAAAATTAAAATTTGAAAAAAAGATTCAAATTGCAAAACAATTAAAAAACAATACCAAATAAATTTAACATCTGGCATGGAACAAACTACCCATAATCACAGCAAAAAAATGAAAAAGTTTACAGAAAGAAACAATTAAATGAAAGATCATATCTTCCATTCTAAGTTCAAATAACGTTTATACTAACAGAGCATAATTTAAATTAGTTATTCCTTTACATTGCAAAATCCAACAACCATACTCCTTGAGATCTACTTCACTAGAACTAATAGCAAACTTGGGCATCCATTTTAAAGAAAACACGCAACAGCCCACACCATCACTACAACTACATTTGCCTTCCATCTTCTTGCCACCAATCCCGTGCAACAAACAATGTCTTAATATTATTAATAGTACTCGATCAATACAAAGCACTATGAAATGAAGCCCACAAATCATATACAATTGAAAACATAAATAAGAAATCCAATTGAAAATGGATTGAGCAAATTACCTCAGGTTAGTTTAAAGCGGACAATGGAGTTGATGCATGTGATACTGAACACTGCACAACACGCATGCTATGTCACTGTTATAAGTATCAAAGAAGTTCCAGTGCTGGCCTTCTGATCCTGGACAAGAATGACATATGTTGTCTTGTGAGGATTTACGATCTTTGTTCAACTCCCAAAGAGTGTCACGGAGATTGTCTAAAGCTAGGAAGCAACAGAGCCTGTGGGTGTAAGTGGATAACAAATTCATTTGGGCAAATGAAACAAGCTTAAATAACCCATCAATTCGGTCTTGATGGTATAGAAATAATCCACGAACATACTCTTCATATTGAAGGTTTATATCCGCGAGGTCATTCAGTGCTCCTTCAGAATCACGAAGAATCAGGAACTTCCTTATTGCCTCTTCAACTTGTTTATTTTCAGTGGCCGATGGGGATGATGGTTCCAATGATGGTGATGATGGTGGTGGAGAAGACGATGATGAAGAAGATAATGACGACGTGATCATGTTAATACTTTGACCTTTAAATGTGGGGTTTTCTACTAGATGAAGCCGTCAAAGATATGTAAGAAAGAAGTTGAAGCAGGAGAGAAAAGGGTAGAGAAAAGGGAGGAGGAGAAGAATATTTGGACAAATAAAATGTAGAGAATATTTGCAATGATGGTGGAAACTGAAAGGATCTTTGCTTATTTAACAAGGGGCCCCGTTTGAAGTGTCTCTTGGAGTCTTGGACACATCAACAATGAAAACTGTCAGTTTTCCAAAATCATCTAATGAACCGCCTCTTGCCCCCTCCAATGACGCGCCTATAACATTTGTTCATCCCGTGTTTTTTAAAAGATGTGTTAACATTTGGGCGATGGCCAAAATAGGTTTAGGACATATGGAGTATTTATGTATGTATACGATAATCTAAGGACCAATATAATATTCAAAACTTAAAAGATGCATATAAATGTATTCAAGAACAACCACCAACTACAATAATTCAATGTTTATAAGAAAACTTTACAAATGACAATCAATAAGAATCGGTATCCCTTATTCATGTAGATGAATAAAATTCTCAAGCGTCCAACTAGCAACGATGACAGCCAAATGATAATGATAATTATTAATATCATATAATAATAATTAATAATAAATAGTAATAATAATAATATTGTCAAATAATAATAATAATAATAATGTTGTTATATAAAAAATATTTTAGTACCTTATTATTCCTTATTCGATCTTATTAGACCTTATTAGACCATATTAGACCTTGTTCGACCTTACACGAGTATGCTCGAACTTATTCAACCTTATTAGACCTTATCTGGACTTATTACTTATCTGACAATTAAATGTTTGCATTTAAATAATACTATACAAAAGTACACACCCTTTTTTAAAAAATCAAGTGAATTAAGTGTTCAATTTTAAGAGATTAAATCTCTCAGGAACAGAATAAGTCACTATATGGGTTAAGTATATCTCTATTATATAAAGGAACTCTAGAGGGAAACCAAAAATAGAAAAAGAAGAAAAATACAAACCAATAAGACAATAACTACTCACCCATTTATAAACTGCTGCCACAAAAATTTGACCAAAGACCCACCACTTTACTTCCATTTCACCCACGTCTTCATTTCACACCACTCTCAAATCTCAATCCGTTCAAACTCTCTTCAACGTCTCTCATCTCTTCCATTCCTCTGCCCTTCAAACTCCTCTTACTTCATAATCCACAACCTTCTCTCACTAAAACACGCCACTACTCTCACAAAGCATAAACTTCGTTCTCCCTCCGTCGTCTCAGCTCTCAAGAAACTCTCTGAGTTAGATTTGATTCCTTTTTCTCCGGACAATGACAGAATTTTGACGTCAGATTCCGACCTTTACGCATAATTCTGACGGTGAACTGCAGTTTATATTCTTTCAAGGAATCTGTCATTGGCAAGGTACTTTCTTCTTCCGATTTCTTTTCTTGAATTCCTCATTCCTTACATGATTTAGTTTATCTTTTTTAATGTTGTTGTTTATGGCTTATAATTGTGGGTTTCTCTCTGCCATTTGTTTGCTCAGGTGGGATCTTACTCTGAGGTTAGTTTTCTCTTTTGGGTTTCTCTCTCTGATTTTTAGGTATTTTTCTTTTATTTTTATTGGTGGCATTTCCATTTTTGATTATTGGATGATGAAAAAGATTAAAACTTTAAGGGTTTTTTTTTTTTTGTTTTTTTTTTTGGATTTTTTTGAATTTTTTGTGGTGGCATTTTGACGTATAATTAGGATTTAGTGATTGGATTATAGGATGATGAAAAAGATTAGAACTTTAAGGTAAATAATAAATTCATACTTGCAATACAACCGTACCAGATGTCAGTGAGTCAACTTGGAGAGAAACTCTACAAAGAGGGCAACTCGACTGAGTACACAACCAACGATCAACACAATCAGAGTGAAATCGATGATCACATTTAAGCGAGACTTTAACTTTATCACAACCTTCAAAAACACCCAAACAAATACAACATTCCATTTCATCATCTCTACCAACAAATGAGCGTTGGAGAAAAATGATAGGCAATGATTTAATGAAAGTTGGATCTAACCCATGTGAAACTGTCGTACGCGGTGGCGCATGGGATAGTTGTGGTTGTGAGTGGTGGTAGTGCGCATGGTGGGCGTGGCGGAAACAGAATTACCATCGCGCGTAGAGTAATAGGAGAGTGACTAAGAGGATTATTGAGAAGAGGATGAAGAGGTAAAAGAGAGTTTGGCCGTGGATTTGAATATTTGTGATCGTCGAACTTGAAGTAATGCCAATGGAGTAAGTGGGAGTTTTGGGAGGTGTGAGTTGGGATAGGTGGTTTAAGAGGTGGCGATTCATAGTGAGTGAGGGAATGAGTGAGTATATTTGGAGGAATGTGTTACTGCGTTGTTGTGTTTGATCTATTTCTGGGATTTTTTTTTTTCAATTTTTGAGTTATTTTGACTTTTTGGTGGCATTTTGATGTATAGTCACAATTAAGAGATTTGATTCCGTGATTAAATTAAATCGTGATGGATGTGGTTTTGTAATGATGAAAAAGATTAGAACTTTAAGGGTTTTGTTAAGAACTTATGATATTAAAAAAAAGATTTTTATCTTTTATGATTTCCTAATGATGGCATGATTATGCATATTTAGCATGAACTAGGATGCTATCATTGTGATTTTCTTCATCTCTTTGTGTGTTTTTTTGGTGTTAACTTGAATTGGATTGGTTTTTAGTTTGGTAAATTCATTCTTTTGTATTGGTCTTCGTCCGGATTGATGTATCTTTTTGCTGAGGTAAAAGATGAGGTTTTTTAAGCTTAAGGGTTTTAGTCTACAATCTATGATCATCTAAATTTAGGATTGGTTTTTATCTTTTTGATTGAATTATGTTGCAATTGTGAATGGTGCAGGCCATAATCTTAATTAAACTTCTTCATTTTATTATGGGATTCTAGCACAGTTTTAATATTTTGTCCCTTTCACACTTCCTAACATAGAAAGATCCAAATTTAAAGAGTACTAAAATTAATGTCAAGTTTCAGAATGGAGATGGCGGTGGAGATGTAAATGGATGAGCAGAGGAGGCAGCCGCACAAGAAGGCAATATCTGAGCGGAGATGCCATGATGGGGTCTTCCCTGATCAGCAAACCAAGAAGGAGAGGCAGTGGGTTTGATTTGAGGAGGGAGAGGTCTAGACTCTAGACTACTCTCATGCAACAAAAAAAAAGCAAATTTAGTATACTCTTTTAATTAGTATCAATACTTTACATTTGTAAGTGAGGCAATTCGAAGAGGGTTGGAATACTTGAAATCATGGTGGTGATGTGTATATTTTCATATAGGACCAAACCAAACCTTTATAAATTTATATTATTTGATACACGTTATAATATATTAGTAATTAGCATATTAGGGAAATTAATTGGTAATAGAGAAATTTTGATCACCAATAACCCAAGCATTCTTCAATTATCCTCACAATGAATTGTTGCTCTATTCACATGTTTCACAACATTTTATGGACATTTTTTCTTAAACATTATTTAAGCTTACTAGAAATGTATCTATGTTATTTAATTTACCTTTTGATATGTAAATTCGCACGCATTGCGTGCATATAAGACTAGTACCAATGAAACCAACTTCTAACCCTTTTACCTAGTTGTGAAGGTAATGATGGAAAGTTCCCTTTTACCTAGGTCTAGCCCCTTACCCATAAATAAAACCCTGATTTTATTTTTGAAATTTGTCATCATTACATCATCTTACTGTTGACTAACTAAATCTAACCAAACATTTAGCACTTCTACCCATAAAAGCATAAGATTTTGGCAATTGAAAGAAAGATCGAGCACGACTCCCCATGTGTAAAAGCTGTGATGGGGATGACAAAAAATCAGGATTTCACGAATACCAAAAAACTTAAATCCAACTCCCTTCACCTCTCAAATCACATTTGCCAAAGTATTATTCTTTGCCAGAGATTGCACTTCACACTCATATATTATTTCTAAACTTCATTATTGCTATATATATATATATTATACAAAACACTCATATAGTATTTCTAAACTTCATTATTGTATATTCTCATCACCTCTCTGATGACGTCAGTCAATTTTATACCAAAAGTTAAGTTAATCGAGAAAATGAAATTTAATTAGGCCAGTTAACAAAATAGGTAATAAAGCAAACCCTTAATTTAGTTTTAAAATTGGTCAAAATCATAACATTTTACTCTTGACTAAATTAATCAGCTATCACTTCACATAAATAAACAAGTTGTGGGATTGTAGCAATCTAAGAAAATTGTAAGCAAATAATATAACTGGTAAACGCCTATTTTCAAATTACACTTGGAAAGTCACTATTTTAATTATTAGCCCTTAATATTTTAAAAATATCACAATAAACAAGTATGTAACAAAGATTGACATTAATTGACAAATAGGGAATAACAAGTAGTAACTAAGTAAATACATTAATTGAACTAACTAAAGCTACCCAAACATCTGGCACTTCTACCCATGAGTAGAGGTAAAGATGGTAAGTGGTTCACATTGAGAACATGCAAATTCTGATTTTATTGGTCATCTTAGTCATCATTAAAAATGCCCTAATACTTGTATTTTATAGCATCTTCCTCTTCACTATCTTAATCAGACATCATCCTACCTTTTCATTTGCAGTTGTAGCTTCTAGGCTTGCAGTGGGAATAAAAGAGTGTGTCCAACTAAACCTAAATAAATTTGCCATTGTTTTTGAATTAGTTGATATATATTCTTTAACGGTTGTTATATAATTAATAAATTATGGGAATTCAAAAAAAAATATTGTTTCGCCTTAGTATTTTGATGGGTGATTAGTTTTCTCTATTTTGATATACAACCCTATTTTGAAATGCCTCTTGGACACATAAAGATTAAAAAATGAAGGTATTCCAAAATAAATTAATCAACCCTATGTTAGGCAATGTCCAGAAGAGATTACGGATATATCTAACATTGTTTAAAACGTAAACCTTAAGCTATTGACTAAATAAGTTAGGGAGCTGTCACAAAATGCAAATTTGTATACTTTCCTTTATTGGTAGTGGATTAGTTTAGATTAGACTAGATTGGATTAGATTAGTTTGTTGTATCAGTTAATTAGGGTAGTTTACAATATTGGACATTATAACATAGTGTAGACCCTTAATATTTTTAAAAATAGCACAATAAACAAGTAGGTAACAAAGATTGACATTAATTGACAAATAGGGAATAACAAGTAGTAACTAAGTAAATACATTAACTGAACTAACTAAAGCTACCCAAACATTTGGCACTTCTACCCATGAGTAAAGGTAAAGATGGTAAATGGGTCACATTGAGAATATGCAAATTCTTATTTTATTGGTCATATTAGTCATCATTAAAAACGCCATAATACTTGTATTTTATAGCAGCTTCCTCTTCACTATCTTAATCAGACATCAGCCTACCTTTTCATTTGCAGTTGTAGCTTCTAGGCTTGCAGTGAGAATAAAAGAGTGTGTCAACAAAACCTAAATAAAATTGCCATTTTTTTGAATTAGTTGATATATATTCTTTAACGGTTGTTATATAATTAATAAATTATGGGAATTCAAAAACAATATTGTTTCACCTTAGTATTTTGATGGGTGATTAATTTTCTCTATTTTGATATAGAACCCCATTTTGAAATGCTTCTTGGACACATAAAGATTGAAAACTGAAGGTATTCCGAAATAAAGTAATCAACCCCCATGTTGGGCATTGTCCAGAAGAGATTACGGATATATATAACATTGTTTAAAATGTACACCTTAAGCTAATGACTAAATTAGTTATGGAGCTGTCACAAAATGCAAATTTTTTATACTTTCCTTTATTGATAGTGGATTAGATTAGATTAGATTGGTGTATCAGTTAATTAGGGTAGTTTACAATATTGGACATTAAAACATAGAGCAGACCCTTAATATTTTTAAAAATAGCATAATAAACAAGTAGATAACAAAGATTGACAATAATTGACAAATAGGGAATAACAAGTAGTAACTAAATAAATACATTAGTACATTGATGGGTGATTAGGTTTCTATATTTTGATATACAACCCCATTTTGAAATGCCTCTTGGACACATAAACATTGTAAAATTAAGGTATTCCAAAATAAATTCTCAAACGTCCAACTAGCAACGATGATAGTCAAATGAAAATAATAATAACATATATCATGTAATAATAATAAATATTATATAAATAATAATAATAAAAATAATAATAATAGTTATAAGTTATAACTATTATTTGTCAAATAGTAATTGTGAAGGGATACAAACTTATTAATTGTAAGGCAACTAAAACAAATTTTGAGCACGTCTCCACATGTATAAAAGCTATGATGGGTATGACCAGAAATCCGGAATTCTCTATATAAAGAAACGAACTACATTTGTCTCTTCACCTTCCTAATCAACATTTACCCCCTTTTGCCTGAAATAAACCAAATACATATTCTCTTAACCTTACTAGTCAACATTTTTCTTCTTCGCTAGATATATCTTCTCACTTTCTCTCCAAAAATCCTTCACATTGTCTTTGATATGTGGAAGAGCAACGACCTGTGCAATCCCGTCATTGGTCATATATTTAACATCAGTTGATCCACTTTCCGAAATTGGCATGCCTTTAACATAATAATGAGCACGAAATGCAGCAAGGTGTGCATAATAAGCTTGAGGGTCACCCAGAAAAGCCATTCGAAGTGTTTAAAGTTGTCTGGCAGTCCCTCCAGCTTATTATGTACACCTTGCTTCATTTCGTACTCGTTATTATGTTGAAGGCATGCCAATGTTGGAAAGTGGATCAACTGGTGTTAAATATATGACCAATGGCGGGATTGCAGAGGTCGTTGCTCTTCCACATATCAAAGATAATGTGAAGGAGTTCATGTTCTCATACAAAGCAATCGTAGAATTATTCTGGGATACAATGTTTGACACTTTGACACTAGTCTTACTAGGTATTTTTGTAGATTCAGTTCCAATGTATAAGTAATAGTTTGTTCATCCATAATACAGTTCCTAATGATTTGTAACTATAGTATTAAGGGTCTTTATATTTTGTTTATTGTCATATTTGAATTTGTTAACATATGTGTTTGGGCATTGTCTAAAAGGTTTTATGGGCATGTATAATATTATGCATTAAAAGGTTTGCATTTAGGGGGCGTTTGGATTGGGGTTTCAACAAAGGTAAAGGGAAACAAAACCCTATGTTACCCTTACATGGTGTTTGGTTGATGTTTTTTTTCCTTTCCTTTTACCCCTTTTTCAGTTTCCATAACCCTTACCTGATTCCCCACCACCCCCAAGGTTTTGGATTCCCCTCTTTTCCTCTACACTATAACCACCATTGGCCAACCTTGACCACCATTCCACAACCAACAATGCTCGACCTCCAGTCCATAACCACCAGTAACCACCCCCTCATCCATCGAAAACCACCATGCGCCGAGAACCACCGGTCAGCCATCGGAAAACACCCAGACACCGTCAAACCACTAAAATGTCCCTCAAAAAACACCAGACACTGCCGAAACAAAAAAACCCTCCCTCGAAAAACACCAGACACTGCCGAAAACCACCCCAACTCCCTCGAAAAACAGCCAGACACTGCCGTAGACCACCTAAACTCCGTCTAAAAACACCCAGACACCACCAAACTCCCTCGAAAAACACCCAAGCACCCCCGAAACAACCATTCTCCCATGAAAATCACCAAAACCTGCTGCAAACCACCGAAGCTCTGCCGCAAAACCAACCACACCATCATCCTAGATCTGCGACGGGAAGGGGAGGGGGAGAGAGCGCGCGACAGGAAGGGGAGGGGGAGAGAGTGCGACGAGAAGAGGAGGGAGAGCGCGCACTAGAAGAGGGCGGTGGGGAGAGAGCGTGACGGTGCTATGGTGTCATGGTGGTGCTGTGGTGTCATGGTGGTGTTGGGGTGGTGCAATGGTGAAAGGAGAAAGAGGGGTTGAAGAAAGAAAAGAACTTACCAAACAACCTTTTACATGAAAGGGTTTTGCTTTCCATTCCCTTCTTAACCCTTTCTTGATTCCATTCCCTTTCCCCTATGCGAACCAAACGCTCCCTTATATAATTTGAATTTAATTAGGCTAGTTAAAAAAATTGGTAATAAAGCAAGCCCTGGTTTTACTTTTAAAATTTGTCATCATTATATCAGCTTACTTTTGACTAACTTAATCTAACCCAAAATTTAGCACTTCGAACCATGTGTAGAGGTAAATGTGGTAAAAGCATAAGATTTTGGCAATTAAAACAAATTTTGAGCACGACTCCCCATGTGTAAAAGCTATTATGGGGATGACCAAAAATCAGGATTTCACTAATACCAAAATACCTAAATCCAACTCCCTTCACCTCTCAAATCAAATTTGCCAAAGTATTATTCTTTACCAGAGATTTCACTACAACCAAACGACAACATGTATTGCTATAGATATTATACAAAACACTCATATTATTTCTAAATTTTGTCATCATTATAGAAACACTTGAACACAAACTTAAAAATTATTTATTAATAGTGCATCAGGTTAGATTTATATTAGATTAGATTGGTGAGTTGGTTAATTAGGACAGTTAACCAAATTGGAAATAAAAAGCGGATCTCCTCGTACGCATTGGTAGGGCAAACCAAGCATCGACCAAGTGATAGAACTGCAATCTTTTCATTGTATGGTTAATCAACTATCTATATTTTTCTCTTTTTACAAACTACAAAAAGCCCTTAATCACGTAAGCATTTAGACGTGAATTATTTTAATAAATTTGATCATCATTATTGCATATTCTCATAAATAGGCAAGTTGATACCAAAAGTAACGTTAATCGAGAAATTGGAATTTATTTACTCCAGTTAACAAAGTTGGTAATAAAGAAAACCCTAATTTTATTTTTAAAATTTGTCATAAGTATAACATCTTACTCTTGACTAACTTAATCATCTATCACTTCACATAAATAAGCAAGTTGTGGGATTGTAGCGATGAATTGATTTTAAATTACGATAATTGAATTGCATTAAATTAACGTTGCATTTAGCACTTATACTTATGTGTATAGGTAAAGATGGTAAGTGCCTAACATGAGAGTAGACCCTAATATGACGTCTATTGCTTGTTCACATAAACCAAATACTGGTTTTATTTTTAAAACCAGTCATCTTTATAACATTTTCTATTGTCTTTCTTAATCAGACATCAGCCTATCACTTCAGTTGCATGTGTTTCTTGTAGGCTTGCAGTGGAAATAAACGATTGTGTCCAAAACTAGTTAAAAACGCCATTTTTTGAATAATCCTTCTTGTGTATTTTGTTGTTAGTACTAAAGACCTTCTAATTATAAGGCATTTGAAACAAATTTTGAGCACGTCTACCCATGTGTGAAGGTCATGATGGGTATTACCAAAAATCCGGATTTCCCTATTACCAAGAAATGAAATACATTTGTCTCTTCACCTTCCTAATCAATATTTATTTCCTTTACCAAAAATTTCCTCCTTGTCAGAGATAAGTTCTCCCTTCCTCTCTAAAACAGCACACCCTATTCATCTTTTTCACCTTTGCTTCATACATTACGGTTGATCTTCTCAATTGCAATAAATTTCGGTTTCTTACAACTCCTTCATTCACTCACATACTTTGCTCACCATAGACTAAGATAGAATGGATAATAAAGTGAGTGATTTTCTGTATACTAGAATTTATCCAAACTACCATTTAAGAAGAAAAAGTGTTGAAGAAAAAGATTGCAGGCTCTTTTAGGAGGAAGAAAGGGCGAAGTTTGAATGGTCCATAAGGAGACTTTGTGGTAAGGACCCAAGCATAGAGCATCCGTGGACACAAAGTAGATTGTTGGATGGAGATGCGAATGAGAGGGTGGCAGATGACATGGACATCATGTATTCTCATGTCTTCAACAAGCTTGATACTGACACGCTCTTGAATTGTTTGCAAGTTTGTCAGTTTTGGGCAAAGAACATAATGGAAAGGCTCGCCTACCCTGAATTCTACTCTACATATTATGGGTCTCGCCTCCCAACATGGTATGATTACAATTATAGCGTCTCACTACGCTCCCAACAAAATCTCGCTCCAATCGTTGTAGAATTCAAGTGCGACTGCCAATTGTGGGAAGAACATGTGGAATACTTGAAATACCCACCTATGTGGGCATTTGATACTGAAGAGTATGGGGAACGGTACAACCCCTTCGGGGAAGGGCAAGGCCTTGTTATTGATTACAGTCAGGTTCATAGAACTTTCTAGGAAATCCATAGTTAGCTTCAAACCAAATTGTAAGTTGTGTAATGTCAATACATATACTACTTCGGTGGACTTGCATGAATTGGTTTTGTAGTTTCAATTTCAATTTATAAGTCGTACTAGTACTAGTAGTTTGTAAATAAAATATTAATGTTCTTGTAGATATTGTATTAATGCCCTTTGTTTATCTTGTTTAATGTCATTTTTGAATTATCATGGACTTATTGTGTTTGGGCATAAATTGGCATATACAACCCTTGGGGTAGCAAGTGACCCTTAATACAGTGATAATGCGTGTAGTAACGTACTTTAATTATTCAAATCTTTTGGTAGCATATCTAACGTTTGGGTATGACCAAACCACGTTATGTACTCAAAGTTGATAGGTAGTAACCAATATAAAGAATAAAAAATTGACTTTTAAATGGCAGTATAGTACTTTTGTTTAAAGATCTACTCAAAGTTCGGCAATGTCCGGAAGCGGTTACGAACGTAACCAATATTTTCATACATGTTAACCCTTAGGCGATGTCCAAAGCACGTTATGCTGCGTTCCAAAATGCAAAACTGGCTTACGTGAAAAGTGCATATTCATATAATGAAAATTCGTGATCCTAATACTTTCCGTTTATAATAGTAAAATATATTATATTAGATAATCAAGGTCCCCTTTTCAATCGCAATAGTTATTCTCATCAACATAACCAAAATAAATCAAATAAGAAGGAAAAGTAGATAAAAGGGCCATTTGTTACTAGCACAGGTTGTTTGAAAACACGTATGTTGCATAAGACAATTTTCTTAATATAATTGTCACGTGATGTGTTTGATTTTAATTTATGAATCTAGATTTGTTTAGACCAATAATTGACTGTTCCCTATTGATTTCTTCTAATACATCCTTACTACCTTAAGCTACACAATAATTTGTAGCTTATAAAAACAACCAAAAGTACATCATAGTCAACATAGTGTTATGCAATGTCCGATTATGGTTTTGGCTATTGCCGAAATCGATTTCACTGTCACCATTATGGATATAACTGATGTCCAAACGAAACACTTGGTATATTAATGCGCAAAGACGGTTCATTCTAATTTGCAGTCGTCTTCAACCTTTCGCCAATTCGATACACACCATTAATGACTGCCAATTGACCTCGAACTCGGCATAAAAAATCTTATAAGTATGCACAAAAACCGAATAATTCGTTTGAGCCCTAGTTTAATTGAAATTAATTCTTATGAACCCTGATTTTTTCAAAACTAATCTACCTATCGTTGATGAAAAGGAGGGCTTGTGAGGTTGAAGAAGATTCACAAACGACTTATCTCAACATTGAAGAGATCGATTATGGCAAAGTAGAAGTAGGTGAGTGAGTGAAGGACGAATTTTCGCCATGGAAAAACTCGTTAATGGCAGTTTAGAAGAAGACGTTAATGGAGTTGTAGCCAAATTTTTAGGGAATGCCTATAAAATAAAGTATAGTAACCCTTACAAATATAGGTAGTACACCATATAGATTAAGTATTAGTTTTCAAATATCAAATATGTAATATAACAAATTACAATAACAAATTAGAGTAATTAATATAACAAATATACAAAAAAAAAATCGAAAATAAAAAGCTTCCTAAAATCACGGAAATCGTATATTAAAAAAAAAAAGATTACCAAAGTTGACTTTTGTGATGTGGCAAAACAATTGGCTGTGGTTGATTTCTTATGGTGGCCTTTAACAAGAAATCCACCATAAAAGGACCCGGACTTAAAGTACATCAAACACAGGAGTTGAACACCTCCGACCTTATTATAGGCAACCACAAATAACACCGCCATCAATTAGCACTTTAAAAAAATAATTTGGGCTCATGATCTCCCAAGTAACATAATAAAAATTTCTTGACAGAACCATCATTCTATCTTCTTCTTCGATGAAAAGGTGGTCGATGAGATGGCTAGAAAAAACTCCTCCTCTCTATCTTCATCTTATGCATCAGTTTACTTAATTACTCCTTTTTTGTTGTTTCCTTATGTTCCTTAATCTACCTAACACACCAACAAAAATACATTAGTCATTTTGGTTATCTAAGGATTATTAAGCTTGATACATTGATGAAATTGTGCTCCCAATCCAAGAAAAGCAATCAGTTTATTAAGCACATGAACCTAGAATTAGTCTAAGTTTAAAAGTTGTATTAAAAGAACCGAAAATTATACTACCTCCGTAACGAATAAAATGCAACAATCTATTTTTCACGCCTTTCAATGAAGAGATTAAGGGGTGTAAATAAGCAAATGAGTCAAAAAAATTTAACACAAGCAAGAATGAGATTATATGTTATTTGTCTTAAAATTATATTTAATTAATTTGCGCGTTTACACTATTAAATCTCTTCCTTGAAATGCGTGCGAAATAGTTTGTTGCATTTAATTTTGTTACGGAGGTAGTAACTAAAGTAACCAAGATATTTTATTTGTGATGAACACTCCTGAACTCATAAACAAATAACAACTCTACTAAGAACACTCCCGAACGTTAGTAAGTTGCATTCTCAATAATTATCATTCCTGAAAATTATTGAAAGATTGATTTTTAAACTCACTCAGAATTTAAAACTCGAAAAAAACAATTGTTTTACTGAATAATCTCTTGAATAAACTATATAGATCATGTGGCATATTTATATTATATACATAATTCTAAGGTAGATAGGACAAGTCCCTAACTTCCCCTAGTAGGAAAAGGAAAACAAACCCTTAATTCATATGTTATGTTGGCCGCAAATTAGGAGTAATTAAACCATAATCCTAGGCGCCATCTACTAATTAGGGATGTCAATGGGGCGGATGGAGCAGATGTTGGCATTCCTATCCCCATCCCCGCCTAAAAAACTCATCCTCGTCCCCGCCCCATCACCCATGGTGGGGGAAAATCTTGTCCCCATCCCCGCCCTAACGGGGACAAGATAAAATCTATCCCCACCCCATCCCTGCACGAATCTCGGCACCCGCCCCATCCCCGCCCCAATCTATTAGGGTTAAGGGAAAGGAAAAACAAAAGTTTAAAAGTAATTTTGGATTTTATCCTTTGGGCCTTTGGAAATTAAAAGTATCAAATGAAAGCAGTAAACAACTAATAACGTTTAGGATTTTAGGCATTTGGATAAAACCTATGGCGGGGCTCAGACGGGGTGGGCGGGGATGGGGCGGGTATGGAATAACATCCACCCCCGCCCCATTACCCATGGCGGGGATGGTTTTCATCCCCATCCCCGCGAAACCTTCCGCCATCCCCACCTAACTGGGGTGAGTGCGGGGTGGGTTTCCACAAAACCCGCCTCACTGACATCCCTACTACAATAAATCCTAGTCAAATTAGATCTAACTGAATCCCTTGAAATTGGGAAATTTTGTTACAAATCTTATCTTTTATCAACAAACAAATCTTATCTTTTACCAACTACTCTAGGTGCCACTCTTATCTCCTCCACAAGACAACCTTGACTTCTATCACCTAAACTTTGACTTTGGCTTCCTCATGTTGAATTGTTGACTTTTCTTATGTTGACTTGTTGACTTTCTTGTGTTGACTTATTGACTTTTTCTCCTCTTCGTTGACTTTCTTCTTTCATTCATTTTTTTCTATCTTGACTATGGACTAACTATTGATTCAACAATAATTAAATAAAAATATTAGAATATCATAATGTAGCCTAAAACAAGAAAAACCCTTTTCAACTGAAAATGTAAAAACTCGTAGGCAAAATCTAATTACAGACTCAACTACTTGACTTGAACATCATCTTCCACCCAAGTCAATAAAGTAACAAAAACTTGACAGGAAACCATGTTACCAATATTCTTGACCTTGATTTGCAGAATTAACCATACCCAAATATTATGAAGATCAAAAAGATTAATTATTTTCAGTAGTCTCATTGCATCCACATCAATCTCCTCTTTTCTTAAAACAATTTGAAGTCTAATTTTACCTATGTTGAAGATCTAAACACGAACAAGAACTATGGATATTGTCGTTTGTTTGGCTTCATTAGGAATAATCAAAGATTTATCAAAATATTCCTTATTTCTGTAGCATCCCATCATCATCAGAAAGATCTTCAACAACATCGCCCCGAAGAACAATTTTATAAACGTCCTCTCTAACCTCTTCATGAAATTTGTCAAATATAGGAGGCGATTCGGGATCAAAATTAGAATCTAAATCCAAGTTAAAAATATCCTCTTCCTCATATTCAAGAAAATATTTCCTAACTACCTCGGAAAAGTTTAATTGTTTGTAATTGTCTTCATAATTTTCTCAATTCCCCTATCGATTTTCTTTAAAGACTTTACGTTTACCTTAGTTATCAATTGGTTCAAAGTATGTTGTAGTTGTCTAATCTAAGTCGAATTTATACATCATAAATTTAAAAATTGCACCCAATAGAGAATTTAACAATATATATCAACCAACCATGAATTTGTCTATAGACCTCTCCGAAACTCGATGCAAGAAAATGATCGAAACCTCAAGAACACCAACTCGAAATGAATTGATTTATTTTTTACCATGTGACACTAGGTGTTAACACTGGAAAAAAATTTCACTTCAAAATTTCATGCCAATAATTCACAGTTTTTTCCCTACCTTAGTCGCGCCAGGTTACACCCAAATTTATCCAACTTACAAGATTTGTCTCTAAACTATATCAAAGACCTCTGAAATTAACGAAATTTTAAGACAGTAAAGTAGAATTGATCTACATCAGATTAGGCTCAAGAATCACCTAAAAAGATTTTTTGCACAGGGAGATCGAGTCGTTCAAATATTACACTAAATTACCGCAAAACTGCCAGGAATTTACGTCTGATGTCGAAGGTTTATGCGGCTTCGTCTCTTGTCCAAAAGCAATGAAAGTTTAACACAACACTCTCATAGATGTCTAATTTGTGCCCACCAAATTTGACGCCTAAATTTCTCTTCTAGCTCTGATACCACTTGATGATATTGCGTTCCCAATCTAAGAAAAGCAATTTAAGCACATGAACCTATAATTACTCTAGGTTCAAAAATTGTATTTAAATACCGAAAAACGAAAGTAACCGGGATATTTTATTTTTGATGCACACTCCTGAACTCATAAACAAAAAGAAACTCTACTAAGAACACTCCTGAACGTTAGTAAGTTGCATTCTCAATAATAAAAAATCCTGAAAATTATTAAAAGGATGTTTTTTAAACTCGCTCGGAATTTAAAACACGAAAAAAATAATTGTTTTATTGAGTATTCTCTTGAATATAATTTATTAACCATGTGGCATATTTATATTACATACATAATCTTAAGGTAGATAGGACAAGTCCCTAACTTACCCTAGTAGGAAAAGGAAAAAAAACCCTTAATCATATTATTGTTTGGGGATTCAAGAAACACAGTGAATTTGTAATTCGGGCGAGTCCATGTCCAGCTTAAGGTAGACGAAAATGACAACTCGAGGTCTTTCTCGGCCGAGGTCGTGCAAAACAACGACGGGGAGCTACCCCGGGGGTTGTACCCGAGATCGTCCCTCGGAGGCTTAAGTCAGATTAGAGCTCAGAGCAAGTACTTTGCAATGCATGTAAAAACGAACCTGACTGATCAGGTCCCAGTACTATTTATAGAAAGTACTTGGATGATGTTACCTGGTGAAGGTGATGATGTCATGAAGGCCGTTTGTCATTGGATGATGGCCTATACCTTATGGCCTTAGGGAGCCCCAAGGGCAATATCGTAATTTAATACCTTAGGGGTATTTTGGTACTTTCACCTATAAAGTGGGTCAGGACTGGATTGGGCCCAAATATTAGCCCCACGCTCTATGTCAGAGTTTGGGATCCTAATGAAACTGTGAAGTGGAGCGGAATGCTTGTGCTTTGAGAACTCGACGTACCCTTGTTCAGGGTGAAGAATAAAATCTGATGTACCCTTGCTCTGGGAGTTGGGTGGAATTTGACGCACCTTAATATAGGAGGTCATGTGGATTTCGACGTACCTTTGTTTAGGGTTCTGGTGAAATTGTCGACTATCCTCATCACATGAATTTATGGGGAGCTCGACGTACCCTTGTTTAGGGTTCTGGTGAGACTTTAACTACCCTCAAAACAGGAGGTTATAAGCAATTCGAATGGTCTGGAACATTGATCATCCTCAAACTTTGACCACCCTCAATAAATCGACTTGCCTTCCAATTAGAAGTGTGGTTGTGTTTTGGACCTTAGTTAATTTCGAAGTGGTGTGTATGCAGATTCAAATGACCTCATTCGAAGTTGGTTTAGGATTCTTTAAGTGACTTTCTTGCTTGACCTTATTCGAATTTGTAATTAATGATCAATAGCTGACTTTGAGTGACCAGATTTGTTGACTTCGAATGACCAAACGTTGACTTCAAATGGCTTTTTTCATTGACTTCGAATGAACAACTCGTTGACTTCAAGTGACCTACTCGTTGACCTCGAGTGACCTACTCGTTGAATTCGATTGACCTACTCATTGACTTCGAGTGACCTCTTCTTAATTTCGAATGGCTTCTTCCTTTTATCGTGTTTTCGTACAAACATTGCTTTGTCAATCTCGACGTAGCCTTTCTAGGCCTTTCGAAGTAGCTATATCTGCTTTATATATGATTACAACTGATGTGTCTTTGCATGACCTCAGTCAAGATTTTGATTATATTTTTGTCCATAGACTGTGCTCAAAGATGGGATATTTGAATGACTTAGTTCAAATCCTTTTTCTTTAACATTTGGTGTTTCCTAAAAAAATTTCAACGTATCAGCGTACTCGTCTAGTAAGTTTTCGACTAACGTTGGTCAAAGAAGGGCTCTCCGAGTGAAGTTACTTGAATAAGTGATTATGTTTGCTTATGTTCCTATAATTTGTTCATTTTTCAAAAATTTGAGTGATGAATAAGAATGCACAAGAAGGGTGCAAACAATCAACGTTTTCCCTCCTTATTTCATGGGTTTTCTCGCTTTTCTGTTGTTTATAAGTGAAGACAAATGCGTATGTGGTGGTTAATAGAGGTGTGGGGTTCGGTGCCATTGTGAAAGTTGAGCATGGAGTGTTAATGTTTTTTTATCTTATAAGGCGGGATGTAGTAAAGAGGAGCCAAAGCCAACACTTCATATCAAACACAAGTATATAATCTGATTATCAATAAACCAATGGAACAAGGAGGAAACACCAACCCATAGTACACCTCATTGAAATATAGATAACTAAGCCCATGAAAATTGAGAGCTCAAAATCTAGAATAGCAATGATAATGGAATGAAAGGATAAGCGTTGAGCTTGATGTCATGAGGGAGTGTCTAATAATAGGTACCGATTATACTAAAAGTTAAACAACCACGACGACACTAAAAAGTACTGTTACATGTACATTATGGCCCTCTAATTGCACTTGTTGCTCCTCATAATCCTGGAGACATAAAACAAAAGAACAAACTCGCATGAGGCATCTAGGCACAACACGTATGAAATTGGATCACAATTAGGCCAAATAGGTACAACACTTAATCTCGTTAACAGTTAAGAACAAAAGTAAAGAATTTATTTTCCATTGTTAGATGAATTTTTTTAGTTCCCTAAATCTGGAGTTTATGTTTTTTATTTCTCTAATTCATGATTTTCTAATTCAAATTCTTCCTTTTTCTCGAATTTAGTGGAACTATACTAAAAGCTCAGTCATGGAAAGTTGAATAAATTAATAGCGACATGGATCGAGCAGCATTAGCGCTCCAATCAATTTGTTGGTGAAGAAATTTTCTGGTTTTTCACAGCATAATCGAATTCGAAACACAATTCCTTTGATTGACACCTAGAAACTATTAGATGAAGAATAATTGAAGGACATACAAGCGAAAGAAAATCGTATCGAGAAAAAATTATAGCAACAACCAAAAGAGAAGGGAAAAACATCACGAAAATTTTCCAGCAAAAGTGTCATACTTTGACGCAAATCAGTAATACCATACCTAAAAAATGGATAAACAAATTAAACATCATAAATATTTACTTACCAGATGGAAACTACTGTTTGAATCATGAGATCCGATTATTGTAATCCAATGACGAAGATGAAATTTGGTAAGAGAAAATATGTTTGAGAACTAGAGAAAAGGAGAGAAAGATAGGTTTAATGTGGGAAGACTACTTTTAATGAAGCGAAGAAATCTCAATCGTGAGATTTTTATTAGTGGACGGTTGAGATCCCCTGTTTTCAGATTTCAGCATAAGGGTTGTTTTTAATGGATCAACCCAATATATATATAGTTGATATGGGATGAAAACTGAAAACGGGAGATCTAGGCCATTGATTATCGCACGCTCAAATCTGACGGTCCAGATTAAACCTCCACCTTTCTATCACTTAACCCGCGAAATTGAAGAAAAAACCACACTCTGCTCTGCTCCAATGGCGGAAAGCACCAAAACCGCAAACTGAACCTTCTAAATGACACAAACCAGCGATTTTCATCTCACAAAATAATAATCAAGATACGAAAAGTCCAAAATAAAAAACAACTGATATCAACATCATCTTTGGAAGGTAAAAATCATTTTTTACTGCGAAATTTCATTTATAAAAGTAATAAAATGTTGATTTTTCGATGGTATAAACCATAATTCTCAACTGGTATAAGATTAATCGTTTATGTAGTACCTCACTAAATATTAGCTTTGATTTTATATTATTAGCTTTTAGAGTGGTAGGGATTTTAAATTGTCGATTTTTCAATGCTATAAACCCTAATTAATGTGTGGGATTTTGGTAAGAGTAACTAATATAGTTGCAAGAATGATGAATTGAGGAATGGTTTAAGCAGTGGATTTGATTCAGTAACATTTGAGATTGTTATTATAGATTTGCATTACAGTTTCTCTTTTTATAAATTTAATCTGTTTCGTGGGTTTTACAACAAAATATACCCCTTTTTGCATATATGTACCTTCCCTTTATGTGTTCAAACATTCTAAACACCTCTTATTTCTTAATCATTGTTTAACTATACAATGGAAGAGGAAATTCATTATTCAATCACTGTAAATTCTAGATGCAAAACCTTATCAAGTTCTTCTGTTTTTTGAGTTTTACAACAAAACTACCCTTTTTTTAACATATAATATGTACCTTTTATTTATGTGTACAAACATTCTAAATACTTTCTTTTTAACCTTTGTTTTACTAGAAAATGGAAGAGGAAATTCAATCTTCAATTTCTGCAACTTCTCCTACAATTGCTCCTACTACAACAAGTGCTTCAACACAAACAACGCCTGACATGGCTGCTAGTGATCAGAGAAGAACGATGGCTTTGGCACCTTGTCCGTGTTATACATCAAGAGGTTCAAAAGAATCGGTTCCATGTTGTCCCGAGGAGATGAAACCTATTGTGGGTATGCGCCTTTATTCTTTAGCTGCTTGCATAGAGTTTTACAAAAATTATGCTCGCTTTTGTTGTTTTGTCGCTAGATTGGGTACCTAAAAAAAGATAAGAATGGTGATGTTTATTTAAAATACATGTACTGTAGTAAACAAGGGTACAAAGAAGGTGGTGAGAGTAAAGCAAAAAAATAATTAAGAGGATAAAGTTACCACAAGGTTGAAAGGTAGGAAAAGGAGTATAATCTGTGTTGGTTGTTATGCTAGGATAAGTTTTACACGACGAAATGATGGAAAATTTATGGTATATCTTTTTCATGAATCTCATAGTCATGTATTTTTGACGCCAAAAAGCATGCATTTTTAACAAATTCTAAAAACTTAACATTATCTCCCAAGAATTTCATATTGAACAATTATATGGTAAACATTGGAGCTAGTAGATCGTTCCGATTGATGAAAGAGCATGTAGGCGGATATGAGAATGTAGGTCCGACACTGGTGGATTTCAAAAACTTTAGTCGAGATGTCAAAGCTTAACTTTGTGAGGTTGATGTAGATATGTTCATAGGAAATTAAAGAAAAGGTGAAAATAGCAGTGGTGGATTTTATTCTAACTATTGTTTAGATGGAAAAACAATTGACGAGGGTGTTTAGGGCCGATGCTGTTAGTAGAATAAATTACTCTATCTTTGGTGATATGGTTTTGTTTGTCACAACTTTTGAAACCAACACATATTGTTTGGTTCTCGCACCATTACGGGTGTCGATCACCATGGGAAGTGTGTCATTTTTGGTATGGGATTACTTGCAAAGGAAGACACTGAGTCTTTTATTTGGTTATTTGAATGTTTTATCAAAGCAATGGCTAATTGTCAGCTAATTGGTCTAATCATTTATCAAGAACCCGCTATGAAAACAGCAATTGAAAAGGTTTTTCGTAAGACAAAAGATAGGCTTTGTATGTGGCACATAATACAAAAATTTCCTTCTAAGGTAGGTCCTAAGATGTGTAAGAATACAAAGTTTTTGAAAAAACTGAATGTTGTTGTTTGGAATCGAGATCTTCAGCCCGAATAATTTGATGAAGGGTGGCATAATGTGATGCATGAGTTTGGTTTAGAGAATGATGAATGGTTTTTCCATATGTTTAGTCTAAGAAAGATGTGGATTCCTTCATATTTTTGAGATCTCTTTATGGGTGGTACCCTACGGTGGACTCATATTTCGGAATCTGAAAATAATTGTTTTAACAAATTTACAAATGCAAAATTTCTTTGGGTTGAGTTATGGTGTAATAGCTCTGTTTTAAGAGCACCTTTATTAATTATTAATTATAATATTAGCTTAATTAATTGCTGAACCCTTGTGTTTTAAATGAAAACTTATATTTGATTTTATTATTATTATTAAGAAGCTGTGCTATATTTATTGACATAATTATTTTAAATTACATTTATGGAATTACTTTTAACAATATCGAGTTTTATATTAATATAAGAAATGAGTTTGAATTATTATTTTGATAATACATTAATTATATTTGTGTGTATGTAATACAAAATATATATTAGAATGGGGTTTTATATTTAATAAATAAGATTAGATTAATGGTTTATAAAAAAAAGGGGGAAAAGAGTGAGGTTAGGCGTGGCATTAGAGAGAAGGGGTGTTGTGTCATTAAGTTAGAGTGAGTGAGAGTGATTCAGCAAAATAAAAATAAAAATAAAAAATCAGAAGGGGGAAAGGGGACCTGTTCTTCACGAACAGGAACAGAACGAGAAGGAGAGAGAAGGGACATCAGGAAAGGCGAGAACAGAGGAAGAGGAAGAGAGAGACAGAGAAAGAGAGAGGGAGGAAGAAGGAGGCAGACGGAGGCGCAGCTCCGGTGGGGCGACACAGCGCGGCCGATTAGAGGCGAAGGAAGAAGAAAGAGAGAGAGCGTGCGAGTGGTGACCGCGAGCGAGCTTCTGATTTCGGCCATTTCCGGCCAATTTTCAGGCGATTAGAGGAGGAGTAAGACGGGGTAAGATCCAAAACACCAAAACCCTCTATCTATTTAGAGATTATGCTCAAAATTGAGGGTTATTTTGAGAAGGATGAAGGAGTGTGCCTGGGAATGGTCGTGCGAGTGACCGCCGACCACCACCACTGTTCTACTACCACACCACCGCCACTATGCTCACCTTAAAACCCTAACTGAGGTACTAAACCACTACTTTTGATTATAGAACATAAATACAGTTTACAAACTAATTGTTAGACTAGTTGATGCCTAATCTTATTTTGTTCAGTCATAAGTTAGAAATGTATTTTGATTGTATAGTAACTGATTTGAGTTTAATTTTGATAAGTTGGTATAAATCAAGGATACTTGGGTGTTGCTATTGTTCCTACTTCGTTGTTGTGATGCAGGGATTTCTTATTAATGATTATAAAAGCTCTGTATATTAAGCTCTATCTATTTATGGTGATATGTTGATATTTTGTGGCAAGAAACCGAGTAGTTGGACTATTAGATGTTGATTTAGGAATGAGACTAGTTAAAGTGTGGAAATCGTTAGTTTGAATAGGTAGGACTCAACCTAAGTTCATTACCAATGGTTGAAAGCTTGTAGTATGGTGTAACTCTCGGAGTTGGAGAGCATACCATCAGCATTTGTTCTGGGATGATGTTGAGGAGGGGTCGCTAGATATTGGAATGGGAGATTAGTATAGGAAGGAACCTTGAGGTGGAACAAAATTCTTCTAAGGGATTTCTCTATTCTTCTTTTTAAGTAAATTCTTGAAACTAATGGGTCTTATATGGATTCTGAATACAATTTAATTACTTAATGCATAGTTGTTAACATGTTTCTAATTCGGAATTCAATTAGTAACTTATGAATTGGTTAGAATATAATACATTTGGAATTAAGCAATTGAATCAAAATCTTGATTAGTAAGTCGCTAAAACAACTCAAGTTGCCTATCGACTAAAGTTAGTTAGGTAAGTTTCAATTGGAGTAATCTAAGTTAGGTGCTATAACTTTAATTAACTAATAAGGGACCCAGAGATAGGAAGTTGACATGAGTTGTAAAAGTTTTCACTAAAATAAATACAACTATATGATCATTAATGTTCAATATGATTATTAAAGAGAAAGATGACTAAATTGCTAGCCAACTAATAACCTGTAAGACAAATTAGTTTCTTTAATTCAATGAGAGTCTCCTAAATGATATGACTATAATTCGAATTAACTAGAGAGTTATAATCAATGTTAAAATCTTATTAACGAGTCATGAACTGGTTAGAGTTGATTTTGGAAGTAGACTAAGAGTCGAAGGGGTTCTAATTCAGAATTCTAAATAAGAACACATGTATAACGAGGTGGTCTATGTATTGATTAGAAATTCTAAAATATGAAAGTGTAGATAACAACGTAACCAATATATATATCTAAAACTGATTGTGGTTGTTAGTAACGAGGAAATGATAAAGCCATAACCATTGTTTATAAAGGTTGTACAAACTCAGATGTAAGATACTAAACTGAATCGCCCTAGATCTTATCAAGTCTATGTTTTAAGATTAGCAGAACCTTCTTAGCGATTAGTTGAGCTACGTAAATGTCCTAGTTGTGATGGGAGAATTAGTTGTTATGTTCAGTTGTTGTTGATTTGGGAGATTCACAAAAGAACCTAATGAAAGGAAGATATGTAGGGCGAGCTTGTCTGAGTAACTCTAATAGAGAATGAGTATCGATCTGTTCCATTAATGAGGTATACACTAATAGGGATGTTATAATGAAAGGAGTTTAGGTTATTAAGGTAAATTATGGAGGTTGAGTTAACAACTGAAATAGTAAATGATTACATTGAGGTCGGTGAAGTAATTCGATTGGAGATGTTATTGAAAAGGAATTAGCCATAGAGGTCTTGTGAGATATCGGTTATGCTGATAATATCTTTATAATTATATGAAATGATTTTCAAATCGATTACTTTATATATCACTTGATTTACGAATATTAAAGTGTGATATTTATGAGAATGTGTTACAAGGTGAAATGTGATATGTGATATGTGAAATAAGGTGAATGAGTCGCCACATACTATGTTGAATATATATAATATAAATAAGAATGGTGAAATGAGGTTGTGAACATGCACCCGGGTTAGAGCGGGTAGTCCCTAGCTGTTACCCAATCAGGAGGGGCGAAATTCTGACGTTGAAGGACATGTCCAGGTAAGCCTTGCAAGCAGAACATAAAAGGTGGGGTGACGACCCTCAACAGTTTGGAGACAGCCGGTACGTAGTACCCCTCTCCACTCGCGTTCACACTGAGATAAGAAATGGAAATGAATGTTTCTTGTAAGAAACTTAAATGTTTTGGAAATAAACCGAGTTTTCAAATAAATATTATATCGCTATTACCTTTCCTTATGAACTACGGTTTCAATAAGAGTTGTATATTATTGTAAGGATTGTTGAGTAAGTTATTTAAAGTATATATAGGGTTTATGTGAATTGTTGTGAATATATGTGACGAGTGTTTTAAACAAAAACCACCAAAGCATGTTTTACTTATTTTACGGGTTTAGTACTCAGCACGTTGATGATGTGAGTCAAATGTTTTGTTTTACGGGTTTACTTGGGTGGGTGGCAGCCCCTAATTAGTTTCAAGTGGATGCAATGAAGTTGTGGAAGCTTGGAGCAGGAATTCTTATCACAACTATCTTTATATGTATTGAGGCGAGGACGATTGGCTTTGTAACAACGTAGTTATTAGTTATGTTGTAAATAGTTTTAATATAGGAATTTGTAAAGTAGAAGCTGGAAATAGTTGCTGAAAATATAGTAAAATATTATACAGGTTCATAGTTTGGAAGCAAGTCCTAAGTCAAATTTTAGGCGGTCCGTATTTCAGATATCACGTATTTATATAGACTTTTCTCCCTTATTTATAAGCTAATTTGTGCGTCATTGGAGCTCTTGGGAGCTATTTTGTGCTAACTATCGTATATAGTTGTGGTTTTGTGTTTTAGTGTTGAATTGCAGGTTTTAGGGGAGTTTTCTCCTTATTCCCGCGCCATTTGGAAGCAACCACGGCTTTACGAGATGTTACGAGGCACGTAGGACGGCTCACGAGCTTTATGGGTAGTTTAGGAGGTCCCAAGACCTCTAAACGTGAAGAATTGAGAGCCAAAGAGTCAAAAAGGGGGTTTCCGTACTTTGATCGGGCAAAAATGGCCCGATCGGGCGAAGTATTTATGATCGGGTATAGAAGTTTCGGACCCGATCGGGAAAGCGTTTTCCGACCCGATCGGGCAAGCGTTGCCCGACCCGATCGGGCGAGGAGCCATGTCCCCAGACCCGATCGGGCACCTGCTGCCCGACCCAATCGGGTCCACTCCAATTAAGTTGCTGCGTACAAAGCCAGCTGGGCCATTTCTGCTCGCGGCTCGATCGTGTGCTGAAGGCCCGATCGGGTGGGAGCCATCGGGCGGCCTTATTTGTGTGCGTTGTGGTCTGCGTACAAGGGAAAGTAAAGCTGGGCCTTATTTGGAAGCCCAATGCTTGCTGCGTTATGCGTACAAGGGAAGTTAGGCCACTAATTTTGTCTTGGGTGGCTGATTTGTTGCGCTTACACGAAGGATTTCATTGACTTTCTTTTTAATTATTTTCTTTCATTTTGTTTATTAGTGGAGGGTATAAATAGGTTTTGTTTTGTTTTTAAGGGGACACCTTTCTTTCATCAATATTTCCATTAGGCCTAGTATTAGTTTTAAGCTTTTGTTAGTTAAACACTTTGAGTTTAGTTTCGAAGGTGATCGAACCTTGGATAATTTTCAATAAAATTTTCTACTTTCCGTCAATTGGTATTATTCTTAATCTTAATTCCTTCTTTTATTTCTTGATTGCTTAGTTTATTTATTCAATCATTCATGATGCAATTGTTAGGGTTTCATATTAGTTTTGTTGTCGTTAATTCGATTATGAGTGAGTAGTTCTCTTTCTAGGGTGTTAGATAGGAAAGCCATGTTTATACCATGATTGTGATTTAGATTTCTATCAATTTCTAGGGCTTGATTAGGGTGATTGTGATGTGGTTTGTTCTTATTGAGTAATTAATGTCAGTGTACAATTTCATTGATTGCTTGTGGTTAATAGTTGTTTGCACAGACCCGTCTTACGACTAGAGGCCTAGGACACGTCAGTAGTTCTGATTACGTTAGTGAACATGCGGCGTATGTTGAACTATGAGCGTTGAGTCTTAACCATAGCTCAACACATGCTCTAATCCCCCGACTCTTGACTTAGGTTTTGGTAGCAGTTGACCCTATTTGATTGGTATAAGCATGGTGGACCGACCTAATACCCTAGGCTTTTATTCCATAGTTAATTCCTCGATTTTTTTCGTCTTCTGTAGTTTAATCATTAGTTCAGTTAATTCTTCCCTGATTTCATTTGAAGTAGCTGAATTGGTTGAATATTAATTTAGAAACTCTGTCTCCCTGTGGATTCGACCCTGCTTCCATTGACTACCATAGTTAGAGGACTGTAGGTTTATCTTTGAATAGGTGATACGATTAAAACCCTATCAAATTTTGGCGCCGTTGCCGGGAGACGGCTAGTTTTCTAAGTTTTTATTTGGTTATTTGGTCTACTTCTCTGTGCCTCATTGGAACTTTACTGTTCCAATTGAGGTACGTTTTACCGCTTCTTTTTGTTTCTTTTGTATGCCCAGGTCTAGAAGAAGAGGTACCCTCGTTCCTGAGGATCCAGATTTGACAAAGACACTTAGGCAACTTCGAAAGAAAATTCAAAGAGAAAAGCAGTATGTTCAGCTGAACACCTCTGGAACAAACACCTTGAGTTCAGTCATGTCAAAGTCACTGAAGTCATATGGGGTGCCCAACCCAGATGGCCTCTCCACTGGACCTACTATGCCAACCATTGCCGCGGCAAATTTTGAGATTAAGCCTGGACTCATCAGCATGGTCCAGCAAAATCAGTTTGGTGGGCATCCTACTGAAGATCCGGCAAATCATCTGCAACGGTTTCAACAACTTTGTCGAACCGTTAAACATGCCGGCGTCACTCCAGATCAACTCAAAGTCATGTTGTTCGAGTTTTCATTGAGAGATATACCCCAGAAGTGGTTGAACGATGTGAAAGAAACAGAATGGAGTGAGATTTCTGCTGTGTTTCTGAGAGAGTATTATCCACCTACAAAAACAGCATAAATCAGAAATAAACTAGCCACGTTTTCCCAAGAGCCTGATGAAACATTACGGGAAGCGTGGGCTAGGTTTAGGGATTTACAGAGAGAGTGTCCACACCACAACATGGACAAATGGTTCTTGACGCAGACATTCTACAATGGTCTGCAGCCTCAGACGAAGAGTATTGTTGATTCGTCTGCAGGAGGAGTTTTTCTGGATAAGGAAGTGGATGTAGGCTACGAGTTTCTATCAAACCTCGCAGCCAATGATCATTCCACTTCCCGAAGCCTCACGAGGAAGGTACTGGAGGTAGATGCCATTGCATTATTGACTTCGCAGATGGCGAAACTGAGTCAACAGATTAACACCTTCAACTCCTCTTCCTCAGCAGCACCTCCTTTGAGCATTAATGTGATGTCTGCCATGGCACCCATTACCTCATCTTACTGCGAGGTATGTGGTGTTCAGGGTCACTTTGGGCATGACTGTCAGTTCAGTCAACTTCAGATGGAGCAAGCAAATGCCTTCCAACAGAGACCACAAAATTTCCAACCTCCACATAGCTACCAAAACCCACAAAACCACCATCCTCCACCTCCACAAAACCATCCCAAACCCTCTTACTACCAATCCCCACAAAATTTTCAAAGACCACCACCACAAAACTTCCATCATCCCAATAACTTCCGAACTCCAAAAAATTTCCACACCCCACCTCCACAAAACAACAACCCACAAGAGCCTAGCAATTCTGAACTGCTGAAACTGATATTGTCTATGCAAAAGGAAAATGAGGAAGCACGGAGGGCCCAAGAGGAAGCACGGAGGGCCCAAGAGAAGCACATCAAACTTCTCGAGGATCAAGTTGCTCAATTGGCAGAAACTAATGCACAGAGGCAGCAGGGACAATTGCCAGGGCAACCCGTTCAGAGAGAACATGTGAATGCCATCACTCTTCATAGTGGCATAGCTTATGATGCTCCTCCATTGCCCGTTGATGAGGTTACCCCAACTGCAGGGAAGAAGAGGGTGGTAGAGGAAGGAAAAAGGAAAAATTCGACGTCTGAAGTCGATTTGTCTGCAGAAGCTGAACAGATAGGGAAGAAAAAGGAGAAGGTTTCTGAAATGCCTTTTACACCAAGGCTACCTTTTCCTCACAGGATGCAACAGTCCAAGGTCGATCAGCAGTTTGGTAAGTTATTGGCTATGGTCAAGAACCTTGAGGTACCTTTGTTATCTATGCTCCAACCATGATAGCGATTGGTGCTTCTTTCGGGGGTTCAACCAGCCTCTCGTATCGGCTAATCAATGAGTGGGGACATGAGAAGTAGGCTTAGCTGCCCTCAGAACACTTTCTAGCAATACCGGACTCGTTGGTTGAAACGAAGGATTTCTAATGGAAGGGAGCAGGCAAAGTCTAGCTGCGCTTCAATCCGTATCAACCTCAGGGCGAGCCATTCTCAATCCTTGTTTTCAATCTGTATATCTACAGCTAGGGGAGACAACGACTAATAAGATTGACGACAGGAGAAGACCTTAGCTTTATGACTTTTCTGTTATTAGACTAATGCTTCCATTCACAGATTTAATTACCCAAGTGCCTGTTTATGCCAAATTTCTGAAAGACATGATCACTAAGAAAAGAGACTTTGGTGGGGTAGAACGTGTCGCTCTTACTGAAGAGTGTAGTGCTTTTATCCAAAATAAAACCCCACCATAGTTAAAAGATCCTGGTAGTTTTTCTATACCTTGCCATCTTGGACCTATTTTTATTGACAAGGCTTTATGTGATTTAGGTGCTTCTATTTATGTTATGCCATTATCTGTTTTTGAGAAACTGAACATGGGAGCACTTAAATGCACACAAATCACTTTACAGATGACAGATCGTTCTATAAAATACCCTCTAGGTGTTTTAGAGGACGTTCCTGTTAGGGTTGGGAAATTCTATATCCCTGTTGATTTTGTGGTATTAGATATGGATGAGGATGCCCAGATTCCTATTATCTTGGGTAGACCATTTTTGTGTACTGCTGGTGCTGTAATTGATGTTAAGTCTGGATCTTTAACTCTTAGTGTTGGTGATGATAAAGTGATGTTTAAACTAACCAATGCTGTTAAGGCACCTATGCTTGAACAATCTTGTTGCAGGGATGAGGTTTTGGATGAAGTAGGTGTGGAGAAGGCTCCAATTCCACCTAAGGATGCCTCACCGTCTGGAGGCATTGTCAAGAACATTTGGAGAAGAAAGATATTTGATGAGGGTGGCACTCATTGCCAAGCCCCTCCTATTTGAGAGATGGAGGATTATGGTCGTGCGGGACCTTTATAAACCAGCGATGTGCGAGAGGCAACTCGTATTTTTCTTTCCCTTTTCCTTTTCTTTTTATTTTTCTTCCTTTTTGTGAGTGAGAGTGAGGGTACTAACATTGTTTTTCCTCTTAGCATAGTCCTTATCACCTTTTGGCATTGAGGACACTGCCAAGTTCAGCTTGGGGGAGGAGTTCTGTTTGTACTCTATCTCTTTTACTGCTTTCTAGGATAGATTTACCGCTTTCGAAAAATACTGAAAAAATCAAAAATATGGTTCCCATGACTGGTTTAGTTGCCTCCCTGTGCCCCTTGTTGTGCTCTTATTGATAATGATTTGACTATGCTTCTGGATAGCTGGGCATCTGTGATCTTGAGGCTATGATTTGATTTTTGATTGCTATGATTTCGAGCATTTTTGGATTATATTACGCCACTTTGTGCTGCATACCTGAATTGGTTAGACTGTGAGGCTTCTTTGTAGCCTATTGGATTTATATTATCATCCAGTCTATTCTTGTGTGTTAGTTCCTCTTTAGTGGATTGATCTTGACTTTGACTTCGTACTTGTCTGATATTCGATGACTTGTAGCATTAGCTGTGATAGAGGCGTTCTTTTGTCTGATTCTTGAGCCTCATAGTGAATTTTTGATATATTTTTATCCTCCTTAGCCCCGTTGAGCCTAATGACTTGTTTCATTCTACTTAAACCCCTATTATGAGCCCAAGACCTTCACTTGATATTATTCCAAGCCTAGCTTGGGGGAGCTTTTGTATGGGTTGAGTTTGAGATTGGTTTCATGGTTCGGTTTGGTTGTTGAGGAATTAAAAGTGTATTTGTTGTGGTTTGAGAGTGAGAAAAAGAAAAGAAAAAGCAAAAGTAGAGTTGCGTGAATGAAGTTCAGAAAAATGAAACAAAAGTTCAAAAGAATTTGAAGTTCTTTCATTCACGTACGTTATTAAAGAAATATTCGCTTCATTGCTTGAAAATTGGGTTTGTTATGAGTTTGTCATTGATTTATGAGAGTTGGGTTACTTTACGTGGTTTTATGGTGTTGTTGGGAGTTGTGTAGGCCATCTTAGGCCTTGTTTGAATGATTCATGCTCCCCCTTTCTTGGTTTTTCCACCACATTACCCAAAAGTATTCCCTACCTCTCACCTAAGCCCCATTACAACCCTATTAAGTCCTCTTGAGCTCGTGTCTGCAGTGTTCATTTGATTGATTTCGAGTCAGTTTGTCAAAGTTAAAGAGTATTTCTGCTAATTGAGTCGACTTGACTAGGATGAGCGTCATTAAACCTTCTTAAACACATGAGAGTGTGAGTGGGAAGGGTATTTATGGTCGTGTTGGTGAGTGTTCGGGCATATTCTTTGCCTGCCACAAAATAGAGAGGAGTGACACCCTTGTGAGACCCTTTTCAGGACTTGTATGCCTTGTGGATGCTTGAATTTGATAAATTGCTTGGATGATTGGTGGTTGGATGGATTTGATTAGCCAAACTTGAATTTTGCCTGCTTGAACGATTCTTAGTCTAGAAAATGTTTTGAGCTTTGATTTGTTTTTATCTATGGGGTGAGGCAATCTATTCCATGTTCATATTCTGTTTGCTTGAGGACAAGCAAAGGTTTAGCTTGGGGGAGTTTGATATCGCGTATTTATATAGACTTTTTTCCCTTATTTATAAGCTAATTTGTGCGTCATTGGAGCTCTTAGGAGCTATTTTGTGCTAACTATCGTATATAGTTGTGGTTTTGTGTTTTAGTGTTGAATTGCAGGTTTTAGGGAGTTTTCTCCTTATTCCCGATCCATTTGGAAGCAACCACGGCTTTACGAGATGTTACGAGGCACGTAGGACGGCTCACGAGCTTTATGGGTAGTTTAGGAGGTCCCAAGACCTCTAAACGTGAAGAATTGAGAGCCAAAGAGTCAAAAAGGGGGTTTCCATACTCTGATCGGGCAAAAATGGCCCGATCGGGCGAAGTATTTATGATCGGGTATAGAAGTTTCGGACCCGATCGGGCAAGCGTTGCCCGACCCGATCGGGCGAGGAGCCATGTCCCCAGACCCGATCGGGCACCTGCTGCCCGACCCGATCGGGTCCTCTCCAATTAAGTTGTTGCTGCTGCGTACAAAGCCAGCTGGGCCATTTCTGCTCGCGGCCCGATCGTGTGCTGAAGGCCCGATCGGGTGGGAGCCATCGGGCGGCCTTATTTGTGTGCGTTGTGGTCTGCGTACAAGGGAAAGTAAAGCCAGGCCTGATTTGGAAGCCCAATGCTTGCTGCGTTATGCGTACAAGGAAAGTTAGGCCACTAATTTTGTCTTGGGTGGCTGATTTGTTGCGCTTACACGAAGGATTTCATTGACTTTCTTTTTAATTATTTTCTTTCATTTTGTTTATTAGTGGAGGGTATAAATAGGTTATGTTTTGTTTTTAAAGGGACACCTTTCTTTCATCAATATTTCCATTAGGCCTAGTATTAGTTTTAAGCTTTTGTTAGTTAAACACTTTGAGTTTAGTTTGGAAGGTGATCGAACCTTGGATAATTTTCAATAAAAGTTTCTCATTTCCGTCAATTGGTATTATTCTTAATCTTAATTCCTTCTTTTATTTCTTGATTGCTTAGTTTATTTATTCAATCATTCATGATGCAATTGTTAGGGTTTCATATTAGTTTTGTTGTCGTTAATTCGATTATGAGTGAGTAGTTCTCTTTCTAGGGTGTTAGATAGGAAAGCCATGTTTATACCATGATTGTGATTTAGATTTCTATCAATTTCTAGGGCTTGATTAGGGTGATTGTGATGTGGTTTGTTCTTATTGAGTAATTAATGTCAGTGTACAATTTCACTGATTGCTTGTGGTTAATAGTTGTTTGCACAGACCCGTCTTACGACTATAGGCCTAGGACACGTCAGTAGTTCTGATTACGTTAGTGAACATGCGGCGTATGTTGAACTATGAGCGTTGAGTCTTAACCATAGCTCAACACATGCTCTAATCCCCCGACTCTTGACTTAGGTTTTGGTAGCAGTTGACCCTATTTGATTGGTATGAGCATGGTGGACCGACCTAATATCCTAGGCTTTTATTCCATAGTTAATTCCTCGATTTTTTCCGTCTTCTGTAGTTTAATCATTAGTTCAGTTAATTCTTCCCTGATTTCATTTGAAGTAGCTGAAGTGGTTGAATATTAATTTAGAAACTCTGTCTCCCTGTGGATTCGACCCTGCTTCCATTGACTACCATAGTTAGAGGACTGTAGGTTTATCTTTGAATAGGTTATACGATTAAATCTCTATCAATTTCAAACGGAACTCTGCCGAATTTTCTGTAGACTTTTCTTATTTAATTAATGTAGTGTCAATGTTATATTGTTAAAGTTTAAAAAAAAAGTTCAGGTTTTTAGGATTCCATACTCTTCGTTTTAGGACGATGAGTGTGATGGTAATAGTCCGGATTAAGCTTTCCGCTGTGTTTAGCCCTAATTAAGTTGGTCGGTGAATCCAGGCTGTTACAAATGGTATCAGAGCATGATTGTTTTTAGGTACGCACGGATCTTCATATCCGAGCGTAAGAGTTAAGTAAGTGTAGAATGAGTCTAAGATAAAAAAGAACCAAGCCATTGAGAGTAGTTACGCCTTTTAAGTATAATGTGTTGCTCATTTGAGCATTATATGGAATTATATGTCTCTTATGTGCTAATATGTGATACTATGTGCTTACCTGAACCCATAATATACTTAGGAATTAGTAATCAGAGTGCGCAATGGAAACGTGGATTGGAGTTTTGAGGACAAAACTCATTTTTAGGGGGGAAGAGTATAATAGCCTTATTTGGGACTAGAGTTATGATTGATATTAGATTACCATGATTAACATTATATGTTATTTATATTATTATTATTATTATTATTATTATTATTATTATTATTATTATTTATTATTGTTCGTTGGATTTGAAAACAAGGATTTTCTTTGATAAAGTTTGGTTTAGTTTGAAAATAGCTATTATAGTTTTCAAACAAGATCTCTTGAAACGGAATGACTAAAGTTCAATGCCAACAAGGTTACCATTTTGATGTTTTAGCTCCTCGATGAACCTAGGCATCGGGTAGCCGAGACACAAAAATGTTAATGAATGCATGATAAACTTTTGATTGTAAAGTTCAGAGATCTTGGTTTTGTTAAATTAAATCGAATAGTATTATAATATTTCGTTATTGATTTTGATAAGCCTTTCTATATTCAAATCTTATTGTTTTAAGTTTCGAGGACGGAACTTTGTATAAGGGTGGTAGAGTGTAATAACTTTGTTTTAAGAGCACCTTTATTAATTATTAATTATAATATTAGCTTAATTAATTGCTGAAACCCTTGTGTTTTAAATGAAAACTTATATTTGATTTTACTAAGAAGCTGTGCTATATTTATTGACATAATTATTTTAAATTATATTTATGGAATTACTTTTATAATATCGAGTTTTATATTAATATAAGAAATGAGTTTGAATTATTATTTTGATAATACATTAATTATATTTGTGTGTATTACATACAAAATATATATTAAAATAGGGTTTTATATTTAATAAATAAGATTAGATTAATGGATTATAAAAAAAAGGGGAAAAGAGTGAGGTTAGGCGTGGCATTTAGAGAGAAGGGGTGTTGTGTCATTAAGTTAGAGTGAGTGAGAGTGATTCAGCAAAATAAAATAAAAAAGAAATCAGAAGGGGGAAAGGGGACCTGTTCTTCACGAACAGGAACAGAACGAGAAAGAGAGAGAAGGGACAGCAGGAAAGGCGAGAATAGAGGAAGAGGGAAAGAGAGAGAGAAAGAGAGAGGGAGGAAGAAGGAGGCGGACGGAGGCGCAGCTCCATTGGGGCGACAAAGTGTGGCCGATCAGAGGCGAAGGAAGAAGAAAGAGAGAGAGGCGTGGGAGCTGTGGCCGCGAGCGAACCTCTGATTCCGGCCATTTCCGGCCAATTTTTCGGCGATTAGAGGAGCAGTAAGATGGGGTAAGATCCAAAACACCAAAACTCTCTATCTATTTAGAGATTATGCTCAAAATTGAGGGTTATTTTGAGAAGGATGAAGGAGTGTGCCTGAGAATTGTCGTGCGAGTGACCGCCGACCACCACCACTGTTCTACTACCACACCACCGCCACTATGCTCACTTTAAAACCCTAACTGAGGTACTAAACCACTACTTTTGATTATAGAACATAAATTCAGTTTACAAACTAATTGTTAGACTAGTTAATGCCTAATCTTATTTTGTTCAGTCATAAGTTAGAAATGTATTTTGATTGTATAGTAACTGATTTGAGTTTAATTTTGGTAGGTTGGTATAAATCAAGGATACTTGGGTGTTGCTATTGTTCCTACTTCGTTGTTGTGATGCAGGGATTTCTTATTAATGATTATAAAAGCTCTGTATATTAAGCTCTATCTATTTATGGTGATATGTTGATATTTTGTGGCAAGAAACCGGAGTAGTTGGACTATTAGATGTTGATTTAGGAATGAGACTAGTTAAAGTATGGAAATCGTTAGTTTGAATAGGTAGGACTCAACCTAAGTTCATTACCAATGGTTGAAAGCTTGTAGTATGGTGTAACTCTCGGAGTTGGAGAGCATACCATTAGCATTTGTTCTGGGATCATGTTGAGGAGGGGTCGCTAGCTATTGGAATGGGAGATTAGTATAGGAAGGAACCTTGAGGTGGAACAAAATTCTTCTAAGGGATTTCTCGATTCTTCTTTTTAAGTAAATTCTTGAAACTAATGGGTCTTATATGGATTCTGAATACAATTTAATTACTTAATGCATAGTTGTCAACATGTTTCTAATTCGGAATTCAATTAGTAACTTATGAATTGGTTAGAATATAATACATTTGGAATTAAGGAATTGAATCAAAATCTTGATTAGTAAGTCACTAAAACAACTCAAGTTGCCTATCGACTAAAGTTAGTTAGGTAATTTTCAATTGGAGTAATCTAAGTTTGGTGCTATAACTTAAATTAACTAATAAGAGTCCCAAAGATAGGAAGTTGACATGAGTTGTAAAAGTTTTCACTAAAATAAATACAACTATATGATCATTAATGTTCAATATGATTATTAAAGAGAAAGATGACTAAATTGCTAGCCAATTAATAACCTGTAAGACAAATTAGTTTCTTTAATACAATGAGAGTCTCCTAAATGATATGACTATAATTCAGATTAACTAGAGAGTTATAATCAATGTTAAAATCTTCTTAACGAGTCATGAACTGGTTAGAGTTAATTTTGGAAGTAGACTAATAGTCGAAGGGGTTCTAATTCAGAATTCTAAATAAGAACACATGTATAACGAGGTGGTCTATGTATTGATTAGCAAGTCTAAAATATGAAAGTGTAGATAACAACGTAACCAATATATATATCTAAAACTGATTGTGGTTGTTAGTAACGTGGAAATGATAAAGCCATAACCATTGTTTATAAAGGTTGTACAAACTCAGATGTAAGATACTAAACTGAATCGCCCTAGATCTTATCAAGTCTATGTTTTAAGATTAGCAGAACCTTCTTAGCGATTAGTTGAGCTACGTAATCTCTACTGACGAACCATTTCAATAGTACGGGTGCTGTCGTGCCACAAGGCACGACCATGGAAGTAATGAAAAAGAAAAAGTTATGTAGTTGGACCATCTGCTCTATCTGTTCGAGTTTCGCTTCTCTAGAGAAGATGAAAGACTAAAAAAGAAATTGTTCGCAAGGCATACCGAAAGGACACCAATTAAGCCGACCACTAATGACTAGTTTGAACACGAGGAGGGGTCTGATCAATTAAGGGATCAGACCGCTCTTAGAAAGAGAAAACAAAAGCAAACTTTCCTAGTTCCCAGCTCCAACTACTTCTTCGTAAGTGAGGTACTTTTTTCGGTTTGAATAGGGGATCGCCCTTTTTGGATTGAAGTAGCCACGAATTTGGTCGTAGTCAGTTTAAACACATAAACTTAGTCCACTTGCAGCCATGTTGATAAAATTTAATGACTTTACCAGTCACTCGCCCTCGTAAGATCATCTTACCCTGTGGTCGACATTCTATTCTTCTTAGTCGTAGGTGCTCATTCTATTTTGATTTGAATGGGCCGAGTCTCCCGAGGTACATATGGCCGGCCCTTCGTTTATCTCGATGATACAAATAAAAAAAAGACGAATTCCAATCACATCCCCTATCACTTAAAGCCAATCCTTACCAAAGGAGGAAATGAAATTGAACAGCCTGGCTGCCTTCTTTTTTTTTTCCTTCTTTCTCCTCGACAATCAAGCTGCACTTCCTTCTAACAAGTGGCTGAGAGTTAGCAAGCAACCTATGCCTCTTGGCAGGAGGTTCACTGTCCCCCTCCTTTCCGATCCGGCCATGGTACGGCACCTAAACTCGAAGCTACGATCAGATCCGATTGGATCTGATCCGTATCAGATTCCACAGATCCAGCAGATTGGGTCTGGTCCTATCCGACCCAACCCAGGAACTTAGAACGGCCGGCCCGCTTTGGACGGTAGAACGGGGAGAGGGGAGTCGTGCCCATTCTCTCTCCGGGCAACGAGCAGGAACATTCCAATTTTAGACCGAATACATGTACATGACAGAACAAAATAATAAAAAAAGTGATCCGATTAGATAGGCTGCCTGCAGAAATAGTTTACCGATCGCATAATAATTGATTCTTGTGTGTAGCGCGTGGGGCCATGTCTTCCGAACGATCATAGTACGCTCGCTCATCTAATATCAAATCAATCTGTAGATATCACTTCCTTTCCCCCATACCATAGCCAGAAAGGATAGCGTATCTACAGAAGAGAGAATACGGGCCTTACCCTTAATTTAGTTTAGACGCGGTTCGAATGCCTTTACGCTATAGGCTGTGTTAAGCATGATTCTTTGACATAAAATCTCATTTTTTTCCATGACAACAGTCGCAACTATAAAGAGTGCGGCGGTATAATAAATACTGCTGAATAGGCAAGAGGTCAGGTACTCTCATTCCCGATCGGATCGATATTGGCTAAAACTATCTATCCATAGCATTTCGGACTGATTCACTTCTTTATCGAAGCCTTATCCGATCCGGGAAGACCTACTAGCTACAAGAAGCGGGTACGGTGATAAAGCTTTGGTCCAAGACTTATTGGAAAGGTAATGGAGAAAAGGGGCGTAGCGAATCGCTAAAGCGAAGAAGAAAGGAGGAGGATCCTTTTTAGATACGAAGAATTATTGGATGATTCTTCTTATTCCAGATTTTTCCATATCATATAAAGGGCTAATAGAGTTGCTCTTTCTTAGTACATTGCCTTTCATTACCAACCTGTTGTCTTACAGCACGAAGTTACCAGATGTCGCTACTCTTCTATTAAGAAAGGCGGAGAGATGTTAGCCTTTCGCTATTAGTAAGTACTCCCTTAGTTTTGACCTAATGAGCTTTCTTTACGTTGAGTTTACCCGGCGGGTTCGCCTAGTGGAGAACGAAGAAGAATTCTGGGCCGACTACGTAGACTACATGCGCATCTAGTGCAGTGGCTTGGAAGTAAGCTACCTTGACCATCTTCCGAAGTTCTAAATAATCTACTGATCAAAGGCTGTAAGAGCGGACTGCTCTACATTCAGTCACGCCGCAGTGATCCCCGAAGTGATCTTCTTCTAGTTGCGGGACGAAATCTGGCAGCCAATTGTTGGCTCTGAATAACCAGCCCAGCAATAAGCTCAATTCTTCCATAACATAAGGGGGCGAGGTTGCGCGCGAGCCAAGTGACGTAAGTGCACAAGAGTACTTCGCGCTACAACCATCTCTTTTTTATAGGTTCTACGGACCGATGCCTGCTGCTTCATCTGAGAGAAAAGAATCATAAATATGCCGGTCATTAGAAGGAAGAACCGCTATAAAAAGATTCCTCGTGTATCATCTGTAGCAAAATTATGAACGGGAGCTAGCAATCCGGACCGTATTGAAAAGGTTCCTAAGACAGCATAGAAAAGTCACAATATTAAGAAGCAAAGTCCAAGAATGAAGAAGGGGTAAAATTACTGAATGAATACGAGCTGTGGCTAATACCCGAGGCATAAAAGAAGCATTTTCTACGGGATCCCGAAACCACCAGCCGCCCCGACCTAATTCATGATGAGCCCACTAACTTCCTGGCAAGATGCCTACGGTTAAAAAGCACCGACATGTCAAGATCCAAATTCGAATTGGTTCCTGGACCTGGTCAGAGACCACTGTGTTCGCGCCGGCGGTCCAACAAAGAGGCAAAGTAGTGGTCTTTTTCTTTCCATTACGAAAGAAACGCTTCGCCCGCTCCCTCCCCGTGTCCACTAGCGCTCTTGTCCAGAGCGAAGAGAAGGCGAAAAAGCGCCGCCGAAGCAGCATGAGCAGGCTTCTTTTGCTACGCAACAATAGAGCAGGATAGCATTTGGCGCCCACATGTTTGAATTTAAGGGTAAAGAGCTCGCTTGTTATACGGTATCCGACGCATCCAGCAGAGCAGAGCAAAGCAGCGTTCCATTCTTTTCGGCGAAATCCTTCCGCATTGGCGGCGAGTGGAGTGCCACAATCCCATTCATCATTTTTGATCTACATAAGCCAAAGCCCATAGCACTGGCGACGTCTCTGGCATAAATGCAAGGAGGATGTATAGCTGATATAGGATCTTGTGGAACAGGATTTGATTCCGCAAGCGGTTCGGTACGAACGAAGAAATTTCGAACAAAAGGATCGGAACTCGGTGATAGGAAAGGAAAGAAAAAGAAAGCAATGCCAAGAGCTCCGTCAATCCACTGTTCATCGATAGACGAAGCTCTCTCTTTATCATCACGTGCCAGATGCAACAAAGGATGGGTCCTTTTTCCTTCTCGCGAACCACGAGAGCGCCTAGTGCCCAGAAGAGCAAAGCTCATTTTCCTTTCAGGGTAAAGCGGCGAGTAAAAAAGAGCTGGCCCGTCAAAAGTCCGGTTTCTTCGCGAACAAAGTTCAGAATCAACAAGAGTTCGTAGAACGAAGAGAGTGTACAACTTGGGTTCGTGAAGAACTCTACTTTTTTGTTCGTAACGAGGAAGAGATAGAATGGAGTTCTTCACGAAGTTTAAGACAAAGGAAAAAGAAGACTTTCTCTATGGCCTCCTCGTTTTGAGACATTATGGCTTTGGGATCGACCCCGGTAACAAAGAAGGAATCCATAAAAACTTGGGATCCGACACCATAATAAAATACTACCTTCATGATTAGACCATGTCCCTGAGATTTGATAAAAGAAAGGTGCATTAGCGGTTAATACGTTGTAATTGGATAAGTTATTAGGAATATGACAGAACAAAAGACCAAGGAAAGAAAGAAGAATACACCAAAATGCAGGTGCTGCACCAAACTCTGGTGGTTGTTTCTTGTTGTAAGTGAATGCAATGAAAAGACCCGGAAATAACGAATAATGAAACAATTCATATATTGACATTTCGTGCTCATTTAAAAATTTCTTCTTTGTTATTCCCATCATCCGGTAACCACAGGATGATCCACAAGAAAGGTGGCAGGATTCGAACCTATGGCCGGCCCACCCCTGACCTGCTGGGTTGGGTGGCCGGGTTAGCACCCCTCGTCGCCTCTGTACTCGAAACAGATGCGCTTCGCTACCCAGCGCGTAACCTTGTCTCCTCACTATAAGAGAGTAGCTGCCAAAACAAGCTCGCTAAGGCTAAGGTCGCACCTCAGATCCGAAGTCAACAAGGGAATCGCTTGAGAACTAACTACATACCTGAAGTTAGCTTGTGTGCACATAGCCTTATCTTATCTTTTTAGACTTCCTTTAGGAGGCTAGAAAGTGTTCTGAGGACAACTAAGCCTACTTATCATGTCCCCACTCATTGATTAGCCGATACGAGAGATGGAGTTAAGCTACATCAGCTATAAAATCGAACAATGGACCGGAAAGCAATCAAGATCAGAAAGAAGAGCTGGCAACGTTTTTCCTTCTTCAGAACAAGCAAACTAGCTACTCCTATTGTAGCCCCTGAGGTTATAGATAGTTTGTTTAGTGTGGTTCTATAAAGAGATTCTTATTAGTTAGTAGAAAGCCATTCCTTGGGAGTTCCACCAGCGGCCTGAAGGCCTTCCCCCTGGCTCCCGCTTGTGCTTCTAAGACCTAGAACTCAGAAGACTTACTTCTTAACTTCAGGCACTTCCAAGTCACCTAGAGCAGGCCTTAATGACTTACCGACCGAAGGCATTGGTGCGTACTGACTTGACTTCGCTTGGATTCTCGAACTCTAAGAGCGGATTGAAGGAAGACATCCGATTCGATGGCATCGGTCGGCTTTCAACCCTTTGCTCCTTCTTCTAATTTATATAGCTTTCTGTAATTCCATCTAATTGGCCTATCGGTGACATAGACTCTTCCCGGCGAGTTGCCTACCAGGTAGCTGCCTATAGCTTTTACCTAGTTCATTTCCCTTTAAGGGGATCTACTACTTATATAAAGAGAAGGCCAAAGTCAATTGATTCAACTCAAGCACGAACCACTACCTCCTCTTCTCCGAGTTCAGCAGAAAAAAAGTCAAACTCGTTAGCTCATAACAGCGCATTCGTTCACTCAAACAGCGCATTTGTGAGCTCCAAGTCCAAGAGCCTATCCGGTACGAGAAGTAAAGGGTGAATGTGAATTTCTCTTCTTTAGCGAGAGTCGAAAGGTCGTGAGCCAGCGGCTATGGGGAAGGAAGGGTCTAAGTAAGGAGCTATTGATAGTGACGAACTTTCACGTGGTGAATTGGGCTTGGGCTAGGAAGTGGACAAAGCGTCTCTTGCAAAAAAAGGGGTTAAATAAGTAGGCAAAGAAGAGTAGCAGTCCTTCTTTCCAAAATCTTCGCTTTAGCGATTCGCTACGCCCCCTTTCTCTATGATCCTGACCAACTATCCTAGCCATAGTGCTCTTAACCCGGATGATGAAACAAGTAACCCACACGAGTGGTACCAATCTAAGAATGGTATCTAGCCTTTCAAACCAATTACCATTTGTTGTGACATCAATCCCATAAGCCCGGATTTTTGGGGTTGAAGTTCCTTGTCCTCAAGCTTGTCAGGAAGGAACGAGCAGAATACTTTTGAAGCAAGTTAGTTGTCCTATTAGCGGTAGTTCTTTTAGTTGTTTTCCTTTCATCGTTAGCCAGCCAGTTTTCGTTGTTGGATAAGAACTATGTGTTTGATGCCGCCGAGTCAGGGAAGGGGAGAAACAAGGACATCGATTACTTTCCTTAGTCATCTAGCCAGCATTTTATGTCTTCTTTATACAGTTATATAAGTGAATCCACTTTATAGAAGGCAATTTTCTTTTGTAAAAAGGCCAGCCAATGAAAGCTGTCTGATATAGGTAGGCCTAACACAAGTTTAGAAAAAAAAGGCTTTATTTTAGGCCTCTAGTGAAAGAGTGAAGTAAGGAGTTCCAGGCAGGCGATAGGGGCTTCGGGGGATAAGATTCATCGTATAAGCCTGAACCCTATTAGTTATGTGCTTCCCCTTCATACCTTAACCCTAAGAAAGTGCTTACTAACTTATAGTAATGTACAGATTCACTCTTTATCTAATATAGTAGCTAATAGTTAGTTAAGCATTAGGCGCAACTTCTATAATAGAAAGCATTCAGTGTTTATCTTATCTTTCTGTATTCAAGCTTTTGTCTAGGAGCTCGGATTCCACTTCTATTGTTAGAGGGAAGCATAGTTGGAATCTCTTCCAGCGGCGAATAAAGGAATAGCTACTTACCCATAGAGAGAGAAGACAGCTACAGAACACCATTGAAAGTTAAGAAGTCCAGCTCTTTGTCAATACGAACCTACCTAGCTTGCTTGGCTTCAACTCCTTTACTTCGGACAGCCCTTCCTTCAGCAAGGGAAGCCAGCCTTTCGTGAATTTCTTTTCTATCGGACTTAAAAAAGATTTGATTCAATCGGCTAAGCCGGGTTTAGAGTCAGCCAGTCCGCTATCTTACGCTATCACCTTCCTGAATTCTACAAGGCATACCTTTTTTCACAACCATGCTACCACGCCTACCTCTAATTGAGCAAGCCTTGTGAATAGCTGAAACAAGTTAAACTGCCAAGCGTTTGGGATCTCTCTCTATCTTTTCTTTGGTAAACCCCTTCCTCTTTAGAATCAGTCTAGTCAACCACCCAGACACTACCAAGTGAGCAACTCCTCATCCCTCACTCTAGATTATCCACCTCAAGAACGACTCTGCCCTTGGTTATTTTTACGCCAAATAGACTTATTTATAAGATGTTCGAAATCGCTGATGAAAGGAAGGCGATGAAATCAAAAGGAATTATATAGGGGGTGGAAAGCCCCCTTGCTGTACATATAATAGAAGATATCATGGGTATTAGAGTGACGATGTTCTTAGCGAGTTCATTACCTATAGGAGTTTTGCTCCAATAGACTGAATTCGGCATCGTGATGCTTTTCTACGCTAGGATTACTGGTAAGGAATGAAGCATGGGATGTTATCATCGGTGAAAGATAGTTAGCTTTCTCTTTCTTTATCATTGGTCGGATGGCTCTTTCTGTCCTTCTATCCTAGATGAGTATGATCAAAGAACTTCAGACGTTGTTACGTAGATGGTACGAAGGCCTAAGGAGGAGCGGATGGACGTTAGTTCAGCTCGACCATAGGGAACGAGTTACATACTTGGAATGAGGTTTGGATGAGAATTGAACAGGAGATAAGGGAAAGCCTAACGACCTGCCTGCCCTACCTAATGGCGTGAACTAGTTGTGATGGGAGAATTAGTTGTTATGTTCAGTTGTTGTTGATTTGGGAGATTCACAAAAGAACCTAATGAAAGGAAGATATGTAGGGCTAGCTTGTCTGAGTAACTCTAATGTAGAATGAGTATCGATCTGTTCCATTACTGAGGTATACACTAATAGGGATGTTATAATGAAAGGAGTTTAGGTTATTAAGGTAAATTATGGAGGTTGAGTTAACAACTTAAATAGTAAATGATTACATTGAGGTCGATGAAGTAATTCGATTGGAGATGTTATTGAAAAGGAATTAGCCATAGAGGTCTTGTGAGATATCGGTTATGCTGATAATATCTTTATAATTATATGAAATGATTTTCAAATCGATTACTTTATATATCACTTGATTTACGAATATTAAAGTGTGATATTTATGAGAATGTGTTACAAGGTGAAATGTGATATGTGATATGTGAAATAAGGTGAATGAGTCGCCACATACTATGTTGAATATATATAATATAAATAAGAATGGTGAAATGAGGTTGTGAACATGCACCCGGGTTAGGGCGGGTAGTCCCTAGCTGTTACCCAATCAGGAGGGGCGAAATCCTGACGTTGAAGGACATGTCCAGTTAAGTCTTGCAAGCAGAACATAAAAGGTGGGGTGACGACCCTTAACAGTTTGGAGACAGCCGGTACGTAGTACCCCTCTCCACTCGCGTTCACACCGAGATAAGAAATGGAAATGAATGTTTCTTGTAAGAAACTTAAATGTTTTGGAAATAAACCGAGTTTTCAAATAAATATTATATCGCTATTACCTTTCCTTATGAACTACGGTTTCAATAAGAGTTGTATATTGTTGTAAGGATTGTTTAGTAAGTTATTTAAAGTATATATAGAGTTTATGTGAATTGTTGTGAATATATGTGACGAGTGTTTTTAACAAAAACCACCAAAGCATGTTTTACTTGTTTTACGGGTTTAGTACTCAGGGCGTTGCTGATGTGAGTCAAATGTTTTGTGTTGTCATTTCTATGGCCTGTCACTTGGGTGGGTGGCAGCCCCTAATTAGTTTCAAGTGGATGCAATGAAGTTGTGGAACCTTGGAGCAGGAATTCTTATCACAACTATCTTTATATGTATTGAGGCGAGGACGATTGGCTTTGTAACAACGTAGTTATTAGTTATGTTGTAAATAGTTTTAATATAGGAATTTGTAAAGTAGAAGCTGGAAATAGTTGCTGAAAATATATTAAAATTTTATACAGGTTCATAGTTTGGAAGCAAGTCCTAAGTCAAATTTTAGGCGGTCCTTATTTCAAACGGAACTCTGCCGAATTTTCTGTAGACTTTTATTATTTAATTAATACTATTCAGATCATTTAGATAACTTCATTTAGTGTTAATGTTTTATAGTTAAAGTTTTAAAAAAAAGTTCAGGTTTTTAGGATTCCATACTCTTCGTTTTAGGACAATGAGTGTGATGGTAATAGTCCGGATTAAGCTTTCCGCTGTGTTTAGCTCTAATTAAGTTGATCGGTGAATCCGGGCTGTTACATATGGTTTATGATTGAATATTCTATGGATTTTCAAAGATATGCTCATGACAAACTCAATTGTGACTCTAAGAATTCAATGTCTCGACTTATAACCCCTCTTCACCTAGAAAAACATGTCTCTGTTGTGTACACCTCACAACATGTTCCATAAGTTCCACCATGAGTACACCCATGCGGTTTTCAACTGTGGAGTACAATGAGTTCAAATAAATGGTGCAGTAGAGAAGTTTGAAATTCTTCACAACACAATAAAATATTTATCTAGTGACATACATTATGGATTCTAATGATGGTTTTTGTTTGTGTAAAATGTTTGAATACATGGGTAAATTATGTCGCCACGTAATTTTTGATGATGAAAGGCAAGTTTTTGGAAGAAATACCGAAACAATTTGTTCTATATAGTTGGTCTAAATATGTTTTAAAGAAGCCCATTTTCAATTGGTAAGGAGACTTGGATGGTATAGGGAAAGCTCATAAGCGTATACTTTTGGGAGATGTGTGGTGTAAACTATACTCATGTGTTAGCCTTGTTGAAAGCAACACTTATAATCTTGAGTTTCTCTTGGAAAAGTTAACCCTTTCGGAAAGTGAGATGAAATCTAAAAAACCAAGCAATGCAAAAGACTCTAGGGAAACATACATTGAAATGTTATTTGGTTCTAATGTAGTATCTGGTGAAATTCTTCCTCCTCACAAGTCATCAAACAAAGGGAACGAAACTGGTAAGAGAAAGAAAAGTGACAAAGAAATTGCCATCGAGACGCAGAATAACAAACGAGAAAGACTTTGCAGGTTGTGTGGCTAACTATCATTTCACGATAGTTGAAACTGTTCACAAAAAAAAAGGACATTGAATGAGGTAATATTAGCATCTTTGTAAATCATTGTCTGAACATCTATGGGGTTTTTCCTATTTTGTTTATAATTTTGATGAAAATGTACCTTTTTTTTACTTAATATGTACCTTTTTTTGTCAAAGTAATTTTAAGCCCTCATGTGGATCTTTGACTGCAGAATGAAGAACGGAGGCGTGGGCTGGGTGCACTATGTAGGTTGTGGAATGAGGTCATATTAGCATTTTTTAAAAAATCACAGTTTGAACATCTAAGGGGGATTTTCTATTTTGTTTATAATATTGATGAAATTGTAGCCTTCTTTCTTTAGTATGTACCTTTTTTTGGTTAAAGTAATTTTAATTAATGGTTCATGTGGATTGTTGACTACTGAATGAGCAACGGAGGCGTGGGCTGGGTGCACTATGATCTTTTTATCTAGTTTTTTTTTTTGTAATATGAAACAAGATCTTATATTATTAGATAGAGTTATAAACTTCTGGACGAGTTCAAAGAGTGAAGATGTATTGGTTTTAGTAAACCTTAGTTCTATGCTTATAATCTTTCCTCTTCGTTCTAATTTTATTTCAGTACCATTTTTCCTGTTTAAAATATATGTTTTGCTTAAAAATGATCATTTGAGTCTGAGGTGATTGTTTGGTAAAATTGGATTCTATTGCGGGTTTTTTTTATAGTTGTTTGGTGAATCTTGAATGTTTTGAGTTGTTGAGTATCAAGTGCGGTGTGCGGTGTGCGGTGTGCCTCATTGCGTGATCTTGTTGTCGTGCCGAAGGAATTCTGCCGCGAGTTGTTTAATTGGCTAATAGATGATGATTGATAGCTGAGAGAGTGCAGGAAGGGATAACGTGAAAAGGCAATGGGAAATATTTTGAATGCAATTTTGAACTTGGATTATGTTTGATGAAGTGGGATTTATGGACTTATTGTGACTTGTAACGATTTTATCCGACATTTTATCACTTAAAAATTATGAATCCATAAGTAAGACATACAATAAAATGTTTTTTTGGGGTTATTATCACCCTAAGTGTTGGTCCAAAACTTCACGATAAAATAAAAAAAGTTGTTATAAATGAATACATATTTCTCATGATAATGAATACATGTCCACTCAAGAGGGTTGCAAAGTATTCAATCTACTAATAAAATCATCCCAGATATGATATTCATATCCATCTCATAACAAATAAAAAAACCGATTCATTAAAAGCTAACTTATCTCATATTCAACCATAACAAATAAATAAAGGGTTCTCATAATTCCAGATCAAAAACAAAACTTATATCATTTCTCCATAATATTCCTATCAAATGGAGTAGTTCAGTGGGTACAATGTTTCAATAAGGCGAACATTGTACCAAAAATCACCATGTACAAAATAGCAAAAAAACTAGTGTAAAAGTATTGATAACAATTAACTACAAAATGTATAGACATCAAACCCTGCACATCAAAAGCCTATATTATACAACTGACAAATTGACTTGCCTTACTTGTAAGCCAACAAAAATTCCTAGACCATAACCTTCCAATCTTTTCGAATAAGTGTATCTACAAATAACTTTGTTGAATATGTTGTTTACAAACATTTCAAAACATTCATTCCAAGATATTTCAATTAGTTGTTAATTCAAACTTGTCAATCTTGATTCAACACCTGCAAAAAAATGCAAGAACACAAAAAAGTTATTAGTTAACACAACAACCACCACACAAATACTCAAAAACTTTTGGCATTGTGCAAATTTATAGTCATCCACTACAAAACTAAATACACAAAAAGACTACAATTTAGGAAAACAACCCTACTCTTAAAGATAAAAGGGGTCCATTTTGAAAAACAACAGCATAGTCATTTTTAGGAAACAAATTAGAAGAAGTAATCGAACCCTAGAGAAGTTTGAATTACAAAGCCATTAGCAAATTAACCCACCGAGACCGAATTTATGTTTGTAAACTATTTAGTTACTTTCATTCGTTCAACCCTAATTCGTAAACAAGTATAAACTTCAAAATTGTTAACTCAAAGAAGCTTTTTCCCAAATTCTTAAACAAGTAAAAACTTCAAAGAGAAACTTTTACCAACTTGAGTAGCTTCCCAACATATAGTAAAACAAAAAAATTAGAAATACATAAGAGAGATAGAGGACTACCAATCAAAACAAAAAGATAGGGCTATTATTACTGAGCTATTAGGCAAAAATATTGTTGCCTCACCTGCCTATGTGAAAAGCTTGCTTGGCGCCACAGCAATTTACACTAAGTAATCACTATTTTTTACGTGATTAACTCATCACATAGTAGCAGCCAGTCAGGCACAACAATTAGGCATAGGAAGTTAGGAACTTTATGAAAATTTTGGCAGGAAGTAATGAGCTAAGCTATAAAATTACAATTCTAACAAATCGAAATCAATTCAACAAACTAGATTATAATCTGCAACCAAGTAAAATCACATTCACGAAGGCCAAAAATTTAGGGAAAATCCCGCTTCTATCGCTCAAGACTTTAAGCTCTTATTTTTAACTTCTATCGCTCAAGACTTAAACTCAACCTGCTTAAAATTCAGGTTGTTACACTATACCCCCCTCAAAATAAGTTTCGTCCTCGAAATTTCATAACACAAACTCAAAGATCAACCTAAAACCATAACTCAACCTTATAATCTCATTCCCAAACCTACATAGCTCTACACTCTTGTTCTTCACTTCTATTAATCAATAACTGAAACACTACTTACCCAAGTAACAAACACGCGTTCCCAAAGATCTTTTACCCTAGCCATGTGGCTAACTCAGCACACATTTGCAGGGTTGCTCGGATACCATTTGTAACAGGCCAGCCTCCCGAGCTTCTAGCTTAATCACGCTTAGCAATCTCAAACGTTAATCATAAATTAAGATGAAACTTGTAGCGGAAACAACCTTAAAAACACGATCTTGGACCTGTGGGTTATGGGCCCACAAAACAATATCCTTTATAAAAGACTTCAATTATAGATTTATTTAATCTCAGTTCCAAACAAAAGAATAAATCATAATATAACTAACTTTAGACAAACGCCTTTTATACAAACTTAACTCTTAAAACTTTAACCTACAATATACATCTGAATCATAACCTTGCTCTCAACTCAATTTTGGCTTCTAACGTAATCCTGCATCAAGGTTAGACTCTACCATCCACCAAGTCACAGGCCACAGAAATGACAAAAGAATCAGCAAAGCTAAGTACACACTGTATAATAATAGAAAACACAAGTTTAGGTGTATTTTGAAAACCATTTGATAACACATAGTCATAATAACAAGTATTTACATACAATTTAATTACTTAGAGTTTTAATGAGATCGAACCGTTTGGCGTGAACGCGAGTGGAGAGGGGTCACTCAGTACCAGCTGTCTCCAAACTTTTGAGGGTCGTCACCTCACCTTTTACTGTTCTGCTTGCAAAAGTTAACCGGACATGTCCTATAACGCTAGAAATTTGCCCTACCTAGAAGGCAACAACTAAGGACTCTACCCGCCCTAACTCGGGTGCCTGTTCACGCCTCACATTCATTTTTGTAATTCGAGATATTTAATAATTCATATTTCAATCTTAAATACTCACAACTCTTATCTACATCCTTAATACTCAGAACTCTTATCAACTCTTTCCAATTACTCTTACTCTGATAATTCACAAAAATTAGGGTTTTCAAACTTGAAACTGATCTTTAGTGTAATAACTTTAATTGAACTTAATCATTTATGTCTTAGAGACATAAATAACACTTAGACATTCATTTTATCGACAGAATACATATTGTCCATTAATACAAAGTCCATGTACTTAACAGATTCCATTTAGAAGCATAACCATGATAACTTGGTGTGTAAGCGTCGTTTAGGTTAAATATATCCTTGTTATATACTAAATATACACAGATATATAAAATTTATTTCATAAACAAGCTTTACACTAGAAAGAAACATTCACCTAAATATAGGTACGGAAATTTTAAGGTTAAAACCAATCTAAGTGTGTTCCTTCATTCAAGAGGCTTAACTCAATGAAACTTCTTAATCCAATTGATTAACAACTCCGATAGCTTCCCCTGAATATATAAATTGCTAAATATTAGTGTCAACAAGCTTTTAGATATATGAAAAAGCTTAAAAAAGAGAGGTATAAACCGTGGAACTTATAACAATTGTTTGATGGATCTATGGATTTTTCTACACCTTCCCAAGGCTTAAAATCTTGAACCAAGGGTTTAACAACTAAGTACGGATGTCTATAGGAGATCTATGTAAGAAAGAGTAGGTCTTTAGAAGAAGAATTGGGTGAAAAGAACCAAAAAGTAAACACTGCTATTTATAGTAGGATAATTGTGGTACCCTTAGGTGAGGGAAACCTTTTCTCAATGGGTTTTGATAGATCGACACCCATGTAGCTGAAAAGGACCTTTGTTTGAGGATAGGTCTGAATTGATGTCACCATTTAGCCACGCAATTCTTATATATAAATGATCATTTTAAACTCAAGAAATCTCAAGCATGTCATATATCAAGGATGATCAAATTCTGAGCTCGGATGCAACATCGAAAGGTTCCTTAACTTGAAGTTCATCGTTACCTGATAAAATCATCTCTATACGATTTTCATAATCTTAAAGAATAAGGCTCTCAAGGACTTTCTAACATATCATTGGTTATAAAAGCTTTCTTAACCACTAAGAATGATAGCTCTCAGTAACTTTCATCCTCGTATGGCTTTGGAGAGTATTCTAATCTGCTTAAAGAGCAAAAACCAATTGAAAACTTAACACAGCTAACAATTCCAAGAAACTCTCTTGCACCTGAAACTTTAAAAACCTGAAATCCAATTTGAATAACTTAATATAATTAACTTTAACTCAACCTGCTTAAAATTAAGGCTATTACAATCTACCCCCCTTAAAATAAGTTTGGTCCTCGAAACTTCAACGCATAAGCTCAAAGATTAACCTCCGATATCCTCAAACCACAACTCATATCTCAAAATCTCATTCTCGACGAGATACATAACTTTAAACTCTTATTCTTAACTTCTACCGCTCAAGACTGAAACTCAACCCGCTTAAAATTCAGGTTGTTACACTCTACACCCCTTAAAATAAGTTTCGTCCTCGAAATTTCAAAACACAAACTCAAAGATCAACCTAAAACCACAACTCAACCTTATAATCTCAATCCCAAAGCTATATAGCTCTACACTTGTATTAGTCCATAACTGAACACTACTTACCCAAGTAACAAACCCACATTCCCAAAGATCTTTTACCCCCACCATGTGGAAAACACAGCAAACAGTTGCCGGGTTGCTCGGATACCATTTGTAACTGTGCGGCCTCCCAAGATTCTATCTTACTCACGCTTAGCAATCTCAAACCTTAATCATAAATTAAGATGAAACTTGTAGCGGAAACAACCTTGGAAAAACGATCTTGGACTTGTGGGTTATGGGCCCACAAAAAATATCCTTTATATAAGACTTCAATTATTGAGTTATTTAATCTTAGTTCCAAACAAAAGAATAAATCATAATATAACTAACTTTAAACAAACTCCTTATATACAAACTTAACTCTAAAAACTTTAACGTACAATATACATCTGAACCATAACTTTGTTCTCAACTCGATTCTGGCTTCTAACATAATCCTGCATCAAGGTTAGACTCTGCCATCCACCAAGTGACAGGCCACAGAAATGACAAAAGAATCAGCAAAGCTTATATACACTGTATACTAGAAAATAAAAGTTTAGGTGTATTTTGAAAACCATTTGATAAAACATAGTCATAATAACAAGTATTCACATATAATTTAATTACTTAGAGTTTTAATGAGATCTAACCGTTTGGCGTGAATGCGAGTGGAGAGGGGTCACTCGGTATCACCTGTCTCCAACTTTTTGAGGGTCGTCACCCCACCTTTTACTGTTCTGCTTACAAGAGTTAACCGAAATTGTCCTATAACGCCAGAAATTTGCCCTACCTGAAAGGCAAAAACTAGGGACTCTACCCGCCCTAACTCGGGTGCCTGTTCACGCCTCACTATCATATTGGTAATTCAAGATATTTAATAACTTATATTTCAATCGTAAATACTCACAACTCTTATCAACTCATCCTTAATACTCAGAATTTTTATCAAATCATCCTTAATACTCAAAACTCTTATAACCTCTTTACAATTACTTTTACTCTCATAGTTCAGAAAAATAGGGTTTTCATACTTGAAACTGATATCTAGTGCAATAACTTTAATTGAACTTAATCAATTATGTCTTAGAGACTTAAATAACACTTAAACATACAATTTATTGAGAGAATACCGATTATCCATTACTACACAAGTCCATGTACTTAACAGATTCCATTTAGAAGCATAACCATGATAACTTGGTGTATAAGCGTCGTTTAGGTCAAATAAAACATCTCTAGTGAACTTTAACATGATATATCCTTGTTATATACTAAATATACACAGATAAGTAAATTTATTTCATAAACATGCTTGACACTAGAAAGAAACATTCACCTAACTATAGGTATGGAAATTTATAGGTTAAAACCAATCTAAGTGTGTTCCTTCATTCAAGAGGCTTAACTCAATGAAACTTCTTAATCCAATTGATTAACGATTCCGATAGCTTCTCATGAATTTATAAATTGCTAAATATTAGTGTCAACAAGCTTTTAGATATATGAAAAAGCTTAAAAAAGAGAGGTATAAACCGTGGAACTTACAACAATTGTTTGATGATTCTATGGATTTTTCTACACCTTCCCAAGGCTTAAAATCTTGAACCAAGGCTTGAAAAACTAAGTACGGATGTCTATAAGAGATCTATGTAAGAAAGAGTAGGTCTTTAGAAGAAGAATTGGGTGAAAAGAACCAAAAAGTCAACACTGCTATTTATAGTAGGATAATTGTGGTACCCTTAGGTGAGGGAAACATTTTCTCAAAGGGTTTTGAGAGATCGACACCCATGTTGCTAATAAGGAGCTTTGTTTGAGGATAATTCTGAATTGATGTCACCATTTTGCCACGCAAGTCTCATATATAAATGATCATTTTAAACTCAAGACATCTCAAGCATGTCATATATCAAGGATGATCAGATTCTGAGATCGGATTCAACATTGAAAGGTTCCTTAACTGGAAGTTCATCGTTACCCGATAAAATGATCTCTATACGATTTTCATAATCTTAAAGAATAAGGCTCTAAAGAACTTTCTAACATATCATTGGTTATAAAAGCTTTCTTAACCACTAAGAATGATAGCTCTCAGTTACTTTCATCCTTGTATGACTTTGGAGAGTATTCTAATCTGCTTAAAGAGCTAAAACCAATTGAAAACTTAACACAGCTAACAATTCCAAGTAACTCTCTTGCACCTTAAAGTTTAAAATCCTGAAATCCTATTTGAATAACTTAATATAATTAACTTTAACTCAACCTGCTTAAAATTAAGGCTATTACAATCTACCCCCTTAAAATAAGTTTCGTCCTCGAAACTTCAACACATAAGCTCAAAGATTAACCTCCGATATCCTCAAACCACAACTCATATCTCAAAATCTCATTCTCGACGAGATACATAACTTTAAACTCTTATTCTTAACTTCTACCGCTCAAGACTGAAATTCAACCCGCATAAAATTTAGGTTGTTACACTCTACCCCCCTTAAAATAAGTTTCGTCCTCGAAACTTCAAAACACAAACTCAAAGATCAACCTAAAACCACAACTCAACCTTATAATCTCAATCCCAAAGCTATAGAGCTCTACACTTGTATTAGTCCATAACTGAACACTACTTACCCAAGTAACAAACCCACATTCCCAAAGATCTTTTACCCCCACCATGTGGGAAACTCAGCAAACAGTTGCTCGGATACCATTCGTAACCGCCCGGCCTCCCAAGCTTCTATATTACTCACGCTTAGCAATCTCAAACCTTAATCATAAATTAAGGTGAAATTTGTAGCGAAAACAACCTTGGAAAAACGACCTTGGACTTGTGGGTTATGGGCCCACAAAAAAATATCCTTTATATAAGACTTCAATTATTGAGTTATTTAATCTTAGTCCCAAACAAAAGAATAAATCATAATATAACTAACTTTAAACAAACTCCTTATATACAAACTTAACTCTTAAAACTTTAACCTACAATATACATCTGAATCATAACTTTGCTCTCAACTCGATTCTGGCTTCTAACATAATCCTGCATCATGGTTAGACTCTATCATCCACGAAGTGAGAGGCCATAGAAATGACAAAAGCATAAGCAAAGCTCAAATACAATGTATAATAGAAAATACAAGTTTAGGTGTATTTGGAAAACCATTTGATAAAACATAGTCATAATAACAAGTATTCACATATAATTTAATTACTTAGAGTTTTTATGAGATCGAACCGTTTGGCGTGAACGCGAGTGGAGAAAGGTCACTCGGTATCAGCTGTCTCCAAACTTTTGAGGGTCGTCACCCCACCTTTTATTGTTCTGTTTGCAAGAGTTAACCGGACATGTCCTATAACGCCAGAAATTTGCCCTACCTGGAAGGCAAAAACTAGGGACTCTACCCGCCCTAACTCGGGTGCATGTTCACGCCTCACTTTCATATTTGTAATTCAAGATATTTAATAATTCATATTTCAATCTTAAATACTCACAACTCTTATCAACTCATCCTTAATACTCATAATTTTTTATCAAATCATCCTTAATACTCAGAACACTTATAACCTCTTTACAATTACTTTTACTCTCATAGTTCAGAAAAATAGGGTTTTCATACTTGAAACTGATCTCTAGCGCAATAACTTTAATTGAACTTAATCAATTATGTCTTAGAGACTTAAATAACACTTAGACATACAATTTATTGAGAGAATACCTATTATCCATTACTACACGAGTCCATGTACTTAACAGAATCTATTTAGAAGCATAACCATGATAACTTGGTGTATAAGCGTCGTTTAGGTCAAATAAAACATCTCTAGTGAACTCTTGCATGATATATCCTTGTTATATACTCAATATACACAAATAAGTACATTTATTTCAGAAACATGCTTTACACTAGAAAGAAACATTCACCTAACTATAGGTATGGAAATTTCTAGGTTAAAACCAAACTAAGTGTGTTCCTTCATTTAAGAGGCTTAACTCAATGACCTTAATCCAATTGATTAAATAATCCTACAGATTCCTCTGAATATATAAATTGCTAAAGATTAGTTTAAACAAGCTTTAAGATATATAATAAAAAACTTAAACACAAAGATGTGTACCGTGGAACTTACAGCAATTGTTTGATGATTCAAAGTTTTCTACCTCTTCCCCAGGCTTGAACAACTAAATTATGGATGTCTATAAGAGATCTATGTAAGAAAGAGTAGGTGTTTTAGAAGAATAATAGGGTGAAGATAACCGAAAAGCCAAAACTGCTTTTTATAGCAGGATATTGCGATACCCTTAGGGGAGGGAAACCTCTTCTGGGTATGGTTGATTTCCTGGAATTTCTCATTGATTCTTGCTTTTGGTGTTTGCTTCAGGTGTTTTCTTTCATGCACACAAAGGGTTTTGAGAGATTGACACCGAAGTAGCTGATAAGGAGCTTTCTTTGAGGATAGGTCTAACGATATTTCATCGGCCCATAACTTACTAATTAAGGAATTGTCACTATTTAGACACGTAATTCTTGGATATAAATGATCATTTTAACCCGAAGAAATATCAAGCATGTCATATATCAAGTTTGGTTAGGTTCCGAGCCCGTATTCTACCTTAAAAGGCTCTTTATTGGAATTTCATTGTTACCCAATAAAACGATCTCTATACGATTTTCATCATAATAAAGAATAAGGCTCTTAAGGACTTTCTAACTTATCATTGGTTCGAAAAGCTTTCTTAACCACTAAGAATGACATCTCTCAGTTACTTTCATCCTCATATGACATTGGAGAGAAACTTAGCACAACTAACAATTCTAAGTAACACTCTAGCACCTGAAACTGTAAAATCCTTAAATCCTATTTGAATAACTTTATATAATTAACTTTAAACTCAACCTTCTTAAAATTACGTGTTAATTGGGTGCAACAACACAAACTATAGCTTGGGTGCAAGGTACAACACAACCTTGTTCGGGTTCACAACACACCCTGAACTTAATGTGTGGGTGCGTACCACAATATAAATGATGATCGGTGACTCTTTTCATCTCTTAATTAGCATCCTTTTCATGAACAATCTTTTCATTATAGACCTCCTTATGTGTTCCAACATAATCCTTATTGGATTTGACCTAACTTCTATAATGCAACCATTAAATATCGCTGTCACCGATCATCATTTATGTTGTAGTATGCACCCACGCTTTAAGTTCATGCTATGTTGTGCACCCGAACAAGGTTGTGTTGTAGCTTGCGCCCAAACTATAGTTTGTGTTGTTGCGCCCAATTTTGCCTAAAATTAAGGCTATTACACTCTACCTCCCTTAAAATAAGTTTTGTTCTCGAAACATCAACACAAAAGCTCAAAGACTAACCTCCAATATCCTCAAACCACAACTCATATTTCAAAATCTCATTCTCGACGAGATAAAAAACTTTAAACACTTAATCTTAACTTCTATCGCTCAAGACTTAAACACAACTCGCCTAAAATTTAGGTTGTTACGCTCTACCCCCGTTAAAATAA